>CM063601.1:10967872-11653520 GCA_032356905.1 Salix exigua
TGAATTTGAACCTATGAGTTTATTTTTTCATATAAACATGAGTTAATTTTATTTTACATTTAATTTCATCATTTTTTTTAATTAGTTTTTTTGTTTGTTTCAGGGAAGGAAATTAACATGACCCTTATTAGGCTAAGCACAAGCGGATTGATAGTTCAGACAAAGAGATTGGGGATTTGAAAACCCTGGGCCTACTAACATACTTCTTTGGGCTAAAATCATCAAATAGCCCAGCCCATATGTGTCCTCTCCATGCTGCATGCATGCGTTAAAGTTCTAGGTTGAGAAGTAGCTGCTGCAGAAAATGATTATTTTTAGCCTCAATAAAGATTCATGGCTCGGTGCTAGGTCTTCTTATACGCTAATATTTTTTTTTCAAGTAAAGAATAAATTAAAAATTGTGTCAATAGACCAAATAATAATTTAAATAATATATATTAAAAATAAAATAACAGTAAAGAAAATAGAAATTTAAATAATATAAATTTTTTTATAATCTGACTTGATGGTGAATACATGTGCAACGACTAATAATTTACTATGATTTATACATCATCCCATAATAGTTCATCAAGTTCTTTTAAAAGACAAAAAAAAATAGTTACAGCTACATTTAATTTTTCATCTATGATTGAACATTCATCTACATAACCGTGATTCATTCTCATTGTATCTATAACCATACTCCTATAAGAATTACTATTATCATTTCCAACTCCATGCATGTTGCTAAAACTAGAAGTTGAACCAACCATCTTTATATCATGGTCTTGTAAGGAACATATAGTTCTCATTGTGCAAATCAACACAAATATCATTTTTGTAGAAAATGCATCATAAAAACTAGATCAAAAACTTTTTTTATTTTCACACCTCTTACATGGATAACTATTACCGTATCCACTAATATTTCTCGGACTAGATAATGCATAATTAGTAAAATCCTCAACTCAATTATAATAATTCATCCTACACGACTCTTCTGATTAAACTCAAAACATCTAAAAATGATCAAACCTTTATAGAATATTGATGACAACATGTATTAATCCATTATGTGAACTGAATAAATTAGCTAATATTGATTTAACTCAAACTTGATCAATGTATTTTATAAATACCCTTAAATCATTATCATTTTTCTTAAAAAAAAAAATCAAATTCCTCCACATTTACTGAAACTTCAAACTTTAGAGTAAATTTGACAAAATATAAAAATCACCTATTAAATAAAGCATTATTCAATTCACGAAGCACCTAAGTCACAAATTCAAATTTAATTTCATTAAACTACAAACAAATACAATTTTTCAAAATCTCAAACAAACCTTAACATGTACAAAGCATACATTCATATAACAATTTTTTTATGTGAAAAAGTTATAAAATAGGTAAACACATAAACAATATAAATGTGCTACGTCAAAATACCATAAAACTTTAAAAAATAAGTTAAAACAAAAAATAGATAGTTTTGTTTACTTGATGTGTGGGGAATCCTCTAAAGAAATCAAACTAGAATGGGGATTTTGGCAGACTAATGGAGTTTGATTCATGATAGAATTGAGGCGAGGGGAGGGGTGATGCTAATAATTACAAGGCTTCCAATCCCACATTCGCAGATTCTATCATGTTTCCAACCCTAATTTCTTCCTCCTAGGAATCATGGAAGAAGCAAGAACAAGTGAATGGTTGAGGTCAAAGCAAGAGGGTCTAATCTAATCTCTGGATTCAATGCAAGATTATCTTATCTGGTTTTACAATAACAATGAAACATGCATCAAAACTTAGACAGGGTCCCCTCCTGGGCTCGTCGACTTCGATGAATCGGTTTTCACGCCTCAAACATTCCTTGTGCTACAATCCCCACTTACGTTTGTTTGCTGGTTCCAGTAGCCAAGATGTAGAGCAAAAGCTGACTGAATTAGGGTTTCATGTGGCTCTCCTTAATTTCTGCAACTCGCAGTCGCAACTGGCCGACAAGTGGCAGCATATATCCCGCATCCTCCTTTCTCTCTCAGCTCTCATCGCACGAATACTTCCTTTCCCTTCCTGTGTAATGATGTTGTTTTATTTATTTATTTGTTTGTTTGTTTATGATAATAATAATCCCTGAAAATACAAATTATTGAGCCTATGATCTTCTCTTCCACTACTATATATTTCGCTACATGTTATTGAGCATACGGTTTCTTTAAAGTTAAAAAGAAATGGGGTACTGATAAAGGGTTCGATCTGGATAGAAAAACAAGATTGACGGCAGAGATCCCGCTGGCTGGCATGCATGTATTCATTTTAACTGTCGGCTTATTATATAAACTCTCTACATTGGACCCTTTAACATTCGAAGAGCTATCTTAGCTAGATATGATCTCAAACACAACTTGACTTTAGAATCTAAAGTATTTACTAGGATTTAACATGATTTCATTGAATGTGGTGTAAGAATACTGTGTCACAAGCTCTCTTAAATAACTAGTTATTTAACCCGTGTTGTGTTTTGCTGCCGATTGTGATTTTTTAAAAATAAAAAAAATGAGAAAAAAGAGATATTAGTGTAGATCAAAATATTCAATCACACAAAATAATGAGATATTCACCATATTGTTTAATGAATTTTATTATTTAAATTAATAAAATATTATAGAAATAAAAATGAAACTAATTAAATAAACCAGCACTTGAAAAATATTATTTTAAAGTAAAAAATGAATATTTTAAGATGAAAAATAAATTTTATTTGCGTAGAAAAAAAAAGAAAATATAGATGAATTAAAATAATAACTTGAAAAATCAAACACAAACATTTTTTTAAAAACAAAAACTTATATTCAAAAAATGCTTGTAAAACTCACAACCTAAGTCATGAGATTATGATAAACTCATATAAAAGAAATTCAAGATTATCAAAAA
The DNA here is from genome assembly GCA_032356905.1 of Salix exigua. Classification (NCBI taxonomy): domain Eukaryota; kingdom Viridiplantae; phylum Streptophyta; class Magnoliopsida; order Malpighiales; family Salicaceae; genus Salix; species Salix exigua. The sequence continues at coordinate 10,970,786 of CM063601.1, forward strand.
CATTGTTTTTTAAAAATAAAATAAAAACTAACGTGGAGCATAAGATCATAAGAAACAAAATTCTAGATAAAATAAAGAGAAAAACAAAATTACGCAAAAGAATCTAGAGAAAATAGCAAAAAAGAATATTTCAATTTGAGGATTAAATTGAATTGAAAAATAGATTTAACAAAAGGAAAAACGAATCAATGAGGGTCGAATTGGAAAAATAATAAAACAAAAAAAATGATCGAAGGATGAAATTAAAAGCCAAAAAAGCTTTAACATAACGGTCAGGGAAAAGAAGAAAAAAAACAAGGACTAAAATAAATAAATAAATATATGAGAAATTGAAATTTAATGACTAAACTGAATAGATTCAAAACTCTCAGAAAATGAATAAGAACAACACTGAAAAAATCAAAAGAATGTGAACTGAAAAAAAACCAAAAATAAATCGAACAAATATGCATTTTATTATTGACAACAATTAGATCATTATATGATGTCACATATCACACCATGTGAAATAGAATAATGTATCTAAAAAGACAATGAAAAATCATGTTTGGCCACCAAGTGGCGTTAAACGTGTTGTATAAATGACACAAGCACCACCTAATTGATCAGTATGCTCGAGCAACTTTCTTATTTAAAAAAATAAAAAGTCTATGTAAGAACACCAAAGCACCCTATGATCCTAGTAATTACCCAGAAAAACTCGTGTGAAAGTACAGAAATACCCAAAATGCAAACCTCGTTTTCTTGATCTACTACTTGAGGGCTTATGAAAAGTGAAGGAAATCCATGGTAAAAAAACTATAAATTCTCTTAACTTTTAAAGTAAAATCTTATTTTAAAAATAAGAAAAAATCAAATATCCCTCAGCAATGTTTTAATAACCAATAAACAAGTAGAAAGGAACAAAGCAGTCCTTTAATCAATCAAGGCCACCATTTTTTTCATTTACGGGCAAAATAATCATTTCCTTACCAACTCACTCACAATAATGTACGTACTGCTATATTTTGTTAAATGTTAATAATAATAATAATAATAAATAAATAAATAAAAAACACTTCCATATAATAATATCAAGAATTCAGGCATCATTTTTGCGCCGTCAACCGGCACTGCTTTGCACTGGCTTTAGTGAGAGTGGGGTTAGAAGTTTTGGTAGGTGGAGACGCGTCGTTGGCCCATATGCTAAAGCAAACTTGAAGGCATCATGAGAAGCACATTCCTATGACAAGAGAATTTAAAAGCAGAAATGAACTCAGGAGGATCGAGACCCTCACACGACCAGGAACATGGACAAAATACTTGTCAAAGTACTATATATGCTTTAGTTATTTTACAACAGAAGACATTGAATCATGTTGTTGAACTTTAATTATCAATTTGATTCTCAATATATATATGTTTATAATCATTTTGTTGAACTTTAATTATCAATTTAATTCTCAATATATATATATATATATAATCATGTTGTTGAACTTTAATTATCAATTTAATTCTTAATATATTGAGAAATTTTATTTTCTTAGAATTATTTTAAGATTTTGCATGATGAAGAATATAAAAATTATAAATCAAAGAACTAAGTAGTGGAGAATTTAATTATGGACAAAGGTCCAATATGTGGGGATTCATTAATTAATTATTATTATTATTATTATTTATTAAAGAGAGGTTCCAATTTAGGGAGATATACACTAATGTCAGTTGACGGATACATTAATGAATTTACCAGAGAAAAGGAAAACCAATCCCAATTGCTAAAGTTTCTTATATTTAACTCATTTTATTTTTGGTAATTATCATTACTTTAATTTTTTTTATGCAATAAGTTGACCTAGAATTAATAAATCAATTACTTCACAAAGTGATATATATATATATATATATATATAGCTTGGGCTTGTTAAAATTATGGATATTTTAAGTCAAACACAGAAAATATTTAAAAGGTGGGACTAAGTTTGTTCGAATATTCCACCACTACTTGTTTCTTGTATATTTATTTTCTTAAAGGATTATGGAAAAATAAATAAGTAAATAAAAAGTGATACCCTTTTCAGTTTATAGCCTGTGTGTAGACTCTATGAGTATTTTGCTTATATAATACAGCTTGAAAGATGTGGTACGTCGGTTGGCATGCTAATCCTAGCTAGTCATCTTTTGCGATTCAATGTAAATTAGATTTTGAAGCCATTTCAAGAAAAAAAAATGAAAATTTCTGAAATTTAAGCTGGATAATCCCGGCTTGGTCTTCCATATGAAGATTTTTCAGAGTTATGAGGGTGTGCCATAGACGAACGTAAGACTGTTTTTTTTTTTTGTAGTGTTTCAGAGATTAGTCTTCAGGGACGAAGGAAGTTTCTGCTCATATATCGACTTGAAGAGAAAATGTTTCTTTCGATCTTCCCCTGAAGCTTTCATGAAAGGGTCTGAAAAATAGGGTTCTTGGGGAGCAGGATATGGCCGAAGGAGATGAGTAATAAAATATATAATATAAGCTGTGTTGGGTTCTGGGGTTTTTCTTTTCCCCCTTTACTTATAGTTTTTTCACCTTGAATTTGAGGTCAAATGCCATGTGGTGAGCTCAGATGTGAGCACATGGCTTCTCTGATATCCATGCTCTGAGACTGGAAAACCTGGGGTTTTGTGCTTTTTTCAAGAGAATCAGTCGCAGAGGAACACCACCTGATTGTGGTTAGCTGAGGAAAAAACAAAAAAAAAACCTGTTTATTAGGAGCAAGGGGCACTTGAGAACTGTGATTCTGTGATCGAGCGAGATGAGGCAAGCAAGTGGTTCTCATCAGGCTGATACAAGAATTAAATATTGAAATCTTTTTCTTTCAGTTCTGCATCATCTGCTTCATTTTCGCAAACCAGTGCAGGTATTAGCTGCTCCTCAGATCAGTAATCACAGGACAGATCCCATTGATTCATCTCTTCTTGTTCATACTTTGTATGGCAGTCGTTTCTTATAATCTGCAATCTTTCTTCAAACCCCACCACCTTCTTTTAGTAGTCGTCTTCTTTGATTTCTGAACAAGAACAGCACCTGGGGAGGCTTAAGACCACTGTCATGCTCTCTAAGTTCCACTATATTCTCCCAATCTAAGAGGAAGCAGGCTCTATTTTCAGCACTGGAGGTAGAATTTATAAACTGCTTTTCTGCTATATTTTTTAATTTCATGAATCTAGATCGTATATATAGTTTCATTCCTCGTATCTCTACCCATAAAAATCAGCTTTTTTTCATCCATCTGTCTATTAATCTATCTATCTCCCATTGATATATCTCGTTAATTTGCATATATATCTTACAGTGTCCATATATAGAGGTGCAAATTATCTTCTTTGTAAATTCTTTCTGGCGAAATAAGGAGCTCCTTAAGTTCATGAAGCTGCAAAACAAAGTCCTGGAACAAATGGCTTCTCATTTGTTTTTCTTCAAAATATTCTCGCTAGTGCTACCATTGTTGTTCGTTCTTGCTCCGGTATTGATTCTTGCGGGTTTTCTTGGATATGGGTTCCTGTCAATCTTTCTCACATCAACAGCGTTACTATTATCTAGTCTTATCTTGACTTTCTCAAAGCAAAATCAAACACAAGTGCAGAAATCAGTGACAGATGAGATTGTCATGGCGGATCAGGCAAGCACTTCACCTTACATCGAAGATGTTATATCGAAACCACTTGTTCTTGAAAAGGAATTCATCCAAGAAGAGAAAGAAGAAGAAGAAGAAGAAGAAGATGGGAGTCAGATTGATGAGTATTTTGCTAGATCATCTCCATTTATAACATCAGAAAGTGACTTCCATGGTCGCTCATCTACTAGCGAGGATTCAGAAGTGGACTGGCTGTTCCAAGACAAAATGTTTCTGAGCCGAGATTGCTCGGATGGATCTATTTCTGACGAGGATAGCCTCATTGAAATCTCCCTTCCAAGTGGACATTACATCTGTGATCACGAGGAAGAAGATGAGGTCAACTGTAATCTGCAGAAAAAAATGCCAGATTTTGCACCAGGGTCTTTCTGCAAACAGCATGGTCTAATGGATATTTTGGCAGAATTAAACGAGATGAACGAGGAGGAGAATTTGATTGAGATAGACATATCAATGGGCTCCATCAAGTGCCCAAGGTTTGAGATTGAAGCTTGAGCTGAATATTAATCAACTTCTTACAGTTATTATATACTAATTAAGTTTTTGATCCTCCTGGATTTGGAGTTGAGAGTTTGTGCTCATCTCTTGCTGTATAATGTTTGTGATGAACTGTGAATTAGCTCCTGATCTTTTGATAATTAATCTTACCAACTTTGGATACCATTAAAGCACACTGCACCCAGGTCTTTGTTCTCTCTTAATGCGCATTAAAGTACATATTAAAAGGTCGAAAGCCTGGCCAATCGATGGATTTCCACTCCCATCTCTCTTTCTTTCCACCGAGTCTCCTGCCTCTTTTTGCTGCCCATTCAGCATCATCTGGTTTTCTGACCTAACATTACATGGGACCCGGGCATGAGATCAAGCTGAACCCTCCATGATGAACATGTTTGATGATTGCGAGCTTGAGACATGACATGAGGTGCTTGTTGTGAGTTCACTGTCAGGAAAATTAAAGTTTGGATCCAAACTAAAAATGTTCTTTAAGCTCGATCGGGAGAGATTAGCAGACACTGTTTGGGGTGGGAAAACCACGATAAAGATGTCTTGGATTGTAACAGTGAATTGGCTGTTTTTCACTAATTTTATTTCTTGGTATTTTCGAATTCACAACCCTTCAAACTTGTTTTCCTTTCATTTTATTCTTTTGTAGTTTAATGTTTTTTTTAAATGAGTTAATTTATAGACTTGATTTTTTTTTCAATCTCACTCCATTTTTTTCTTTTTAGATTTGGTCTTCATTCTTTGTATTGTTATTTATTGTATTTTGGATAGTTTTTACAATTGTTTTTTTTTTCTTACAATTTCATTCTCCTTCCTTTTACATTTGATCTTCATTTATTGTTTTTTAATCCTTCAATACTAAATTCAACTCTTTATTTACTTTAAGTCTAGAATTTCATGGGCCATAAATTTAAGAGATTAGCCTAGGTTTAAGAGATTCATGTGGGTACCATGTTAAAAAAAAAATAAGTTGGAATATAACATTTTATTTGAAGCTTCTAGTTATCAACTTTATTTTAACCTCATTTATTCATTGAAAATGAATTCTGCATAAGAAAATAAGTTGGAAAATAGGATTTCATGTTTCACGTAAATTGTTGCTAGATGTGCAGAACATCTCTCTTTCAACTCTGTTTTATACTTATTTTTAGAACTAAAACTGATGCAAGATTAATTATGGTAATTATCATGATTAATTTTCAATATTAGGCCTTAATTACTCAGCTTAAAGAATAACAATACGAGTTTTAGAATGGCAAAAAAGCAAACTCAAACCCTAGTTAAGAGATCAGTCCCCGCCGAAACCCAGGGCCTCGGCCTAGGCCCAGGCCCGGATCTGACCTAAGCAATGCAAGCATGCTCATGAGGCCTTGGTCCAAAGATAATTTCTTTTAATCAAGTTAATATTTCATATTTAATAAATAAATTCTTATAGAATAGTGTCAAATAAAGTTTAGCTTTAGAAGCGAGTTGACTATATTTTTAATTTGGCGTCAAATGGGTCCATTTAATAAGAGAAAGTTCAATTACACCTGGCATTCCAATAATAGTAAGTTTCATTAATTAGATTCATTTGCTATTAATTGGATTAATGGGATCCTCTATAATATTTTACATATGTTTTCAAAACCCTTAATCTATGATGGTATTGACATTAATTTGCTGTCACATTGACATGTATTTTTTAAGAGTACAAGTCCTTGGTTGTCACTTACCTTTCACAACCACAACTAAATCAACCACTACTACATTTATCTAACAAAAAAAAAAAAAAAATTAGGCACCATTTATTTTTAAAGTGAAAAAACGATTTTGAAAATATTGATTTTTATGTTTTAAATTATTTTTTTAGATTATTTTAATATATTGATATCAAAAATAAAATTTTAAAAATAAACACTACCATATTATCAAATGAGTTCTTAAAATGTATGGTAGTCACTCGCACAGAACTAAAAAAAGTTACTACAATAACAAACAATTTCTAAATATATATTTAATACTACATTAACTTCTATTCTTTTAAGTGTATTTTAAATTATTTTTTTCTTTCAAAAGATATCAAATTAATTTTTTATTTGGAAAAATATCAAAGCATTTATAATTTTCAATTATTTTAATATATTAATATAAAATTTATAAAATAAATTGTTTTTGATTTAAAAACTTTAAAAATCATTGTACACCGCGATTTGAATCAAAACAATCAATTGGGCTTAGGAATCACGAGCCATAAACCCACGCTCCACTGTTGGGGTTAAAAAGTTATTTTGTCTACTTTTAACATATATAATTTTTTATTTTGTATTTTAGTTTTTATCTTTTATTTTTTGGTTTAGTTTTAATCACTTGATTTTTCCATTCTTTCTGAGATAGTTCTTAATTTTTTGTTTGTATCTATGAACCTATGTTCTTAGTTTATATTTTTAATTTTTATTGTTATTTGTATTTGTATTAAATGCAACTTGAGTTAAAAAAATATAGTAAGTTTAGTTTGGTGGTGAAAAATTAGAGTGAAACTCTCTCTTATGCATGTATAGTTAAACGTAAAATATTGTAATACCCTGTAGGTAACTCTTTTGTTTTGTTTTATTTGAAGCTACAAAGATTATTTTACCGTGCATTGAAAATGTGAAATTATTGGGACATGCCCACTAAAAATTATTGATTTTTGTCTTATTTAGCAGTATTATGGTTATTGTACTATGAACAGAAATGAAAAAAAATGAAAATATCCCTGATGCCATGACATTATTTTAAACAATTTTTATAAAATAAAATGAATATATAAAAAATTAATATACAGTTATTATTATTATTATTATTATTGTAAATAATTTTGTTACAATAATAATCAAAAGTTTTATAGGCTGATTATTTCACTCAGATATATAGCATCATAAAAACAATTTAAGACTATTAATATTTTTTTGCATATTAAAAATATTATTTTTGGCTAAAGCAAAGAGTAAGGCTAGTGACTCGTATATTTTGTAAATTATCATAATTATTATAGTTGTTATTATAATCATTATTGTAAATAATTAATATTTTAATTATTATTGTCATACTATCACTAACACCATTATTATAGCTAGACAACAATTAAATTATTTTTTATTTTATAAGATTTATTCTTAATATTATTATATTAAATGTATTTCAGAACACTAACATTAAATAAATTTGTTTTTCAAAAAAACTTAGGTAATTTATTTATATATATTTTAAGGTGTTAATATTAAAAAAATATCAAAATATATAATTAGTCTAACATATTTATAAGACAAAAAAAACCTTACAAATAATCATTATCATTATTTTAATGCCTTATCTATACTAATTAGAAATTTTAACACCTTAAAATATTAACAAAAAACAATTAAAAAATAAAATAAATGCGAGAACAAAAATAAATATTATTATCTTAAAAAATATTATTTGATTTTAACAATAAATATAAATAATAAAAAAAGGAAAACAATTAAAAAATATCAATTTTCAAATGATCACCAACAAAACTTAAAAATTAAGAACAAAAAAAAAAAACACAACCTGAACAAAAGAGGAAATAAAAAAAAAAGAGTATACACATACAAGCATGGATAAAAATAGGAACCATTTCATAAATATATTTAAAAAATAAAGGAATTAAAATAAAATCAAAGATTAAAAGTACGAGGTCCAAAATGAAAAATAAATATATAATCAATTTCATTCCAATGACAAGTGAAATAAATCCAAACTTTGATTCCGAAAATATTAAAGAATTTAAAACCAATACGGAAACTAAAAGACTAATGACCGAAATGAAATCTAAATATATTTGATGAAAGGATAATAAAAAAGTAGGTCCGGGAATTAATCGTAATGCGTGTAAACTGTTTTGGACACCATGGTTATCAAAAACATTGGTTCGGGGATTGGTCATGATGTGCTTGAGTTGACCCAGACATCTCGATTATAAAAAACAAAAAAAAATATAAGTTAAAAAAGAAATAAAAAAAAACTATAATGTGGCGGTGAAATGTTTTAGGAGGAAAAAAACAAAACAAAAAAAAGCTTTCAAAAACAATAATTGGGTTTGGGGACTAGTTATCATGCACTTAAGCTGGTCAAGACAATCCAGTTATAAAAAACAAAAAAATATATTAGTGGAAAAATAAATAAAATAAAAAGTATAATCGAGGAAAAAATGTTTTAGGGGAAAAATAACATTGTAGCTGAAAACAAAAAAATGAAATAAAAGGCATAATAAGAAAAGAAAAGAAAAAGGTAAAACAGTATTGTAGTGGGAAAGCAGAGAAATGAAAATTGACCTAGACACCCTGATTATAAAAATAAAAGTGGATTCGAGGATTAGTCGTGGTGCACGTAATCTAGTCTGGACACACTGGTTATAAAAAGAAAAAAATTTGGGTTTGGGGATTAATAATGATGCGCTTAAACTGACCTGGACACTAAAAAACAAAACAAATTGAAAAAAAAAGTAAACGGCAAAAAAACATATATAAGTGGAAAAAAAATAAAAAAAAAGTAAATGGCAAAAAAATGTTTTAGAGAAAAAAAACATGGGAAAAAAATTGAAAAACAAATATGTACCGGAAAAGTTGGGGGAATGCAGTGTAGCTGGGAAAAAAAATGATTGTAGAAGGGAAGCATTGTAGCAATCCACACTGAAAGGTGTGGGGAGCTATAGTGTTTTCCCTACATGTTTTAGTGTATTGTTAATAAGTTCATTTCTCTTAAGTTCATTTTTCTTGTTATATTATAACATATACTAAAAGAGATCAATTTTTTACTAATGTATTATGAGTGTTTTCACTATGGATTGCAATAATATATTTGGGTTGGATCGGTTTGGTTCAGGTGGGTCACGATTTTTAAATTTTTTTTTTTTGCATAGTACAATAACAATTTTACCCTCAAATAACAGGAGAAAAAAAAGTAGTTGTGAGAGGGGTGCCACAGTAATTTTACATTCCAATGCACAATAAAAAAAATAACTCTTTTACCCTTGAATAAAACAAAAACCAAAGGTTGTCTGCTGGGGTATTTCAGATATTTTATATTTTTTTAAAAATATCTAAATATTTATCAGCCTCCCAATTATACAAAATAGAAGAGTTGGTTGTAAAGGTGTTTAGGTAATTTACCATTTTTATTATTTTTTTTGTCGAATATAGTGTAATAATATATTTCATTATATCAAACTTTACCTGTATATATATTATATTTTATTTTTAAACTAATAAATTATTATTAATTGTTTCAATCCCAATATTTATAAATATTATTTGCTCAAACCCAATGTAATAAGTGTAATCTAACTAGTGTTAACTAAAAGAGTATAAAATAATAAATTAATGGTCCCAATGAAGCCACATATGCCGACAATAAGATATCATGAATTACCATTTATCCAAGCCAGCCACCCTCGGCTGGCTTCAAGCCCGCAGCAGCCGCCTAAAAAGAAAAATACTCTGTAAAAATAAAATCCACCATCTCACGGATCCACGACATGTCTCTTTCTTACCGTTCGATCATTGGGCCCCACCACCATCCAACCGTCTTCAATCCCTCTCGCTTGTCTACTCTTATCGACAAATTAACGGACCAAAATCTCCCAGGTGTCATCCACGATGCCATATTACCCTCGTAATCCAACGGACCCCAAAACACCTCCTCCTTTTCCCTCTCTCTCCCCCTCCTTCCCTCCCTTGCTCTCTCTCTCTCTCTCTCCATCTCCACCTCCGCCTTCCTCTTCCCACCCCTAATTTCCCGGCTAATTCTTTGGGTTTCCCAAATTGCCCCCCTCCTTCCCCTACAACGCAGGATTTTGAGCTCAAATTAGGTAATTTAATTACAAATATTACTATGGCGGACTCGGACAATGAATCAGGAGGACACAACGCCGCCAGTGAGCTGTCTGCAAAGGAGCAAGACAGGTTTCTGCCAATTGCAAACGTGAGCAGGATAATGAAAAAAGCTCTGCCTGCAAACGCCAAGATCTCCAAAGACGCAAAGGAGACGGTTCAGGAGTGTGTGTCGGAGTTCATCAGCTTTATAACAGGAGAGGCTTCGGACAAGTGCCAGAGAGAGAAGCGGAAGACCATAAACGGTGACGATCTTCTGTGGGCCATGACGACGCTTGGGTTCGAGGAGTACGTGGAGCCCTTGAAGATTTACTTGCAGAAGTATAGGGAGATGGAAGGGGATAAGAGCTCTATGGGAAGACCAGCCGGGGAGAAGGATGGTCCTGGTGGTGGGTCTGGTGGTAGTGGTGCAGCAGGCGGTGGAGGTGGGGCTAACTCCACCGGCGGTGGAGGTGGAGCGTTTAATGGTGGTGGTGGGGGGCAAGGGATGTACGGCGGGATGATGATGATGGGCCATCACCATCAAGGACACGTGTACGGTGCTGGTGGGTTTCATCATCAAGGGAGGTAGTGCCGATGAGGAGGAGGAGGATGCATAGCCGGAGTACAAGAAGAAAGTAACGCGATGTAACACTGCTAAAAGAGTCGCTAGAACGAGTGCTTGCTTGCTAATCGAGGGAAAAGAAAAGTGGAGATATGTTTGTACTAGTACGATGATAAATGCATTAGTTTTCGCATGTAGAGAGAGCCGCCTTTGCTTTCCCTCTTTGATCAGTAGTACGTAGCTGTTCCTGTTAATTTTCAGTAATGAAAAGGGTTTTTTTTTCCTTTCATTTTCAATGTTTTGGAGTCCGGAATCAGATCAAGATTCCAGTCCATTTTCTTTTCCATTGTTGGTAATTGTGGCACCAATCTCCCTGGGAGTTTTGGAAGCAGCGGAGATGACAGGGCCTTGAGCTTCTCCTGACAGATGAAAGAAAGAAAGACAGACAGACAACCTGGTAAGATCAGGAAAGGTGAATTCATGTCCTTAGATTGCCATTTGTCAGCTCGTAAGATCTTTACTTTCTCTCCTGTCTAGCTCTGTACTGCAAAATAGGGTAACGGTGATCATTCCCATTTGTTTCTAAATTGAGCTAGTCTTTCCATTTTTACTCAAGTCGGTGGTCTGCTGCTTTAATGTTGACGCCATCCCTCTCTATGTCATGGGAAATTTGGGGAACAGCACAGGAATGGCATGAGAAATGAATGCAACTCTTTTGTGTACGATGACCAGTTCGTGCTAAAAAAGGAGCTTCCTGGGAGTTGATTTTAGGTTCATGTCTATCGGGGGCACTTACTTTGTGCTTACTCATGATCCAAGAACAACAATTCTCACTGTTGCATTATCTTGCCTCGAGTTTCTCTAAACTTTTCTCTTCGGTGGTGCTTCTTCCACTCGGGCACCCTTGTCTCCCATAATTTTGAATATAGCTGATTTATCTGCATATATTATTTAATGATCCCATAATACTATTAAATTAAGTGGGGTAAAGTCGATCAAAAGCCAACCAGTCTGCTGCTGCTGCTGCGTTAGTTTCCCGATAAATGTGCTGAACTGGGTATCTTGTCAGCAGTTTCTTGACTCTAGCGATCATAATATAATCAGCCTAAGAGTCTGACTCTAACTCTGCCTACAGTCCAATGCTCTGCTCTGGCCAATGAGCATATCACTCTTCAACATTTACTTTTACCCATTTTAATACAAATCACTTGGAAAAATAAACACAATCGCTGCCGCCCAAAATGACGACATCAAGTTCAATAGCTGACGTCAAACCATGAATGAGAGTTTGCTGCCAGACGTATTAAAGAGATTTAGATTCATGCTAGTTGGATTCCCCGCTACGTTGCGGGTTTAATGTAAATGGAACAAATAATTTTTATAATTATTGAGATTAAAAAATAATATTTTAGTATATAAAATTATCATCATAATAAATATTATTCTATAAATCTCAGAGAAAACAAAAAAAACAATTATTAATAAAAAAAGCATGTAAGAACAAAAACTAAAATTATTATTATTATTTTTAATATAATTATTCTTAATATTAATATTTACTATAATAACAATAAGTCAAAGTCTTAACTTCTTAAATTATCATCACCATCATTGTCAAAACAATAAACATTATTCAACAAATCTCAGAGATAACAAAAAAAAACAATTATTAATAAAAAAGCAAGACAAAAATTATTATTATTATTATTGTTGTTGTTGTAATAACATTATTCAACAAATCTCATAGAAAACAAAAAAAACAATTATATATAAAAAATCAAGAAAAAAATTAAAATTCTTCTTCTTCTTCTTCTTATTATTATTGCTTTAATAACGGGAAGAAAATGAAATTAAATCAAAGGCTTAAAAAAAACCTAAAAACATTAACAAAAGAGCAAATGAAAAAATAAAATAAATGAAAAAAACAATAAAAATTATTGACTGAAAAAAAATTATTTGACCTGAAAATTTATCAAAAAAATATCACACTACGTTGCATAACTGTTCCAAATTAATAAAAAACTTTAACAAAAGATCAAACAAAAGAAATCATAACAAACTTTAACAAAAGATCAAACAAAAAAAATAAAATAAAAATTATCAGGTAAAAAAGGCATATGACGTAAAAATAAAAATAAAAAATGAATTCCAAATGATCATAGATATAAAATAAAATTTAAGAACTATTTTTTTGAAAAACAATACAACTGAAACAAATAAGAAAATAACAAAAAATTAAAAATCAAAGTCAAGCACACTTATATGGACAAAAGAAAGGATTATTCTTGAAATAAAAAGAAATAAAGGGATTAGAATAAAAAATTAAAGGTAACAGGGCTGAAATGAACATTAAATATCAAGGGATTAAAATCCAAAATTAAAAGTATAAGGGCCAAAATGAAAATCAAATACATTATGAATTTTAATAAAAGGACAAAACTGAAGAAATTAAAACTACTATACCTAATAAATTCTTGTTTTTCAATCCAATCCAAAAATTAAAAGAAGGAGGACCGAATTGAAATATGGACATTGCATCAATTCCAATAGGAGGACCCAATCAAACTAAATTCAAAACTTACATACAAGAAATCAGGATCAGAAACAAAATTGAAAAATTAAGGGACTCAAGTGAAAAGGGTGAAAATATAGGGGACTCTCCTGCACTTGTACGTGTAGGAGAGAGAGAAACGTGGTCAGCCGCTTTAAACGGCCGCTGCCGCGTTCGCGGACGTTATTAGCATACACGCGCCACCGAGGGAAGAAGACCACGCGGCGGCGCCTCGAAATAGACTCAGAAATCATGTCTACAACTATCGTACGCCGTCGCATGTGCCACCTAAAGAGGACGTGGGGCGGAACACCGGCTGTCGCGTGCTCAGCACGCACTGACAACCGAGAAAAGAAATATTAAAAAAAGGTAAATGACGATCCTACCCCTATTCCCAAATGCAACTTTTTTTTGTCTTATTAGGAGTTTAAATAGTATTTAGCCACTTTCAAAATATAATAAAATAAGAAGAAAACCGGTGAGTCGGACTGGTCTGGTCCAGACAGTCATGCGCAATGACCACACAGCCCCCGGTCTGGCTGTGTTTTTTGTCCTTTTGGGGGGGCATTTTCATCAAATCACTATTCAAAATCGAGAAAAAAAACAGGCGCACAAACTCGCGCGAAGCACGGTCGATAAATGGCGAGTCCACAGTGTTTTCCTGAGCTTCTTTAGTATATTGTATAATGATAAGTAAGAAATGTCGAGTTATCTGTCAGATATCTTCTTCGAGCAATGATACTGTTTCTTATAAAAAAATGTTTCACACTTCTTTGACCATTCAAACTTCACTTCCTTCCTTGTTAGCCGAGTCATTGGAGAGGCTATGGTAGAAAATCCTTCGATAAATCTTCTATAATATCCAACTAAGTCCAAAAAACTACGAATTTCAGTCACATTCGTAGGTCTTTCCCACCTCAATACTGCTTCTATCTTCTTTGGATCCACACTGATACCCTTCTCTGATATCACATGACCCAAAAATACTACTTCATTCAACCAAAATTCACACTTACTCAGCTTCGCATACAACTTATTTCTCCTCAAGGTCTCTAACACTTCTCTCAAGTGATTTGCATGTTCCATTTGCGACGAAGAATATATTAGTATGTCATCAATAAACACTACTACAAACTTATCCAGATAGGATCGAAAAACCCGATTCATCAAATCCATAAATATCGTCGGGGCATTAGTTAATCCAAAAGGCATTACCACAAACTCATAATGCCCGTAGCGAGTTCTAAAAGTCGTTTTCGCATATCTTTCTCCTTTATCATCACCTGATAATACCCTGACCTCAAGTCTATTTTTGAAAATACACGTGCCCCTTTTAACTGATCAAACAAATCATCAATTCGTGGAAGAGGGTACTTATTTTTTACAGTCACTTTATTGAGCTGCCTGTAATCTATACAGAGTCGTAATGTTCCATCCTTCTTTTTAACAAATAACACAGGAGCCCCCCAAGGGGAGACACTAGGGCGGATAAACCCTTTATCCAGCAATTCTTGTAACTGTATTTTCAATTCCACCAATTCTGTAGGTGCCATTCGATACGGTGCTTGAGCTACTGGTGTAGTTTCAGGCAGTGTTTCTATCGAAACTTCTACTTCTCTCTCAGGTGGTAGCCCGGGTAATTCCTTTGGAAATACATCTGGAAACTCTCTTACTACCGGTATTTTATCCAACTCTATTTCTTCCTTTTCCAAATCTATCACATAGGCAAGATAAGCTGTACATCCCTTTCTTAATAGTTTCCTAGCCGTCATGACCGAAATTATACTATTTGGTATGATGTTCCTCTCTCCTCTAAACTCTACCCTCCTACCACCCTCATCTTGAAGAGTTACCGTTTTAGTAAAACAATCTATTTTGGCTCTGTATGTTACTAGCCAATCCATTCCCAAAATCATCTCAAAATCATACAAGTCTAGTGGTAATAAATCTACCCTCATTTCAACATCTTCTATTTTTACCCGACAACCCCTATAAACATACTTTATAAGTACAGTTTCCCTTAGAGGTGTACCAATTGCTACCCCTTCTTCCATTCTCATAGGTTGCACTTTCAATTTATCTATCCATTTTCTAGCTACAAAGGAATGGGTAGCCCCAGGATCAATCAATGTATATACATGTTGAGATTCTAATAGTAGAGTACCTGCAACAACATCAGTGGCAGCTCGTACATCTTCCTGGGTCATACTGAAAAACTCTTCCTCGAGCTCCCTTCCTTGTTCTCGAGGTCGGCCTCGAATGGCACTAGTCCCAGACTGGGTAGGTCTACTCGGCCTATCCACGGTCACAGATTGCTGCTGACTCTGTCCTGAAAAACCCTGTCTCTGCGTCTGCCCCATAGTCCTCTGAGGGCACTCCCTCCTACGATGCCCCGCCTCTCCACAATAATAACACGCAGCATCTAGATAGGGGCAATCCCTCCATCTATGTTCTTGTCTACATACATAACATTTGCCAGATGTGACCGAACAATCTCCAGGATGTTTACGCTCGCATCTCACACATAGGGGATAAGTAGTCATCCTGGAGCCCTCTATGACTCCTCCTGATAAACTAGCTGGTGGTCGCGACCATCCTCCCTGTGAGCTCTGCATAGGTCTACTTGATGTACTGCCTGGTCCAAGATTTCCTCCCTTCTTCCTAAACTGACCAAAATGTTCTCCTTTGCCCTTTTTTGGAAATGGAGGTCTCCCTGTAAATGAGGTAGGCTCCTTATGCTTTTCTGTTCTTATAGTATCCTGCCCATCACCTTCCCGCCGCCCTACGGCTGCCACAGCCTCTAGAGATTGAGCGGCCACTATAAAATCTCTATCGTTGAAACCGCAAGGCGACCAAT
This sequence comes from Salix exigua, assembly GCA_032356905.1. Lineage (NCBI taxonomy): Eukaryota > Viridiplantae > Streptophyta > Magnoliopsida > Malpighiales > Salicaceae > Salix > Salix exigua. Next base: position 10,986,780 of record CM063601.1, read on the forward strand.
CCCATCCTCGGCTCTGTCTGAGTCCATCTCGAGTCTCTCGATCCGATGTTGTTCGATTGGTAAATAAACGAAGCAAAAATAGAAAGGTCTTGAAACCGCCTCGTATTCCAATACCGTCATATCTCCCTGTGTAAGAGCCAAGAACTCCTGTTCTTTGATCTTTCGATGCTGTCGGGAATAATACTGGTTCTCAAATTCTGTCCTGAAATCCCTCCATCTAAGCGTCTCAGTAGCCCGCCTCTCTTTAACAATATCCCACCATGTCTGAGCTCTATCCGATAATAACTGAGTAGCACAATCCACTCGGAGCTCTGCTGGTACTGCTATCTGATCCATAGCCCTCTCTATCTTTCGCAACCATCGCCCAGCTATCTCAGCATCCTCCTCTCCCATAAATGCTTCACAACCTAATTCTCTCAGACTCTTTACCCATCGAACTAAGGTGACTACATTGTCCCTGAGGGTAGTACTCAATGGTCCTGCCATCTCTATCATCACTGCACGAACCAACTGTGCAAAATACGTTGGATCTGGATATGGTGGAGGTGGTACCCCATGAGGTGTTGTTGGCGCTACTGCAGGTGCTACTGTTGGTGGGGACTGAGTCCCTTGCCCATCTCCGTCAAATATCCTCTGCTCATCTCGGAGTCCTGATGACTCTCCTTGTCCAGATTGCACCGACCCAGCTGGCATAAAAGATGTTGTATCTATCAGAGGATCTCTCTCTAGTCCTCTATCTCTAGTCTCAACTAGACGTTCGTCCCTCACAGGTGACGAGTCAGCTCTGGCTTCTTGCCGTGTACGTACCATCCTGAAACAATCATATTTTTTTTTTCATTAATAATGGTCTACTGAACTTAAACCACGCTCTGATACCAATATGTAACACCCTCAAATTACAGTATCATGAATTCTCTCAACATTTCTTTACCAATGTCAAGTGTGGGTAATAAGTCTAAATTATGAAATTTTTTTTTGAAATTTCAGCAGAGTTTCCTCTATTTTTGTTGATATCAACACTTCTATTATATGTCATTACAATTTACATCTTGGTCCAATCATCCTGGATCACATTCTATTCATCAAACGATAACTCAATATTCATACTTATCCATATATGCAAATCTCATCATATCAATTAGTAAATTAACATAAATATGCTATCAAAACAACTCAAAAGATAACAAATTATCATTAACGTAATAAATGTTAACTAATTACATACAAGCCTTTAAACTTCATAAATGCAACATTAAGATTATGAGTCATAATATATTTATAATAAATCTTATCTTATCATTTTGAAAATGATTTGATCATACTAACAACTATACATATATATAATATATATATACCCTACATATTACACTTTCTTAATTTTTACAACACAAAGGATTTACATTCTAAGTAAAACATGAATGTTAATTTGATCATACTAACAACTATACATATATATTACATCCCCTACATATTACACCGTCTACTTAATTTTTACAACACAAAAGGGTTTACACTCCAGGTAACAACATGATTATTACATTCCAAAATAGAAATTCATAAACAGGAGTGTTCCTACATCTAACGATCTGCATCACCTCGCGGCGTACCTGTTTCAACAATAACAATATTAAGTAACTTATACACTATGTTATTTTAATATTAACTAATTACTCTTAACCTTTGAAATTTAATACTTTTACTTCAGTGTAACTTAATCCCTTAATTTACATAATCTTTTTGAAAATTACAAATTCAGTTAACTCAATTTAATTATCAGATAAATCTAGCATTCCCATATAATCACTCAGAACTTTGGTTTCTTTCCTCATTTACCAATAGATCCAGTATTTCCATTCAAAATTACCCATCATTCGGCTAACCTCTTTTGTTAACCAATCTATCCGGTAATTCCATTTGAATTACCCAGCATCCGACTAATTTCTTTTGTTAGCCAATCAATCCGGTAATTCCATTTGAATTACCCAACATCCGGTTAACCTCTTTGTTAACCAACAAAACCGGTAATTTCATGCAATTTACCGGTAATTCACATAATCATAATCAATACAAATTATTAGGAAAACTAAAAATAATTGAAATAAGGTGACGAATCACCTACCTTCTGTTCGGGATTACCCAGCTCCTCTTGTCTGATAACCAGCTCCAGACGCCACTTCTAAAGCAACCAAGTGTCATTATACCATTAGTCCATCAATATTTTATTATGTGCCGAAACACAAAGCACATAATATTTTTATTTGAAATTTGTTCTACTAAAATTCATTCTCAAATATAACATCATTATTTACATATAACCTCATATTTAACTCAAGTTACTTCTTTGCTTATTTTATGTTCATAATTCCTCCATCAAATAATTCTTGTATTCTTTATACCCTCACATCATAGTATTTATTTTATCTAACACTATATTCAAACACAAGCTAGACATCTTGTCTTCATATTTTCTTTTAATTAGGTTATTTCTCTTTCAATTTGAATTTACTTATTATTATTATTATTATTTTCTCAATTTAAATGCTATCTCTTTATTTAGTCTTTCTTACATTTTCAATTATCATGCTTAAACATGGGTTGTTTCTAAGCATTAACATCAACTCATTCTCCCACTTTTCCTTCATTTGGCCAAATGTGGTGTTTTTTTTTCCTCCTCCAATTTTTCCTCATTTACTTGTTATTTCAACTTATTTTCATTCCATTCCACTTCAATTTCATCATTTTTCCTTCCCCTCCCATTTTCCCCAAATTCACATAAGAACCCTAAGTTCAAAAATCTAGAATTTAAGGGAAACTAATGAAAAATTCCATGAATTTACTTCCCAACTAAATCAAATAAGCTTAAGAACACATTTAAATCAAACATGAAATCTAAACTTCTCATCCTTACCTATTTTGTTTTCTTCCAATTCCTCTTCAATTCCAAAGCTAGATGAATTCCTCTTCTCAAATACTCCTTCCTTCACTTGCTTTAATGTTTTATAGGTTGAACTTGCATAGGTATTTTCTCAATTTCTTGTATTTTCCCTCACTTTTCTCTCTTTCTCTCTTTCCCTCTTTCTCTCACGTTATGCCCTGCTCTCCTCACTTCTTCTTTTTTTCGTTTTTTGACCATCAGCAGCTAAGAGGAGGGTTTTATGTGTTTTAAATGGTTAATTTCCATTTTACCCTTAATGAAGTTTTTTTTTTTTTGCCATCACTACCAAGCTCCATTCATCTTAAAAATTTAACCAGATTTTATTCAATATATTTTAAAGTTCCTCAAAATTTTTCAGCTAAATCCGATAGTTGGATTGAAAATTTCATCCAATAACGTAAAACTAGTCGAATTGTGCTTTTTCGTCAAATTTTCGAATTTCTCTAAAAATTCTGAAATTTTCACCCAAGCTAAAGTATCATATTATAAGGGTTCACGTAAAATTTCAGAATTTTTTTGGTAACCCATTAAAGAATTACGAATTGTTTTGTTTTTTTTCTACTTAAAACTAGTCAATTTATGATTTTTTTGTCGAAGGTTTTACAGTTTGAGCCACATTACATGGCAATCAGGTCATTGATCCACATTGCTTGTATTGGGCCATTCTTGTGAGCATGCAAGAAGGTTTAAGGGAATGAGGTATTGTTAAAGGCTAGAAATTTTTTTGCTATATTTTGTTTCCATTATTGATGATAAATTCAGATGTCGCATAAGTGTAGTCCTACTAGCTTGCTTTATGAGAAATTATTTTGTGTCTTAGATGTTAAGGAATTATGTTCTTAGTTTCTAAATTAATACAACAATTTTGGTTTTCGGTTCTCATTTTAACTCAGTTGTTAGATGTAAAAGGCTACAAAGATAACCGATGGTTGAGGATTTTAGATGTTTAATTCTGGTTTCTGTGGAGGAATGAACATCTGTGTTTTAAAGGCACATCAACATTTTCATGAGTTTGGCTTTTGAACTTAAGAGTTTGAATGGGTTGCTATGTTGGAAAATGAGATTATTGTAGCTGGCACCTTGCTTCTCACAGCATAGTTTGCCTTTTGTGTTCAAATCTACTTGTATTTTGTTTTTAAATTTGCCTTCTTTATTTTATCATGTTTGGAATAAATATGACTGATAAATATTGTGGGATCTGCTTGATAATGTTGTTGTTCAACGGCATAGTTTTTGCTTTTAATGGTGTTGTGCGTTTAGTACATTTCTACCACAAGTTGATGCATAGTTGACTTCGTTTCTAGTTTTAAATATAGCGACGTTACTAGGCCTATTGCTATGGTTTGGATAGAAACCAGTATGTCAGCAGTAAACATTCTCTGCTTTTTCCATGAAGTGTTAGCCCAGTGGTATTTTTGTCAATCATATTGGGGAATGTGTTAGTTATGCATTGCCATAAATATGGTCATTGAGCATATATGTTCATATTGGATCATTTGTGCTGATGTGCAATTTGAGAGGATCCTTCCACACAAACAAAGTTGCAATGATCTTTAAAAGTGGTTGATGGAATTAACATTGCTTATACCTGTGTGGAATAGTCAAGGTATAGAGGAATGTTGCATCACACCCTCCATTAATTGTTATGTAAAGGAATGTGTTGGTTCGTGTGGATAGTTCAATTTATACGTGGATGTGCTAGCCAAAAGCTAGTCTACCTTCCTTCTTTTGTAATTTATTTTGCTCATATACTTGCAACTGCTTGTTTGAATTTACCAGTCTACATTATTATAATGCATGTATTGATTCATCAACAATTTTATATGAAGTGGTTGTTAACAAATGAAGATTGACTTTGAATATTTTTGTTAGATGTTCCATAAAAATATTTAGCTTCAATTAGTAGAGAATGAATTTTAAATTATTTGATATAAAAAATATTTTTTTTATCATGTCTTAAATGTCTACTTCGAGATTTGTACATTCAAAAAGATTTAACATGCAGACTATATGTTTATCATGACTATTATATTATGAATAATGATTTTAATTCTTCAATATTTTTCATTATTTAGTGCCGGTTTGTATTTTTTTAGTATTCATTCGTTGATAGTATGTAGTGCCGGTTTGTAATGTTGATTTGTTTTTGTTTGCAAAGCTTTACGAAATATTATGGACGATTTTGAGACTCTTGAGAAAGCTAGTTGAAGTAAAGAAACTTTGCATATATTTTGTGATATATGCAATAGGGCAATTGATATGGGTATGCAACCGAATTCGTATTTTGATAGATATGGATGGAAATATATTGTAACATCATTTAGAGAACAAACGGGTCAACCGTTGACGAAACCAAAACTGAAAAACAAATGGGACAATTGTGGACAAAATTGATTGGTGAAACTGGTGTGGGATGGAGTAACGAATTAGGAACAATTGTGGCTAGCGATGAGTGGTGGAAATCACGAATTCAGGTGAATTTTCATTATACTAACTATTTCAAAAATGTTATTATGTTTTGTGAAGATAATGACAAGATCACTAAATTTTTTATGCAGAAAAATAGAGGAGCAAAAAATTTAGACAGTTCGGAATCGAGCCATCATTGAAGTTTAAATTTGATAGAATATTCTCTGGAGTCACCGTTACCGGACAACGTGCATGAGCACCATCGTCGGGCACACTACCTGGCACTGAAGTCGATTTGGACACATTAAATGTCAGTCTAGAAAGTGCTGAGTTGGAGGAAGGAAGCGGGGACTCAGAGGAGAATGTTGATATAAATTTTGAAAATAATAATTCTCGAGGCATTGGGGGGGGGGGAGCATATATCTAGTAGTAGCAATACAAAGAGCATTGGATATCATTATGTTTGTTTACTATAGATGTCATCAAACCAACTGATTCATACTTTACCAACACACCAATAGAAATTGTGATGGACTCCGGATTTATTGGTAGAAAAGGTTTTCCAACACAAAACATCATGGCGACTTGTAGTTTTGACATGCAATTCACATTTGTATGGGCAGAATGGGAAGGTAATGCGCATGATACACATATTTTTCTCGAGACTATTGACAGTAGGAGTATCAAATTTTCTAAACCTCATGAAGGTTATCATTTATTATATCTTATAGATATGATAATTTAAATAAATTACTATTCATCTTTTGTTATTGAATTAATATAAAAGTTGCATTTTTTTGTATTTTCAGGAAAATACTATTTGGTTGATGCCGGTTATCCGAATGAGTATGGATATTTAGGTCTATATAGAGGGGAGCGGTACCATTTACAAGATTTTCGACCTCGGGGAGAACCAAGTGGACGACGCAAAGTATTTAATCATGCAAATTCATCACTATGTAATGTGATAGAACGAACATTTGGAGTATGAAAGCAAAAGTGGAGAATTTTATAGTGCATGTCAGCTTATCCATACAAAACGCAGGTTGCGATTGTTGTTGCATCAATGGCAATAACACTACATAATAATATAAGAAGGAGATCGCAAGATGATGCTGTTTTTGTTGTAATCTCTATTATATCCCAGATGATTTTTTACCAGATATTGTAGCGCGTGAAAATAGTCAGAGTTTGCGGACGCCTTCAAGTATGGATATTGTTCGTGATGGCATTGCAAATAGTTTGATGGGAGAATAAAATGAAGTGTCCATTTTACTTGAATTATTCCTTGCAATAAATTGTGATTATTTTTAAATTTATTTTCACAAGTTATATATATTTATATAAATAAATGTGTGTGTATATGTCTATGCCCTTTAAAGTAATTTCACAAGTCAAAAGTAATATGAAAAACTTGGTAACCAAACATTTAAAACTATTTTTTTTTCAACCTCCAACTCAACCATAGTTTTAACCAAACACTTCACAACTTATTTTGAACCGCAGTAAAAATACTTTTTTTTAAACTACTTTTTTTAAATTTCAATCGTAAAAACAAAAATAATATCAAATACACTCTAAAATATATCTATATTCTATTTGCTTGCTATTGGGATATGCCTCGCAAGTTGTGGATGGGAAAACACTTTGAAAAGGGACTTGACAAGTGGGGTTTTATTTATTTTTTGGTCTTCGTTGTTTATTTCCACCTTGACCCCAAATGCAAAAATTCAAAGCTTGCTAGAATTTGATCAATTAGTAGAATACTGAATTGAGAAAAAATAATTAAATTGATTAATTTTTTTTAAAAAAATATCTGGTATGATTTTTGGAATTTAATAAAACAAACCAATAAATCACAACCGAGTCAGAGCAGTTCAAATTATATATATATATATATAATTTTTTTTGTTTTTCCAGTTCAGTTCAAATTTTTTGTTTTACGGAAAAAAAAACTTAATAAAGTAAAAAAAAACCCTAAAAAAAATAATAATTTTGGTTTGTTAGTTAAAGAAGCGAATCAAAACAAAACCGGCCATTTAAACAAGTTCCAATTGGATTCTAGTTTTTTTATTTTTTTATTTCATTATTTTTAATTTTTTATTGATAAAAAAACTAAAAATATCGTCCATATCAATTAGTGGTTGGACCTTGGGAAAACACCGAAGAAAAAAGAGTCCCTACCCGCTCTTCCACTTCACTGTATGCTGTCTGTGCGCCGACGTTTCACCAACTGCTTTTCTACTTGGGCCGCGCGGAAAATGCTTATTGGATCAACTGCCCCTTTTTGAACATCCAATAGGAAGGAAGCCACCTTATGGGAGCCGAAATGGCGACCACTAAAACTAACACCAAAGTTGCTTTTCTAGTTATTTGAAATTGAATGGCAAATCGACGACGTCCATCTATCTTTATTATTTATTTATTATTATTAAAGACGAGATCTTCATTAATATATATATATATATTATTTTTTAAATATTTAATAATTATAATAATAAAATGTAATTAATAATTCAAGTAAATTAGACACTTGTTATTATTCTCCAATCAAACTACTTGTAATTTTATCACGAACCATAAATTCATACGTGAAGTCATCTGCGATTCCGGAACAACATATAGTAAAATATCATCTAAATTAAAATTAGGATTGCGAGGTAAAAATTATATTGTGATCTCCTTCCAATGTATTTATTTATATTTTAATTAATTTTAAGATTATTTTAATATTAAAAATATATTTTTTATATGAAAATACAATAAATAATAAATCCCTACCTGCAGCCCTCTCTTACATAAAATATAATAAATAATAAACAAAAAATAATACTCTCAGCCCCCAACTCACGAAACACACGAAAAGCATCAATTTGCTGTTTTCTGTGAAACTCTAGTTACACATATTTTTTAGATGGGGGTACACATGATTTTTTCAACTTCTCTGCATTAACCAAACACCCAAAACACTAATTTTTTTACACCACCGATCATACCTTACTCCTAAACACCCTCAAATATAAGTTGAACAACATATTAATTAAAGGCATATTGGTAATTTGAAAAATAAATTGCCAACCACATGTTTTATGGTATAGACCCCTACTAAATAAATAAATATGAATCCAAAATAAAATATGTATGATCGATGAATTAACAAAAAATAATAAATTCTACCTAAAAAAACACGAGTTAAAAGCCTTAATTGCTGACCATTTAGAGAGGTTGAGGGGGAGGATGAGACCTTTCATTTTCCTTCCCTTTTAGTCTTTTATATTTGTTTCTAAAGGTGTAATAGAGAAAACCATAAAATATATTATGGAAAATGAAGAGAGTGAGTTAGTATAGTGCGAGTTAGGTTTCAAGAATTATGTGATCTATTTGATAAATTTGTGTACAATTTAAATAACATGGAAATGTTTTTAAACCAGTAAAAAAACAAATTGTTGGAATTTATACATGATGGTTCTTCTCATAGTAATAATACCTTGACATGTGGTGAAAGATACTTTATATTATTGGTGACTTTTCAATATATTGTTATGTTTATTTGAATGACTTTAAAAGTGAATTATTTGAGATAAGTTTAATTGTTTTAATAAAAACAAATAGAAAGTCAGTTAAAAATATAAATATAAATTTTACAACCTAATAAATATGGTGATTTTTATTCTAATAAAATGAATTATACTTTAGAGTTGTATGATGTTACACATCAAGTAACACCTCCTTCTTCATCATAGTGTGATGAATATGGTTAATGCAACATTAACTAGTTTTATCTTACCTATGGAGTGAAACTATATATTATATTTTAAATATAGTTTCTTATAAAAATAAGGATAAAACACCATATATATTTTGAAAGAATAAAATCTTAAAAAAATGTTTTAAAGAATGGGGTGTTTAGTTAAAGTAAATATTCCAATTACTAAGAGAATAAAAATAGGTTCTAAAATATGCATTTGTTAGATATTCCTTATAAACTCTACTCTTTTAGTTTACAATTCTATATTTAAAACAAAATGCAAGTAAAACAATTATTGAGTCAAGTGATTTTTAAGACAATTATTTGTTAAATGAAAATAATTTAGTTAACCTTGTCAATTAAAGTAATTATTTTTAAAACATACATTGTTGATAATCATGTTTCTAGTAAAATTAGAAAGAGTATAATAAATAGAATAGCAAAGGAGTTTGGTACTAATTTTTATATCTTTTTACTTGAAAATATAATGAAGAAATATCATTTATTGAAGCTCTTTTTTTGGAAGAAAATAATAAAAAATAATATAGATTCTTTAATCTATACTAAAACATGGTTTGAACTAATTTGTCAAACAATACGCTATACATGGGTTTTTTTTAAAGAAATTGATAACGAAACCAAAATATTGAAACAAATAAGTTCTTAGTCATTACAGTGAAAATAATTAAAATGTTGATCTTTAAAAGTCATTGTTTTCCATCTCACGTATCATTATGAGTTGAAGTTGTGATTTTTTAAATAAATAAATTTTAATTTGAACCTCAAACAATATTTTTCTCACATTTAAACCCTTATTAGCCCAAATTAGCACCCATTTGCATGTTGTTTTAAGAGAGGATTGAATTGAAAAACACAAGTAAAATAGGTGGTTCCTTTCAATTGTGTTTAAGAAGTACATTTTGCTAATTTGTATTTTTTAAATATTGAGTTTTTTTATTTATATTGGATATATTTAATTTTTTGAAGTGATTAGTATGTAATCTTCTAGACGAAATTTTCCAGTATATAAAAAGATGCTTAAATTAAAATAAAAAAAAAGGGCAACCGGGGCGGCAGCTCCTCTATGATTAGAGGAATACGGAGGGGGGAGGAAGGAATTAAAGACACAGGCTGGACCCAAATAAGATTTAGCGAACGAGTGTTGAAAATAAAATCCCAACCGTCAAAATTATTTGAACTTTCAGAGACCAGTTGTCGGTGGTGACTCTCTGCTGACGTGTCGCTACCATCTTTCACTTCCCACGTGGCCCATTACGATACGCCGTTAAATGCCAGCTTGGCTCTCCTCCTCTTTGTACTTTGCTGCCGACACTTGTGTGGCTCCCGCGCTGGCAAGCCACTCTTCTAGTTTATAATTATGGCAATAATTTTCTAGATAGAAATCTTAATTAATTTGTAGAATAATAATAAAAATATTAATTACTATTATTATTAAGGAGTAGGAGAAATGGCCAATCACCATGCCTAAAAAAGGTCTTGTCCGTAACGCTACATGGAGATGGGAAAGGGAAACCTGTGAGATGAATTATTGAAGAATTAAATCATTGAAAACTTGCAAGTAACAATCAAGATGGTCCTGATTTATTTTATTGAGATTATATATATATATATAATCATTTTGATTGATGGTCTTTGTGGGACGTGCTGTGATAATATAAAACATATAATATATATAACAGATCTTGAGTTTGAATTATAATATATATTTTTAATTTTTTTTGAAATAATTAAAATTTTATTTACTCAGTTAAACACATAAAATACCCTTTCTATGAGTTGGGTTTACCCGCATCGAACAAAAAGTTTGGCTTCAGGTAATTTTCCCTTGTTCTTACATTTTTATACATGAAAACACTTAAATATTCGTTTTTTATTACGACTTCGGTGTGTTCATGCGTAACTAATTACATTAACTCTCTATTTTTATTTGTTTTTACTTTATTATGACAGTCTGTGTATTGCATAACATAAACCATGAATAATATATAGAATACTTGAAAATTATTAATAATCTCAAAATTAGTTTTCGTATTTGCGATGAGGTTGTTTATCAAAAACAATTTCATTTAGAAATACTTCAAATAATATATTTATTATTATTTTTATATTAGAACATCAAAATAATCTAAAAAAATAATTTAAAATAAAAAAATATTTTTATTAAAAAAATATTCTTATTACATAATAAAATGTAGAAAATCTAAATTTGACATTCTCTACCAGGCTATATTCTGCCAAATAAATAAATAAATAAATAAATATTTATAATAAATTGTCTTATACCTCAGATTCCTAACGTTAGGAAGAAAGAATATTTAAGTTCCTTTCCAAGGGACCCACTTCCAAGAATGTGGGCCCTTTTCCCCACCCAACGCCAGCCTGGCATGTTATAAAATACCAATCCAGCCCAAAATATAAAATTAGAAATCCCACCAGCACTCCCTCCAAATCCCTACTTAAAAACAAGCACTTTCTTGTATCCTTCCCATCCCTCCTCCCCACTGCTTCAAAGCTTTCGACAGTCCACGACCACCACAATGCCACGCCCACGCCCACTACCTCTCCTCACCCTCGCCGTCTCTCTAGCCCTCCTTGCCTCCACCGCAACTGTAAATGCGCACAACATCACACGCATACTAGCCAAACACCCTCAATTCTCCACCTTCAACCACTACCTCACAGTGACCCACCTCGCCGCAGAAATCAACCGCCGCCAGACAATTACTGTCCTCGCTCTCGACAATGCCGCCATGTCATCTTTACTATCCAAGCAACTCTCTGTTTACTCTCTAAGGAATGTTCTTTCTCTACACGTTCTTGTTGATTACTTTGGCACCAGGAAACTCCACCAGATTACTAATGGCACTGAATTGACTGCCACCATGTTCCAAGCCACTGGCTCAGCCCCTGGCGCCTCCGGTTATGTCAATATTACTGATCTTAACGGTGGCAAAGTGGCATTTGGCGCTGAAGATAGCAACGGAAAGATTGATGCTGTTTATGTCAAGTCTCTCCTAGAGATCCCATATAACATATCCGTATTACAAATCAGCCAGGTTTGTGATACTTACTATCAAGCTAATATTGAGTATTACATAAATTTGGAGGCGACCGACGATATGAGATTAATTTAACCATATATGCACACAACAGCCTCTGAATTCAGCAGAAGCAGAAGCACCGACGGCGGCGCCAACACTGAATGTAACAGCCATTTTGTCAAAGCAAGGCTGTAAGGCGTTCTCCGACTTGTTGATAGCTTCTGGGGCACAGACCACATTCGAGGAAAACGTTGACGGGGGTTTAACTGTGTTTTGCCCCACCGACCCCGTTATCAATGGCTTCATGCCAAAGTACAAGAACTTGACAGCTCCTCAAAAAGTCTCGTTACTGCTATATCACGGTATCCCGATTTACCAGTCACTCCAAATGCTGAAAACCAGTAACGGGGTTATGAACACGCTGGCCACAAACGGTGCCAACAAGTACGATTTCACGGTCCAAAATGCTGGTGAGGTGGTGACGTTGGAGACGAAAGTTATGACCGCGACGATAACGGGGACGGTTAAAGACGAGGAACCGCTGGTGGTTTATAAGATTAATAAAGTTTTGTTGCCCAGGGAGTTGTTTAAGGCGGTTCAAAAAGCACCGGCACCTAAGGGGGCGAAGGTGGTGGCGGATGGACCAGCTGCTGATGCGCCGTCCGATGAATCGGTTGATCAAACGGCAGATAATAACGGGGTCAATAAAATGGACGGTGGGAGACTGGCTGTCGTAGCTTTGAGCTTGTTTTATGGGATGGTGATGTTTTCTTGATTTGATTATTCTTATTATTTTGATTTATATTGAGACATTGGGGTACAGCACATGAAGATGGTCCGATCGATACATATTGAATTGGTGTAGAAAAGAAAGGAAAACGATAATAAGGGAACCATCCCACTTTGTATGGCTTGGCTTTCTTTGTTTTTATTTGTAAGTATAATATTATTTGGTTGGTACGTAAATGCAAGTCCAAAACCCTAATCTCCATGAAATCCCATGGTTAAAAGCTTCTTGTTCTTCTTCTCTTCTTTATTTACCTCTTCCTTCTAATTGCGATAGCTATCTCTTTGGTGCGTGTTTACTCCTTGGATTCTTCAGACGGTCGAGTGCTTCTTGTTATTTTCTCTCTTTAATGTTTCGACTAATGGTAACACAAACACATATTTAATGATGTATACTACTTACTATAACTCGTCATGATACATATCTTCTTTCATAAAACATCTCTTCAACAATTTGTATTATATCGGATATTCCATCGGTAATGTAATCATTCATGGGTTTATACTTTATAGATAATAAAAAAAAACCAAACAAGAAAACATTCCGGTATCGTTTCGCTAATAATTTCATCAGTGAGTAAATCCTTTCGAGGGAGAGGCAATTATATGATATTGGCTATGAAATCAAAGGATTCATTATAAGTGTCCATTGGATCTATTCTAAGGTCTAAAATAAAAGGGATCCAAGAGGAATTCAATGAGCTAAGTTCAAAGGTTTCAGTTATAAATGTTCGACTCTGCTAGTCTAGACTTTTTTTAAGGTAATTTATGAAGCTATAGGATAAGTTTCAATACAATCTCATCAAGTTGGAAACTAAACATCTATTTCTTTCCAATAATATATAAAAGTTCTGATAAATTATCTGGATGGAAGAGAAAGACAAGTTTCAAGTTAGGCGTAAAATTTACTAACAAAGTGTGAAAACAAAAAAGACATTGTGTCTTAAGGAGTTATGGATTCCATTCACTTTAAGAAGTCATCGAATGCTATCGGAAACTTATATGACAACCTTTGACCATCTTATATTTACAAGAACTCAATATCAAACAAGAAGAACTCATTGAACAAAAAATAAGAATTATTTTTACTAGGTAATAGACTTTTGTTCAACATGGATTTTTCAACAATTTTTAAGAGTATTTTTCACAATCATATATGAAAAAGGATAAAAAATAATAATTTTAGACTATTTTTGTATTTACTCTTATTATTTTTAACCCTTATTTTAATTAGTTTACATATTATTATCTTATAAGCTAAAAGAGATCTACATTTCAAACAATGATGAACAATGTTTTGCATTGTTCATCTAGACTCGGAAGCGCTTTGGATTGAAATAGTAAAATTATATAATAATAAAAGTATTATTTGTATAGTAGGAATGAACAATGAACTCACTCGTTTTTACCGAGTGGTTAAGGCGTGCGCTACTAAGATATCCCCACGAGAGTTCGAATAGGCAATGCAAATAATTTTGGGCTTTTACTTTTATATTATCATTGTTTTCTCTCTTTTTCTGGTTCCGTTGATGCCTTCATATTTTTATTTTATTTTATAATAGTTAAAAATGTAGAATAGATGATATTCTAAGAACATTTAATAAAAAACAAGCAAGGAAAAAACCTTATTTTTTTTTATTTTTCACGTCTAGGCCTTGGATCAATAGATAAAAATCCAAAGATGAAAAGGGAAACAAAGAATATTATTATTGTGTAAACAAAGAGTTTGTGATTGAGCATTTTAAACAGTAATGAATAATGATTTTTCATTGTTTATCTAGACTCAGAGTCATTGTGGATTGAAATAGTAAAAATACTATTTTGCTCATTTGTTTACTGCTTTTTTTAGCTTTATTTATGGGGCATTTTCAATTTTTCACCTTCCTGTACACAATAAAATAACCATAATACCCACAATAAGACAAAATGCATAGTTATTATCGGGGGCATAAAAGTTATTGCAAATAATTTTTTAAATGGCCAAATACAAATTTACCCTTAAATAAGACAAAACAAAATAGTAACACTCAGAGTCAGTAGGGTCATTGCATACTTTTTTTTTAAATTGACAAATACATGTGCAATAATATTTACTGTTGAATTATTGTCGATGCGCCATCCATTTCTGTGCTCACACGTGTTTTGGACGGCGCGTGAAACATATTCCATTGTCCAAAAAAGCCCAACCGTTGTCTAGAATGATTTTTAAACATGTTTACTTCCTCTTAGTGTAGCGTGTGCAATGATAAGGTGGCCGGAGACATGTCGGTGGTCGGTTGAATTCCCCTATTTTTTCTCTCTTGCTTATGCAAGCATATGTCAGTCCTCATTGTTTGAGGTGATTTCATTTTAGTCCCTCATCTTTTGATTGTTTTGTATGGTCCTTAGTTCTATTATATAGGTTTTGATTTGTTTCAATTTGATCATTCAATTGAAATTGATTATATATTATAGTTTCATTTCAATCATTAGTCTTTTAATTTTCAGATTGGTTTGAAATCCTTAATATTTTTGGTATCAAAGTTTTGATTTGATTCAATTTTATCCTTCCATACAAATTAATTATATATTTCAGTTTCATTTTGGTACTCCTTTTAATTTTTGATTATGTGTTAAATTCTTTAATTTTTTGGTATGAATGTTTAGATTTGTTTCAACTGTGTCCTTTCAATGAAATTTATCATATATGTGTTTTCCATTTTGGCCCTTATACGTTTAATCTTGAATTTTATTTTAATTCCTTTATTTTTTGTACATATTTCTTACATAATTCCTATTTTTGTCCATGTTTATATGTACATACTCTTAGATTTTGTTTCAATTTTTTTTATTATTTCCAGTGTTATTAAGGTTTTTTATATAATATTTAAATTTTAATTTGTGTTGGTGATCTTTGAAAAATGATATTTATTATTATTATTATTATTATTATTATTATTTTATTAATTCTTCAAGTAAAATAATATTTTTAAATCTAATAATGTTTTTTTATAAATTTTTTTGGTTTTTTAATTGTTTTTTTATTAATATTGTTAGGTTTTGAAATTTCTAAATATTATAGATAAGGCATTCAAAATAATGATAATGATTATTTGTAATTTTTTTCTTATAAATATGTTAGACTAATTATATATTTTGATAGTTATTTAATATTAGTGCCTTAATATATATATATATATATATATATATATATATATATATGAACTAACTTTTCTTTATAAATCTCACATTAATTTAATCCTAGTGTTCTAGTTTTTTTTAATATAATAATATGAAGAAAAAATATGAAAACATAATCTTTGATAAATTTTAGCAGATGTCTTTTTTTTATGTGTCAAATAAATTATTCGTCAAATAGTTAAAACATGTCCAATAAATAATTAGTATGTTACAGGCAACAAATAATATATCTTTAGTCAATTTGATCGATCACGGCGTTACTATCTACCAATTAAAACACACACACACACAGATATATATATATATATATATATATATATATATTATGGAAATCAAATTTTCTCTAAAGCCAGAAATTATTTTGCAAACGCAATAATGGCATTGATATTCCCTTTCTTGTTTTTTTAATACAAGTGATGTTAAAAAGTAAAATGTTAGAAAGAAAAGATTAGTAAAGGAAGTATAGTGAAAACATGTATCATTCATACCATATTACTCTTTCAAGAGAGAAAGTCCTATGAACATGTATTGATTCTCATTAGATCTTCAAAAGTTTTCTATGAAAAAACGGTTGAAGGAAGAGTTTCAACCTTCAATCTTTCATATTTCTGATCTCATTTCTAGTGCTTTTCTTCTATTTTTATACTTTGATTTTTCTCACAAATCTTTGTTGAAAGATATTTGAATTACATAATTCGAGTACGAAGGGAAGCATGGTGGAAAACAACTCTCATATCATATATTACTGTCAGACAAGATTTACATACAATACTTTCAATACACATGCATGGCTCAAAAGATAACTACTAGATCACTCAACATGCACTTAGAACAGCTAAAAAGACATTGACACATGAGCAACCGATGCGTCTCCACTAATTAACAATCTCAGCATAACATTACTGTCAAGATATGCAGAGGAAACCTTGCGCAGTTCCAAAGATCATTTCTCTCGTCTGCAGCCATAATTCCATAGAAACAGAGCACATTAACTCTCAATTGCATCCACACAAGGAGTGAAAAAGAAAATGTCATCAAGCCGGTCATTACTAGGGGAGTTGCCGCCATACACGAATAGCCCCTGGTTGCCATCTAGGCAACCGCCAGCGAAAGCACACCAGCCGCGAGGCCCCGGATGATCATCGGAACCCAGCCCATCATTCAGCCTCTTCCAGGTTAGAGTCTCAGTGTCCAATGCATATGCCTCACTTGCAAATTTTCCGGCACCAAGGTGGCCCAAGTCACTAGGATCTACTTCTCCACCGGATATGATTATGTATTTCCCAATCCTGACAATAGAGAACACACTTCGAGCAGATGGTTTTCCCCGACCGTGTCGACTTGAGTCCAGGTTCCCTGGATCGGATCAAAGCAATGCACATCATCTGTTTCCACCCCGGAAAAACCATAAACAACCCATATTTTTCCCTGAGCAACAGCAAGCCCAGACCCTCCTCTGCCCTTGCAATTTTCACCTGGTGTGGGATACTTGAGCCACTTCTGTTCAATCACATCATACTGCCACAGATCATTAAGCCGGCCAGCAACACCACAGCCTCCGAAGATGTACACGTGTCTGTCATCGGATGCAGTTGAATGGTAGCTCCGGTGAGGGGGGCCAGCGTCACCACTGGATAGCAGAGTCCACTGATTAGTAGAGGTGTCAAAAGAATAGAGCTCATTGAGCTCCTTGTGTGTGGCGTCCCTGCCACCAAACATATAGATGGTTTTGCCAACGGTGGCCATTGTGACTCCAACACGTGGTGGAGGGATATCTCCGGTTCCATCAGCCACGGACCAGGTTAGAGTCTGGACATTAAAGACATGGAGGTGGTTGTCAACAGGGACTCGAGGTACAAACTCACCGCCAAAAGCATAGGCCTCGTGTCCTACTAGGGTTATGGCATGTGAACTCCTGGCTCCAAGCCCAGTTCCTTTCTGGCCAAGCTGATACACAAATTTCAACAAAATCCAATTATATCAGTGATGATGATAGCTTGAGATTCATCGGATTTCCTAGTTTTGTTCTACCCACTTACAGCTATAATCAGAGACGGTCACACAATCACAACTACAGCAGAGTCAACCCTGCATTAGATAGGATCGATTTACCATTACCCAGTTCTATACTTCTGAAATAAATACTGCCGCAGATGCTTAAACCAGCGCGAAGATAACTCTTACAGTTGGCACAAAAATCACCATTATCAAAAAAGATAACAAAGATATATAATAAAAGAGTAATATTTATTAATCAATCAAGGGGTTGGAGAAGAAACAGGAAACAAATTCACCACATATCATAGTTGATGAAACAGACTAATTTCACTCA
Source organism: Salix exigua (assembly GCA_032356905.1). Lineage (NCBI taxonomy): Eukaryota > Viridiplantae > Streptophyta > Magnoliopsida > Malpighiales > Salicaceae > Salix > Salix exigua. Next base: position 11,005,232 of record CM063601.1, read on the forward strand.
AATCAATCGGGACCAAGAAATTTACACATCAAAGCTACAACCACAGAAATTCTCTTGATTCGTTTGAAACTTTGAAAAGCAATTACAAGAGAAGTAAAAGAGAACTCATTACCTTGATCCATTTGCCTTGCACCGCCGCCATTGCACGTGTCAGAAGAAACTCTCAGTGTCTTTTGATGGGCAAATCACCTTCGATTTATAGAGGCTAACTACAATGTTCGGTCTGCTAGGTAACAGCTACATATATATATATATTTATACACACACACACTTAGCTTTCCTCTGTATTTACGAAACTCTGTCTCTTGGATTGGATTGGATATTCGGGCATCCACGAGGGTAATGACGAATCCCCATTACATATATTTCTGGTAACAATATTAAATTACAGGTTTCCTTTTCAGTGGCATGGGGCATGCCTATCTGCAGCCCATGGGAGCCAAAGACAAAACTAATTAAAGAAATTCAGACATGACCAGCCCTGGTAGTTCATTGCCCTCAAGAATTTAAAATTGCTGTAGAGACATCTAGTGATTTTCTGGTGGAGGATTCTCTAGGATGATCTTGCCGATTAAAAAAACTATCTTTATATTTTAGGTAAAATTTATTTTTTATTTTAATATATTAATATTAAAAATAATATTTCAAAAATATATTATCATGGTATATTTACAAATAAAAAAAAATAATAGTTACCACAAGTTCACATACCTCTATAAATTCACTATTAATTTCTTTATAAGATATTTTTTTTATTTTTTTATTATAGATATAAAATATAATGTATATTTACCATTAAAACAACACTTTTATTAATATGGGTATTGAAGTATTATATTTAATGAATATCATTATTTTTTTCAACTAAAAACAACAATGTATATGTCACTCCTTTCACTCAACTAAAGAAAATGTTTTTATAATCAAGAAAGAGACAATCGGAATGAGATATATCAACTACTATTTCAAAAATATTTGTAAAAAAAATAATAATTTATTTTTCATTTTAAATTAAAAAATATGGTGTTTTTAGATTATTTACATGTACTAATATCAAAAATATTTTTTAAAAAAAAATATCATTTTAATATATTTTTAAATAAAAAATATTTCAAAACAGGTTAAATGCACTATCAAATGTCACTAAACTTAAAATATAAAAAGTTGTTGTCATCGCAAATAAAATAAAGGAAGTAAATAAAACAAAGAAAAGGGATGAAATAAAAATGCAAGTGTTTTTTGGGGGCAAGTGCACATTCCAGCTCAAAAGTGTCTAACACTTCAAAATAAAAAATTTCTTATTTTTCTCTCTTTTCTTGTGTTTTAATTTAAATATTTTAAATAAAATTATTTAAAAGTAGTTTAAACAAGTATTCAATTATGCCATTATTTTAGAATGGTATTAGCTTCTTCCATGGTAATATTAGCAATTGATTTCTTAATAGGTATATATAAACCTAATGTGCCTAATTTTCTAAATTGGTATATATTTTGAGAATTTTAAAATATTTTTAATTTAATTTTATCAATACTAGTGTCTTATATCTTTTGATACATTTGTGTTAAAATTATCAATTCATTATATATTATTTTGATTTATTGAAACCTGCCTTAATTAAGATTATGATAATATTGTTTTAAAAAATCAAAACTTTTGATAGAAAAGTGTTTTGTTAAAAAAAACAAATCAATAAGCGAAACAAGATTTGATTAAATAAAAATTAGAGTGTTTGCACAAAAATTACAGAGTCTTGGCCTGTTTTATTGAGCACAAGATGTCAAGTTTGCTCATCATTTAGCAACAAGAGAGGGTTGACACGAAGAACTAAAGAGTTTCACAGGTTGGAGCAATCCGTGGCTCTTTTTTATTATAGATATAAAATATAATGTATATTTACCATTAAAACAACACTTTGCCTTAATATGGGTATTGAAGTATTATATTTAATGAATATCATTATTTTTTTCAACTAAAAACAACAATGTATATGTCATTCCTTTCACTCAACTAAAGAAAATGTTTTTATAATCAAGAAAGAGACAATCGGAATGAGATATATCAACTACTATTTAGCAATATTTAGTATTGTGTTTTAAAAATATTTGTGAAAAAAAAAATTTTATTTTTCATTTTAAATTAAAAAATATAGTGTTTTTAGATTATTTACATGATATTAAAAATATATTTTTTTTTAAAAAAAATATTATTTTAATATATTTTTAAATAAAAAACATTTCAAAACAGGGTAACTGCAGTATCAAATGTCACTAAACTTAAAAAAAGTTGTTGTCATCGCAAATAAAATAAAGGAAGTAAATAAAACAAAGAAAAGGGATGAAATAAAAAATTGCAAGTTTTTTTTTTTTTTTTGGGTGGGGGCAAGTGCGCAAAGTGCGCATTCCATCTCAAAAGTGTCTAACACTTCAACAAAAAAAAAAACATTTCTTATTTTTCTCTTTTTTCTTGTGTTTTAATTTAAATATTTTAAATAAAATTATTTAAAAGTAGTTTAAACAAGTGTTCAATTATGCCATTATTTTAGAATGGTATTAGCTTCTCCCATGGTAATATTAGCAATTGATTTCTTAATAGGTATATATAAACCTAATGTGCCTAATTTTATAAATTGGTATATATTTTGAGATTTTTAAAATATTTTTAATTTAATTTTATCAATACTAGTGTCGTATATCTTTTGATACATTTGTGTTAAAATTATCAATTCATTATATCTTATTTTGATTTATTGAAACCTGCCTTAATTAAGATTATGATAATATTGTTTTAAAAAATCAAAACTTTTGATAGAAAAGTGTTTTGTTAAAAAAAACAAATCAATAAGCGAAACAAGATTTGATTAAAGAAAAAACTAGAGTGTTTGCACAAAAAATTACAGAGTCTTGGCCTGTTTTATTGAGCACAAGATGTCAAGTTTGGTCATCATTTAGCAACAAGAGAGGAGGGTTGACATGAAGAACTAAAGAGTTTCACAGGTTGGAGCAATCCGTGGCTCTTTTTCGCAGAATGTTGGTGGAAATAGGTGTTGTTGAAGTACAGGTAGGCTGCTTTATCAGAAGCTGAGGCTACAGGCACTGCAGAAAGCCCAACATAGTCCATTTTGGCTTTAGTTTTGCAGATTTCGGCAACATATTTGAAGAGCTGGTGCTTTTTGTTGTATGGCTGGTTCACGTAGTCTTCAATCGGCATCCACTGAGAGAAAAATACAATTGAGAAAAGCAAAAAGAAACAGCACGCAGGTAGCACCAAGAAACTACCGGTTGCCCTTGAGGTCGTGGCCTAGCGGGGTAAAGGACATGCCTGTAAACCCGAGGTACCTTGCCTGTTCACTGGACTTGTAGAGTGTTCAATAAGTCCAAGAAATTAGTCGCGATGCGTGTAAGCTGACCCGGACATCCCGGTTATATATAAAAAAAAAAGAACTACTGACTAATCTAGAGGCATGACCTGATCCAGAGGATGATCAGTTTTCCACTACGAGAGTGAATAGTACCTGAGCTGCCTCGAGTTCCAAATCTTGCTTCTGGATGTCAAAGGAGCGTGGCCTTAGCATGCAAATGAAAAGTAGGTCTGATTTTCTAAAGAATGATTGGTGGCTTTGTCTGTGAGCGAACAGCAAAAAAGAAATCGTGAAGGAACAGAATAAGAGAGGTGTGGGGAAGAGATTATGCTGAGAAAGAATGGGAATTCTTCTGACAAATGAAGCACAAGATGAACTAGACTACTCATTCCAAAGCAGACATCTCACCTGAAAGCCAAAACTTCCATAAATTCTGCGTCAATCTGAAACAGGATGAAAGCAGATGGCCTTAGATTTAGCATGGAAAATAAGAATCCAAAGATATTTCAGCCTGCTGCACCCTTTCTGAAGTCTAAAAGTGTGCAGATTGATTACTTACTCCTGTCTCTTCCTTAACTTCTCGAATTGAAGCTGAAGGAATATCCTCGCCCTGTGGATGGAAAAAAAAAAATTAAAATTTACGGGAAGAACACTGTAAAAGACAGCACTACAGCCTGCAGAGAAAGAAAATGGTTCGAAATCCTGCTCACCTCACCAACCACCCCAGTAGGTAGCTTCCATACACCTGTGCCTTTAAATCCTCCACTTCTCTCCTTAACTACAAGCACCTACTTATAAACAAAATATATAAATCAATTCCATCAGAACTTATTCAAACAGAAGCTGGAGAGATTAAAGATAATCATCAAATACCTCTCCATTTTTATTCAACACAAAAGCCCCAATCCCTACTCGATGAGACGCATTTTCTGGAAGAGTATCTGGAGTGTCAGGAATCCAATATACCAGCATCAAGTAGTCTGGTTCAGCATGATGATACCTGAATCCTTCCTACACAGCTTATAAAATATTGTTAAGAAATCATCTCATCTAAAAGTTTAAGTTGATAGGTGAGGTCCCAAGATATAATTTATATTATTCTCTAACTCACTCCTTCAAGTGAAAGCCTTTTGGGCTCTAAAGTTGCACAGGCCTACCCTATCTTATACTTGCTTTCTATCAAATAGAATGAGGGTGGTGAGATTCGAACTTGTCTCCGCTGGGTCAACAAGGTTCTGATACCATGACAAGGAACTATCTCACCTAAAAGCTTAAGCTGGTAGGTGAGGTCCCGAGATATAATTTATATTATTCTCTTATAGATATTACTTCAAGGTTTATGAACAAACACTAGTTGCTGCTGGAAAGATGAACTTAATTACCTGAACAATAGGTTCAACAAGACCAACAAGTCCAATAGGCAATTTGATCCAAACACCCTTCTTCCCCTGAAAGGAGTGTCACGAAATGAAAATTATCATAAAGTCATGTGAGAGCAAATGGAAAACATTAAAGACTAATGAACACAAAAAAAAGCTTTACTTGTTGCCTCCATTTGAATATGGAAGCTCTGAGTAAAGGAATAAATTCTGTAGAGTCCATAGGTTCTTTCATTTCTATTACAATTCCTTCATACTTATCCTCAATTGCATTGAGTAATCCAACATGCTCGACTCTACTTTCAGCTTCAATTTGCTCCTTAAAAGACAACGAACTTGTTGAAGCTGAAATTTTCCTGGTCGACAAGGAAGCCTTGAAATGACTGCTACCTGCAAGAACGGAAAATCAGCTGCTAAACAGTACTTGAGTGGGAAAAAACAACTATAGAAGCTAATCAGTCCTGTTCTTTATTCAAGCATATTCAATGTGAAGTAATCTGTTTCAAGTTCACAGAAAGTATGAAAAAGTAATTAAAACAAGCCCCAAAATTCCTAATTAAAACATATCTAACTCCTTATTGTGAAGAACAAGAAGAAGTGCCTGCATTCAACCCAATTCACCATTAGCTTTTTTATATGTGTCTTGAAAAAGAAAATGGAATTTCTTGAGAAAAGAAAAAAAAACAAGACATTCTGGGACTTGATAAACTTTTCATTTCAATTCATTGATCAACAGAGTAGTAGTCATCGGAAAGCCAGAGTTCAAATACCTTTCCGAAATCCATGGCAAGAAGATGAAGATAATAAAGCGGTACAAAGACGAGTCCTATTTGGAATTAGAGAAACTGATGATGGAGAGCTCTTGCCCGGAAGAAGAAACACTAGTTTGCGATGTCTGATTCTGATCATCTTCTTATCGCTAATGTTAAGCCAAATATTACACAGCAAATGCAGGTTCGAGCTGCTTTCAATGGCTTCCACCTTACTTCACGAAAGTGATCTGTATTTCTCTCAACTTTGAGGTTCCTTTTATTTATACATGTTTGGTGCCTGAAAATTTCATGGGGTTGGAAGTCATCAACTGACCAGAATATTTCATAATTTTGACCTCATATTCCTGAGTCCTGACACGGTTTCGTCGGGTAAACTACGGCTGGTTTATTTTTGTATTTTAAAAATAGTTTTTAAAAAAGTTTATTTTTTCTTTAAATTAATCTTTTTTATATTATTTTAACGTACTTGTTTCAATATAGTTTAATAAATAAATTCAAACAAAAAAATACATTAACTACCTCATAGTCTTGTTAGGTATTTCGTCTCAAAATTATTTTTTAAAAAGATTGAATTTTTTTTTATTTTATTTTAAATAAAAAAATAGTTTTTTTTTAAATTATTTTCATATGTTATGTCAAAATAATTTTTATTAAATAAAAAATAATAATTTTGATATATTTTTGAATGAAAATCATTATCAAAAACAATCTCTCAAAGTGTTTGGGAGTATTATTGGGATTATTTTTTAAATTGTTTTTGGTTTATAAATACATCAATTTTTTTTTTATTTTTTAAAACTTGCTTTTGATATTAACGCATCAAAATGATCTAAAAAAACTAAAAAAATAATTTAAAGTAAAAATAAAAATAATAAAATTTCAATTTTTTTAAAAACACTTTTGAAATATATTGTCAAACATGCTTGTGTTGTTGAGTATTTTTTAAAGTGTTTTTTATTCATAAATATATTAAAATTATATTTTATTTTTAAAAAATTATTTTTAATATCAGCACATGCAAATGATCTAAGAACACCAAAAAAATTTAATTTAAGGTTAAAAAAAATAAAAATACTTTTAAAACATGGTAACAAACATTAACCAATGAAACCTATTTTCCTAAAAAAAGCATATTATATAAATACAATCTTGACTTTGCTTATACAATTCTTGCTGGAGCTTTTTATGGTTCAGTCAATTTGTATTAAATTCATCCAAACTGCTTTTCCAGTTCATTTCCTTCCACCTTCCTCTCTAGATAATATATATATATATATATATATATATATATATATATATATATATTTGATATAAAAATATAATTATATCGTTTACCGCGTTGCACTTTGGTCTGAATTTATTTTCAATAAAAAAAATATTTAAACATTGCTAACCTGATTTCTAATAGAGATATTTATTTTATAAACTCAAAATATGATGTATATGTGTCAATTTTTTTTCTCTAAATATTGATATGGTGATATGTTAGATGATATTTTTTTTTAAAAAAAATATTGAGATAATAATATATTTAGATTGACCCGAGTTAACCTTGTTAGAGAATGATATAAATCATATTCTGGGACATTACCTAATAACTTAAGCTTTTAGTTGAAATGATTCCTTATCATGGTATCAGAGTTTTATTGACCCAGCGATCACGAGTTTAAATCTCACCTCCCCTATTTTATTTGATAAAAATAAACACAAGGTAGTGTGGGCTCGTGCAAGTTTCAAGCCCAAATAGTTTTCACTTGAAAGAATATGTTAGAGAATGATATAAATCATCTTCTAGGGTCTCACCCAACAGCTTAAGTTTTTAGGTGAGATAATTCCTTAACAAACATGTCAGATTTATAATCTAGGTCAAGAAACTATAATAACTCTATAGAAATCAAATGAAAATAAATTATGAAGGTCAACATCCAATGTTAAAGAATAAAAAATTGATAAAAAAAAACTAAATTTAACTTAGATCATGAAACTGTAATAACTCTATAGAAAGAAATAAAAAAAATATTATAAAGCCTAATACCCAACTAACTCGATATTGAAGGATGAAATCATAAAAAAAAAATAAAAAAATAACTCAATTCAACTAAGGCTAACCTATTAAGGAGGTGTTTAGGAAGCACATAAAAAGTGTTTTTCAAAAAAAAAAATGAATCGTTTTTTGCTCTAAATAAAATTCTTTTTAGTGTTTTTAGATCATTTTGATGTGTTGGTGACAAAAATAATTTTTAAAAACTAAAACAAAAAAAATATTATTTTGATGTATTTTTAAGTGAAAAAACACTTTAAAAGCAACAGTAATCACATTCTCTCAAACACCCTCTAAACAGGAGTCATGATATCGAAATAACTTCATAAAAAATAAATAAAAAATAAAAAACTTTGTTTCCAATAGATCCATTGTTCAATGTTAAAATCAAGAATAAAAACCAAATCCATAAGACCTAGATATTCTTCAGAAAGCGAATTAAAAAATAAATGTGAAGTTTAATTCATCAACAGTCTAATATTGAAGGATAAATTGAAAAAAAAAGATTGATTTGTTGGAGGTTAAAATTGAAAAAAACAAATTCAATTACAAAAGAAAAATAAGAAAGAATTAAGCTTTTATTATTGTTTATGTGTATGGATTCATGATTCAAAGACAATTTTGAATTTTTATTTGAGTGATTATTGATAATAATGATGTTCAAGTAAAAGGAAAAAAAGGAGTATTTCTTTCTAAACTTTTATTATTATTATTTTATGTATTTATTCATGTTCTAAATATTAGTTTTTTAGTTTTACTTTTTATTCAATTTGAATTGCAAGGAAGGATAGAGAGGATTTCCAAGGGATTTTTCATCAATTTCTCAACAACAACAAAAAAACCTAACAAGCATTGCCCTGAAAAATTGGATTCATTTCACATATTTTGATTTATTAATTTGAGTTGGGTGATTTAACAAATGCTTTACTTGGATATGGTCAATCCCTCCTAAATAAATAAATAAATAAATTGCAGAAAATAGAGAGGATAGCATATTTGAAGTTTGAACACCAAATTAAAGTAGAATCCTACCCCGGAAAATATTTATCTAATTGATTGTTTTTGTTTAAATGAAAAAAAAGTAGTGATAAATTCACATGCTTGAATTCCCATCAAAATAATATTTTTTTTTATGTTTTGGGGATTGTTTTGATGGGATGATATAAAAAATAATTTAAAAAATAAAAAAAATATTATTTTTATATAAGAAAAAAATAAAATACAATCATTATCACACTCTCAAATACTCTTTTAACGTGATTGATTGTAAAAAAATGATTTTTTTTATTTTTTATTTTAAATTAATATTTCTGGTATTTTTGATATCATTCACATGAAAATAATTTAAAAATACCTAAAAATAAACCCGAAACCTAATTGATGGTGATGACATATTGTGTTTTTATTTTTCAATATATTTGACCATAAAAGTTAAGTAATGAGATCATAGTTTCTTGCTGACTGAAATTGAGAAATACAAAGCTCGCCCGATGGTTTTCAGAAGGACTCAATTGAGAGGTTGATACAACTACATGGATCAAAAAAATATGCACGAGCTTTTGTTTAATTGATTGATGGACCAGAAAATCTCGAATAATTGAAAAAAGAAAGCCTTGGAAATATCAAAATGGGTGGTTGTTGTCCGAAAATCTCGATTTGTTGTTTTTTTTCTTGCCAGAGAGAGATAGGGGGGGAAGGCACAAGGACACGAAGGCCCTGTCTTGCCCTTAAAAAACAAAGAGGAGGAAATTGGAAAAAAGTACACGCTTCGTCTTTCTAGCCACGTTCTTTGTCTGTCCATTTCCGTTTCTATATTAGCGTCTTCTCAAACCACTCTCACCATCACCCTAACACGGCAGTGGCTTCAATTATTAAGCTTTCAGACAAATAATAATATCTGCCCACCTGAACTTGTCTTTCTGATTTCTTCTCCTGGCTCAACTGGTTAGCGATTTTCACCAGCTCCCTTCTGTTTTTTTTTGAAAAAAAATATTATTCATTTCATTCATGTTTTTGTTTACCATACTCGGTTGCTTGATCATATATTAGCTGCCTGACTGCTGGATATTTGATTTTTCTGCCTCCAGTTTTATGGTTAATTCTCTTTTCAAAAGGGTCTTGTTTTTCACAGCTTCAAGGCCAGGGTAGAATCGCTAGTCACTTGTATCTCAGTTTTAGCTATATATGGGGTCTCGTTAATATGATTTTTTTTTCATCGTGTAGGTTGTATACTTTCAGGTGTTAATTTGTTGCTTCAATGGCGGCAATACTGGCTTCACAAGGTTGTTATTGCCGTCATATTGATTTGATGAATGAAGGAAGAATATTATCGGGCAATCTCAGTTTCTCGAGTTCAGTCTCGAACCCATCAGTGAAGTTTGACCTCAAAATACGTAACTTGATTTTAACTGATAAATTAAGAATGGAAGTTGAAATGCGACAGACTGAGTCGCCGGCTTCAAAAAATTTAGGTTCCAGTGGACCACCCGACCCAAAAAAACTAGGCTCCAATGGAAGAGTCATAAAGATGGTGCCTACAAGTGAGGTGATGAAGAAAAGAACCCTAAATGGTAACAGAGTAGAGACACAGAATGGGAAAAGGCAGGTTATTAATGGAGCAGCTTTAGTTAGGAGAGATTCTAGTGCTGCACTTGTAAAGTCAACAAGATCTAGAGAGACTGACAAACTTCCACCACTGGAGGATTTTAGGGTTCTTCCAACAGATGAAGGCTTCAGTTGGGCGGATGAGAATTACAATGACTTTCGAAGGACCATTGACATTTGGTCCTTTGTTCTGGCCTTGCGTGCTCGTATTACGTTTGACGATGCCAAATGGGCATACGTGGGAGGTTTCACAGAAGATAAACAGGTGACTTTTCATAATCCCTTGAAGAGTTAAACTGTTAAATGGTGTTGTTGTTCATGCCTTGTGTTATGAAATTCTGTTTCGCCTACAACTATTTTCTAATGGATGTACTTTTGCGTGAAATTATGTTGATTATAATCCTGTTTTCTTGTTTTTTTTCCTTTCATGTCAATGATCTTTCTTGTTCAGAAAAGCCGTAGGAGAAAAACTGCTTCATGGCTACGGGAGTGTGTATTGCAGCTTGGTCCAACTTTTATCAAACTTGGACAATTATCCTCAACAAGGTCAGATCTGTTTCCCCGAGAATTTGTGGATGAGCTTGCCAAGTTGCAGGTACCTCTTTGATTTTATTCTGTATTAATCTTTTATTTTGTCTTTCTACGCAAATATGGAGTAGTCCAATCATTTTATCCTTTGCAGTCTTTGAGCTTTCTTAAAATTTGATATGATGATTGTCACACAATGTATTCCAGGATAGGGTGCCTGCTTTTTCTCCAAAGAAAGCAAGAAGTTTCATTGAGAGAGAATTGGGAGCTCCAATTGATGTTTTGTTTAAGGAGTTTGAGGACCAGCCAATAGCTGCAGCTAGTCTTGGTCAGGTGTTTGATTTATGCTTACATGTCATACTTGCTTGTGTCTGTATTTGACTTTCTGTGAATTTTACTTGGTACTCTATCAAGCTTTGAAAATATAATGTTATGGAGATATTTCTCATGTGATATAATTTGTAGATTTAAGAAGCTCCTTCTATAAACTTTCGAGAATTCATGATTAGGATACCATTCTCAAGCAAAATTAAGAAAACATGCAGACAAGGATTCTTGCTTTCACCGATTGAAGATTTCATTGCTTCTACTTCTATGCCCATACAAGTGGGGTATTGATTAGTTTTTAGGACCATTGAAACCTTTTCCTCTGCAATCATTTTCTACATGGTGAATAATTGACTATATTGCTGATTGGAATTTATCTGGTGCCTTTAGGTGCACCGTGCCATCCTGCATAATGGGGAGAAAGTAGTTGTGAAAGTTCAAAGGCCTGGTCTCAAGAAACTTTTCGACATCGACTTAAGTGAGTTGTTTGCCAATTTTTGTCTCTTCTAGACAAGGATATTGTTCTTGCTTATAACTATGTAATATCAGACATGATTTTACTCTTTTTCTCTGCTTCATGGTTTTCTTTATTGCAGCTTTGTTCTCTTTTTTTGAGCTCTACTGGAAAATATGTTCATCATGAGCTTGATGCTCTTTGTTAGTTTCGGGATTCTTTCTGGTTGGTTTTGCAATTTTCATTAGAGGAAATGAATTGCCTGGGTTATACTAAAACTGTAATAAAAACACTAAGAAGGGCGTGTCTATTGACATGCTTTTAAATTGCCAAAAACAAATATGCTTGAGTCGGATTTAATATATTCCGAGGCACGACAAAAAAATATATTCACATGTTAATGTACAGGTGCATATATTGACTCGAGGTTTGGCTGGGGGCTATACTCTTATCATGTTTACTCCATGGATAGTTGTGCTTACCTTGTACAATTAGTGTTTTGATTGTTTCTTCCAACTTTTTCCTTCTTCCGCCCAGGAAATTTAAAGCTAATCGCAGAGTACTTTCAGAGAAGCGAAACTTTTGGTGGTCCAAGTAAAGACTGGATTGGCATATATGAAGAATGCAAAAAGTAAATCATAGGCATTAATTACTTGTCATATTATCTATATATATATTTTTATCATGGTTATGGATGAAAATTCAGGGATTTTATTTCTTTTTGGGTTGTAAAGGAGAGGCTCAAAGTGGAGATCTCTTGGTAGGAAGGGGACATGGATGCCAGCTGAGCCATAGGCTCATTGGCAACTGTTGTGGAACACTAAATTGTTCATTAAAAACAATAAGGCATACTTATTTAATATGAATCGATGTCCTATCCTGTGCTATTCTGATTGACATTTCATATATACTTGGAAATCCAAAAGACAAGCTGGTTTCAAAATTGCATTGTTCCACAAATGCAACTTTTGTCGCTTTGGACATAACAGGAGGATTTAATCTTTATCGAAGTGATGCAAGTAAAGAATGGCATGTGTTTTTGTTGATATATGTAATTATGAAATGCTCCCTATTCATTCTAGTGCTACATTGATTTCAGGATTTTGTACGAGGAGATTGATTATATTAATGAAGGAAAAAATGCTGACAGATTCCGCCGAGATTTTCGGAATATAAAATGGGTCCGAGTCCCGGTAAGCGTCTTGTTACAAAAATCTTTAATTTATTGTTTCTCCTTGATCTCGTAGTTTACAATTATGAACAGTTTAAATTTTGAACTTGTCAGTGAAAGTGGACTGTACACTTGAATACTGTTTATTTGAACAGTACTTATTTTAAATCTCATTTTCCTCTTTCTAGCTGATATTTTGGGATTATACTGCCACAAAGGTTTTGACTTTGGAGTATGTACCAGGTATCAACCTAAACTTGTTCATTTTCTAAGTTCCAGTTGATGTCAAGCCCTGTATATTTTAAGGCAGTTAAAGTCTAAGTTAAGATCTTGTTATAACTATACACATTATATAAATTGTAAAAAAAGTGTTTGTGATAATTGACGTCATGTTATTTTACTTTTGTGTGCAGGGGTTAAGATAAATAGTTTAGATATGCTAGATTCACGGGGATATGATCGTTCACGAATTTCATCACGGGCCATAGAAGCATATTTGATTCAGGTATATGACACTATTCAGATACATCCACTTGACTTTAAGCTGTTACTGACTGTCAACCTAAGCAGTGATGACTGTAAAATGGATTGTATTTGTTCCCTTACATATGTTCCTATTAATTAATGGGTTTGGGTCATTCTACAGATTTTGAAGACTGGTTTTTTTCATGCTGATCCTCATCCTGGAAATCTCGCTGTCGATGTGGATGAATCACTTATCTATTATGACTTTGGTATGATGGGAGAGATCAAAACTTTTACACGCGAGAGGCTGCTTGAACTTTTCTATGCAGTTTATGAAAAAGATGCAAAAAAGGTATACTTTTTTCTTACTACTGTTTCCTTGACAGTTTTATAGCTCTAGAATGATTTGTAGAATGGGAAGCCCCAATTATAATGCAAATTAGCTGCTCTCTTTTATTTTCATCGCCTCAAATTAGTATATGGTGCAACATTGAATGCTTGTGTATTCATGTTATTAACATGATATGACTGTTTCATTTCTCAACCTCTGTTGTGTCACTTTATTTCATAGTTATTAGACTATTAGCAGAGCCCCAGCACCAATATAGGAAAAAGACTGGCCTAATGAGAAGAGAGTAGGCAGGTGGGATTTTGTTAGGAAAGAACCATGTTGTGCCAAGAACTTGGCAAAATTAGCTTATAAAATATTCTGATTCACAGCTTAATTTGGAGTTGTCAGCTGTAAAATGCAGAATTTGATAACTTTTTCTCTGCATCGGTATCCTCAACTCTCATTCCATCTCCCTTTCACCAAAAGTCTTTAAATCAAAGTCAATTTTGATAATTGGACCTGTGAGAAGAAATTTTTTCTCTGAGTTGTTCTGCTGACATTGGCTCTACAGTGCTTGGGTCAGAAGTTCTACTGTCACTTTTCAGCTGCAATAACAGGAGATGTTGGAACAGTCAGAACATTTCTCTATTTGTTGTCTGAAATTGATTGAGACTGTTTGATGAGACTTCCTCTCTCCTAGCTCATACATGTTAATAATATTAATTTCACCTGGACTCTCTAAGCATGTTATTGAATCATGTGGACCACACATATGTATAACACTTCCAGCCATGTTTTAAGAATACTTTTTTCTTTCTTGTTTGTCATTTGAAAAACAAACAGCCCAGAAACATGCAATCAAAATCATTCAAAAAGCACCATACATGAACTTTTTGTGCTTGCTTCGGTTGTGTGAACTGATGAATAGTTACCATGCAGGTTATGCAAAACCTTATAGATCTTGGAGCTCTTCAACCCACTGGAGATTTATCACCTGTAGGTGTCAAACACTGTCGAATCAGTATTTAGGAAATGGATCTCAGTAATATGTGAACAGTTTTTTGAAACAAGTGGTCTTATAAGCAATTTTATTATGGTATTTTCCTAGGTGAGGAGATCTGTACAGTTTTTCCTGGACAATTTATTAAGCCAGACACCTGATCAGCAGCAGACTCTGGCTGCAATTGGGGAGGTATGCAACAACAAAGGCTTCAAAATCATTTATCATCTATATGTGAAACTTAATAATAGCTCTTGTATCTATATAATCCCCACACTTGTCCTGTCAATTTATGGCTAAATGAACAAAATAGCTGAAAGGAAATAACTATTATTTAAGTCATCTTTAATTATAGTGAGATAAATGCATGTTTCCTTCTTTCTAAAAAAAATAATATGACCTGTTTATTTTCACCTGATCATTTAATATGATCCTTCCTTGAACACTAAGGTTGACTCCCCCTCCTCTTTTTTTCAGGATTTGTTTGCAATAGCTCAGGATCAACCATTCCTGTTTCCATCCACATTTACCTTCGTCATTAGAGCATTCTCAACACTTGAAGGTTATCTCAAATCTTCACTACCAGATATATATATATATACACATATATATATATGAAATATCACATTTGTGCTGATTTGAAGGGGCTTTCCTGGATTTGTGCTGATTCACTGAATTTTATTGGGACATCTTGTTAGTTTGTTAACTTTGTGAATGAGGAAAGTTTAAAGGATAGCCTACATATTTGTTACACTTAGCTTAGTATCATTGTGTTCTTCCAGGTATTGGGTACATTCTTGATCCAGATTTTTCCTTTGTGAAGATTGCTGCCCCATATGCACAGGTTGGATATGTTTTACTAGCTCGTTTTCATTACAGCTTCTCTCCCAATGCTTTCATTGTCTGTATACAGTTGTTGACTGATCCTTCACACCACCTACAGGAGCTTTTGGATGGAAGACAAAAGTCACGAAATGGAACACAACTAGTTGAGGAAATAAGGAAACAAGCAAATGATGTATATTTTCCTCCCTAGAAATGCTGTTAGTAGAAACTCCTGCTTCTAGTGTCCTTAGTTGTATTTTATCCCCATGTTAAGTGTACCTGTATACCTGTTCAGGCTAGAAGTTCCACCATATCCATGCCATACAGAATCCAACGAATAGAGGATTTTGTGAAACAACTTGAAGCAGGTGACTTGAAACTCCGAGTGCGGGTGCTTGAGGTAATCATCCATTAGTATTGTATTTAGAATACATAGTCTGATGGCCTCCTGAAATGGCTTTTTGAAAAAACTCACTATTGTTAGACCGAGGTTTTAGGAGTTTAAATTGTTCTCTCACTTTAGTTTAACACCATAATCAAACTGCCTTTACCAGTCAGAGAGAGCAGCTCGAAAAGCAACAATACTACAAATGGCGACCATGTATACAGTCTTAGGAGGTACCCTAGTAAACCTTGGGGTAACCTTCAGCAACCAGGGAAGTCAAGTTATTGCAAATGGATCATTCATTGGTGCAGGTGAGCTTTTGGTTTTTGGTTTCAAACACTGAAATTCCTGGTATTTCATCAATATTTTTGTGGCATAAAGTGTTTCTTTATGAAAATGCAGGAGTTTTTCTGGCACTTCTTCTAAGGTCCATGCAAAGGGTAAAGAAGATTGATAAATTTGAGAAGATGATATGATTTCTGAAGCGACAAGTCAAACTTCCTGATTCGCATACTAGATACTAGTCATCTATACCAAGTCGTCAATTCTTAATCCATACAAAGAACTTGTAATTCTTTTCTGCATGCATACGAACTCTGTATGCATTGTATACGCAACATAAAGATAAAAGAAGAAAAATTCGTCCATGATAGGATTCGAAGAACACCAAATGAAAAAGGGGTTATCCGATGCTTAAAAGCTGTGATTATGAACCCATACACATAATTCCTTTCTTTTTGAAGAGGGTCCTGGCACAAAATTCTACTGATTATTTCAAATGTGTCTTCAAAACTGTCAGCCCATCTGAGTCGCAATTCAAAGCATGATTTCTTGTTTAAAAAACAGGCGCTTTTTAACATGAATTTATCATATTAATTAGTCCCCGTCTGCATGGCGGGTTTGCATTGATTAGAGCAAGCTTTATTTTATTCTAAGAAATAACCATCTCCCTGGTTTGAGAGATCAACCAGTTTGATCACAAATTTAGCTCACAATTTATACAATTTTGACCGTTGAGGTGATGTTATGGCAGTCCTAGAACCAAAGGTGAGACTCTGAGTGGCAAAGGAAACCTGTTGAAGTAGATAGGTATTCATTGATTATTATTCAACGATGATACGATTTTAGAAGTTTATGGTTGAAAAGAGTTTCATTGCTTCATTGAATAAAACGTGAGAGATGATCACAAAAGAGTCTCAAAAGAAACGTTTAGGATGATGACAAAGAACTTGTGATTTGTACGGCTGGTCTTAAATTCGTATAAAAATTTGAATTCGAGTCAGAACATGTATATCTTATAAGAATCTGAGACAATTAAGATTTTACTCGTTTATCTTATATATATCTTATAAGAATTTGAGACAATTAAAATTTTATCCTTTGCCTTACATAGAGAGATGTTTACTAAAATCCAAAATAAAAGAGGGGGAGAGAGAGAATTGATCACAAATTGTCAAAGAGGATGGCGTTAACTTTAAGGTAATGAAGAATGAGTGCCGTGGGCAAACCGCTAGAAGGGGGGCGAGCAAGCATGTATCACACACCTTCCACAAAGTCAATTTGGTTTAATGTGTTATTGGAGGATAGTGGCAGTTGGTTGGTAGCATTTGACCATACTCCAAGTCTTACCTTCTTTATTATTATTATTATTATTATTAGAAGAGGTGGGGTCAAGGAAAATGTTTGAATCGGGTTGTGTATCAAAGGGAAATTAAGTGGTTTTTTCAAACGATTTTAACAATATATTTTTCTTATATCAATCTAATTAATGCTTTTATAATCATTTTTCAGACACTAATCTTAAATTTTCTACTTAAAAAACAATCTTTAAAGTAATTGCAAGTTAATACGGGAACTTAATTTTTATATATCGTTATGTTTTAAAAATATTTTTTTAAAAATAAAAATTATATCTGTTTTTAGTTTTAAATTAATTTTTTAATGTTTTTATATAATTTGATGTGTTATATCAAAATTAATCTTTTAAAAAAATATAACTAAAAAAATACTCTTAAAAAACAATCTTAACTACATATTATATTATTTGCTGCTGCTGCTGACCAGCTATGGAAATTATGGTTCATGCACTCTCTTTTATTTTATTTGGTTTTGTGCTCCCCCCCTGGATAGGATTTGACAAATTCTTAACGTTTTTGTCCACGACAACAACAACGGCTGCTTAACTTATAAAATATAAAAGCAATTTGTGTATTTATTAAATTGATGCGAGTATATCATTTATCGTCCATAAATATAAATATAAAAAAAATATATATATATAAATATAAGTATATAGGCAATGTTATACTCTACAATGACTTGAAAATGATTTTTTACCCGCCACCCTAGTAGTAGTGAGTCACCACTAAAATTATATATATATTTGAATATTTGGAGCACTTTGTATACAGTTTAGTTAAATCCTCTTATTCTTGTGCTTGTATTTACAGGAATTAAATTGCTGACATGATTCAAAAAAATATTCTAAATAAAATCTTTAATGTTTTTAAATCTGATATTAAAACTATTTTAAATATATAAAAATTATTCTAATATTTTTTTAAATAAAAAACAGTATTATTTATCGGGTGACAATACCAAGGTAATGAAAAGCAGTGTCTGCTGGTCGAGAGAAGGCCGGGCAGCCCCCTCCATTCATCTATTTGTATTGATTACTTGATGTGAAGCGACCTGGTCAATTCAAGTTAGCTGCCTCTGCCTCATTTCTGTTCCAATACATTGTGGGGATCTGCCCGAATTCTTCGGAAGAATTTATAAAGAGGTAAGAAAAACAAAACTGACGAAATACTTTATATGTTTTTTAATCATCCTAAAATCATTAATAATAGTAAAAGAAAAGAAAATTCAACTTTTAAAGTGTTTAACATCGCCGTTACAAAAATATTTTTTAAAAAAATAATTTTTTATTTTATTAAATATTTTAATATTTTTAAATTATTTTTATATACTCATGTATTTTTAAATAAAACACACTACTAAATGTATAAAAAAATCAATAACATGGGGCATCACCCCGTGCCACAAGCATGGTGATGGGAACACGCTTTAATTTCATGTCCGGATCGCTTGCAAGAAATCCAGAAGATTTTTATGAAATAAAGTTTGTCTTTATTTAATTAAAAATTATTTAAAGTTTTATTCGTCATATATATATATATATAATATTTCTACAATATCTTAAAAAATCTAATTTTTTTAAGATTCTTACTAATTGAAAATAAATTGTTAGTTTGTCCTAATATTCACGTGTACACGAATCCTACCTGGCCTGTGAGAAGAAAAAGATACCTTGGATCTATAAATAAATAAATAAACAAACACACGAAAGATGCTGCTTTTAATCGCTGCCCTGCCCCCATAAAAATTATAATTATATATATAGCAGAGGATTGGGATTTTAGATGCTAAATCACCCCCTGGAATCTTTGATCTTTCAAGGCCAGGTTGTAGCTTTTGGAGGGTAATGCCAGGTGTATTTCGATTTGTGTGACTAGGTTAACCTTTATTTATTATAAAATTTAATAGAAATTATAATAATTGCTAGAGGGACTAAGTTATAAATGAATTTAAAGTTAATATATTAATTTTTAGATTATGAAGGATTAATTCTTTTTTATCGTATTATCTTTCTTAACCTTTTGAAGTTACTTAATTATTTTTAAGAATGTACTGGACCTCCATTGAAAGTTTTTTTTAAAAAATAAAAAAAATTATTTTAATTGATGTAAGAGCTCATTTAATTACTTTTATAATTGAATAAAACAAAATCTCATTGCCATTTTTGCGCTTAAATAAAATAAAAATTTGCAAAGGTTTTGAAAGAAGAAAATAAATTTGATACTAGAGAAAATGAATTGAACACTTTTCTATATTCAATTAATGGACCAATTCTATTTAATTCAAGAATAAAATTTATTTTAAAAAATAAATCAAAACACAAATAAAAAGACTCAAGATAACTCGATTAAATAGAAAACAAAGGTGAAAATTTTTTATGAAACAAATAGAGTTCAGTCTTCAATTACAAAAGAGTTGAATCATGAAACTATAAAAAATAACTTAAAAATAAAATAAAATAAAATAACCCAAAGTAATCCTAGTCCTCTTGAAGTTAGGTAATTTTCAAAACTCGCAACCTGTAAAATTCTAGACAGGAACTTAATCAAGAAAACTCAAACCCAAATCAATTAAATTTTGAGGAATGAAATTCGGTAAAAAAATATCAATCTAAAATTTTTTGCAAGCAAAAAAACTAAAAATAAAAAGAATAAAAAGAAAATCTAGTGAGAACAAAATTGAGAGATGGTGTAATCTAAATAAAAAAAAACCAATTTTAAAAACTATCTCATATTATAACAATAACAATTAAAAAATAAAAATCAAATTTGACAAAACTAAAAAAATTAAATAAAGATAAAAAGGAGTAAATAAAAAATAAGAAAAAGTTTAGGGAGGGTGCAAAGACCAATAAAAAAAGAGGGAAAAAAATAGCCGCCGCCGTTTAACCGGAGTTTTTGTACCATGCACTACCATATAAAAATTCATCACCCTCTTTTAGTGTTTTTCTCTTACTTAACACTAATTAATTAATTAATTAATTTAAAAAAAAGAGGGACTGATTTATACTTGCTCAGAATGTCACAAGTCAAACCAACCCATGTTGACCATAAAAAAAAGAAGGTCAAGTCCTTACTTATAAGCTAACGTCACCTTTTTAAACTAATTATTTTTCATCTTTCCGGAATTATTTATTTTTCCACGTTCTTGGGTAGTGTTTATAATAAAATTATATATATAAATATAAAGCAGTCAATATAATCGGTGTAAGATAACAGGTCATGGTCTATTTATTTATATAATTCGAACATAAATTTCCTAAAAACTCTCTTATACGGCTATCATCTAGGAAGCCAAATTTATTGTTTCATAAATACTTTTAGGATTAAAAAATAAAGATATATAACAAAAAAAGAAGGTAAATTTCTATTTAAATAATCATTAAAGAGGTGGAAATAATAATGATTTATAAAATATTATAAGATTTAAAATATATACAAAACTTTTTTTTTAGATTCCAGAAACCTCATTCTTTTTTTGAGCATTCTTTGTAAGTTCGGGTTAAACCAGTAAAATCTTAATTGTCTCGGATACCATGATTCGAACTCGAGACCTGAAATGTTTGCAACAAATAGTCCCAAAATTGAAGAAAAATGAATTTATAACCATAATATTCGTTAGCTTATTTCAAGCTTTGCATCATTTCTTTTGCTCTTAATTATATTTTTTTAAATAACATTGCCCCTTTTAATTATTATTTTTTGCAAAATAGCCTGATTTTTAAAACCTTGACAAAACAATACATTTTAGCACACGCCATTAGTATATGTCATTACGAGAATAATAACCTTATAAAGAGCTGAGGTTAGAAATATTGCTTCTAAAGAAATGTTTAAGTTTAAAAAAGATAGCATAAATTTTAGGAATAGATGAGAGAAAAACAAGAAAGAAAAAAAGATTTAAAAAAAACACATTAAAACTTTAATTATGATATCATTAAAATCATTAATTTTGTTAACAAGATAATGATAAAATTACCATCCAGCATCCACAACGAGAGCAAACCACATTCTTCATTTAAAGACAATGAAACAATTACAATACGTTAATTTTTTTTATAGACACAACATAATTTTAATTACAACACCACTATTGCTATTAAGAAAATCACGAGAAAAGCTATCTAGCAGACGACCATAGCTTGGAAATAAGAAATTTATTGATCCCGTGGTTTCAGATTCAAGCTCTGTAGTTATTGCTATAACGATCACTGAAAGTTTACATGATCGTTGATTTCAGGGTTTATGAAGCTAATCGAGGTACATATTAGTTAAAATACTTATGTTAATAAAAAAATCACTAGAAATAAATCCAACATTTATAAAATTCACCTAACATTATGATAAAAGAAAACTCATTTGATTTAGACAAATAATATGATTGACTCGATCGTCGTTAATTACTATACTTGCCATTATTGAATTCAGTCCGTTGAAAGCTTTTAAAATATTATTTAAATTATTTTAGAAGTCGATGTTCCCATCTCTTACTTTATACAAACCCTCTCTTTCTGCTGTATATATATATAGACGCGCACACACACAGAAAAGTCTCACTTCAAATCCTGCCATTAAACCTCTCTCCATCTCACTCTGCTCAAGGATCTCTTGAAAAGTCCTCTGCGTATTGTATTGCAGGTATAATCCTTCTTCATTTCTCTCCTCTCTAATAATTTCTCTATAATGTTTTTTTTTCTTAAAAAAAACATATTTCATTTACCTCTGTTTATTGATCCTCTGATCCATCCATCTGTTCTCTTAGCTTTTTTTTTTTTTTTCTCTCCCTTTATTTTCTCTGTGAACAAACAGCCTTTGATGTGAGTTGTCTTCCGTGTTTTAAGTAATTAAAGCATACGCGTCTCGTTGGGAAACTATAGTATGATATTAAATCAACAATCCAATGTCTCATGCTTTTGCTATGATTGATTTCGGATTTCCTTAATTGATTAACTAACTACTTCATTAATTTATTAATATCAACGGTTTTAAAGGCGGATCATCTAAAGCTCGTGTCTTTTTTTTTTATAAAGCTCATTTATGCTTATGCTTATTATTTCTCTTTTACTTGGAATCAATGGCTAACTGGTTTTGTAGTTTCTTGCAGATTTTCATTTTCAATTTTCACAATGTCTTCTTCAGAGATAAAGCCGAGAGGTGCCGTATTTTCTCTCTTTCCTTTGATAAATTTGTACATGTATGGCTGAGACTTTGTATAGTCCTGCTGCTCTATTTTTATTTTATTTTATCAATATTTCAGTTTATGAAGTTGGTGGAAAATTTTCAAATATAGAGTTTCTATATGTGCTGTGCAATTCTCTTGATTTAAATTTTTTCGCAGATGTTTGTATTGTTGGTGTTGCACGTACGCCGATGGGTAGCTTTCTGGGTGCACTCTCATCCGTACCTGCGACCAAGCTGGGATCTATAGCTATTGAAGGTCAGAATACAGCCTTGTTGTCCTGTTTACTTATTGGCTTAATCTCTGTTTATGAAACATTTGGCATTTAGTGCTAAATACTCCCCCTTGTTCGTTGATATGTAGCTGCTCTTAAAAGGGCCAATGTCGATCCTTCAACTGTGCAAGAAGTGTTTTTTGGCAATGTTCTCTCTGCGAATTTAGGACAGGCTCCTGCTAGACAGGCTGCATTAGGCGCAGGAATTTCTAATTCAGTAGTTTGCACGACTGTTAACAAAGTTTGTGCTTCAGGGATGAAAGGTGCACATGATATTATGTTGATTTTATTTTCTTAATTACTTCTTCCTTTTATGTTAAGAAAATATCACTAAAGCATTGTAGGTTTTATTTATTTATTTATTTTTCTGGTATGTTGCAGCAACCATGCTTGCAGCCCAGAGTATCCAGTTGGGTATTAATGATGTTGTTGTTGCTGGAGGCATGGAGAACATGTCAAATGTCCCTAAATACTTGGCAGAAGCAAGGTTAGTGTGGCACCCTCATTACGGTTAGTCAGATCCATTACTTTGGTGGAACTCTATTGAATATTTTACTATTCAATTATCTCAAGCAGGAAGGGATCCCGACTTGGACACGATTCACTTGTTGATGGAATGCTCAAAGACGGTTTGTGGGATGTTTATAATGATTGTGGAATGGGAAATTGTGCTGAATTATGCGCAGATACTCATTCAATATCCAGGGACGACCAGGTACTGTATTGATCCCATGGGGTTCTGTCAACAGGACCTCGTTAGATATGGCTTTTGACATTCATAATATGGTGTCAAATCTACAATATGCTCTAGTGGTCGGTGAATTTTCTTATTGACATTTTGGTGTTTTTTTATCAAACCTAGTCTTTTTTAGTCACAAAACCCAATATTAATGGGAAAATTGTTATGTAGCCAGTTTTTTGGCTTGTTTTCTACCTCCTTTCAGTTTAGTCTATGGAACACACATTTTCCCATTACCTTTAGTAGCCTGCCTGCACCCATGGTTAGCATAAGCCTTCAGTCATCTGGTAACATTG
This sequence comes from Salix exigua, assembly GCA_032356905.1. Taxonomy (NCBI): domain Eukaryota; kingdom Viridiplantae; phylum Streptophyta; class Magnoliopsida; order Malpighiales; family Salicaceae; genus Salix; species Salix exigua. The sequence goes on from CM063601.1 coordinate 11,028,999, forward strand.
TATCAGGGGCAGCTTTACCGATGAGGGCATAATGATAGCTGGAGACACTAGATTAATGGACACAAGTCTCTGAATCTCTGTTGTCCTAACAACCACGTAGAGCCTCAAACCGATAACCTTTCATCTTTATATCCACATGGGAGTATGTCATTAGTTATAAAACCACTAGGCTCCCCCCCCATTTTTTTTTTCAATTTCAAATCAGTTTCTTACTAGTATCTTGTTGATTTATGCAGGATAACTATGCCATTCAGAGCTTTGAGCGTGGTATTGCAGCAAAAGATAGTGGTGCCTTTACATTGGAAATTGTTCCGGTTAGAAATCTATTTTTATGTTGAAGATATTGCCTTCGCTTGCTTTTGTCAATATTATGTATCTAAATTGTTACTGCACAGGTTGAAGTCTCTGGGGGAAGAGGAAGACCTTCAACAATTATTGATAAGGATGAAGGTTTAGGAAAGGTATGTTTTCAAACCAGTCGTTTTTTCCTTGCTTCTGATGTTGGGAATTACTTGTTAGTATCCAACTTGCTCTGCTCTTAAATTTTCTATGTTGCTTTTATGCTATGCCAGTTTGATCCTGCAAAATTGAGGAAGCTCCGACCAAGTTTCAAAGAATCTGGAGGCTCAGTTACTGCTGGCAATGCCTCTAGCATAAGGTTTAACACTTCTCTCACCTTCAAGTTACTTATCCATCTTCTTTTAATTATTCAGTTAGGTCAGAATATTCAGCAGCTATATGTTCGACTCTACTAGAGGTCTATCTGTTGCACACCGTAGTCATTTGATGCTGTCACCTTGCTTCGTTTTGCTTCATTATGAGTATCTCCAAACACTATACCCAACATATATTTTCCTGAAGAGCTATAAACATTGTTTCTTCTTGTGCTATATCTCTTTCTGCTTTTATTTAACCTCTAGTATGTTAAATTTGTGGTGACAAGTGGCTCAAATTTTCATTTCATTGATGTCTATTAAATGGCTTTTGTGAAGGCACGAGCCTAAGTGTTTTACTAAAATTGTAATTTTCTTGTTAACAGTGATGGTGCTGCTGCTTTAGTTTTAGTGAGTGGAGAGAAGGCACTTCAGCTTGGACTGCAGGTGATTGCAAGGGTTTCAGGATATGCTGATGCTGCTCAGGTAATTCATTAAATTGGGGGGGGGGGGGGGATGACTATTTTCTTGATATTGTGTTATTTAAATTACGTTGTCTTTTCAGTCTTTAGTGCCACGGACTGCTTAATCATGTACAATTCCCTGTGCAGGCGCCAGAGCTTTTTACAACAGCTCCAGCCCTTGCCATTCCTAAAGCAATCTCAAATGCTGGCTTGGATGCTTCCCAAGTTGATTACTATGAAATAAACGAAGCCTTTTCTGTGAGCTTTCATTCTTTATCTTCTGCTTGTTTTGGCCATCTATCTTTGATGATAGAAATCATCATCAATGTCACACTACATACAGGTGGTGGCTCTTGCAAATCAGAAGTTGCTTGGACTTAATCCAGTGAGTGCTTTTAACCTCTGTGAATGCGGCATGGGTGCATAGTGTTATTCAGCACGTGTAAAATTATAATATTTAAGATATATGTATGGATCAGTGTTCAGGAATGATTGCAAAATCACTTCATTTAGCTCTTTCATTATTGTTGACATTGAAGATTGTGCATTTCATTCTTCTTGATGAGGAACCCCTTTTATCCTGCTTACAGGAAAAGGTCAACGTACATGGTGGAGCTGTATCCTTGGGACATCCACTGGGATGTAGTGGAGCACGTATCTTGGTCACACTTTTAGGGGTATGCTTTCTTCACCATCTACTGAATTGCTACCGCGCTGTTAATAACATTCTGCTACCTCCACCCACCCCTTGCGAGCTCGTATTCATGTGATCGAGCGCACGCATACCATGCATCTGTCGAAGTCTTTTCTTACCACAATTGTCATGGTACTGTAGGTATTGAAGCAGAAACATGGTAAATATGGTGTTGGTGGTGTTTGCAACGGAGGAGGCGGTGCGTCCGCCGTAGTTTTAGAGCTTCTGTAGACTTGGTAAGCACCACATCTCATGCAAATAACTTTGTTAGTAGATCCATGTCTACCCAGTGTAGATGGTAGCTTGATGCGACTCTTCAGACGATAAGATTAACTGTGTAGGGTGATAAATTAAGTTTTCTAGTCCGTTAACCTAACTGTTTGCGCCACCACTTTCAGGCGGTGGACAAGGATGGGGACTCGATCAAGTGACATAAACCTCTGTTCCGTCGACATCGAAGTCAACATTCAATTTTATCCCTCATTTCATTTTTAATCTATCTTCTCCAATAACAGAGTAGTTGTTGTACTTGGCTTTGAAAAGAACAAATGCTATCAATATCTCCTCATTTTGATTTATTTTCTCCAATAAAATTACATGCTTGTAATCCTCAAAGTTGAATTCAATCAAGAGATCTCATGATCAGTGTCAAGAATTAAGTTTAATCTTTAAAAATATAAAATAAAAGTAAATCAAAGGGTTAACTTTTTTGATAAATTTAATGCTAAAATCAATCATATAACATATTGATTAAGAGATCTCGCTTCCTCAATGTGTCGCAAGACCTCTCTCCTTTGGACGATGTTGATGCGGTGTCCACCAAGTCCTTGTGGTTGTTTTGAAACAGTACATATAAATAATATAAAAATGCCAAGTTTTTTTAATTTAAAATGAAAAATTTTAAACTATTTTTTTTAATATTTTCGATCGTGAAATCCATACGAGCACTGGTGATCGTGATTCACGAAGAGAAAGATTGTGGCATTGACCTGCCCGTGGACCCATATTTATATTTTAAAAAGTTGTAGGAGCTGGAGCCAGAAATTTTCGAGACAGGGAAAGAAAAAAATAGAAATTGAAGATAAAACAAGTATAGTAGGCCATATCATGTGACAGCGCACTGTAATCTGTGAGGTGTAACTAATATATTTGTTTCGTGCATGCGCACAATGTCTCCACTGTTGGTAGGGGTTATTATTTATAAACTACTTTATTTTTTATTGATTAATAAATAGCAGTAAATAATAGATAATCAAAATTTAATAAATAATTTATAATTTTTACTCAATAAATAATAATAGAATATAAATATATAAAATGATAATCCTATCCACAGTAATAAATAAATAGTAGAATCATTTGATTTTTTATATTTTTTTATATTTATATGAACAAAAAAATCGTGTAGAGCAGAGTAGAGGAGCAGCTACCTGCCTGCCCTATTTTATTTGTCAACTTGGAAATATAATCAATAAAATTATAAAAAATTGCTTTTGAATTTGGCAATGCCAAGCTGGATATGAACACTGCAATTGAAGTACCAGAACCTAACCCGCGCCGTTACGTTATGCCTTTCCTTATTATTTATTTATTATTCGTTCCTTGTGGGCCCCTACCGATCCACAGACTATAACTGTCATCGATTCCATTTCTTCTGGCCCAACTTGGCCCACTCTCCCCCCTCCGCTCTCTCTCTCACTCCATCATCATCACAGAAACTGCTATTAGGAAGGAGGAGGAGACTCAAGCGGCGCTTCCACACCTTCCTTCCTCTCTCTCTCTCTCTCTGAATCATGGCGGTACTGTCTCAACCCAAGAACTCTCATCTTCATTTCATATAATAATTATCCTTCTATTGTTGTTTTTTCCCCGTATTTTATGCGGCTTTTATTTTATTATTCCTTTTCCTTAACAATTATCATTTTATTTTTCATGTTTTGATGTTAATTTCCACCGTAGCTCATAAATATCGCAGCTAGCTCTGATGGTATATTTTTTTTATATGTAGTTATTATAATTTGGGGCTGATTGTGCAAAATTCCTGCATAAATGATGCTTATTTACGTTGTCTGAAAATGAAATGTTAGAAGATTGCCGCGAGTGATAATTTACTAGGTTGGGTCGTGTTGTGTCTTCCTAAGAAATTGAGTTGCTAGTTTGCGCCTTGTCATAATCAAGGGCGATCATGGTCTCCATGTATTTTAGCTATTGAAATGATGGCTAATTATTTTCGTGTATTAAACTACTCAAATGATCTGTGGAGTCTTTATCATGAATATCATATCACTTTTGAATACATGTTTACAAAATCCCATCTCAAACCGTGTTTTTGATTTCGTGTTTGTTCCCTACAATAATGTATGCAAGTCTAACCGATCCAAACTAAACTGGGTTGTTTGATTTGTTGTCTTCATTTTTTTTTCTTTTCTCTTTAACGTGCAGATATAGAAATCAATCCTGATAGCAAAAACCTAGGAATAGGGAATGTTAGTTCCTTTTTCTGACAATTGCGAAGGGCAATTTGTAACCGAATACAAATTTATTTACGCAGCTCTATTCATTTGTAGAAATTGTCTTAAGCATGAATTTTCAGAGTTATTTAGTGGTGGCCATTGCCTTGTAAATGAACGCAACATCATGTTAACAGGGTTTACCTCTTAGGTGTATATGGGTGTTATGGGAAGCTTCAGAGCGAGGGCTTTATTTTATGTGAAATATGAGTTTGTTAGAGGCGTATAAAGTGTTGCTGATACTGCAAATTGAATGACTACACCCTGATCATATTCCTCAATGGGAGTTGAGTTTTGAATAATTATCTTGTGTTTTTATATTAAATCCCAGTCCATTCCTTTTCTCTCCGTTGAGAAAGATACACTTCTAAACAGGATTTGTACACATGAATACCATATACCAATTTTAAACATGGCCCAGATGGCACACTCTTGGGATTGTATGTTTATGTTGGATTCTGATGTTGGTTATGGAAAAACCAAAACCAAAATATTTCAGTCATAGTAAAGCATTGTTTAACTAGAACCCTTTGTGAGAGACTACAAGAGGGTAATTATAGAAAGTTGAAGAGGACTTTTATAGTCAAAGAAGTAGTGGTTGTATGCGGACGAGGATATAATGGATGATAAAAAATTCTGCAACCAACACTATAGAGAGCATGTATGTTTGCTTTTCTATGTGGCCTTGCTGTTTTTTTCTAAATCAAGCTGTTTTCCAGAATGATCCCTGTGATAAAGTAATGAATGTAGCTTCATTCCTTAAGAATAATGGAAGTTACCACATTTCCCTGTGCATATCTACTACATAGCAGTAGTGGTTATTTTGGGCTTCGTCAATTATTATTTAAGATGCCACCTTTTTTTGTGTCAATTATTATTTAATAATGAACGTTACCACATTTCCATGCGGTCTTTTTTTCTTGATTTGTTATGGGTTTGTTATATTTCAATTGAATGGGAATGGCATGCTATAATAAGTGTTTTTGTCTTTGTGAGCATTTGGGTATGTTTATGTTTATTTACATAGTATGCAGAAACATCGAACATCTCCCAGGTCATAAATTAGAATATTATCATTTGCTTGAATGGCATGTGTTTCAGTGCATGTAAGGTTCGATGTATCTGATTCAATAATCTTGTATTTAATATATAATTTTGCTGTACCCTCTCTCTCTTTATTTTTTTACACTTTACTATTCCTTATATTACAAGATCAGCATGTCCCTTTTTTGTTTGCCAGTCAAAGGGAAAAAAGTTAAGAGAAATAATGTAGATATCATTATGCCTTCCAATTATCCCTTTTCTGTCTTGTCCTGAGATGATTGACTTTTCATGTGAATTTGAACCTCTTCAGGAAAAGGATCAACCATTGCCAAAGTTTGGGGAATGGGATGTCAACGACCCAGCATCAGCTGAGGGATTTACAGTGATCTTCAACAAGGCTAGGAATGAAAAAAAGACTGGTGGCAAGCCTGACTCACCAGCAAAGGATAGTTCCTCATACAAGCCTGGTGCTACTGCTACTCTTGGAAAGCCTCAGACTGTAAGTAACAACCTTTCTTGTTTTATTTCGTTGGCTTTTGGGGCTGGTTAAATACTCTGCCATTATCAGCTGGAAGCGTTTTCAATTCACGTGTCACGCTATCAGTCCCGTGCCTTAATCTTGAACTTGGATGTATTTTTCTTTCACTTAACAAGTAATCTATTTTAATAATTCTCAATACTGTTACTGAATGCCTCTTGAATCTGATGATGCTCTAATTATGAGGATTTTTCTTGTGCTAGTGCTACTGAGGGAATTACTTCAGCAATTCAAAATAATTAACGGAGATACCAACTTCTTGGCAAATGCTACTTCGCTTTAATTTTTGCACTTAAATCTGCCTCTTGATTTTTTTGCTCCTGTCTGAAGTTTTACCACTCATTAAATCTTAAGTATGTGCATCTTACTAAAATTTGCTTGCTTTGTTCTTTTGAAATCAGGTTTTTTTCATTTATTGCTATTACATATCAGAGAGGTAGAAAACGAAAGGGAAAACAAATCATTGCTTACAACAGTTATCAGTCTTATATCATATCATGAGCATTTTAGTAACACACTATCTTCTTCAGTAGCATTCATTTGGGACCATTTTTTCGGAGGTAGGTTCTTAGATAATAAATAATTGTACTTGACTGTTATGAATTTTCAATCACGCGCTTAGTTGCCGGGACTAAACCCCTAGACAAAAGACACATTAATGAGCAAACAGTTTTGCATAACCTAACAAATTCTGTTTTTGCTATCATGTTTGATACTTTGAAATGTATTATTGGTTTGCAGAAAAAATGGTTTTGCTGCATACAAGCTACTCATGCTGAATAATGAAGTGGCTCTTGGATTGTAAGAGCACTCATGGCAAGATATTATTTACCTACGCCTAGCCCCAGCATATAATCCAGAAGACCGGAGCTGTTTTCAGAGGCTATGATGGGTCCTGCAGAGATCTAGTTGTTGTGACTTGAGCTTTGGTAACGATGAGGGCATGGGGAAGTATGTTGTGATGAAAGAACAATTTTATTTTCTGTTTATCTATACTGGTTGGTTATTATGGAGGTTTATGCTTATCTGCCCCATTCAATATGTCCCATTAGGTAAACACTATTGTGACATTCTATGGTTTGTTTCGAGTGAAGAGATTTTCTCGTGTGTATTCGAGTGAAGAAAGCATGTGTTGATTGGAACATGAGGGGTAAACTATGTTTAGTTGGAGTAAAAAGCTTTTTTCTTTCTCTATTCGGCCACTCTTTTCTAGGCTGGAATATCCACTTATATATGAGAGGTGGAGATGGTGTTCATGATCCCTTCCAGGCACGAAATCTGGTCATTGATTCGTCTGAATTAGATCCTAATCAAGCCAATAACTTGGTTTTCCTACACTAACATTGTAGACTCCAGGTAATCACTTAGCGGGAACTTGGTTGGGTGTAGAACATCAGATGTGAGGAATGTGTTTTTTTTTTTAATCTTGTTTCTTGAGGTATGAGAGAAAAAAAGCTTGAAAAGTAGCCTTAGAACCAAGCTTCATTGAATTCTTTTGAGGAAAATGATGAACAGTACCAGGTGTAGAATATCATTTTGAATCAAAATAAGTTGTTTTTGGTCAGAATGCATAGTTTAATTTATATATATATATATAAAAAGATGCCGTTTTGGTAACCTTTATTAAATTAGGTTATAGATTCCTCTTTTGATTTCAACCCTTACTCCTGTAAATTGTTCAATTAAACCCTAAATTAAATATGATTTTAGAAATCAATACAATTTCACCCATGTGATGTTTCTAAAGGACCCTCCGGTTTTAATGCTTTTTTCAACATGGTCCCTAGTCTTGAATATTTTAATTTTATCCTCATTTAACCTTCAGCCTTTTAATTTCTTCAGATTCACTGTTATTTTTAACATAATTTAGTCCCTGTATTTTCACCTTTTGCATCGTGAACATCAGTCCTGAATCTCTTCAATTTGGTCCTTTATAAACCTCTAAACTGTGTTTTTCTTGTAATTGTTCCCTTGGTTTTCATCCTATTAAGCTTGTAAAAGATAAATCTGGTCCAAAATTTTAATCTTATCAATCAAACCCAAATTAAGCTTTCAAACTTATTTTTCTCACCAATTAAGTCCTTGCACTTCATTATTTCTTTTAATTTTTGCCCAAATAATTTATTAAACTTATTAAATATTTAATCAGACTCATGATTAAATCAAGTCAGCGATTTAAAAGTCTAATTAAACTTTCAGACCTAAGTTTTATACAAATTCATCATATATTCACTTAATTTAACCTTGAATCTGCATTGTTCTTCATATTTAGATCCTCTATAAGTTCAAAGATCCAGTTTGGTTTCTCTACCTTTCATTTATGCACTTAAATCTCTCTTCAATTTCTCTTTGCCAACCAAGTCAATTGTCTTCTTTCTCTTCTTTTTCATTTTTATTTTTTAAAGAAAAATAAAATCCGGAATTGGAATATCACAATAACTATGGTTGTATTGACCCTTCCAGAATATATACAGAAACCATAAGCAATATATAACATCTTTAACAACCAATCTCATAAAGCTTTTTCACTCCATATTATTCCATGCAAACATAGCCAAGATTACTACTCACGATCAAATCAAATAGAAAAAAAAAAATCAAAACAGAAGCACTGATTCTATAACAAATTTCCTCGATTTTTTATTACTATCACTCATAAGAAATTCATAATTAATATTACAATTCTTCCATTGTAATGAACATTGCATACATGTTTCAAAATAGAAATTTTGGACCAACACCAAAATGATTCCCACTACAGTTCAAGGCATTATGGTAAAGCATGGCGAGAAATAACGATGCAGGAACACGTATACGTAAGTAACAAGTGCCTCAGTTAACTTCACTCTATGCCAGCTACAACAAGGCTGATGTTCCTACTTTGAGCTTACAAGGAGATATCTTTACCAAAAAGTCCTGAAATTCCCTTCCCAGGATCACTCTGTTTCACAATTGACTCGCCAACCAAAACCTGCAAGACAGCATTATACATTCAACATCTGATATCACTAGATAATTATCCATTGCAGATGGCATACTGGAATTACATAACAGCTGTGGATCTGTGATTCTCATGCATGGGTGTTACAAATTAAGTTATTGGGATGCAACTCTATAAATGGAATCTCATAACAAATCCGAGTCACTATAATTATTGTTTCTAATTATAGGCCATCAAGAACTGCATGATTGGGCAAATACTGTGGTTTTAAACATTGCATAACTTTACATCTAGAATGGAATTTTCAATTTGTAGACTTACTGCTTTGACACCAGCTTCTTGCACATAAGCAATATCATTAGGAGTAAATAGCCCAGATTCCCCAACGACCTGAATAGTCCATCAAAATCCATCAAAATAACCATTTACAAGAACATCAGAGTCAGAAATAGCACATTTACATGATGAATAGCAGTCCAACTAATCAGATAAGCTGTCATCACTCGTCAAGACAGGAGGCACTTACAATTATGTCCTTTTGACGGATAAGTTGACCCCGCTCTCCTTCAAGAAGCCTCTTTGTGTTGCTGATATCAACCTCAAATGTTTCTGAGAGCACACACATAAGTGAAATATTGTGAGCCATATATGTAGAGATGGTAAGCCAACTTACTTGGCATGGTATTGGACATGCATAATTACAAAATTGAAAATGCTTGAAAGTGAAAGCTTCATATATAAGGTTCTCAAAAAAGCAAGTTTGTAGATGTTGAAAGGTATACCAAGGTTACGATTATTGATGCCAATAAGTTCGATCCCTTCTATTGCAAGTACACGATCCATTTCTCTCTCATCATGGACCTATGGATAAACAGAAAGAGCAACTATACTTCAGATCACTAGCCAAACAAATTATCTTATGGCAATGGTAATGTTAAACTGGAATGTTACAAAATAATAATAATCAAAGCATGATAAGAAAAACAAATTGAAGGATTGGTTAAAAACTCGTCTATGTTCCATCAGATTAATAATTGGTCAAAATAAGAAATACAATGAACAAAAGTCTGTATAAAGAATTACAAATTTTGTCAAAAGCATGTAATAAAAGAAAATGTTGCTTTGGAGGTTTATATACACAAAAGTAATATAGAAGTGTAACAATTCCAAAAGGAGCACCATTCAGACCTCCACAAGTGCAGTCAAACCAAGCATCTTGCATATCCTAGTCATGTATTTGATGTCAAGATCAGGAAGAACAGCAGCAATTAAGAGAATCGCATCTGCACCTTTAACCCGAGCATAGAAGATCTGCCATGCTTCCACAACAAACTCTTTGCAAAGGAGGGGGCACTGCATAATTTGTTAGCATTAGAATCGTGTTTTATGCTCTAGTTGATGTAGAAAAGCATTTACAGTACATTATATGTTGAGCAATAGCAGAACACAAAGGTATACCTTTACTCCAGCATTTCTTATTGCCTCCAAGTTTTCAAAGCTCCCCTTTGTTTATCAAAGCACAATCGAATTAAAAGAGCATATAAAATGATTTTGCTACAATACCCACACATCCTAATAATAAAAAAGGAAATGAAAAATACAAAAAATGTGCTTGGTAAGGATGTCCAAGAAGACAATCATACCTTAAAATATTTTTCATCTGTCAAAACACTAAGACATGCAGCTCCTCCTTTCTCGTAAGCTTTAGCAATTTCAACCTATCATGAGAGACAGCCAATCATGATGAAATCACTAACATGATTGCTACCATGCCAATGTGACTTTTGGAACATAGTTTCAGTTCTTGAAGGCATTTTAGGGGAAAATGCATTATTACTTCGAAACTCCCCACTGATTTTTCAAAAACATTTGTGCACCATTCACAATGCCAAAATCGCAGAAAACATCCCTAGTTTAAGGTTATTTCCAACTTTAAATTAAAAAATAAAACTGAAACCATTAAGCACTACTTGTAGAAAGCATCTGTGTTCAAATCAAAACTTCAAGTGTTCATTCACTGGGGAACTTTACACCATTTATATAGACTATAGAGGCAAGAGATAACTTGATGATTTTAAAATAGGTTGCTTAATCAAGATGCTGAAATGCCAACTTTAATAGCAATAAAAACGCAATCATATAGATTTGTATGAAAATCCCATTACAAGAAAGGTCTAAGCAAATAACTGTAAGGTCATCTTGGAAAAAAACAGACTCAGAAAACTACAACTAAGACTCAGAAAACATAACGACCAAGAAAAGCTCATCAATGTTTACAAGGTAAACATGAAAAAGGAAAATGTAAGCCTATAAAACATATAGAACCAGAAAATACTGATTAGTCGTGGTGAAAGCATGCATTAGAGGATGTCAAACACAACCCGCCCGTATTACTAATCAACAAAAAAAGGCATATACATACAGGATCAAAATCCTCTCTTAAAATCCCTCTACTTGGTGAAGCCTTCTTGACTTCAGCAATCAAACCTGGAAACCCCGTTCGACGATTTGCTTCCCTAAGAGCTCCAAGAAAATCCCTTGTGGGAGGAGCGTTCTCAAGAGATTTCTTCAGCGAAGAAAGTGGTTTTCTCTGTCTCATCTGAAAACGGTTTCCACCATAATTCATATATTCACTAACAGATAAATAATAAATCAAAAACTAACAGAATGAGGTGATTATTACTTACTTTAGCAACTTCCACGTCCTTGTTCCAAACAATTTCCTCAAGAATGTTACGAGGAGTGTTACCTTCATTCTGAACCCGAAATTCAAAGGGTCCCACATAGTGCAAAGGTGGGCCAGTGGGCGGCCTTCGTCTGATTCTTATACCTTGGCTAGCAGCTACTTCTTCTTGCAGCATCATCACTTCAAATTCCTTCGCTTTTAGCTCATCGTCCTTATTCACCATTGAAAACTCAGCCTGCAAATCATTTGTAAGTAAATCAATTAATAACAATAACGATTAAGAAAACTAATCAATCCACATAATAAACAAACCTGTTGAGCTTCAATGGAGGTAACGGAAAACCGATTCCCGGCTCGCGGGTTCGGGTTCATGGAGAAGTTGCTGGGTTTGTGATGGAGAGGAGAAGGTTTGGGTTTGGTAAGGAAAGGAGCCCTTGTTGATCTCAAAGAAATCAATCCCGCCATTTCCTCTCTCGCTCTCTGCAATTATTTTAAAACCAGAATGGTACTGGACTGGATGGCGTGGCGTGGCGTTGAGTGGGCTGGTAGGGAGGGAGAGGGGAGAATGTATGCACAGACGGATTGTCGTCCAATCCACGTTTCTCACACGGGTTATGTTTGCCTGATAAGGAAGGATATCTACCGTTGATTATTGGGTTAATTACGTTTTTTTTTTTGGAGTTTGATTAATCGGATCTACATATCTGTTTATAAATAGATATATAATTAAGAGAAGAAATATATATATATATATATATATATATATATATATATAATTACAAGTTATATGAAATAAAAATAATCTCTCTTCATTCCTTTAATTTTTATTATTCTTATTTATTCTATTAACTTTTCATTAAGTATATTTTATGTTTATAAATATATAATTTTATAAAACGTTATTAGCACAAATTACTCCCTGCTTTTATCTTGAAGCAAATAATTATATTTGATTTATTTATAAAAAGTAAAAACTATGCTTATTTACTTATAGCGCATGTTTGAGAGTGTGGCAGCGGTAGCTTTTCAAAGTTCTTTTCGTGCTAAAATATATCAAGATAATATTTTTTTTATTTTTTAAAAATCATTTTTGAAATCAGCACATCAAAATGATCTAAACGCACTAAAAAAAATTCATTTTAAGTGTAAAAAAAAAATTGAAATTTGGCCAAACGGCGTTGCAGCCGCTTGGCCAAACAGGTGCATAAACGTGTCTGTGTTTGTGTATACGCATACTCTTATATTCATTTCAATACAAATTTGAATAAAATCTCTTGAGATCTTATTCATTACATTATTTATTATTGTTTAAATTATGTATTTATATTTTTGCAAATCATAAATATGCTTTATGTTTATTAGAGGATCTTGTCCTCATTGGACTTGTATCTTTCATTCACTTCATAAATTCTATTATGTGTTTATAAATATGGTATATAGGGCTTTATGTTTATTAGAGGATCTTGTCCTCATTGGACTTGTATCTTTCATTCACTTCATAAATTCTATTATGTGTTTATAAATATGGTATATAGGTTAAAAACCTAGCCTACGGGTTACTAGTCCAAAATAAGGTGAAATATTTTTTGTGGTTGAGGTATAACAAAGTCACATATTATTTTTATTTTGATTGAAAAATTGATCTTACTAAATTTTCTTATTATTGTATTTTTGTGAATTTCTTTATCTTATTATTTTCTACATTTATATGAAGCATATTTATTTTAAGGGGACAATAGTTTTATTCAAAATTTAACCAAAAGTTTATTCAATACTTATTATAATAAACCAAATTTCTAATTTTTTTTGATATTTTTTATGAATTTACAATGTCAAACTTGAGTTTGTTGCACTAGATATTACAGGAAAGAATTATTTATCATGGATTCTTGATGCTGAAATTCATCTAGATATCATGGGTCTTGGAGAAACCATTCTATATGGTAATGAAGCATCTAGTCAAAATAAAGCAAAGACCATGATTTTTTTAAACAACATTATATATGGTAATGAAGCATATGGTTAAAATAAAGCAAAAGTCATGATTTTCTTATGTCGTCATCTTCATGAAAAGTTGAAAATAAAGTATCTCACAATCAAAGATCCCTTATTTTTTTTTGGCAAAATTTGAAAAAAGATGACCATCAAAAGACAATTATTTTCTCAAAAGCTCGCTATTATTGGATACATTTATGATTGTAGGATTTTAAATAAGTAAGTGAATACAATTATCCAATGTTTAATATTAGATCTAAGTTGAAATTATGTGGAGACAATGTCAATGATGAATATATGTTAGAAAAAATATTCTTTACTTTTCATGCCTTTAATGTCCTCTTGTGGCAGTAATATAAAGAACAAGGTTTTAAAAATATTCTGAACTGATTTTATATCTATTTGTGGCTAAATAAAATAATAAACTTTTAGTTAAAAATCATGAATCACAACCTACTAGTTTAGCTTCATTTCCTGAAGTAAATGCTACAAGATATAATAATTATGGTTAGGGTTAGGGTTGAGGTCATGGACGAGGACAATTTAATTACTGTAACTATAATGGTCGTAATATGTCAAATTATAATAAACCTCCATAGAATAAAAAGAAACAAGAAATGGGGGAAAACATACATAACAATGACCTCATGAATCGTCATACATTTAAGCATATTACTGATTTATATCAATCCTCATTGAAAGAAAAAGAGAAAAAATATAGAAATATTTTTTTCTCACCCACATCAAAATAAGATAATGATGATTAGGGGTGAGTATTTTCGGTTCGGTTCGGTTTTTATCAAAAAAAGTAACCAAACCGAATTTATTTTTTTTAAAGAAAAAAACCGAAACCGAACCGGACCCATTAAAAACCGATCACTTTCGGTTCGGTTCGGCTCGGTTTTTTATGAGTAAAAATTGAAAAAACCGAAATTTGTTTTTGGGCCATCTGATGGGCTTTTTTAATGGGCTTTTTGTTGGGCTTTCTGATAAATTATATGATGGGCTTGAAAAAATCTGATTTTCTTATAAGAAAAAAAGGTTTTTTTTAATTGTTTTTGCAATTAATCCAAATATTAGTGTATTAAATTGTTAATATAGTATTTATCAAGTTTTTTTTCCAAGAGTGTACAGAAAGACAAATCGCTTTGCTTTAGCTCTGAAGCATCTTTCCTTTGTGTGAAGCTAGTAGCCGAAGTAATCAGATCCTATGCCAATTGCCTATGGGTTTTAAGTTTTAACCAGTAAAAGTAGCAGTGGGAGGGTCAAGAATTTTCTTCTTTGTGGAGTCAACTCATCTTCCCCTAAGCGGAACACATGGTCTACAGGGTCCCAAAATCTTGAAGCAACTCTTTCGAGTTAATTTCGAAGAGACCGAACACTATGCAGCCCAAGACTAAAGATATGGTCATGGCCACTCCAGCATCAGGCCAGTATGAAGATCAGTCAGCATCACAGTCTCGACCTTCCTCTTCCCCTGTCGAGTGGCTTGAGTATGAGGCAAAATAATTAAAACTACACAAATAAAAAAAAATTAAATCTAAATTACAAGAAATGCCTTCAAAGGGCTAATAAACAAATAGCAACATTAAGATAAAAAACCTCAAGAAATACACCCGGTTTTGAGATCTTCAAGGCAAGATAAAATTCACAACAAAGCCACCCATCCTTCACAGTTCACCAGGATTCAACATTATGGAGGGCATGGTAATAACAGTAAAAGTTAAAGAGAAGCAGATAATCCACTAACTAAGAAGAAGAAAACAAATACCAATTCGTCTCTATAACCTGTATACAATAATAGATGGAGAAATTTGAACAACAAAGGAGTAAACTTACCAGGTTTGAGAAGGGATGGCTGCAGAGGAGAGAATCAATTGGTTCAGATGCAATTATAAAGGGAGTGAGAGGGGAAGATTGTCGGGAGAGGGAGAGGGAGAGGGAGAGGGAGGGGGCGGCTGCTTGTAGTTGTAGGGTTAGGGTTAGATGAGAGAAGGAAAGTGTGCTATTATACTAACCTTTAAAACGAACCGGTTAGGTTAATTTCGGTTTTTTCCTTACAAAACCGGTACCGAACCGAACCGGATTTTTTTCAAAATTTTTTAATCGGTTTATTCGGTTTTTTTTATCAGTTCGGTTTTTTCGGTTATTTTTTTTCCGGTTTTCTCGGTTTAATCGGTTAGCCGGTTTTTTTGCACACCCCTAATGATGATAGTTATTTTGACCTGTTGGATATGACGCACCTTGACATTGCATATTTTTTATAAACAAATTGATGAAAAAGTTAATATTTATCATAATGAGTAATTAGTTTAGAATTTTGTTAATCTTTTAAGTGTTTCTTTATGCAAACATATGCAAGTTGTTCCAAGGTAAGGATTATTTCTACTACATGAAAATCCGAGGCAACTTGTTAACTTGTTTTTTCAACAAAAGAAATAATATGAAGGTCATGTATGTTATGTCCGTCGGTAAAATTATTAATTCTGGTAGTAATAATTATTGAGGAAGACATGTTTTGTAATGAAAAGAGCATAAACATAATAAAAGTAAGATAATACAATGTTTTCACCATGAGGATTAGATTTTTTTTGGGTATAATATGACAACAAATTATTGTAAATGTTGTCATGGACTGGAGTTCTTGATTGAAAATGAAATATAATATATATTACAAAAGGAAGCTTGTAATAAAAATTATTAGTATGGGGTTTGATTAATCAAACTCTCATAAAAGAGGGACCACGAATTTATACAACTCATCTATTATTATCAGTGCATATAGAATTTAGCATTTTGTAAAAGATGATTCTGAAAAGAGATGGTTGTGTCTAAGATGAAGTAATTATAATAAACCAGTTTTCTTACTTTGCATGGCCAACAATTTCCAAAATAACAAGGAAAATGATATACAATGCCTTTGGAAACGACACAATCGTGGACAACATCATTCTCTTCTTTCATTCTTCCTAGGGAGCTGCTTTTTTTTTTTTTTTTGCTACTCCCTACCCCCAACAAAATCTCCAGAGAAAGAGTATCAGCAGTGGTTCTTCTCTTGCAGAATCTCAAACATGATTGAGATAATTGGCAACATTTTTACCTCTTGTTTGAAAATCTACATTTGGGACCTTTTCTTGTTGCCAATAATCAATACATCCATCAAAGCAATGTAATGGTCAACGAGGGAGTTCCTACTGATTACATAACAAACAGAAGCAAATTACAAAAACATTTCTTCATGAAAAAAAGAAGTAAATTGATCCTTTAAGTATTCATTCAATCTGTTTCTTTCATCTGCTTGGACAATCCGACTGCGAGCTTCCCATCAATTTCTGCAATACAGATTCCCACCTGTGCGTCATACAACTAAATTCTTATTATTGGTGTTACAGGTTTTGCCTTCTAGTAGATGTGGCAGAACATGTAAAAACTCCAGTACTACTGCTTTTCAGATGAAGTTGGGCTCTGTGAAACAGGAATCTCTGAGAGTGATGGCCGTAGGACTAGATACAATGCAGGACCCAAGAATGGAACCAGTGATATGAGAAGAAGCCATGAACCTTTGTCATACCTGTAAGACAGAACAGTCAATCGTGCTAAGCTAATATCACCTTAAGAAGATTTGAAAGGAATAAAAGGAGTAACATTATTTATATAAGCTCTCACCACTTCCTGGCAGTCATATCATTGTAAACCCAAAACGGGCCAAAAGCAGATAATAGAGTAAAATCAAGGCAAGTTATGTGGATCTGCGAGTGAGGTGATGAAGGTAAGTTAGCATCAATTTTGACAAATACAACCACGGTAACGATACAGTACATAAATGCACAAAGTACTAAGATGCTAATTGTCAGCTCTGCATCAGTTTTAGATTTGACCGATAACAAAGTATGCACAAAAGCTCACACACTTACGAATTTGCTTTCCCTGAAATACTGGTAGAACTCCATCCAATCACCAACATTTAAAGCTGCATTGACGATTATAGCCAGCCCTGCAGCCAGTGATATCTGAAGTGCAATAGAGTTAAATTGCATTTCCTTAACACAAGAAAGAAAGTTAAGTAGATCCCATTCACTTACTAGTACATGAGATTAAAGAAAGATGAACATTTAATGGACAAGAAAAGGGCGAGAATCAAGCTTTTCTTAATTGATGTTAAACATAAAGTGCTTGTTTAATAAAGAATAACTCATGAACACAACTAAATTGGCTATGGTGACATCACCTTTTTTTCCTCAAGGAAGAAAGCACAAAGGCAAGCGGAGATAGAGGTGGCAGAACCAGGTGCATCAGAAACTTCCTTTTCAACCTCCCAAGTTGATCTTAATCATTTTCATGATAATTTGGCAGGGTACAGGCTCAATTAGACTTAGTGAAGACCCTATCATCACACTGACTGTCTAAATTCTAAAGTTGTATGAAGTGCATGTTAATTGATAGTCTCCAACATTTCCTTACAAAATAGTTACAGCATCACAGGGATCTGTACTATATTATACCACAAGATAGAAGAATCATCTCAGTCCAACACACTATATGAAATGCTATGTCGTGATTGAATAACAGGTAGAAATGCAATGTGCATGAGCACATGAAGTACACGGACTTTTTTGAAAGAGATAACACCTTATGATGGGACTATAATTTAAAGCAGCATTTGTGAAGCATTTAAAATTCTACCTAGTTAGCTCTCAGCAGATCCTCTCAAACGCTTTAAACAGAAGATTGAGATGTTCTATCACTGAAAACTTACTCCAGAAGTCAACTTTGATTCCAAAAAATTAAGAGGCCATCTTCCAAGCTCATTTTCTTCAACAGGAGGTGGTGGTGGTGTCCAGAGAATAAAATAGGGTAGAAGAGCATATGCACCACCAAAACAAGAAAGGATAAGGAATGGCCAAACAGGAATATTGGTTTTTGAGCTGCAAAACAAGAAATGGATTCATTAGATTTGGCAACTTCCCAAAATTTACGAGAAAAATTTACATGATTTTTTATACAGCAGCTTGCCATTCCCTTTCAATCCAACCGGAGTCAGATGCATGCATAAAGACTTAAAGCTCATGACCCTAATACATAACATGCAATTCTACCAGATAAACCAACGGCACAATAGAAAGATGCGGTCAGACTGAAAAGTGATTGTCTCTCTGAACATCCCAGTAACTTAACAGATTGTCCTTGCTGAATTTTAAACAATTAGTATTAAACAGAGGAAGGCAATGGTAGCTAAGACTAAGCGCCAAGTGGTATCGTTAACATCCTGAAACCTTGTTGAAGGTTCAGACCCTTTAATAAAAAGCCAAGTCCCTTTATATCGGGGGTGGGGAGATGGGGTTGGAATTTACCTTCTGCCTGTTGGAAGTAGAAGCATGCTATAAACTAAAGGCCAAAGACCCATGATGTACCACAATGATACAAGCACAGAATTCATCCTAAAGCCATCATCTCCCTTCAAATTGAGCAGTTTCTCCAAGAAATACATGTCCCTTGACTGCAAAAGAGTTATGATTCAACTTCAATCAAAAAGTTTAACTCTTCAACTTATCTAGAAGGACATAACAAAGTCATAAAAACAAGCCAAAAGCAAACAGTCTAATCAACAGAAGGAAAAAAAAGATTGTCGTGAATTTAGCAATATATTATAATATTACCGGAGTCTGGTCTGGAGTGAGGTTGAAAACATAGTAAATGATTCCACCCCAGAAGACAAATAGCAGAATTGAAGTTGTCCAGTCCCTTCCTCCCTCTTTACCACCACCTGCATCATCTTTTTCTAACACTTGGTCATCCGGTGACTCATTGTCAGAGTTTAAGGTGCTATAACAAGTCTGAAGAACACCCTTCTTGTTATTATAAATGTGTAGGGGTTTAGCTGAATCTGAAATATTTAAGCTTTTTCTTGTACTGGTATTTGAAAACAATAAGAATGTGATATGGGTTTTGCGTAAGGATTTGGGCTTTGGGTTAACCTTGAGAGGAAGACAGGAGAAGTTGCAGGAGATGATGAGATTTGTGCTAGCAACCATCTTTGCTGGAAGCAAACTCGCCAGGTTCTTGCGGGCTATGTTCTTTTGTAATTATCTGATTGCAAGTGCACGACATCGTTTGGGAAGGGAACGGTGCAGTTTTGAGTAAAGGCTCCATCAAATATCACAAAACGACACCGTTTCAACGAGGGAGGAGGACCGCTTACTTAAAAAGGATTAAACCCGTTCATAGCCAACCAGAATCTCTGGCTAAAAGTTTTGACTGGCACCTTTATATTTACCCTCTTTAATTTTAATACCTAAACTATAGGCTGTCTGCATTTTTGCCCTCTCTAGCGGTTCCATCAAAATTATTAATTCCATTCCATTCCGGTTGGAATGGCCAGAATATTCCATTCTGTTTAAAAATCCAAGACAAAATGACGTCGTTTTAGTCTCGGTTTTAATTTCAGTCCGTTTCGGAAATTCCAGCCAAATTCCGGCTGGAACACCTCAATTCTGTTCTGAGTGTGCCGTTTCGGCTACATAAAAAATCATTTAACTTTTTAATTTGCACAAATCGGACACTGAAATCATTTTAAGTGAGCAGATATTGTAACTTTGTAAGTCAAGTTGATTGAGTTTGATAGAAGCAATTATTTGCCTTGACATGTTATTGTTCGATGTGGGATAACATTTAAAGCCACGGGATGAAACTCTTTTGATGATTTCAACGATGTGGGATACTGGGATATGAGAATTGAGAATTTGGTTGTCCAGCTTTTGTTGTTTGGCTTTGGTTGTCTAGCTAGACAACCTTAATTTGTTGTCCGGCTGTACATGCTATATATATATATATATATATATATATTAAAATTAAAAA
Source organism: Salix exigua (assembly GCA_032356905.1). Lineage (NCBI taxonomy): Eukaryota > Viridiplantae > Streptophyta > Magnoliopsida > Malpighiales > Salicaceae > Salix > Salix exigua. The sequence continues at coordinate 11,049,379 of CM063601.1, forward strand.
TATATATAATAAAAAAAATAAAAATAAACCAAAATCAAAACAATAAAAAAATATATTATAATAAAAAAAAATTGTTGCATCAATTTTGATTTTATAAAAAATAAAAACTATATTTATTTATGTTTGTTTGACTTTGTGTTTGTACTTTGTATTGTATAATTTAAATTTAATTTATCTTGAATTTTAATTATGCTTGTTAAATTAATATATATATATATATATATATATATATATATATATATATATATATGAACCAAGATCTGACAATCGAACTGGAACGTTCCGTTCTAATTGAAAACCGAACAGTATTAACAACTATGGTTCTAGCACATCACCAAATAAAATTTTTGGCTATGCAAAGTTTCCTTCATACTAATTTTAAACCCAAATATTAAAGAGTTAGTGTGCTGTAAATTTTGGAAATTTCACATAGAAATTGAGTTTTGATATTAAATTAAATTACAATTATTGTTTGGATGATGGGGGTGATCTAGTGGTTAAAATGATGAAATTTTAATGGTGAGTAGTGATAGAGGAGGTTGTGAAATAAAAGCTAAAAGGGATTGAAATGAGGAAATATAAATAATTGAGGGGTCTTAAGTTATATGGTTTAGCCCAGAATCTATCTTCATCACCTCAGCTTGATGCGTAGATAAGGTAGGTGTCTTTCTCTCTTCTGTCTCTCGATCTGTGCACTGTACACAGACATGGCTGAAGCTGGTAGAATTATTCTCAACACTACATTTCTTCCTTCACTCCATTCTCTCCACAAAACACACAGAAAAGTCTCTTACTCACAACCCTTCTTGCACAAAAAGCACCCAGCAATTCAGTGCTCAATTTCAACAAGCAGTGACACCAAAGCAGCAGGAAAAGTGCCCGAGACCGTGCCGTGGGGCTGTGACATCGATTCCGTGGAGAACGCGGAGGCCCTTCAGAAATGGTTGTCTGAATCGGGCCTTCCTCCTCAGAAAATGGCAATACAGAAGGTGGAAGTGGGAGAGAGAGGTTTGGTTGCTTTAAAGAATATCAGGAAGGGTGAGATGCTGCTCTTCGTCCCTCCCTCCCTTGTCATCGATGCCGACTCTGTAAACCCTTCTTCCTTTTCTTCTGTACATAAAAGAAAAATATGGTATCGTCGGCAACTGATTAGAATTTGCTCTACCTTGTAGGAGTGGAGTTGCCCCGAGGCAGGTGAAGTGTTAAAACAATACTCCGTACCAGATTGGCCATTGCTTGCAACCTATCTGATCAGTGAAGCAAGTTTTCAGAAATCATCAAGATGGAGCAATTACATATCGGCCCTACCTAGACAGCCCTATTCTCTTTTGTACTGGTAAGTTTTTCATGTTGGATGCTTGATAGATCATAAACTTCAGTAAGGAGTTGTTCAAGAGGTTTCCTTTTACACCGAAAGGGTCTACTCTCAGTTTCTTCCCCTATAGCCTCTCTATATCATTTCAGGACACGAGCGGAACTAGATACGTATCTGGAAGCTTCACGGATCAGAGAGCGGGCAATTGAAAGGATTACCAATGTTACTGGAACGTATGGATCAAATTGTTTTTGTTATTCATGTGCCGATTTCTGTGCTATCTGCTGTGGAACATGATATGTTGTGTTTACTCCTTAACATTTGGTTAGTCCCTCTTGGCAGATATAATGATTTAAGGCTCAGGATATTTTCCAAGCATCCTCATCTATTTCCTGAAGAGGTATGCAAGAGGCATTTTGTCTAATATGATATTTTCCAAGTACTGGCATCCTATGCCTTCATACTTACACTTTTTAATTCTGTAAACTAACTTATGTGTCCTTACAAGAGATTTGAGAGCCTCTATAAGCTTTATTAGTTGCCTGAATGCTGTATATACTGTTGATACAGCTCACCGTTTGTTTGATTTTTCCTATGTGTATGACTTGCAGGTATTTAATATGGAGAGTTTCAAGTGGTCATTTGGCATTCTCTTCTCTCGCTTGGTAAGTAATCTTTCTAACGCTGTTTCTGTAAATTTGATTCCCAATCCATATACAGGAGCTATGGAGGATGTTTTGGAAGCAGGTGGCGTTAGATTGCTTTTCTGAGAGATTGAGTAAATCAAGCCTGTCATGTAAAATAATTTCCAAGTTGATCTGTGACTTGAACAAAATGAAATATGAAATTCTCCTTCATTTTGTCTTGCCGTCTTCTTTTTATCTATAAATTGCTACAGCGCTCAGCCTTGACATGTTTGATATGATGAAATCAGCTACTAAGACTGCAAATATAAAAATCTATGTAATTGTTTCAATGGAGAAACTCAATGACACCTCATGTTTGCTGAATTGGTATCGAATAACTTGCAGGCCTTTTCCATAACACTTGTAATTACATATGAGATCCTTGCACAGTAGTTCCAATTGAATCTTAAATTTGAAGGCTTAATAGTAGTGTTTAAATAGTGATTTGTGTGGACATGATTTATCTCTTCTACATAGGTTCGCTTACCGTCGATGGATGGAAGAGTTGCCTTGGTTCCCTGGGCAGATATGCTGAATCACAGTTGTGAGGCATGTTGATTAATCATCAGAAATTTCTCCTTGGAAATATAAGCTAATTACGTAGTATAAGAATCAATGTTTATTGAGCATTCTTGCAATTGGATGGTCCAGGTGGAGACTTTTTTGGATTATGATAAATCATCAAAGGGAGTGGTATTTACAACAGATCGACCATACCAGCCAGGTGAGCAGGTAAATGAGATTTTCTTTGTAAAACTCAAGTCATTAGTTGCCAAGAGAATTGCTAGATAAACCATTTACTGAACTGCATTGATAATGCAAGACTAGTTCTTAAATGGAAACGTTGTAATGGAAAAAAACAACAATTAAAATCTTATTTTTGTTGTTTTCATGAAAAAAAAATGCTCTGAAAATATATTCTGAATTTAAACTATTAAATATATTTACCAACAAAAGTGCTGTCACTAAGATGATGGCATGAACGTGAGAATGAAAGAGGTGATCATGCCAAACTGTTTTCTCTCGGTAATGGAAGGTTTTCTTAGATGAAGAAAAAATTGGTGTTCTGAACTTCACTGTCAATTTACTAGCTCCAAGTACCAAATATAAACGCATAGCAGATAAATGAGTAATAAGGATGCCATTTTGTGCAGGTTTTCATATCATATGGGAGGAAATCTAATGGAGAGCTGTTGCTATCTTATGGATTTGTTCCAAGAGAGGGCACCAATCCTAGTGATTCAGTGGAGTTGTCGTTGTCTCTGAAAAAATCTGATAAATGTTACAAAGAAAAGTTAGAAGCTCTTAAGAAGCATGGATTGTCAGCGTAAGTACTAATAGCTGACAGCATCATCTTCAATCACTGTTCATCCTTAAATCGTTGTGTGACATTACATATATCTGTTCAATTAGCAGATCCCAATGTTATCCTCTGCAAGTCACTGGTTGGCCATTAGAGTTAATGGCATACGCTTATCTGGCAGTCAGCCCACCAAGCATGAGCAGGCAGTTCGAAGAGGTTTGTGAGATTTATCTTCTTAATTAGGAAATTTGTCTAGAACTTGAACTGCTGTCTAAACTCTAAACGTTTACTCCAGATGGCTGCTGCGGCATCAAATAAGACAACCACCAACAAGAATATAGCATACCCTGATATCGAGGAACAAGCATTGCAATTCATATTGGATAGTTGCGAGTCAAGCATATCAAAATACACCAAATTCTTGCAGGTGAGAGAGTTTTTGTTGTTATTTATAACCTTGTGGGCTATGCATTGCACAGAATAACTGTAATTAACACAGAAGAAATTCTCATTTAATGATGGAATTACATGGATGCAAGTGCAAGAAGCAATGTTCTTTCGTTTACTGATTACTTTTAACATTAGTTTATTATTCTTCCGTCATAGGCAAGTGGATCGATGGATTTGGATGTGACATCTCCAAAGCAACTTAACAGAAGATTGTTCCTGAAACAGCTAGCAGTGGACTTGTGCAACAGTGAAAGCAGAATACTATTTCGTGCTCAATATGTAAATAAAACCCTTCTCCTTTTGCAGCATGATAATTCTTATTTGAGTATTATGCATTCCATGCTTATTATCATAAATTGTTGGCGAGTTAAAGCTTTATTTCAACTCTCACATGGAAAGTTCTGAATCCAGTCTTGTTTTGCCATATACGAATAGCTAGGCCATGGCTTCTCTGTTAAATGCTCATATTAGATCTACCTGCTACTTATTTGACCCAACTCTGTGTTACTAGATCATTTTACTTTCTTTTGGCTGGTGCAAATTATGAGTAACCAATTGAAATTTATCTGATCTTCTTGTTCTGCAACATGGCATCTCATGCTTGACAATCAGTGACTGGTCAGGATTAGAATGAGATTGTGCATCTGTAGTTGCCCTGCCCCATAATCTATAAGCGTGCAATCAACAAACCATTGCAAAGTGCAAGCCATGAATTACATATCTTGTTGAAACCCTTTTCAATGTTCTAATCAGTGAGCATTTTGAAATGTTACATATTCTTGTATGCTTACAGATGACACGAGCATGCCCTCTTTATGATTTCGCAGATGGCCTATCATGCCAGTTGCTTTCATACTATTCTTAATGTTTTATTCATCAGGTACTGAGGAGGAGATTGAGGGATATAAGGAGCGGTGAATTGAGAGGTCTGAAGATTTTTAGTGGGTTCAGAAACTTTTTTGGATAGCTTCATAGTGTGTATTTAGAATCAGAGATGGATATCTCTTTCTGTACGAGCAGCAAGACAGCAAAGAAACAGTAAATATCTTGAGTAATTGAAGTATTTGCTGGGGGTTTTAAACCATTTTTTCAATGTATTGTGATACCACAGAGACATTTTTGAGCAATCAAGTAGTTTCTAACTACTAATATACCCTTGATATAATGCTCAAATATTTTCATTATGAGAAGATAAAGGGTTTGTTGCTTAGGGAGGTGGCTTCTAAGTTCTAACTCCTTGGTGACAGATATGGTTCGTTTCAGGAAACTTAATTTGGCTTTCTTGATCTTATAATGAACAGCTTCAATGGAGATTATAGGCTGTGGCTTCAGGATCGGATGAAATGATCCGTTCATGGCATGCTGCTACCGATTGCATCTGGCTGTTTATTCATTACCTGTTGGACAATTTAGAAAACACGAAATGAGAAGTGAGCAATTACCGCTATAATGTCCGATTTTGCTGCAAATATTTTTTGATGAATTCAGGGAGTGTTTTTTAAAAGTATTTTTGAAAAATAATAATTTATTTTTATTTTTAAGTTTAAATTAATAAAATTTAGTGTTTTTAGATATTTTTGATTTGTTGATGTTAAAAATAATTTTAAAAAAATAAAAAATATAATTTTGATATATTTTTGAACAAAAAATATTTTTACAAACCACCGTAACCACTTTTAAATAGGCACTCACTCAATAATGCCAAGAGATTACATAAAGATAAACAGCGTCCCGAATAAAACCAGGATTTTCTCGATCATAGCACATTCAACTGAAGAAAAAACAATCAACATTAGCATCATAAAAATAAAAAACTTGAAGGGCCCAGGATTATACTGCAGATTCAAACAGTGATTTCATTCCCAATATCTTAATTTCTCATTTTGCTTTTCAGTATGGATTCATCTTCTCTTCTGCAACATCTCCTCATTTATTTTTACGTGAACAGGTGCTCTCATGAAAACCAGGCAGAAGGCGGCAATAATTGTTTTTCAAGGGAAGCCTTAAAATTTATTCAAGTTTTTCTTTTGGATTGTAGTCGATGATTCTTTGTTTCAGCATTTTTTTTTCCCTTTTCTATTTGATTAAATGCTTGCTAAAAAGAGAAATTAGTGATTATAGTTTCTTGCAAGCAGAGACTTTTCTGTAGGTTTAGCAAGCATCAATGTTTATAATTTAAATTCAGTGCTAGGATTTTTGTTAGAATTAATTAGATTAGCTTTAAGATAACAGGATTTAGCTGAAGTATTTTAAATTTCAAAAATTACTATTCATAAAAGGTTTTATCTACAAAACCAGTGGTTATCCAATAATCTCTCAAAAGTTTGTTGAGATTTTTTTTTTTGAATTCATGGTATTGTAAGCTGGCATTTTCTGATTCAATAAAGTAATGTGAGTTTACCCCAAATTAAATCTTTCTTAATTTTCAAATTTTGGGAATTCCAGAATTTGATTCAAACAATAACTGTTCTAAACAGTTACTGTGCAAATCAAAAATTCAACAGTGATATCAGAGCAAAAATTAATCCTATGGGCTTAGAGAAATTTGGTGAGTGTAAACGCAGTGAGACTGAGTTTAAACACAATGAGATTGAGTGCTAAATATAGAGTGATTAAAGGCAAATCAAGAAAATTATTTTTCAAATTGATTCATGGCTTTTCTTCAGGACATTCAGTTGATGCAATACTAGTGCTCAATGGTAAACACTATCATACTTGGGCAGTCAAGATGAGATTTTTCTTGAGATCCCAAGGGTTATGGAATATAGTGGTGACTGATTCTGATCCACCACCATTGAATGGAAACCCTACCATTACGCAGATGAATGCACACGAAGAAGAACAAATCATACCGAGAAATATTGTTGGTTTAAGAGGAAAACCATTCTCCATTGTGATTTCTGTAACAACAATGATCATAGTGAGAGCAATTTTGTAGAATCAAAACAAGGCATCCTCAATAAAAACTACACCAGCATGCAAATGTTACTAAGGAAGGCAAGGATGATGTGGAGCCTATATTCATGGCTTTACAAGCTAGCAACACTTCCAAGAAAAATACATGGATAATTGATAGTGGTTGTACCAGCCATATGACAGTATTTGTCGATTTTTTTTTTCAATTGATCAATCAATTAAGCCAAAGATCAAGTTGGAGAATGAAGATATTGTGCAGGCTAAGGGTAAAGGTACGGTTACAGTCAGCACAAATAAAGGTACAAAAGTAATTAGAAATGTCCTTTACATTCTAAAATTAGATCAAAATCTCTAAGGTGTTGCATAAAGACTTAGGAATGGATATGAAGTAGCATTTAAGGAGAATTTTTGCTTCTTTACTGATACTTATGATTCCACAATAGTAAAAATTAAAATGGATGGCAATAGTTTCTATTTGGAGTTAAATTTTGTTGAAGGATATGTTATGAGTTTTAGAACTAATGATAGTATTGTTTGACACAGGAGGTTTGGACACTATAATTTTAAATCATTAAAGATGTTGCATGATAGTGGCATGATAGAAGGTCTCCTGAAATTCATGAATATGAACAACTTTGTGAAGGATGTGAATTGGGAAAGCACCACAAAAAATATCTTTCCTGCATAATGTATCTAACAGAGCAACACAAAGGATGGAATTGGTCCATTCTAACATTTGTGGACCAATACGGACAATTTCCTTGAATAACAATGCATACTTTGTGTTGTTCATTGATGATTACAACAGAATGACTTGGGTTCATTTCCTGAAAACCAAGTCACAAGCTTTTTCAATGTTCAAAATTTTGCAGGTCTGAAACTCAAAGTGGTCAGAAAATCAAGGTGCTAAGGACTAATAATGGAGGAGAGTATACATCAGAGTTCAAAACCTATTGTTAAGTAACTGGGATTGTACATCGGTTGATAGTTCTCTATTCTACATAACAAAATGGAGTTTCTGAGAGGAAGAATATGACAGTTATGGAGATGTCAAGGTGCATGTTGTTCGGAAAAAAGTTGTCAAGATTTCTATGGGCTAAAGTAGTAAATACTTCAGTATATTTGCTTAATAGACTACCAACAAAGTTTGTTCATGACAAAACACCATTTGAAGTTTGGTCTGGTAAAAGACCTACTTCCAAACACCTCAAAATGTTTGGATCCTTGTGTTACTTCCATGTGCCTACTATCAAAAGAGGAAAGCTAGATGAGATAGAAGAAAAAGGGATTTTTGTGAGATATGCAACTAAATCTAAGGGTTACATAATACACAATCTAAAGGGAGCTAATATTTAGATTAGTAGAGATATGGATTTTGATGAATATGCTTGCTGGAATTGTGAATTGATGGAAATTGATCAAAGAACCACACTTGCCCTTAAACCTTGTAGTAGAAAGAACAAGTGATGATGAAGATGAAGATCAATCTAACATTGAGGCAACCACAGATTCAAATGTTCATAAAGTAAAATCCCTGACTGATGTGTATGAAAGATGCAATATAGTTCATGTTGAACCAATTAACTACATTGTTATAGCAAGAGTTCCAACTTGGGTTGAGGCTATGAAGATTGAGATTGATGCCATTGAAAGAAATGGGACTTGGAGATTGACAAATCTTTCATAGAACAAGAAGGAGATTGGTGTACAATGAGTCTTCAGGACAAGGTTCAATCCTAATAGCTTGATTTTTAAATATAAGGTTAGGCTGGATGTAAAGGGTTTTGCTTATATTGCAGGAGTGGATTATGGTGACACATTTGCACCAATGGCTAGGTATGATACTATTAGACTATTGTTGGCATTAGCAGGACAGAAAGGATGGAAAGTTTTTCATCTTGATGTCAAGTCTTGTTTTCTAAATAGCATTCTTTATTAGGACATTTATGTTAAGCAACCAAAAGATTTTGAAGTATATGGCCATGAACATAAGGTGTATAAGTTGTACAAGGTCCTCTATGGCTTGAAACAAACACCTAGAGCCTGGTACAGTAGGATTGATGCTTATCTTATTAAGTTGGGATTCAATAGAAGTTAGAATGAAACTACTTTGTACTTGAAACAAGGTGATGGTGATGTGCAGCTGGTAGTGTCACTCTATGTTGATGATATGATTGTGGCAGGAAGCAATGCAGGGCTGATGGCAAAGTTCAAAAGGGAGATATAAGAGGTGTTTGAAATGTCTGATCTAGGCATCATGAACTACTTTCTAGGGATAGAAATTCAACAATGCAATATAGGTATCTTTGTTTCTCAAAGAAAATATGCATTTGATGTACCCAAGAAGTTCAAGTTTGAGTCATGTAAGGCGGCAACAGCTCCATTGGCACTAAATGAAAAAATTTCTAAGGATGATGGTGAAAAACTTGAGGAACCTGTTGTGTTAATAAGCTTAATAGGTAGCTTACTGTACCTAACAACAACATGGTCTGACTTAATGTTTCCAGCTAGCTTGTTGGCCCGGTTCATGAGCTCTCTTACCAGTGTTCATTTAGGAATTCTTAAGAGAGTATTGAAGTACATCAGAGGAACAACTGACCTTGGAATTTGGTGTTGGCCATGTGTGCATCAATTGTCCCGTGGCGGAGGCCGGGTGGGCCAAGTCACAATCGAATGTCGTGGGCGCTTGCATGCTGAATGCGGTATAAGGCTAGGGTATGCGCCTCTTCTATCACCAATTGGTTTTAGAAGAGTTGGTAGCGTCTGAGGTCCTACAATTGGTATCAGAGCCAAGGTCACGAGTTCGATTCCCAGCGGGAGCAATTGCTGAGGAGGAGATTGTTGGTCATGTGTGCATCAATTGTCCCGTGGCGGAGGCCGGGTGGGCCAAGTCACAATCGAATGTTGTGGGCACTTGCATGTTGAATGCGGTATAAGGCTAGGGTATACGCCTCTTCTATCACCAATTGGTTTTAGAAGAGTTGGTAGCGCCTGAGGTCCTACATTTGGTACATGAGAGTTAGATTGAACGGATATACAAATAGTGACTGGGCAGGAAGTGTAGATGATATGAAGAGTACCTCAGGGTATTTTTTACAAGTACAGGAGCTCAACACTAAACATGATAATTAAGTTTATATGGAAAAATAATAATTTATAATTACAAGTGGAAAAGTTGGAAATTTGACCTTTTTGTTTAGAACTTTCTTGTTCTTCTCTTATTTATTTTTCCAAATCTCTTCATGAAATCAACTCTGAGGGTGTTATAAGAGAGATTATAAGTGTTTGAACACTTAATGTTAAGTTATTAAAGAGAAGGTCTAGTGACGTAAAGTGGGGTTTAGAGAGAGAAACTAATGAAATTGAAGGTGGAAGAAAAGAGTATGGTAGAAAATAGACAACAGGGCATTCAAAGTATAAAAAATTAACTAGTAAAGTGTTCTAGATCCTTTTATCAAACTTATCAAAAAGTTAGATGAATTTTGAGTTAAGGTTCTGAGATGAAATTCGAAGAAAATATGAAATTGTTGTTAATTGATTCCTTTTGGATGAAATAGGTAAGGAAGGGCATAAAATCTTAAAGAATTAAAGAACAAAACTTGGTGCTTTAAAGGCCCAAGGGTCGACTAAGTTAGGAAAAAAGGGGATTGATATGTTTGGTATAAATGCCTATAAACTGTATGAAATTGATGTGTATTATTATGGTGATGATGTTTGTAAATGAAAGGATTACCTTATCAAGTTTATTTCATATTTTTAGCATACTTTAAATTAGAGATTTCTTGAGATAATTGGAAGAAGTATATGAACATAGGTTGTGTTGATTTAACTAATGTGTTTAACTTTTAAGATGTGAATGGTTTTGGATTGAAATTTTTGATGAAAATATGGAAGGAAACTTATACAATAAATTGTTAAAGTTTCGGATAAAAATACATGTTAAGGGAAAAGGAAATAGATAAGTTATCTTACTAAATGATTTTATGTTGACTATCAATGTTACAAGGTAAAATAAAGGATACAAAATTTAAATGTGTAAAGGTGTTTCTATGGTAAATGAAGTTTTTAGAACCTTGAAATGAATATTGTACTTGATGTGTGTGGTTTATTTGTGATGTGTTATTGAGTGAATACAAGGGTGTGTTTTATGTAAATGGTGAAATTGGGTTTTGATAAGTAATGGGAACATTTAGATAATGTAAATATATGATTAAATCACGTGATTTCCATGTTATAATGTATAGAACATGTGTTTGATAAGGAATAGAGATATAGTTCCTAGATCAAATGGATATGTCAATAGTACAGTAGTAGGTAGGTGCTCAACAAATAGCTAATTGTTTATTAATTATTTCATGTAAGCTTTATGTTGTTATTTGAATTATACAATGATTCTGAAGAGGTGGAAAATAAATAAATATCTCATTAAGAAGGATTGATTAGTTTGTCACACAGTGATGACTAATGGTATTAGTTGGTATTTGATCAATAGTATCAGTTGGTATTAATACTAAGATCTGGTATGATAAGTATATCACACTGTAGAGGTTAATGGTTCTAGTTGGCACTGATATCGGGATTTACTTTAGTAGTCTACCAGGAGATAAAGACTATTGATATTAGTTGATATTGATATCAAGATTAATTGATTGGTTAGCCATGATAGTGGTGGTTGATGATATTATGTGCATTGATATTAGGATTTAATGGTTGGCTAGATATAAAGATGAAAGATTAAAGGCTTGTTGCTAGAGAAATATTTGAAACACGATTTTTATTATACATGTGTAAAACAAAGTTTTTTATGAGATAAATATTTATTTATGGTGATGTATATTGTGTTTCAAGTACCTCGCGTACCAAACATTAGCAATAGATTACTCGTATTTATAGATCAGATATCTTTTTGGTACATATTTTTTTTAAAAAAAAAGTTTTGTTTGTGCAACGAATGATGTAAACTAAATAAATATGTAATTCGATACTAGACTTACCAGGCATGTATTCTTAACTTAACACTTACTTTATTATATGTATTGAAAATTATAATGTATGTTTAAATGGTTCAATTACTGTTATGGATATATATTATGTTGGTGATATGTTATGATATGGATTGATAAAAAATGATGGGGTGAAAGGGTAAGCCTAAGGCTACCCAATGTATTGAGATTGATATGGTGATATAAGATGGTTAGATCTGATGTGTATAAAGTGTTTATATGTCAATTGTATAAGTGAAATAGTATAAGTGAAATAGTATAGACTTTTTTTAATGGAAAACTTTATCGTGATTTTTTTAGAATTATTTTTTACATAAAAGAATTGCATGAGATTAATCAAGTGGCTAAAAGTTATTGAAGAGTCATAGAGAAAAATCTTCTAAAACTTTTCAAGCAAAGTATTGTTATGAAATGCACAACAAAGTTAAAATATTTAGGGTTGTTTCGATGCAATTTTTCTTTAGAGCAATGTATGTGTTCTGGAGGCTAATGTGACAGTGTTCAAGCTTTGTTTATTTTATTATAGCTAAGCATTTTTGTCTACCATTCGCTGGTGGATAAGCTTTTTTTTTTTTAAGTTTTTGTGCACATGGTGGTATATCTTATTTGGTCATGTTTTACAACAACTAATTTACTTTGGCTATTGCTTTTATTCTGGGTTGGTTTCCCATTGAAGAACCCTGTTTCCTTCTTTATATATATTTTTTTATGTTGTATTCCTTATTTGTTACTTCTAATTTGTGAACTAGTTTGGCTTTTTTTATCTTTTTAGTCTTTTATTTATTTACTTGTTGTCTTTTTCCTTTTTATCATCTTTTTCAATGAATTATTGTTGTGTATCTTACTTTCATTTTAAAAAGTTTTTCTGGTTTGTTTTTATGTTATCTATTTTAGGATTTATTGTCATTTATGATTCACACTTTATTATTGGTTTTGAAGAAATTTGATTTTTATTATATCAATTCATAAACTACTAGATAAGAGCATGTTGTTTTTTTATTTTATTCATTTGGTTGGTTGTCTTTACATTCATAGGTTTGGTGTTAAAGATACTTTGTTTCTTTGAGATTATTTTTGTTGTGGTTGTTAAGGTTGCCTATAAGAACCTTTCTAGTAATTGAATGGAAAATATTAATAATTGATTATGGTTTGTCAATGGATAAATAAAGTATTTATAGGAATATGAAAATGATTATATTAGGGATTCAAATAAGCATATGTTGAACTAATATCATATCAACCATCACGGTTGCTATAACACTGATAAGATTAAGAAAATGCATAAGTTTGTAATGTCCCTTAAAATTAATGATCTCAAGTTTAAAGATCTCTCCATATAATTTTTTTCCATATATATATAAGATCTCTCCATATAAAATTTTCTTGTTGGTCACTTTAGTGTACATGTTATCTGACGAGCATTTGTATATTAATTGATATCTTTGTTTATGATAGTATATGTTTCTTTTTATAAAAATAATAATAATATACATCAGTTTCAATAGCTCTAATTAATATTCAATTTTAATAGAAAAAATGATCAAGAACATCTAGGAATAATGTTTTAATACAATAGAAATATCATAATTACAACTTTATAATTTCCTTTGTAAAGCACTTCTATCATATGAAGTTTATCTTTACTTTGAATTTATTAATTAAACATTACATTCATTAATCAAATATAAATTAATATTAAATATAAAGAAAATCTTTAATAATAATAATAATAATAATATATTTTACACGGAAAAAATAAGTGTTGTGTAACCAACTAAAAGGCTACAGAACATATTATCGACATAATACACGTCCAAATTAGAGCATTTTGTTACACATCCAAATGGGAGCACTTTGTTCTGCACTAGTAGACGATTTATAGAAGCTAACAAGGCACAAGGGATCTTGTAACTCACTTGTACAGTTTCTGGAGCTCATCTTTAAATCTGGACTTCAGCTGCTCCCTTTTTATCTTGAGGGCAGCAGTAACCAAGCCAGACTCGGGTGTCCATGGATCTGACAGCAACTTGATCTTAGCTGGAGTTTCAAACTTGTCCAGCCTCGAAGCTTTTGCTACCTGCAGAGATGGAATGCTCTCAGATCTACAGCAAGGATTCTGTTTCTTCCACAATATATATTAACAACTGTAATCAGGGCAAGCAAAAAACTAAAAATCTTTCATTCCAAATATGAAGAATGATCTCGGGTAGACAAATGCAAACAGATTCAGGTGGACTTTAAAGGTCACATAATGAAACAATGAATACAAGTTTCCATCTAGGAGTTTACATCAGGTACATCTTGATGGATGAGGCAAGCACATCTTGCCAGAAGACCGGGAGACATAAATGCACGTGCAATTACAAGCAAAGTCACAAAATCAGAAGCTATGGAAATATGAACCGATTCCAACAACAATAAGAGTTTTCAGCAGTTTTAACTAATCAAAAGCATTTCAAATAGCTCTCCAGTAAACAAGCAAAATAAACCAACCTTGGAAAGTGATTTTTCGACCTCACTGACAGCATCGGCGTTGTTACACAGTTCAGAAAAGTTTTGATGCTGGATGCCAGCTTCCTGGGCCCACTTCTCAAGCATGTGACTCGCTGGAACAATTAGGGCAACACAATAGTTATGGAAGGGATCTGCATGAACCATGATATTATCAACATAGTCACTCAATGTTAATGCTGCCTCCACCTGCAATCAGGGCACAAATCAACATTATTGGCACATTAATGCATGTATGTTCCTTAGAAATACTTTCACAAATTTTCAGATTAAGATTTATAAACACCTTTCCAAGAGAGATATACTCTCCATGTTGAAGTTTGACAATGTCCTTCTTCCTATCAATAATTTCAAGGCATCCATCAGGGTGAAACTGCCCAATGTCGCCGGTATAGAACCAACGCATGCCCCTTTCATCAACCTATAGCAGGTCGAGAGAACCAGTTTTCCATGTCTGAGCACACGGCAGAGCAAAAGGAAAATGCACATTCACACCCATAAAGAAAACATACACATGTGCTCATGCAAGCACACTAAAGCATACCTTGTAGACCTCGTTAGTCTTTTCTTGGTGGTTGAAGTAACCAGCAGTCACGCTGACTCCCCCAACTACAACCTCTCCTCGGGGCATAGGCTTGTCAGCCACCGTATAACCACCTTCTTCCCAAGAAACAAGCTACAATACCAAAACAAAGGAGTTCTTAAAACTAATATTCTAAAATCTAACAAATTGAGCATCCCTGCCTTTGCAACTATGATTTTTAACATAATGTGATGTTTAATTTGACCATAACCTTGAAAAAGTAATTAATGTCCTGAATACCAGCTTTTGGTTGACATTGGTAAATGGAAAACCTTTTTGGAAGTAAAGGCTAGAGCTAGTTAAGATGCCACGACCTAAATTTGAAAACTTATTTAAGTTCCTTTTGGTTCTCATCTTCTGCTCCTTTCTATTCTCGCAGGTAGATATGGTTCGAAGTACCAAAGTGGGACATCCGCTCTAAGTGGTCACTTTATCAAGTTTTAGGGCAATCCGACCTAGCTTAAGCGCTTTAGCTTTTGCACTTAACTTAAGCAGCAAAGCACAGAATGAAGGGCCATGGGAGGATCGAATATAAAAGCAAGTTAAGGAGGCGCAGCTCCATGAAGGAACTAACAACCGACACCGTATGGGTGAGCCTCTCTGAGAGAGGTGAAGAAGGCCGGGACAGAATTCTCTTTGAATACCAAGTCCGGTTCAGATCATGAAACTAAATAAAATTTCGTTTCGTAGAGATATGCCTTACCTTAATGCAGCTACATGGAAGAGGTGGTCCGACACGGCCCACGGATGGGTCGTCCCACTCAGTGAAAGCAGCTCCAGCACATGTTTCTGTCAAGCCATATCCTTGACCAATTATAGCCCTGAAGATGAAAATTGTGCACTGAATATCAATCTAAATTGGCAGCACTGAGAGTTGAAATATATAATGTTATAAATACCATTTTACAGAAGCAAACCATTTTAAGCATTGAAGGACTGATATAACATGGTAGAGAGCTTATTCTTACACAGTTTTCAGACATGCATGATTGCATGTCATCCCAAACTAGTATCTCATGGATTTTAAAATCCAATAACACCGCATGTCAATTTACATGTTTTATGTTCCCAATTACTGGTAATAAGCATCTAGGTTTTTTATTTCCACTATCTGACCATTCAATAGCAGACTCAAGAGCAGTATATAGTTACATCCTGTGTCCAGGATACAAGATGGTTTCTGTCAAACTCCAGAGGACAGTTCTATCACACATTGCAAAAACAAGAAATGCTTTGTGCTTCATAAATTAGTTTCTGGTGAATAGCACAGCCAACTATAATATTGTCTCCTAAAGATGACACTGGAAGAAGTAATGAAAGGAATACAAGGAAAGAATTAGAATGAATATAGAAGTTTCCCCTTCAATTATCTTGGTATATATAAATGAGAATGTCATTACCCCATGCAGATGTTAGTGAACCGCTGTGAATCCCCAGATAAAGGGGCTCCACCACATAGGATGAATCGCATACGAACTCCAAGTATAGCACGTATTTGTTTGAAGGCAATGACATCCCACAGCATTCTCTCCAGTCCCCAAGCACCAAACCAGCTTCCTTCTATGGCTGCCATTCGGCGCTTATATCCAATGTTGAAAAGCTTCTTTGCTAACCCTCCCTTCTCCTCAACCTGAAATGAATCAAAAAGGCATTAAAAAAATTATTTACCTAACAATGAGGGCATTCTCAACTTACACAAATGCATTAATAACTAGCACTGCAGAACTATATGGCGCAGATATTAATGCCGATTCAGTTCACACCTTTTTTAGAACTCCATCCCTGACGCGGTCTAGTATGGCTGGAACTGCCGTCATGAGAGTAGGATTTAATACAGATGCATCACCCTTGGTTCCTTTCTTAATTTTGTTAGAAGTATCTGTCAGAGTCAATGCCGAACCGTAGCCAATAGCACAGCCTACAGACAACATTACAGACTGGACAACCACAAAAATTAGCATTTATATGTTACAAGTAGCACAGGAAAGAAGTATCTGTAATTGAGTACCTCAGCTGCCAGCTCAAAAACATGGGCTAGGGGCAAATAAGCCAAAAATACATCATTGGTACCCAGTTTTGGAATCACCGTCATAACAGCTGCAGCTGTGGCTACAATGTTGCCGTGAGTAATCATGACTCCCTAGGTTGTAAACAGGATGCAGGGTCAGATCTAAAGAAAGCATGCAGTTGTAGTGATGAAGAAATAATGAAGGTGGAATTCAGTAAGGAAAAATAAAAATGCAATGTTCTTTACTGCATTGGTACTTGTTTCAGTCTACAAAACTAAGCCTTTGCATTCTGCACTTGGAGTTTCATTGTTCTCAGTGTCTTGAAATATGAGATATTGGACTCAAACCTTTTTTCTGTTTGGACACACGCAACCAAAGAGAGTGATCTTCTGATTCATCTTCTATTGGCAAGATTTACCATGCAATGAGTTCCAATCAGTGATGCAAAATGCAAGAAACTAAAGCACCGGACAAACCTTAGGCTGGCCTGTACTGCCACTTGTGTACATAACAAAAGCAATTCCATTCTTTGTAGGTAAGCTTGGAGGAAGACAACTGTTCATCCCCAGTTTCTCAACTTCAGAAAAAGATGAAACCTTCCAATTGCTCGTGCTTGATATGCCCAAATCATTTGTAGTTTCTCCATCTTCAAAGTAAATGACATTCTTAATAGTTGTTATTTTTGAGCTTATGTCAGCTAGCGTTTTCAAATGCTTGGGATCACAGATCAAGGTGGAAACCTGAGTCTGTCCACGTTTTCAAAAATTCAAGTGAGAGCCATAAGAATCTGGACTTTCATAGAGAAAAGGTAAATGATTCAAATGTCACAAATTAGTTACATTATAGGTAATTTAATCAGGCAAAGCAAGTGCACGAAGAGAATCTCATACCTCATTGAGTGAATAGATCAAAGCATCCACGCCTAGAGAAGCATAAATAGTTACAACTGTAATGTTCTGCCGAAAGCACCCCTGAACTCCAACAAAAACAACACTCAAATATTGGCTGTACATCCATTTTATTAGGGATAAAAAGAAAAGAAAAAATATATATATATATATATATGCGCTGCAAACACGAAGATACCTGAAAGGCAATCAACCACTCAGCCCGAGTATCAGCAAAAATTCCAGCACGAGTACCCTCTTTATGCCCTAGCATAATAAGCCCAGATGCAAAGTTACAGGCACGATCAAAAACCTGCCCATAGGTTTGCCATTCATAATCACCCAGGTGCAGCTTCTCAAACTTCCTGCCATCACTAGCAGTAACAAATTCCTTACTAATTAGCTTCCTTGTTCCAAGAAATCGTTCTGGCAAATGCTTTTTACAAGATTGCTCAAACAGAGCTGCCATGGTTGTTGCTCCTTTCCAAGGGACTTCAACTAGCTCAGCATGCCGAGCATTGTGAACTGCATAACCTGCCTCGCCCCCTACCTCTACCGGAACTCCTCTCTGTTTCACCTTCTTCTTTCCCATGAAGATAGTAGAAAGTAATATAGGTATGAGGATAGCAGCAGCAGCAGCACCCACAATGCCATATGTTCCATAGCCTTTCCCAACTGACGAGTAATCATTAGAGTCCAATTTCTCTAGAACAGGTGAGGTCGAAAAACTTCCCTCGGAATCAGCCATTTTCAATGATTCTTATATGATGGTTTAGAGAATCACCTGAGATGGATGACAAGAATTAGAAGCACCGTCATCACCCATCTTTCAAAAATGAGAAACAAACAACAGAGCTACAAGGATTTGTACGACATATATATACCATTTAAAATAAAGGAGAGATACACAGAGACAGCATCGTGGATCTAAGGATGTTCCTTGGCGTATGAAACTTGGATTAAGGTAAAGAACATGCAGACATACAATGTCACCTCAAAATCAAGTTCCTTCATGATCAGGAACCAGCGGGGTAAACATTTGTTGTTCACTGTAAATTAACTAACAGTCATAGGTCACATGATTTTGCAAAAGAATCACAATTTACTCAGATTAAGACAGGAAATGCAAAAGGGTAAAAAAAAAAGAGCAAGGTGGGATCATAGAATAGAATATAAAGCAAGAAGCAAGCTTGTTAACATCAATATACAGCTGAATCCACTCCCATTAAGATCAAAAACACTACCAACACGATAAAAAAGAAAGAAAAAACTACTACTCTGCTTTGTTTCTATAGCTTTTACCTCTGGAAGATTATAGAAACCGAAGGAAAAAAGAAACCATGCATTCTTTGCCTTTGATTGATTTATACAACGTATGGAGTAAAAATGGTACAGTGAAGGAAAGTTTCAAGCCCTGTATCCCACTCTCACCTTCTTCTTTCTCTTTGTACTCCGATTCCCCCTCCTCCTCCCCCCTCCCTCTTCATATACTGTTTTCTTTTACTTTTCCTGTGTATTCTCTCTTTTTATTTTATCTTCATTCACTTTTAATTCATTAATAATACTCGAATATATTCTAAATGGATTACATTTACGTATTCTTAAAAAAAAAATTAATTGATCTCATAACGTAGAATAAAAGAAAGCGCTGCTGCTGAAAAGAAAAAAGGAGCTCTGGTGGGTATTGTAAACAGGAGGTAGATTCGGCTTTATGATAATTTAAAACTCCACTTGGCGTGCTGACCAAGCATAGTATCTGAGTGACCTTAATAAAGAGAGAGAGAGAGAAGAAGGAAAGGGAGGAAGGAGGGAAGGAGGGAAGGCACACACCTTCAATTGGAGAAATTCTAATTTGTCAAAATCGCTACTCTACCATTAGAGTCTTATGATTTTACAAGTTAATACGTATTTATTAACTAAAATTCTAAAACAGCTCAAGATTACTTTGTAATATTAGAGAGGGATAGTTGGATAGTCGATTTCAATAGTGTAATTATTAATTTATCCCTCAGCATCCTCAGCATACGTGAATTTTAGTCTTAGTATTAGGAGTATTTTTTACTATTAACAATTTTTGTGCACAGTAAACTAATCATGATATCCTCGGATGAAAATCAAGATTTGTCTGCGGGAATACCCCGGTAATTACACGTTTTCAGTGCACAGTGAAATAACATTTTTACCTTCATATAAGACAAAACAGATGAGTTGCATGCGGGGATGTTTCAGGAATTGCACATTTAAAAAAATATATGTAAATATGTATATGCTCCCATAAAAGACAAAATATAAAAAATGAATACAGGTTTGTTTAGGTAATTCAATTTTTCTAAAATATTTAACCTTGAGATATTGTAACCTCGTCGCTGGACACGCCTAAAGTTTTTTGTCGCATGCTCCTGTATGGAGGTGCATGCAGTGGCCTTAGATCATCAAAAATGTTAGTTATGCGTCACATCGGATACGCCTCCCTGTCTTCTCTTGCAAGATGGTGTAGTTTTGACCAAAGTTACTAAATTCGTTCCTTCCGGCTGGAACGAATGGAAAATTTTGTTTCGTTCATAAAACCAGAACAAAACAGTATCATTTTTATCCCGGTTTTAATTCTGGTTTGTTCTGAAAATTCCACCCCAATTCCTGCCGGAACGCCTTAGATTTGTTCCGGGCGTTCCATTCCAAGACTCTTAGATCAGCATTAATCCAACTTAAATGGACATCACCGATCTTGACCATTCACTCCAATCCGAATATTTTAATTATACACAAAATCTTTAAACTTCTATGCTATTTACCCGATGTGGGATAAATCAACTTACATCAAATTTGAGCCTTGCCCAATGGACTAGAAATGCATGCTGAAGGGAAGAGTATTAAAGGGAACAAAACTGGGTGTAAAGTCTATTTGTCCGATGTGGGACAAACTCGAAAAAACTACGACTCACAATTATATGTGTAGTTCATAACTTCACAGTGGAATAACAATATGAAAAAATCTATGATATTATCTTCATGTCCACGAAAATTAAAAATCTACCATATTTTATGAGAAAAATCATAATTGAATTTATCCATAACTCCAACACGTACAAATTTTATAACTAAGGGATAGATGGATGGAAGAGGAAATAATAATATATTAAGAAAGATTTCCTCCTTTTTTTTAATATGTGTTTGGATTGTGGTATAAAGTATTTTTAAAAATTTTAATTTTAGAAATGTATAAATATATGTTTTTTTTATATTCATATATCAAAATTATAAAAAAAATACTAAAAAATTATTAATTTAATGTTTTTGAGCACCATTGGCATTGCGGTCAAACCTTGTTTTTTGAACATATGATTTTCAGTACTATTCTCTTTATAATTATCTTACTATGGTATTTACTATTTTTTTGGGATGTATAATAAGAAATTCTAATATTTTTATATTAATGATGTAAAAGATGTTTGATTTATATTTCTTTTATTTTAGAACATTTTACTTTCATAATATTTTGAAATTTTAGAGATGTTTATAATTTTGAGATTATGTTTTTTTGACTTTGTGTTTGTATTGTATAATTTAAAGTTAATTTATCTTGAATTTTAATTATACTTATTAAATTAATATTTTATTTTTTCATATGTATATATAATTAATTATATTTGAATAATACTATACCGAAACGGAACGCCGGAACGCTCCGAAATCAGAACGTTCCGTTCCAATCGAAAAACCGGAACGGTATTGAAACTATGGTTTTGACAACCTTGTAGTCTCCTATCAAATTAATTAATACTGTTTTTTCATAATATTTTTTATTATTTTTTTCAAATCATTTTGATATATTAATATTAAAAATTAGTTTTTTTAAAAAAATCAAGTGTTATTTAACAGTGTGATTACAATTATAATTCAAAGTAATATGAAACGCTGCTTTAATGTTATTTAAGAAAGAATATGAAACACTGCTTCGGTGCTGTTTAAGAGCGGGATATTTTTCAAAGTAATATTGAAACACTGTTTTAATGTTGTTTAAGAGCATGATACCGGTTATTTTTCATAGTAATTTTTCAGAGTATTTTTTTATTTAAATGCAGCAAAATAATTTTTTATTTTTAATATTAAAATAATCCAAAAACATTACAGTATAAAAAAATTTCATTAACCTAATTTGAGGCTAGGCATAGGTAGGGTGTTTCACGTAATTGTTGGCTGTGAAACACTATGAATTGCGTTTAACACTTTCTTCCACACGAGTGAGGGCGTCTGTGAGCACATCTATTGTCCAGTCCTTCAAATCTTCCTGCAGATAACAAAAGAAAACCCATTGAGCACAATAATTAGCATTCGCATGGCAGTATTTGTTATTTTGCAAAATAGATGAGAAAGCTGTTTGAGGAAACTGGAAAGCATTTCCCAATTATCAGACTAACAAGATTACAACAATTTATGTGGCCGATTGTATCATGAATATAGAAACCACAATTTTCAGCTTGGTATGCAAGAAAGCATTTCCCTATTATCAGACAAACAAGATTGCAACAAATTATGTGGCCGATTGTATCATGAATATAGAAATCACAATTTTCAGCTTGGTATGCAAGAACAAAGAGAGGATCATCCAAGGTAACAGCACAGATGAATGGCTGAGACTCTGTAACAGAGAAATAATTCCCAGTGCTTTGTGTACGAGGCCAGGCATTTCTTTTTCTTTCTTTCTTTTTTTATTTTAGAGAATCAGACCACACATTTGTTATAAAATCTGAAAATAACATTGCTAGATGTTAAGCAGGCAAGGAATTAGATTGCGGGTGTTGAGCATCATGACCACCACCTCATCAACTTGGATTGAGAATGACTTGACAACCAAAAAGAATCAGATTTTGAAATAGCATGCTGTTGTGCAATTTCAACATGAGATTCACTGAGAAAGCATTGACACAATAAGATTCACTATCAATTGATTGTTTCCTAACATCAGGAGAAAAAGGATGAAACAATTAAGCAAAGATGTGCAGCTAGATATCCAAATAAACCAAATTGTGGTAGTCTCCTTCAAAAATCTCATCTTTACAATCATTCCTCTGATGGACATGCGTTTATCAGCCAGACTACATAATGAAGTAGTAACGAAAGGAACAGGATGCCTCACCATGCGAACCGGTTCTTCAGTTCTTATGCGTGCATTAGGACGAGCAAGCCTGGATTCAAAAGGAGTCCTAGGCCTCACTTCTCTGAACTCCACCCATTCCTCGCGAGTAAGCTTCCTAACTGTGCCTTGACCAACTGGGGCATTCTTAATTTTGCGCTCTATCATTTCTTGAGAGTGGGAATCATCATGCTTGAGTTCAATTACCAAACAACAAAATCAATCCATTTAATTCAGTAATCAACAAAATTCAAAACCAATCAAAATCGGAACTCACGACGTACCATCATCAGTAGCTTTGCAAAGAGTGCAGTTCCAACAACAGTGAGAATCATGGGCATAGTTGCAGTGTCAAGAAAAGACAAGGATTCTGGCACCTGGACAAAAATGTCGTCTCTTTTTTTAGACTTCTTTGACCTCCTCATTTTTTCCAATTCCGTGATTCTTCTCTTCAATGTTTCCGTAGACCCATCACGGGACACTGTTGTATGCAAGTGTCTCCCACATGACATCACGGATTTCTTAAACCCTAAACCAATACCACCAAACATGATTTTTCAAGACCAATCACGCAATTGATTCGGGACCAATTGAATCGGAGAGAGAGAGAGAGAAAGGGGGAGAGAGAGGAGGATTTAGCATCATTTACAGACCTCCATTGCAGTGAGCTGGAGATTTTGTTAGGGATTAGACGATCAGGGAAAGAGAGGTAGATGTAAGAGAACGAGAAAGGTCTGATTTTTGTAGTATTTGGTGGGCTATAATATCTGCCTTGTGAGCCCAATCTATCAACTCAATCATGACTAGGCCCGTCGTACTAAAAAAAATAATGTTTGGTTAAAAAAAATATTTAAATTTATTTTTAATAAAAAACTATTTTAAAAAGCATTGTACACGTAATCTCAAACAAACATTTAAACAAGACATTCACCTCAAAACTAGCACATTCTTATTTTAAAAAAATAGTTTTTATTATCTCTAAGGAATTCAAACACAAAATAATAACATAAAAATATAATTTATAAATCAATCATGCTGGGATATTGAGGATTTAAACCTATTGTATGAATTAGTTAAATTTATCTCTTATAAGACTAAAAATAATAGAATGAAAAGATTGTACCAATTTTTCAATATAAAAATATATTCTATATTTTTTAAGAAAATAATAGATTTTCATAGTGGCAAAGCCGACTTCTAAGCACATTCATTCTAAATAGGCTGGTGATGTAAATAAAAATGATGCACCAACTGGATAAGTTAGATTTTATATGGATGTTCCAAAAATGTTTGGTGAGGAAACTTCTTTTCTTAGCTGCAATATCAAGCAAGCCTAGACCACCTTATGTTTTGAGGAGAAGAACCATTTCTCGAGCCACAAGGGCTGCTTTGTTCCATATAATGTGGCCACTCCAAAGAAAGTTCCTACATAAGCATATGATATAATGAATAACAATAACTGGCATAAGGAAGGTATTAAGCCTGAATTGAACCATCACATGGATAACTAGTTTGAGGAGCTCTAGTCGGCCAACATAGGTGAGTTGTTTCCTCATCCAGCTCTGAAAACATATTCCAGGCTATGGAAAAGAGGGGAGAAAACCAGAAGTCTGTGAGGGCTCATAGGAACACCTGGATATCTAAAGGGGAAAGTGCCCTCTGAAAACCTAGTATCTTGCATAATAAAATATTTAGTCTTGTCATTAACACCAACAAAGCAGATAGAAGATTTACTAGCATTGAAACCCGATGTCCTCCCCAAAATTTGCAATTGTTGATGAAGGATATTTATCAAGGGACTGTCCTTTTGACATAAGAGAAGAATATCATCAATGAAAGCAAGGTGGAAGATACCATGAGTACTACATTTTGAGTGGTAGTGAAACTAGGGATTTTTTAGAGTGAAGTTGCAGTAATATGTTATGATATTCCATACAAGAGATATTAGGGAGAGATGATCACCTTGCCAAACACCACTTCTATTATGAAAAAAACCATAAAGATTACCATTAACGAATACAGAGAATGAGGTAGTTTCGACACACCGCATGACCGAATAGACAAAATAGTCTAGAAACCCAAGAAGCAAGAGTATCCTTTAGAAAAGCCATTAAATAGAGACAAAGGCTTTTATAAAATCAATTTTTATAACACATCTCGAAGAAGATCTCTTCCGACCGTAGTTTATATAAGATTAAATTCTTGCGCATACTCCTACCTCTCATAAAAGAATTTTAGGTCGGGCTAATGATATCCTCAAGAGCAATGGCCAACATGTTTGCAAGGATTTTAGATATAACTTTATAGATAACATTGCAAAAAGAGATATGTTTGAAATTAGATGAAGAAGAGCCATTTGCGGAGTTAGGCACCAAAGAAATGATTGAGTGATTCATTTGTTTCAAAAGCTCACCAAGGTAAAGAAATCCATAATAGCTGAGCAAACATTATCACCAACAAGAAATTAGATGGAGAATAACCATTTGCAAATTTGGACGCCAAAGAAATAATGGAATAATTCACTTGTTTCATAATGTCACAAATTATCATAAACAATAGCTTAAAATTTCTTAAAGAAGAGAGATGAAAAATCATTTGTCCTAAGAGATTTTATTATTATCAATGCTGAATAAGGTAGATTAGATCTCTTCATTAGTGACTGGGGCAAAAGGGGAATTATGGGAAGCCACCCCAAGACACTTACCACTTTACACCACCAAGGCCTCCACAAGAGCGGTGAGCTTAAAATAACCAAGTGAACGCTGAAAAAACCTAACAAATTCTTCATCCATTTCCTCTAAAGAGGTAGACAAAGAGCCATTGTTGCATCTAATAGTACGGATAATATTCTTTTAGTGTTTATGACTCATCATAACATGGAAAAACTTGGTGTCCTTGTCACTATCCTTGAGGAAGGAGGACATAAGCTTATGGATAAATTACATCTTCTTCAAGAATTTGAGATTAACCAAATGCATTCAAAGTGACTTATCTCGTAGAAGAATGTTTTGGTTATCCCGGTCATCATGGAGAAGGATTGGGTGTTGCACCAAATCCACTTTAGCACTTGCCACTTTTACAGAAATGTGATTGAAATAAAGCTTATTAAGAAGCTTAATAACCCGATAAATTCCTCACCCACTTCCTCCAAAGAGGTAGACATAGAGCTATTGTTATACCTAATAGTAGGGATAACATTCTTCCGGTGTATATGACTCATCATAACATGGGAAAACTTGGTGCCCTTATCACTATCCTTGAGGAAAAAGGGCAAAGCTTCTAGATAAATTACATCTCCTCCGAGAATTTGAGATTAACTGGGTGCAGTCAAAGTTGTTTATCCAGCAAAAGAAGGTTTGCATAAGGTATATAAAAGAGGCAATAGGAGAGTTGCATCAATCATTTAGGATATATATAGTTCAATTCAACTAGGACTTTGACAATCTTTGTTCATATGGTTCAATTCGACCAAGTGAAATCAAAACCAGAGTAATTAAGGTCGATCGGTAAGATGAAGATCATAACAACACTAGTAGAAATCTAAAACCTCACAATTCATCACCGACACTCCATTGTGTTTATCATTTTGATTTTGAGAGAATAGTATTATAGTCACCAAGTTATTCCATAGAGGCCTTCTAGAAGTGACACTATTGAAACCATAAACAAAGATGACAACAAACCTAAAGTGGTTAGCTAGGCAACATTTAACATGGATGCCTTGCTCAGAGACATAAATAAGCTCAACATGAATAATCAAAGGATTCCATAGAATAACAATTCTATAATAAATTATAAAGTACACCATTAGATATTAAAATATAATAAATGCAAAAATAAATTTTGGACTTTAGAATGGTTAGGTTTTGACCAAATAAGGTAGAGACTTCATCATAAAGAGAGATTTACTTCGAAACTTAGAAAAGACCAAAAACAAAATTGACTTAGAAAAACAATAACACAACAATGCAATTTACCTTAGATAAAGAATGTAGATTTTATAAAAGCAGTCGCAATCACATTCTTAAACATCCTCTAAGTCACTTGAACCCCATTTCATCGTGAGCGAGATGTTTTCCAGTTTTATAAAGTGTACATGTAGATTTTTTTATGTATTTCTGTACATATTTTTTTCTTAAAAAAATCTCAAATCAAATTTGTTTTATTTTGGTTTTCTTATCTTATATACAATTTTTTGATGTATTTTTTTTGTACATATTACTTTTTAAATCTCAAATCTAATTTGTCAAATTTTGGTTTTTAGATCATATATAAGTTTTATATTATATCAAGACTCTAAACAACTACCATAAAAACCCTCTCATCTCATGAAACATGTGGACATCAATAAACTTTCCTTCTCATCACTAAAATCCAACTACCTCTCTTTCCCCTCTCTTTTTAACTAGAAATTGAAAAAATAACACAAATAAATTTTTGTATCAAAATAATTGTTTAAAATTTAAAGGGACTAAATTTTATACAGTGCTTTATTTTTAAAGATCAAGGATTTAACTGTATTTTTCATGCAATCTCTAACACGCTGTCCATGTCTTGCCCTTTTTTTTTCTTGGATCTCTTTCTTTCAATTTCACTATTGACTAGAAATTTAGACACAATTAGCTTTCAATTAATAATAAATCATCTAAATAAAGTTGTAAGGATCAAAATAAATTTTTGAAAAGCACACACCAAGTCCACAATGTTATCAATTGAACAATACATTTTCACTTAATTTTGAATGCTTTGATATTTTTATAATACTACATAAAATTCCACAATAAAGTCACAAAATTTTTACAATATACATCTTTTCACATTTTTGTGATTAGTTTATAAACTTTTTTATATGGATATTTTTACATTTATAAACTTTTTTCTTACAAGCAACAACTTTTTATTGATATTCCTTGATAAATGAAGTTATGTTTTGCTTATCTTGACTAACATAGCAAAAAAAATGCAAAACATTAAATGAGTATGTCTATATCCAATTACATTGTTAAAATTCTTGATTAAATACAATCCAATTTTAAACAAAACAACGTAATAAATTAGAATGAGAAAATCATAATTCAATCATTGTGTTTTTTTATTACCTTACAAGCTAGTCACCTGATCAAAGTTGATGGTTAATTATTTTTGGATTTTCTAAATTACCTTTTTTAAATGATTTTTTTAATCTTGTATGTTATAGTAAAAAAACAATAATTATATTGTCATGAAAACCCGGGGAAAAAAGAGTTACAAACAAGCATGAAAATATTGTAACTCAATATTGTATTTTTTAAACAATAAAATTAAATAATTATCTAAAAGTACAATGATTCAATAATATTTTACTCAAATAGATTGAAAAGTCTCGTTCTTAAGAAATATTAAAAGTGTATCTCTTATATTTATATTGCTACGATGTATTATAAAGTGACTGTTTGAGAGTATGATTGTGGTTGTTTTTTAAAGTATTTTTCGCTCAGAAATATATTAAAATAATATTTTTATTTTTTAAAAATTATTTTTGACATCAGCACAAGAAAAATAATCTAAAAACACCAAAAATAATTTAAAATAAAAAATAAAATAAAAATTCATTTAAAAAAAAAAACACTTTTGAAACGTAGTGTTAAATAGGGTAGAAAAACAAATGAAAGTAAACCTTCTTAACCACTTATTACTCAACATCTTTTTGGGCCAATGTTGATTTTCAATGATAAGAGTGAAAAAAGGAGGGAAAAAAATGTAGAAAGCTATAGAAAAATATATTTTGTTAGATAGGAGCGCTTACAACAACACCAAAAAAACCTATCGCATTAACCCATAAATGCCAATAAAAAAATTGAGGATTTTTAAAATTGACCCACAAAACCTATCGGTTGATATAGTTTTAAAATTTATTATTAACATGAGCACATCACTATAATAAAAAACACTAAAAATCTACTTCATTTAAAAAAAAATAGATGTAATTTCAATTTCAAACCTCCATTTTAAATATGCACACATAGCATGATTGTCTGGGAGTGTGGTCGAACTTGCTTGTGAAATTACTTTTCATTTAGAAATGCATAAAAATAATATTTTTTTTTTAAAATTATTTTTAATATAAGCACATGAAAATAATCTAAAAATATCAAAAAAATTTAAATTAAAAATAATTTATTTTAAAAATACTATTGAAACGCAACATCGAAGAGGTAATGGGAAAACTTATCCGGCATGAGGTCTTCTATTCAACTCCATCTTTTTCCTCCCTATTTGCTTCTGAATTAAGTAAACACACCCTAACCCTTCAGTTTATATGCAATGTATTGTTATTGTGAAAGACATCAATGAAACCTAAATGTAGATTTTTTTTTTATGGAAATAGAATAAAAATAAAATGTCATAAAAAAAGTAGAAAAAACTTAACTGTTACGTATTGTTCCGTTACCAATTATTATTTTTTTGATTTTACCATTGTTGTCCCGAATATAATGGACGCTAGACATTCTTTTTAATCTATATGTTAGAGATAGTTAAATATTGTTAAATATCTTCATAATCTTGGTGTTTATTTGGCATTGTATATTGTTTTTTAAATTCAATGAATTAATTTTTTTCTTTGAATTAATTTTATAAGTGTTCTTAAATCATCTTGATACGCTGATGTTAAAAATAATTAAAAAATAAAAAAAATCATTTTGATACATTTCTAGATGAAAAATATTTAAAAAAACAACATTAAACAAACTCGTAATATCATATCATTATAGATTCCATTTTTATTTGAGCTTATCTTGGATGGAAGCCATTAACTAATGAGCAAAGTTGGACTACACATTTAGTTATTTTCAAAGGGTATTTAATATTAAGATTACACTTTTTTTTAAATTTAATTTGTTTTTTTAGTATTTTTGAATTGTTTTCACATGTTGATATCAAAAATATTTTTAAGAAAATAATATTATAATTATTTTTAAAATAAAAACACTTTTAAAAACAACCGTGATCTTAATTTTAAGCATCCTTTTAACCATAAATGGATTGAGGGATGATATTATCTAATATCCATATGTTTATAGAGCAAAGTTGATGAAATAAAACAATAATGTGATCACATGTTTAGGGGTTAGATTGATGTTTCTTCTAAAAATAAAATAAAAAATTGTAATAAAAATAAATAAACCATAAAGCCCTACTACTCCAAGCCACACTACAACATACATTTTTGCCCCCTCCCATTCCTCTCCTCCCTCTTTTCTTCTTCCACTTCCTCTCCTTTTTCACCTCTTTCTATAAATAAATAAAATTAAATCCTAATCGAAACCCAAAATCACACCTCAACCAATTCCTCCTCTCAATCATATAAACCCTAATAAGCTATCGTAGCTTCCTCCCATTTGCTCATATAAAGAAAAAATACACTCAACATCTATTATTTTAATTAAAATAGTCCGTACTTTTTTTTTTACATATATATATTTGTAAGAAGGAGAGGGAGTTGGTGCTGGTAAAGATGAGCGGTGGTGGGGTTAGGGTTTCAATCCCGAGCAACGCGAGGAAGACGATCCAGAACTTAAAGGAGATCGCAGGCAATCACAGTGACGAGGAGATTTATGCAATGCTAAAAGAGTGCTCTATGGATCCCAATGAAACCGCTCAAAAACTTCTCTGTCAAGGTCTCTCCTCCTTGCCTTGTGGGGTTTCTTGTTCTCAAGCTCATTGCCTTAGACCGAGTGGATATCTGGTTTTATGTGATCCATCGCTAAAGACTTGGTTTTTTTTAGGTTTTGAACTTGTTCTATGAGAAAATGGGGGATTTTTGCTTAATTTTCTTTTGTGGGGGAGGTTTTTTACTGTTTCTTGTTTTTCAACTCTTCGGGGTAATAAGTTATCCCCCCGACTTCTTTTTGTTCCTGGAAGGAAAGCTTTGTCCTTGGCTGGAGTTTTGATTTGTGGAAATGAAATCACTTCTTATATTATTAAAGTAACTAGAAGAATTAGATGCACCCTTTTTCAGTGAACTTTGAAGGCGGTAATTTGGGTCTTATGAATGGGGTTCTGGCTCCTATCATTCTTGATTTGTATATCTTGCAAGTTGTTTTCAATTGCTTACTAACTCTATTTCTTATTGTTCAAGAAAGTGAGGATGAATCTTGACGCTAAAACTGTCTCTCTATAATTATTATTTTTCTTTACAACCGAGACTACAAATATGTCTATGGTTTTGCAGATCCATTTCACGAAGTCAAAAGGAAGCGTGGCAGGAAAAAAGAGGTAACCTCATTTGTTTCTCCAAACTTTTACCTGTCACTGGCTTCTTCTCCTGCTAAATGATTGCAAACAAATCTGTGGCAGTTATTTTCACTTTGATAAGACTGGTGTGATAATGTTGTTGGGGATGCAATATTGCTTAACCTGGCCTATATTTTAACAGAGTTTTATCCATTTACTGAATTGAGATAATGGTTGTATGCTTCAGGGACATCTAGAGTTCAAAATGTTTTGGAGCCTGTATATAATTTAGTCTCTCTATTTGAACATCGATGTTTTAATTATAAATGTATGCTTTGCTGGTGCAACTGGATGTGTGAAAGCTGTGCAATTTTAAGAAAAACTTTGAAGGCAGGCCACTGCCATTCAATTTCCATAAGTTAATAGCAGGGGTTTCCGAGAGCTAATGGACTAGGGCAAGGGGATTGATGAAGGGGCTACAGGTTAATGATGAACAGATGATATCGAGGCATTAGAGACTCAAGTGGCAGGGGTTTTGGCCTTAGAGAAACGTGGCGGCTAAGAAGTTACTTATTTTTGTTTGATTATGTTTTTCATCATGTGGTTACATGAAAACACATTTAGGAAAGAAGTGATCATTATTTTTGTGCTTCATATACAAATCCTGAGCTTTAATAGCATGGTACTTCTTTAAAGCAGAACACGAACAACAGAGAGTCTGGAGATTCTCGATGGAGGTCTGGTTCACAGGGGCGGGTGAGTAGGGGCAGGCGGATGATCTTTTCACCTAGTCGCACATCACACGGTAAACAACTGTTTTTAAACACGGCTTGTTGAAGATTAAAGTATCTGTATTGTTCCCTTCTTTTTAAAATACGTGGTTATGCTTCTGTGTTTTCACGCCTTACTTTGTTGGCTGTCATCGTTATACATACTGCATAGGCATACAAACAATATATCCACATAAGTAACTTTATACTAAGAGTTTTATAGATACCATTTCATTGATAGCAATCCCTTTTCCCTTGACTATTATGGATGCATAATTTATAATACTGGATTAGACATGTTGCTATAGTTATGACAGGCAGTTTGTTTTATGAGTAAGGTGTCTTATACCTGTAAAGCTGATTGTTGGCTGTGATCCTTGGTCAGATACTGGTGGTGGAAGGAACTCTAATGCTGGAAGGGACAATGGAATCAACCATGCTGCAGAGAAGGGCACAGGCTCTTCTTTGCCAGCCTTACAAGAGAAAAGTAAAGAAACCACTCCATCAGCAAGGTGACTTTGATTTTTAAATCTCACCTTTTCAAGATATGGTTTATAAGAGGTTATTGAATGAGCAATAATTACATTAATTATATATTGCAGCTTGTCAGCAGTTATGGGCAATGGTCCAACTGGTGTAGTTTCTGGAAGCTCTAGTGCAAACAATGCCTCAAATTTACCTACTGGAAGCAATCCCCATGAAGTGACTTTGTCACCTATTGGTGTTAACAAGGGGGGAAAGGCAGTGTCCCACATTGATATTGATAAACCCCCGGCTATTGAATTTGGAACTGGGGACACATGCAAGGAGTCAGTGCCAATCTCTAGTAACTCCTCCATTTCTGTGGCTCCAGCATCTTCATCAGCAGTCTGCTTCTCGTTGTCAGATCCTGTACTGATACCTTTTAATGAATCACACCCCCTTGGTACAGTGGGTGCAATTAAACGTGAAGTGGGGATTCATCGAACTGCAGGTGAATCAAGTGCAGTTATTCCTTCAGAGAAACCAGGTCAAGACTTGTGATAGTTTGATTATATTTTTTGCACTTTTAGCTTTGTTGTGATGGTTTGTAAATTAACTGATCACAGCTTCCGAGATTGACCTTCCATTTATGCAAGGGAAACTGCCAAGCAAAAACCAAGGAGTTGGGAAGAACCAGCTCAGCGAGTCTTCCCAACCTTTATCTGCATCAATCCAGGGTGGCTCTTCTGGCAGCCGGCCTTCCTCTAATTACAGTAGCAGGTCACAACAATTAATCGGCCCTCAAAAAGGTACACATTTGTACTGGGTTTTGCAATAACTTATGTTACATTCCTGTTCCGACACTGTTAAGTTTTGTACTAGTGTGGCATTAAATCATCTGTCGATGTTAAGATTGAAGCATCAGGTTTGTCCTGGATCTGTATGCATGTGCTTTGTTTGAGCTTTTTTGAAAGCTTAATGCTATTAATAGTTATTTCTAGTACAAGTTTGTTGATTTTAATGTGAACTGTGTAAAGGATACTACTGCAATCCTGTCAAATATACTTCACAAATAAGCTTCAGTTTTTTGTTACTCTACCGCTCCTTCCTGGTTTATTTCCTTTGAATTGATTGATTGCTAGATCAGGCACTGCCCTTTTATTGTCGTAACATAGAAGTGGTTTCCATTACAGTTCAATCTGAACTCTCAATTGAAAATTAAAATCAATAATGTCAGCATTCAAGGTTGTCTTTTTAGTTGGCATGCAGCATTGCCAAACAATTTTGCATAGTGTTGGATACCATGATTTGAGGCAGCTGAACATCAGAAACAGAAAGGGGGACTCAGGATTTTCCATCCATCCATTCTTCTGTTTATTCTTTACACATTTATTGGTAATACCGATTGACTTACTTGGGTCCTTAAAAATTAAGAGTCCTTCTGTCTTCAACAGGTGGCCCTAATAAAGAGTGGAAACCAAAGTCCACAAACCCTACTGTAGCACAGGAGTCTGGAGCAGCGGGTTCATCTGCAGTTTCTAATATTCCACTTGAAGCCAGTGGCCATTCACAGCCCTCATCAGGTGTCTTCGATTCAGAAGAAGCAACTGCTAAATTGCAGAAGAAGCTGGAGGAGTTGCATCTTCCCCAGCGTCAACATGTTATCATTCCTCATCATATCCATGTTCCTGAATCTGAGAGAACAAAATTGAGTTTTGGAAGTTTTGATTCTAGTTTTGGGGTGCCATCAAGCTATGTTAGCGTCCCCGAGAGTGATAAGAGTTCTACACCTGTATCTGAAACCTCTCAGGTTATTGAAGAATCTGTGGAGGAACAAGTTCAAAGGTTTGTGCCAAATAGTGTTTTTGGTTTAATTTGAATGTCATGCTGAGTATATCTTAGTTCCCCTAGGTTATGGATTTTGTTTGCAGCTTTCCTTTTTATTTCTGTCATGTATAAGAGGTAGATTATAAACTGGAATGGTATATCTTCTGTTGAGGTCTGTTCTCCATTTTCTTTGTTTATATATATATATATATTTGAGAAGAAAGGTGGGCAAATAGTGTATGCATATATGATGAAATAAAACCAGGAAATCTGATTTTAACTCTTCAATGAAGTAATTGACTGAACAGTTGACAAATCATTCTAGGAAAGAAGTATATCCTTGACTCGTCCAGCAAGAGTGAGTTTATTACCTTTAAAGCAATTATATAATAATAACATCAATAATAAACAGGTTACTGCATATTAAGTGGTGCTTTGTATCAGAATATTTATTGCTTATTTTTAGTTATTAACTTGATATGTATCTATCCAATACCACCAAATATTTATTGGTAGCCAGTCTTAAAGAGTTCCTGTGCTTTGAAAGAAAAGGTTCTTCCCCCATATTTAGGGAGTTTTTTTTACAAAGAACACAAGTTTGATTTTTTAGATGTTTGTATTTTTTTCTATGGTTATTGAGTGTGCCGCATACAAATTCAGCTGTAACTTTCATAGTATTTCCTTCTTTCCCTCTCTCCATCTCTCTATCTTTGATCTTGCTATATTCTTGGATTCAGCAAACAAAATACAGTGGTGACTGACGAGGAGGGAAATTATCCTGATCATCCGCCGTCGCCTTCTCATGTCCCTGGAAATTTATCAGCTGAGGGTAATGCTTCATCCAATGCAGTGCCTGATTACGAGTCCAAGCAGGAGGCTGCATTGTTGTCTGGAGGCCATCAATACTCAATGGTTCATACTTCTCCAAGCTACAGTTTTGGATTTGTGCCTCCAATGTTAAGTAGTCAGATTGCACCATTTGAGAACTCAGAATCTCAAGCACGTGATGTTTCTCGCCTTCCTAGCTTTGTGGTAAGCCTCCAAAACTTTGTTCATTAAGATATTTACAGTGAGTTAAGAATATTTTGCTTACTTCATGGGGTGCAAATGTTGATATCTGTTAATGATTAGATGAACATTTTGCTTGAAATTTAAATTCTGCAATTAAGTATTTCTGGTTATTCCAAACTTGGATGTTATGTTATGATGATGGTGATTCTATGGACAAGTTTCTGAGTTAGTTTTTGAGATATTGTTGGATTATTATTTTGGCTTTAACATACTGGTGGTTATTTGATTGTATAGGTCCAGCAACCATTTGACCCTGCAAGCTATTACGCCCAATTTTATCGTTCAAGTGCTGAAAGTGATGGTCGCATTTCTCCCTTTCCTGCACCTGGAGTTGCATCCAAGTACAATGGAAATGTTGCAGTATTGCCTCATACTTCACAATCTCCCCAAGAGGTTTCAATAGATAAAATCCTCTATTTAATTGTGCTTCTAATCCAAACCGATTGAGTTTTTGTTGATTGTGCTCTTCTTTGAGAAATAGTACTTTGTTGTTTTAATTTTTCTCTTTGTATGTGAAATGCTTTAGAATCTTCCAGGGCATAGTTTGGGTATATCATAAACATATACCATGTTATCTGCTACCAGCTATTACCTTTTACAGTGCAATTGGTAGCCTGTTACTGTTTCACCGTGCTGTTTGCCTTGCACAAATTTGTTGGTTATTTTGCTGTCACGTCAAGTTAACTTGTTACAGAAAATGCAAGTTATTCTAAGCTTTTTATAAGGCATGTTTTTGGCTCAGTAAAATCTTCTGCCGTTGCTTTTTATAGTATGCTGGTCTTTGACATCAGATATCTAGTTTTTATAATCATGTCAACATGCTGTCTGTTTTGGATGGTCAAATAAGGTAATACATGAATGTGACTCCCATGTGGATGATCTTTAGTAATGACCTTGTGGCCTGGTATCACATCTAAAGTCAAGTTATTGTGTTAGCTAGCTGCCACCCTGTATTATTGCATTTGAGATCTGGGGAAGAGTCAGATTCCGAGGGGCAATATTGTATAAGGATGGGCATTCTGGCATATTGAATGATGCTATCACTGCCCCTTACATATTCAACCCCAGTACATTATTGAAAATTATGGTGGTACTAATAGCTATTAGAGAATGATGATGGGAAGAATTTCTAGAACTGATCCTTATGAGAAGTGGAATGACATTGCATGACCAATACAATGATAGCAATTCCAGGTCATTTCTGTTGAAGGCACCACACCTAGCCTCTGGTTGTGATATGTAGTGATTGTGCATTGTGTTTCTTGATGTTAGCTATCAGTTTGTTGAATCATCTCTTGTGCATCTACAAGGTTGGTTGTTTATGAGTGATTACATTCATTCACGGATAAGACATTTTGCAACTAATGTGTGAGGTGATTTTATAAGCTTCTAGTGTCGATCTACCTGATCCTGTCTGTTTGATGAAAACACAACCGTGCTTGTGGATATTTTCATATGTTTCTGAATTCTAATGATGCACATCTCTATTTGCAGGTTGGGAATTCTTTAGTTCTTTCCACTGCTGGTCCCACTCCTCTGGTGACCCAAGCAGCTGGGCTCATGCAAACTCAGCAACCTGTCCCTGTCTACCGTCCACCAACTGGGTTGCACATATCCCATTTCCCCCCAAACTACTTTCCATATGCCCCTTACTTCTCCCCGTTTTATGTCCCTCCCCCAGGCATCCACCAATTCTTAAGCAATGGTGCATTCCCACAGCAACCTCAAGCTGGCAGTGTGTATCCTGCACCAGCATCTGCAGCAGCTGGAGGTGTCAAATATTCACTGCAGCAATACAAACCTGGAACTAATACAGGAAATGCAACTCACATTGGAATGCCAAGTGGTTATGGACCATATGGCTCCTCTCCTACAGGTTATAATCCCATTTCGGCGGCGACAGGCGGAAACTCAACCACAAATGAGGACCCTGGTGCATCTCAGTTCAAGGAAAATAATGTCTACATTACTGGGCAGCAGGTAGGTCAATAATTGCCATGTCTAAAGTCTATTGTGATTAATTCACAATGTTCTATATTCTTAACCTTTACTGTAGAATTTGTGGTGTTCATGCAAACATTGGTAGCAGCACTGAGGGCTGTGATGTCAATTTTTTTGTTGATTTTGATAACCAGTAGTCTCATTCTCGAATCAATAGTGTTATTGAATTATTGAGCGGACTAGTTGTGCAATTGCAAAATGGATTAGAATTCTTTCATCCTCCTGCTAGGACTGGTGGTGTTTATGGGGCCTGAGAGGTTGGAAACAGAGATGGTGGTGGCTGTAGTGATTGCGGCAGCTGTTCCTTTTGAATGATGATATTTCATTGATATTAATGCACTAAACCCCACTATATAAAGCATCTTGGCAAAGAAAATCAGCGAACTTAAGATTAACAACTGAATAAACTAAGTAGAATGACAGATTCCGGTGATTGCAGAGCATCTCAGATTCAGAAAAGCCTCCTGCGGAATGACAAATTCATCCATTGCACTCTTATCTGGCCAGATTGGTTGCTTTGATTCTTTTGGTTCAGCATATAGAAATTTAGGTGCTTTGTGAAGACCTGTCTTGCTTCTCACTATCACAAGAGTACCTTGCCAATATTCTCGAGAGGGCATAAGGGCAATTTTAGTCACGTGAATATTTGTAGGTCCTAGAATGTGTCTAGGTTTTCCAAACACCTGTATTCCCTAACTGTTATTACATAGTCTTTTGTTTGATTGTCTTAGCTATAAAATGATATTTTGTATTTGCTTCTGCAGAGTAGTGACGGTTCGGCTGTGTGGATCGCAGCTCCTGGCCGAGACATATCTGGGTTGCCAGCAAGTTCCTTCTACAACCTTCCTCCTCAAGGTCAGCATGTGACTTCTGCACCAACTCAGGCCGCCCATGGCACCTTTACCAATATCTATCACCCCGGGCAACCAGTGACCGCAGCAGCTGTTCACCCACTCCTGCAACAGTCTCAGGCCATGGGTGGAGCTGTTGATATGGTAGGACCCGCAGCCAATGTTTACCAGCAGCCTCAGCATCAACAGATCAACTGGCCTAGCAACTACTGAAACATGGATAAAATAATTCTTTTTGTATACGAGGGAAACAAAGTCCAATCTTGGATATTTTTTGGGAACTCCAACAAGTTTAGATGGAGGTCAACAGCAAGATGATACAACGTTGGCTGGATTTGAGTGAATTCTTGAGACGGGGGCTGGAAATCTGCCAACAGTATCATCTAATTGCTTGGATTGAGAGCATAAAAGGTGCAGTTCGCAATGTAACTGATATTTGACCATTTTAAATTAGTGGAGGTAGGCATGTGCAGGTCTGTCTTTTTCTTGGTTGCAGCCATGTGGTGGTAACACTTTTCCTTGTCATAGTTTCAAGTCTTTATCCCTCCGTTTTATTTTGAAGTCTTTGAACTTTTTTTAGGGTTTTACTGTTGAGTGGTGAGAATCTTTTCAATTCTTTCTTTATGTCGAGGTTATTTAGAGCTCTGTAAGGTGGGCAAGGCAGGCAGGCTGCTGGAGAATCGTTCCAAGTCCTTTTTCTCGTCGACTTTCCGCTGTCTTGTATGTAAAGTGAATTTTGATGACAAGAAAATGGATGTACTGAACTGGTATAAGAAGAGAGAAAAAAAAAACATTCTTGTACTGCCTCTTTTCATGGAGGGAGTTCCTTCTTTGGGGCAGCAATGGTTATCACGAGTCGGATTTATACATCTATATTTTATATATTAGATAAACTTTCTAGATTATTTTTATATTTAATATAAAGTAAAATAGTTAATATACATATTTGAAGTGTTTATATGTATATTAGGTAAATACATGTATATTTGAAGTAAGGTTTGGATAATATTCATGTTCTATTTATTATTTGCTGGATGTAAAAATTCCAGGGTAGATATCCATTTAAAATTATATTTTTTGGCCGCCGTCAGATTCTTTTGTTTCACAAGCTTCAAATGACACCTCAGCTGACATTGTCGATGTTCCCAGCAGTTCATTCTTCTCACAGTGATAGTATTTCAAGAACCATCAACTGTTCAGAATATAGTTTTGTTTTCTGGAAATTATTAGTTTAAGTCTCACAATTCAAAGAGTTATTAGAAGTTGTTTAACTAGTTCATATCAACAACTGTAAAACTAGCTGAGGCACTTGAAGTTGATAAAGAGATCATCTAACTAGTTCATATCAAGAACCGTCGTAAAAGGGATCGCTAGTTTAAGTCAATTCTTAGGGCTACTGGAAGTTGTTTAACTAATTGTTTATATTAAGATTTGTAAAAATTCATATCATTGAACAAGCTTATCATATTATTGAACAAGCTTCTTTTCATGCATTTTCTCTTTTAGATCAGGAAATCATGTAAAGCTTTTTCCTTTTAATACATTTATTTATATTTTAATTATTTTAAAAAAATATTAGATTAATTTAATATATAACTTTTACTTTACAATCCTAATTTTGTTTCAGATGATATTTTATTAAATATTATTTCTCGATCAAATAGTCAGAGATCATAAAGGCTTTCATGCATAAATTTAGTTCGTGATAAAATTACAATCGTAAAACTAGTCGAGGCACTTGAAGTTGATAAAGAGATCATCTAACTAGTTCATATCAAGAACCGTCGTAAAGGGATCACTAGTTTAAGTCAATTCTTAGGGCTACTGGAAGTTGTTTAACTAATTGTTTATATTAAGATTTGTAAAAATTCATATCATTGAACAAGCTTATCATATTATTGAACAAGCTTCTTTTCATGCATTTTCTCTTTTAGATCAGGAAATCATGTAAAGCTTTTTCCTTTTAATACATTTATTTATATTTTAATTATTTTAAAAAAATATTAGATTAATTTAATATATAACTTTTACTTTACAATCCTAATTTTGTTTCAGATGATATTTTATTAAATATTATTTCTCGATCAAATAGTCGAGAGATCATAAAGGCTTTCATGCATAAATTTAGTTCGTGATAAAATTACAACTGTAGAAACTAGTTGAGGCACTTGAAGTTGATAAAGAGATCATCTAACTAGTTCATATCAAGAACCGTCGTAAAAGGGATCACTAGTTTAAGTCAATTCTTAGGACTACTGGAAGTTGTTTAACTAATTGTTTATATTAAGATTTGTAAAAATTCATATCATTGAACAAGCTTATCATATTATTGAACAAGCTTCTTTTCATGCATTTTCTCTTTTAGATCGAGAAATCATGTAAAGCTTTTTCCTTTTAATACATTTATTTATATTTTAATTATTTTAAAAAAATATTAGATTAATTTAATATATAACTTTTACTTTACAATCCTAATTTTGTTTCGGATGATATTTTATTAAATATTATTTCTCGATCAAATAGTCGAGAGATCATAAAGGCTTTCATGCATAAATTTAGTTCGTGATAAAATTACAATCAGTAAAACTAGTTGAGGCACTTGAAGTTGATAAAGAGATCATCTAACTAGTTCATATCAAGAACCGTCGTAAAAGGGATCACTAGTTTAAGTCAATTCTTAGGGCTACTGGAAGTTGTTTAACTAATTGTTTATATTAAGATTTGTAAAAATTCATATCATTGAACAAGCTTATCATATTATTGAACAAGCTTCTTTTCATGCATTTTCTCTTTTAGATCAGGAAATCATGTAAAGCTTTTTCCTTTTAATACATTTATTTATATTTTAATTATTTTAAAAAAATATTAGATTAATTTAATATATAACTTTTACTTTACAATCCTAATTTTGTTTCAGATGATATTTTATTAAATATTATTTCTCGATCAAATAGTCGAGAGATCATAAAGGCTTTCATGCATAAATTTAGTTCGTGATAAAATTACA
This sequence comes from Salix exigua, assembly GCA_032356905.1. NCBI lineage: Eukaryota > Viridiplantae > Streptophyta > Magnoliopsida > Malpighiales > Salicaceae > Salix > Salix exigua. Next base: position 11,090,379 of record CM063601.1, read on the forward strand.
AGCTGTAAAACTAGTTGAGGCACTTGAAGTTGATAAAGAGATCATCTAACTAGTTCATATCAAGAACCAGTCGTAAAGGGATCACTAGTTTAAGTCAATTCTTAGGGCTACTTGGAAGTTGTTTAACTAATTGTTTATATTAAGATTTGTAAAAATTCATATCATTGAACAAGCTTATCATATTATTGAACAAGCTTCTTTTCATGCATTTTCTCTTTTAGATCAGGAAATCATGTAAAGCTTTTTCCTTTTAATACATTTATTTATATTTTAATTATTTTAAAAAATATTAGATTAATTTAATATATAACTTTTACTTTACAATCCTAATTTTGTTTCGAGATGATATTTTATTAAATATTATTTCTCGATCAAATAGTCAGAGATCATAAAGGCTTTCATGCATAAATTTAGTTCAGTGATAAAATTACAACTGTAAAACTAGCTGAGGCACTTGAAGTTGATAAAGAGATCATCTAACTAGTTCATATCAAGAACCGTCGTAAAAGGGATCACTAGTTTAAGTCAATTCTTAGGACTACTGGAAGTTGTTTAACTAATTGTTTATATTAAGATTTGTAAAAATTCATATCATTGAACAAGCTTATCATATTATTGAACAAGCTTCTTTTCATGCATTTTCTCTTTTAGATCGGAAATCATGTAAAGCTTTTTCCTTTTAATACATTTATTTATATTTTAATTATTTTAAAAAAATATTAGATTAATTTAATATATAACTTTTACTTTACAATCCTAATTTTGTTTCGGATGATATTTTATTAAATATTATTTCTCGATCAAATAGTCGAGAGATCATAAAGGCTTTCATGCATAAATTTAGTTCAGTGATAAAATTACAATCTGTAAAACTAGTTGAGGCACTTGAAGTTGATAAAGAGATCATCTAACTAGTTCATATCAAGAACCGTCGTAAAAGGGATCACTAGTTTAAGTCAATTCTTAGGACTACTGGAAGTTGTTTAACTAATTGTTTATATTAAGATTTGTAAAAATTCATATCATTGAACAAGCTTATCATATTATTGAACAAGCTTCTTTTCATGCATTTTCTCTTTTAGATCAGGAAATCATGTAAAGCTTTTTCCTTTTAATACATTTATTTATATTTTAATTATTTTAAAAAAATATTAGATTAATTTAATATATAACTTTTACTTTACAATCCTAATTTTGTTTCGGATGATATTTTATTAAATATTATTTCTCGATCAAATAGTCGGAGATCATAAAGGCTTTCATGCATAAATTTAGTTCGTGATAAAATTACAATCGTAAAACTAGTCGAGGCACTTGAAGTTGATAAAGAGATCATCTAACTAGTTCATATCAAGAACCGTCGTAAAAGGGATCACTAGTTTAAGTCAATTCTTAGGACTACTGGAAGTTGTTTAACTAATTGTTTATATTAAGATTTGTAAAAATTCATATCATTGAACAAGCTTATCATATTATTGAACAAGCTTCTTTTCATGCATTTTCTCTTTTAGATCAGAAATCATGTAAAGCTTTTTCCTTTTAATACATTTATTTATATTTTAATTATTTTAAAAAATATTAGATTAATTTAATATATAACTTTTACTTTACAATCCTAATTTTGTTTCGGATGATATTTTATTAAATATTATTTCTCGATCAAATAGTCGAGAGATCATAAAGGCTTTCATGCATAAATTTAGTTCGTGATAAAATTACAATCTGTAAAACTAGCTGAGGCACTTGAAGTTGATAAAGAGATCATCTAACTAGTTCATATCAAGAACCGTCGTAAAGGGATCACTAGTTTAAGTCAATTCTTAGGACTACTGGAAGTTGTTTAACTAATTGTTTATATTAAGATTTGTAAAAATTCATATCATTGAACAAGCTTATCATATTATTGAACAAGCTTCTTTTCATGCATTTTCTCTTTTAGATCGGAAATCATGTAAAGCTTTTTCCTTTTAATACATTTATTTATATTTTAATTATTTTAAAAAAATATTAGATTAATTTAATATATAACTTTTACTTTACAATCCTAATTTTGTTTCGGATGATATTTTATTAAATATTATTTCTCGATCAAATAGTCGAGAGATCATAAAGGCTTTCATGCATAAATTTAGTTCGTGATAAAATTACAATCGTAAAACTAGCTGAGGCACTTGAAGTTGATAAAGAGATCATCTAACTAGTTCATATCAAGAACCGTCGTAAAAGGGATCACTAGTTTAAGTCAATTCTTAGGGCTACTGGAAGTTGTTTAACTAATTGTTTATATTAAGATTTGTAAAAATTCATATCATTGAACAAGCTTATCATATTATTGAACAAGCTTCTTTTCATGCATTTTCTCTTTTAGATCAGGAAATCATGTAAAGCTTTTTCCTTTTAATACATTTATTTATATTTTAATTATTTTAAAAAAATATTAGATTAATTTAATATATAACTTTTACTTTACAATCCTAATTTTGTTTCAGATGATATTTTATTAAATATTATTTCTCGATCAAATAGTCAGAGATCATAAAGGCTTTCATGCATAAATTTAGTTCGTGATAAAATTACAATTAGTTTGATGCGACAATAAAAACAAATGTCTAATTTACTTGAATTATTAATTATATTTTATTATTATGATTATTAAATCTATAATATTTAAAAATGATATATATATATATATATATGTCATTTAAAGTAATTTCACAAGATTACAGTAATATGAAAAGTTTGGTAACCAAACATTTCAATTTCAGTTATGAACAGTAATTAAAAGTATTTTTCATAAAACTATTTTTTTTAAACTACAACCACAAAAAACAAAAACAATATCAAACACACTTATATTCTTGCTATAAAATTGAGCCCCTTTCTTTTGGACACAAAAAACCATTTTCAAATATTTTTTTTTTTTGAAAAAATCACACATAAAAAGCACTTTCATAAACCTCCATAAACCCTTATCTAATTTCAAAACATTATTTTCTTAAAGACAAAATACATTGAGGACCAAAATACTTAAAAAATAAAAAAAGGGGCTGAATTTTTGTTGAAGTCAATTTTGGTCCCGAAAGTTTTAATTATTTTTAATTAATAAAATTTAACCTATTTTCTTGACAAATTGAACATCAAATTATTATTAGATTATATTTTTTTAACATTGTAACTGACTAAGTTAAACAAAGTAGATTATCAAAGTATATAAAAATATCAAATTGAAGAAAAAAACAGTTTTGTTTTTAAATTTAATGTCCTGTTATTATAAAAAAAAAAAAGAAGAAGAAGGAAGAAAGAAAGGTGTCCCTTACTACTGGTCGTTTCAGACAAGACCAAAACCTTAATTAACGAAAAAGATAAGCAAAAACGAAGAAAAAGCAATCTTCTCCTCCATCAGAATCACAGACAGCAACAACAATGGGCGAAGAAGACGAAGAGGAGGAGACAACAGTAAAAGGTTCAACGACTGTAAAAGTATCGAGTAACCAAGAAGAAGAAGCATGGAACCTGAGGAAGGAAACTCAGATAGTAGAATTATCAGAGAGAATCATGAATGGAGATCTCAAAACCCAAATAGAAGCGGCCAGAGACATAAGGAAGCTTGTCAGGAAATCATCTGCAAAGACTCGAACCAAACTTGCCGCTGCTGGGGTTATTCAGCCTCTCATTTTTATGCTTCTCTCTCCCAACTATGATGCCCGCCATGCCTCTCTTCTTGCTCTCCTCAATCTCGCTGTTAGAAATGAACGGTATGTCGTTTCTCTCTCTCTCTCTCACCCTTTTCCTTTTTTCTTTTGTCATGTTATTTATTTCTGTTTCTCCATTAAAGTGATGGCCTTTCCTTTCCTTGCGTTTTAATTTTTGTGAATGATTGTTAATTTTAATGGCAACTGTTCATTGATGAGGACATGAAGAATCAAAGGTGAAAGCTATCCTTGATATATCTATTTCTGCAGTCGCGAATTTTGAAGCTCATGAAAGAATCGAATGTCTTGGGTGATTATTTGTATTGGGGTCTTGTGATGGGAGAACAAAAAATAAAGGCCAGTTTTTTGTGGTCCAATAAGGAGAAAATTTGAAGATATTAGCAATTTAAATGCCTTTTCGTTGCTGTTGAGCTCTTTAATATACTAATTACTATGCGGGGAGATGGAATGCCAGTGGAGAGAGCCTTATTGGTTCTTCTTCTTGGTGGTTTTCGTTGAGGATTGGTAGTGGTTGAAGTTCATTTTTTTTTCCACTTAAATTATTCACTTTTTTTGAGTCTCAATTCCTCAACTATTTTATTTTTTTAATTCTCATTCTCATTTGCTTCTGGACCAAGAGAGCGATATTTTAGTTCAGTTCTTTGATCGCAAGATGAACTGGGTTCAGTTACACACTTACATAACGAGTTCGGTCATGATAGTTCTGGTTTGGTATGCAGACCTCAATTGTAATGTTCTTGTCTCAACTACTGCAGTAGCCTTCTGGCACTGGGAAGGAAGTAACCTTTTCTCTTTTCCACCATTGAACTAAGTACCTGTTCTCTGGTCAAATAAAATTTGAGGCAGTCATGGTAAGCTGTGACAGAATATTACATCTGCAGGTCATGATTGGATATTTTCTTGATTCTGTTCTCTATTTTTCTTTCTTGAGATAATTCCTTGCTTTGGGAAATGCATGTCCTTATTCACCCTGTCTTCATTGACTGGTATACTAGACTTTAGTAGACATCTAGATAAGCAGTCATTGTATAACATTTCATTCCTGTTTATATGTTTCGTATACCAGAAATAAGGTGAAGATAGTGACAGCTGGTGCTGTCCCCCCCCTTGTGGAACTTCTCAAGTTGCAGAATGGTAGTTTAAGGGAATTAGCCGCTGCTTCAATTTTGACACTGTCAGCTGCTGAGCCGAACAAGCCAATCATTGCTGCCTCTGGAGCTGCACCCCTTCTGGTTCAGATCCTCAGCTCTGGGAGTGTTCAAGGGAAAGTAGATGCTGTCACAGTCCTACACAACCTCTCATCCTGCGCTGAGAATATACATCCTATTGTGGATGGTAAAGCAGTTTCCCCTCTCATCAGCCTCCTCAAAGAATGCAAGAAATATTCCAAGTTTGCTGAGAAAGCTACAGCCTTGCTTGAAATCCTCTCAAACTCTGAAGAAGGACGAGTTGCCATCACAGACTCAGATGGTGGGATTTTAACATTAGTAGAAACTGTTGAAGATGGATCACTTGTCAGTACAGAACACGCTGTTGGAGCTTTGCTCTCTTTGTGCCATAGCTGCAGAGAAAAGTACCGGGAACTGATTCTTAAAGAGGGTGCAATACCAGGTCTTCTGCGACTGACAGTGGAGGGGACCCCTAAAGCTCAAGACAGAGCTCGTACTCTTTTAGACTTGCTCAGAGATACACCTCAGGAGAAGCAATTGTCGTCGTCAGTGTTGGAGAGAATTGTCTATGACATTGCTACACGAGTTGATGGCTCAGACAAAGCTGCTGAAACTGCCAAGAGGTTACTACAAGACATGGTTCAAAGAAGTATGGAGCTCAGCATGAACAGAATCCAACACCGGGCCGCATCATGTACACCATCATCGATTCCATCTAAATAAATTGGTTCAGATCGGAATTTGAAAGTAACACAGGTCAGAGTTTTAATCTGAATCCCTATTTTGTTTGGCCAGTTAAAATTCTTGTACCCCTTGTATCGCCATCAAAGAAAGATGGTATGGACAGAGTAATACACTGAGTTAGAATTGACTAGGCTGAGCTACTCTTTTGAAGTGAAATTGTGACCTCAACAGTGTGTTGTATATCGGATCAAGATCATGTATATATGAAAAATCCTTTTTTTTTCTATGTTGCATGTCCATTTCCTCTCAATGATCATGTAGGAGATATAGCACAAAGTACTGCTGTTGATCCAATACTTTGTTAGCAAAATAGTTGTCGTAGGGCTTTAAATTAGAAACGCTGCAGTCTGCACCTTTAATTATAAGCCGTGTGATTTGCAAGGGCAGTAACATGAAGGCCTTTTTTATGGATCAAATTGTGTGAATCTGAGGTGAATTGTGAAGTCTTTCTCTCTGCACTGCCCAATACACATTGAGGATCACAAAGAGCAGAGATTGGACTCTTCTTTTCTGTTTGCAGGACTGTGACACTATATTTTTGAAAAAAAAAAGTTTTTTTTTGTCTGAAAGTAAATTGTTTTTAGATAATTTTAATACTCATTTCAAAAATAATTTTTAAATAATAAAAATATATTATTTTAATATATTTCTAAATAAATTATATTTTAAAAAACAAACTCAAGCTCCCTCCAAAAGAGACAGTTAGATTCATGAAGGCACAAGCATCCTTGTGATTTCATTTATGGAGGAGAAATGAGAACTCTACAGTGGAGGGAGGGAGTTGTCAATACCGTTCTGGTTTTTCGATTGGAACACAACGTTCCGGTTTCGGAGCGTTTCGGTATTATACTGTTCATATATAATTAATTATATATATATATATATTTATATATGAAAAAAATAAAATATTAATTTAACAAGCATAATTAAAATTAATTTTTTTTAAAAAAATATTTTGGTGTTTTTAAATTATTTTGATGTATAGATATCAAAAATAATTTTTAAAAATAAAAAAAATATATATTTTAAATCGGACGTTCGACCGAATTTCCGAACGGATTGAATTAAAATCGACAAAACAACATCGCTTTTGTCTCAATTTTATAAATGGGATGGAACGTTCAACATGAAGCAATTGTCCATAAAATGATGAGATAGACATTAACATCTAAGTTTAAGGTTGACATCATTAATGAATTGTCATGTCAACAAGTGAAAATGAGAAACAAAAGAAAACTCCGTAACCTAAGTTGAAAATCAGAAAATTATTATTATTATTATTTCTAAATTTAATCCACCTTTCAATAAAATCAAATAGCAATTGCGGTAAAAGAAAGAAAAGGAAGGGATCAGATGGGAAAGTTTTAAAACCCACATTCTTTTTTTTAAATAAAAATAAAAATTGTGTGAAATATTTACAATGATCGCCATCCCTGTGGCGTTGGTGCAATGAGTTAATTACTAATTTTGTCGATTTTCACCGAATATGACCGATCTTTAATTATTATTATTATTATCAAAAAATAACATTACTATTTGCTATCATGAGTTAGATAAATACTTCCCATAAACAACTTGGGGATAATTACTAATAAAAATAAAAGATTTGGGGTTATTGTTTATAAGAGGAGTGTCGAGAGAGATATTTTTTTTTATTTGATTTTATATTTTTGGATCAATTTCAAGTGTTTTCAGTTGATAGATGAGCTTATGAACACTAAAAATAAATGTTTATTAAATAAATTTAGATAAAAGTGTTTTAGTAATCTTTTTTATTTAGTACACCCCTCTTTTTTACTTTACATGATTCATACTTTCTCCCTTATTTTATTTTAAAAACTGTTTAATTTATTTTCTTATAAAATAATTTTAATTTTAATTGTTTTAACTTTATAATGCTTCAAAGAATTTATTTATTTTATTTATATAATAATGTTAATTTCTTAATGGTCTAACAATTAATTGTGAAAATACAGGGTCCTTCATATGGTAAAAAATAACTTAAAATATTGGTAAAACGATTAAAAAGGATTATTTTCTATTTCTTGAATTCAAATATGATATTTAACACTCAAATAAATTACTCTCTTAGATATATGATATAGAATACAACGAGCGAATTTGCCCGCGCGATGCGGTGGGCTTTTTTATCTATGTTAAAAATTTATTGATTTTATACGTATTGTATTTTGTTATTTTAATATTAAATTAATAAAATTATAATTGATAAAATCTACTAAAACTGATTTTTTTCCAATAAAAAGTGATAATATATATTAAAGCTCTAATATTCAATAAATATCAAAATATATAATTATTATGATATATTTAAAAGAAAATAAAACTTAAAAATAATAATTATTATCATTTTGAATGTTTTATCTATAATAATTAGAAAATTCAATACCTAACAATATTAACAAAAATTAAATATTATTATATTTAAAGAAATTATTAACTTGAAAAATACAAAAAGAAAAATAATAAAAAACATTATTTTTAAAATGATGACCAACACAAATTAATATTTAAATATTAAAAACAAATCTTAATAATAGTGGAAAAGGAATTTTTTTTTTTAAGAGTAATGAAAAGTGAAAACCACAGTTGAAATAATTATTCATTACTGTTTGAAATTGTGATCTCCTTTAGCCATTCTATAAAATAATAGTTGTGGTACCCGTAAGCTGACCCGTACACCCCAGTTATAGAAGAAGAAAAAAATATAAATGAGAAAAAAACAGAAAACAAATGTTAAAAAAAGTGACACCGGGGATTATTCATGGTGTGCGTAAACTGTCCTCGACACCCCAGTTATAAGAAAAATGTATACGTGGAAAAAAAATTGTGGTGCACGTAAGCTGGCTCGAACACCACAGTTATAAAAAAATGTATAAATGAGAGAAAAAAAGGAAAAAATGTAAAAAACAAAGTGGATCTAGAGATAAAAAAAAATATATGTGGGAAAAAAAACCGTGGTGCTCGTAAGCTGGTCTGGACACTCTGATTATTAAAAAGACCAAAAAAATATATAAGTGGAAAAAAACAGGGAAAAAATGTATGAAAAAAGTGGGTCCAGAAATTAATCGTGGTATGTGTAAGCTAGCCGGGATACCCCATTATAAAACAAACAGAAGGCCGGTTTAAAAAACAATCACCTTTTTCAAATAGTAATGAGAAAAAAATTTGTTGTGCGCGTAAATTGACAGGGACACCCTGATCATGGAAAAAAATATATAAGTGGGGGAAAAAATCAGGAAAAAAATGTAAAAAAAGTGGATCCGGAGATTAGTTGTGGTGCACGTAAGCTGTCACAGATACCCTGGTAAAAAAAAAACTAAGCCCAGTTTAAAAAAAAAAAAGCTAACTTGGATATCTTGGTTATAAGAAAATAGTTTTTTTTTAAAGAAGGTCCCCGTTTATTTAAAAAAACAAACAAAAAATACCTGGTTAAAAATAAATGCAAGGGGAAAGCATCTTTTTAAATAGTAATGAGGGAAAAAATATTACGGTGCGTGTAAACTAACCTAGACACCCCAGTCATGAAAAAAAAGTATAAGTGGTAATAAAAAATAGGGAAAAAATGGATCCAGAGATTAGTCGGTGCGCATAAGCTGCAACGGATACTCCGGTATGAAAAAACAAATAAAAAGCTCGGTTAAAATAAAAAAACAAAAAACACATTTTCAAACAGTATTGAACAGTGGAAATTTCTATTAAAAAAAAGAAGCACAGTTACAAAAAAAAATGCAAGGGGAGAGCACCTTTTTAAAGAGTAATGAGAAAAAAAAATCGTGGTGCGCATAAATTAATCCAGACACCTCATTCATGGAAAAAAATGTATAAGTGGAAACTCGGTCATGGAAAAAATTATATAAGTGGAAACAAAAAAAGGGAAAAAAATGGATCCAAAAGAAGCCCGGTTAAAAAAACAAAACTGACTTGGACACCCCTGGTTATAAAAAAAATAGATTTATTCAATGAGAAAAAAACCAGAAAACAAATGTTAAAAAAAGATACCCGTTTATTTAACAGAGAAACAAAAAATGCCCAGCTATAAAAAAAAGTGCAAGGGGAAAGCATCTTTTAAACAGTAATATAAAAAAAATCATGATGCGCGTTAACTAACCCGGAAATCCCGGTCATGAAAAAAAAATATAAGTGGTAATAAAAAATAGGGAAACTAATAATAATAATAATAATAAATGGATTCAGAGATTAGTCGGTGCGCATAAGCTGCAACGGATACTCCGGTTTAAAAGAAAATAAAAAGCCTAGTTAAAATAAAAAAACAGAAAACACCTCTTCAAACAGTATTGAACTGTGAAAATCACTATTAAAAAAAAGCATGGTTATTAAAAAAAACAATGTAAGAGAAAAAAACATTTTTAAACAGTAATGAGAAAAAAAATCATGTTGCGCATAAATTAACCCGGACACCCAGGTCATGAGGAAAAAATATAAGTGGAAAAAAAAGGGAAAAATGTAGAAGTGGAAACAAAAAAAGGAAAAAAAATAGATTCGGAGATTAATCATGATACGCGTAAGCTGTCATTAATATTCTAGTTAAAAAAACAAACAAACGAAAACAACTTTTACAGAGTAATTTTCTAAAATTAGGATTTAAAAAAAATCCAAAAAAAAAACAAAACAAACGAAAAGCAACACTTTTCAAAATAAGGATTTAAAAAGAAAAAAAAACGAAATTTAGAAGAAAAAAGGATTTAAAAGAAAAAAAACAGTAATGAGAAAAAAAATCATGTTGCGCATAAATTAACCCGGACACCCAGGTCATGAGGAAAAAATATAAGTGGAAAAAAAAGGGAAAAATGTAGAAGTGGAAACAAAAAAAGGAAAAAAAATAGATTCGGAGATTAATCGCGATACGCGTAAGCTGTAATTAATATTCTAGTTAAAACAAACAAACAAACAAAAACAACTTTTACAGAGTAATTTTCTAAAATTAGGATTTAAAAAAAATCCAAAAACAAAACAAACGAAAAACAACACTTTTCAAAATAAGGATTTAAAAAGAAAAAAAAAGAAATTTAGAAAAAAAAGGATTTAAAAAGAAAAAAAAGATTTAAAAACAAAAAAAACGAAATTTAGAAGAAGAAAAAGAAAAAAAACCAAGAAAAAAAAGAAATTTAGGAAAAAAAGGATTTAAAAAGAAAAAACAAAATTTAGAAAAAAAGGATTTAAAAACAAAAAAAAAATAGAAAAAAAATGCTTTAAAAACAAAAAAACGAAATTTAGAAAAAAAAAAAAAACCAGGAAAAAAATTTAGGAAAAAAAGTATTTAAAAATAAAAAAAAACGAAATTTAGAAAAAAAAGGATTTAAAAAGAAAAAAAAAACGTAATTTAGAAAAAAAAAAAAAAACAAGAGACAGATGTACTCCCGCGAATTACAAACCATAAAAATCCACTCCACAGTAAAAAAAAAGTCTGAGCTCCTTTAGATATATAGTAATTTTTAAATTAATTAAATATGATATTTAATATGCTACTAATAAGAGCTTCCTCGTTTTCCATTAATACACACGTGTGTGTGTGGTTTTACAACTTTGCCATTGTCGGTGGATGCCTTCTTCTTCGAGCCGATAATATGATACGACGTCTTTTCCACCCTCACCAGTCACCCCCCCTCCTACTGGTTTTTTTAATGGTAAATTTGTAAATAAATAATCTCATGCTTTAAATTTATTTAAGCTGCTTAAAATCATTATTGAGGTGAGTTTATTATTATTTATTTATTTATTTATAGATTTAGATCTCACAAGTCTCCTCCCTCCTCCTCCTCCTCCTCCATCTTCTTGCTTTGCTTATGTAGATCTACGCCCCAATCTGTCATTTTCACTTTCCATTTCTTCTACCACTACCACTACCACTACCACTATCTCTACCAGTAGCAAGCACCTGGCTGTTAGATTATTTTTAGTTAAAAAAAATAAAAAAATGTTGGGTAGGTCGACGTTATCAAGAAGTGGAAGCTTCAGACCAGAAAACATAGGACAGAATGCTTTAGCCATGATAGGAAATCTCTGCTTCACTTTCTTTGTTGTCGGGGTTCTCATTTTCACCATCATCGCTGCTACTTACGAGCCTGAGGACCCTTTGTTCCACCCTTCTACAAAGATCACCAGTTTCCTCACTTCTAACTCCAATGCCACCTTCAAATCTGACGACACTGTTGTCAGAACTGGGGAGGATTTCATGGCCTCAAATCAGACTGCTTTTTCCAATTTCATCAACGTTACTGACGTCGACACCCTCAGTACTGATAATGTTAATGCTCATGGTGCCGCTGCGACGGCTTTGGATAGCTGTGAAGGTCCTTTGGACTGCAGGGATCCTGAATTGTTTCATATGTTGATGAAAAGGGTGATTGAGGAGTTTAAGGATATACATTTCTATCGGTTTGGGAAGCCTGTTCCTGGGTCTAATGAATCTACTTGTGATATGGGCTGGAGGTTTAGGCCTAAGGAAGGAAAAACTGCTGCTTTGTACAAGGATTATAGGCGATTTGTTATAGCTAGGTCGGAGAATTGTACGCTCAGTCTTGTGGGGATTGGGGACTATCATTCGGGTGTGAATGCTAGGAAGAGGAAGAAGAATCAGAAACCTGGGTTTGAGAAAACACCAGGGAAACAAGAAGCGGGACAGCCCTTGTTGCCCGTTGTTGGGGAGACTGTGAATGACACGCTTCCGGTAGTTGAGTCGGAGAATTCGTTTAGTCGCGGGAGATACTTGCTTTATAATGGCGGAGGTGATAGATGTAAGAGCATGAATCATTACCTGTGGAGTTTCTTGTGTGCTTTGGGTGAAGCACAGTATCTGAATCGGACACTGGTTATGGATCTGTCTATTTGCTTGAACTGGATGTACTCTTCTTCAAATCAGGACGAGGAAGCAAAAGACTTTAGGTTTTATTTTGATTTCGAGCATTTGAGGGAAGCGGCATCGGTTCTGGACCACTCCCAGTTCTGGGATGATTGGGGTAAATGGCATAAAAAGGATCGGCTGAGTCTTCATCTCGTCGAGGATGTCAGGGTCACGCCCATGAAGCTTACAACTGTAAAAGACGCTCTGATCATGAGGAAGTTTGGGTCTGTAGAACCTGATAATTACTGGTACAGAGTCTGTGAAGGAGAGACCGAGTCTGTCATCCAGAGGCCGTGGCATCTGATATGGAAATCAAGGAGGTTGATGGATATTGTGAGTGCCATTGCTGCGAAATTGAACTGGGATTATGATTCTGTTCATATTGAGAGAGGGGAGAAAGCAAGGAACAAGGAGCTATGGCCTAATCTTGCGGCAGATACCTCTCCTGATGCGCTTATCTCAACCCTGGCCAACAAACTCGAGGAGGGGAGGCACGTCTACATTGCAACAAATGAGCCTGACACATCCTTCTTCAACCCTTTGAAGGACAAGTATACCACCCATTTTCTCGATGAGTATAAGGATCTCTGGGATGAGAAAAGCGAGTGGTATTCGGAGACGAAGGCCCTGAACAAAGGGGTTCCAGTTGAATTTGATGGTTATATGAGGATTTCTGTTGACACAGAAGTGTTCTTGAGAGGAAAAAAGCAGGTCGAGACTTTCAATGATCTCACAAATGATTGCAAAGATGGTGTTAACACTTGCATGGCTGCTGCCAGTTAAGTGCTATTCACTTAATGAGATTCATAGAATGTAGAACAATATCAGCTAGTAGTATCGTCTGTGTTTCGTTACTTGTTTTTGTTTCGTTCCACACTTTGTGAGCAGTCATGCTATGTCTCTCTCTCCTTGTCAAAGATAATATTTGCTTTCTGCTTTTTTTGCTATTAGAGAATGGCTAGAATCCCACTCGTAGTCGGGTAAGGATATTTCCAATTCAGTGTTTTCTTTGTGGCAATCCAAGGAGATAAGAATCTGGAAGGCAACAATGTGAGTCTTTCTCTTACTATATGTTCGTGGGCATCATTTATTGTAGTTCCTGCTGATTGATCTTTTTTGAAAACTCAAAAGACCAGATTCATATCAAATATTGCAGGCAGGGTAAAACCTTGTATCTCTGGTGGCTGTTGTTCTTGCTCTCTTGGCGTGCCTCGTGCTTGTCAGCACGAGGAAGCGAACCTAGCAAGAAATAATATATCTTAAAATATTTGCTTCAATGGCTTTTGAACCAGGATGAGCGGCGACATGCAAGAAATAATATATTTAGGACAGCACTGATCCAGAAATTTCGAAAAAAGAAAACATCCAGACATTAGTCACTGCATGCCCGATTGGAAAAGGAGAGTAAAACCAGATATTGTTTAGGAGAGTGAATGCTATATATGATTGTGTGTTTGCTCATCGGGCCTCGAGTAGCCTTGTGTTTTTAGACGTCAAGTATTTCTATACGGTGATCATATGATTTTTCTGAAGTAAAAATAGAATTGCGTTGGAGTAATTATGGAGATAATTAATTTTCCATGTATTTACAAGTATAAGAAGTTATGATTCTATACTGATTTTTTTTTGGAGGTCGTAAGTCGTAACATCACATCGTGGTGTGCATCAATCATTGAACTTGCTACAAATTTGTTGGAACATGAAACAAAGTGCATCACTGAATTTCTTTGATTAATATCACATGAAACAAGAGAAAAAAAAGTGTTTTTTGAACAAAATTGGTTGGAATCATGTCCACCATTAACCAAGAGGAGCACCAAAATGCTAGCATGAAATATACCTCCCCCCCTTCTCTCTACATTATACAAAGAATTGCATGTTAGTACAGGATGGAAAGTCCGATGGGAACTTCATTTGCGACCAGCCTTTCCTTTTTTCACAGGAACAAGTGTTACTTTCCCTCCAGATTTTTTAGCTCTTGCCTCTGCTTGCCGGAGCACTGATATAGCAACCTGTTGCTGATCTTTGTTTGTTTTGTCATCTGTGAAGTGCTTCACCTCAAATGCTCCTCGAGTAAAGCCTCTAGCAACCTGACAGGTTTGACAACAAGATGGAACTGCATTACTCATATTCTACAGCAAAACTGGTGAACCTTTGTCAAAAAAAAAAAAAAAAGAATTCAAAACCGGAGACTTTACACTTTTAGTTCTATCCTGCATTCAATCACTACGTTGTTTTGCAGCAGACAAATAAGCTATTCATTACACTTGCAAAAGCGTATTACAAATTACATTTGAAGCCCCAAAAGGGAAACTTGATGAAGAAAGAATACTTTCATTCCACTGTGTCTAATTTTAAGATATAGCTTGGCCATGGTCTCTTTTCACACCATAATTTATGAGATTTAATATGGTTATATTGATCAGGCATACATGTCCATCTCCTACAAACAGATCAATTTAACGAGGAAGTTGAAGATAGGAGGACAACCCCATTTCCTAAAATTAAGAAATGAAATCAGAGGCCCAATGCTTGTTGTCTATTGTAAACAACGCTACAATGTAAGCAGAAAGTCGTTTTAATGCCAAGCAAAAGGTCACTGCAAAATTTTCAATAAAGTGTAGGACAAAGTGCAGAATACCCACAGATCTCACTCTTGTGAAAGTTTCGAAAGGAATTTGTGAAAGTAATCCCTGATGGAGCATACCTTCAAAAGAATCCAAACTTTGAGGGAACTACTCAAGACTGCAAGCCTTGTCCTTTTTCCTGAAGTTAGGTAGTTACACATGTGATGGTCAACCCTCAATATAAATCTTGGCCAGGTCTTCGGGTTTCCATGGTTTACCTTCTGGTCCATCGTTGCCTGGAGAAAAAAGTGATAGCAGCAATTATAAGAATGGCTTTTTGCAGGTCTTAAAAACCATGGCACTCCCATGGTTGCAACAAAGAGTTGCCACGCCACTCCCACGGAGCAATGGAGGCTTGATAAGAAGATTATTATCTGATACTAAGAACTATACTTACAAGCAAACGACAAATTTCTTGTTCAATCTTAGAAAAGGAGGTTTCCAAGGCTTCAACCCTGCCAGTAGCATGACAACAAGTGCATGGTTCACTGATCATAAATGTCACACTGGGTCGAACCTGTCCAACAATGTGCATTAACAGATATAACAGTTAATACCAGTTGACTAGATCTAGCACTGATCATCACATTCAAATAAAATATAGCGAGCTCAGTTATCTTTGCCAAGATAGTTTCCATATCAGTTGAAGTGGGATTCCTCGTAAATAGAGATTTTCTGTATATTTATAATCTCGGAATTCTGCCCGAACTCAATAGGATGGAACAAGGCTCAATTGTGTCTTTGATGCTGTTAACTTGCCTTAGAGAAGATAACCATATACAGTAGCAGGACATACCCTCTTTCTCGTTATTTCCATCAGTCCATGATTTGACAATTCAGAAACCTTCACTGTTGACCGGTCTCTCTCAACAGCTCTCTTCACTGCTTCATATACTAGTCTCTTATTTGCTGCAAAGCATAGCAGAGAAAGAGACAGAAAAGAATAGGTATTCACTTTGAATGGTAATCACAGGAAGTAAGATTTTATATTTCACCTAAATTTCGCATAAAGGAAATTCAAATAACTTAAGGTCTTACAACAGTAACTCACCCTAATCCTTATTATCGATGGTCCAAAATCTCCTGTGTTTTAAATGCTATTGAACATAGTTCACAGCAAGCACTATGTTTCTTCTAATCTGCCCCTTCATTAAATATAATTGACTCACTCAGTTGAAAAGAGCTTATCAAGAGGTCAACATGCAATCTATCAGCAGTACTTTCCCTTACAAACTAATCTCATAAGCTCTGAAAAAGGTACTTGAGACCTTAAAGTATGGTTCAAGTGAAGTATGCAAGTCATTGGACACCAGTGTGTTCCCAGGTGAACTGAAGTAGGTGTTTTCAAGTGAACGTTTGAACTAGTTTAGTGCAAAAGCCCTGTCTTCACTAACTGAGCAAGCCGGGAACAACCAGGTATTTCCTTGGTTTTGATTTCTATATCACGGTGGTAAAATAGCAAAATTGGAAAATTAACTATTTTCTCTATTAAAAATAGACAAATATCTTTAACTAACACAATCATCAACAACCGCAGAACTCCTATCTAACATTATGGAAGTCGTATGTTTACTCTTATAAAAGCAGAATAAAATGCAATATGGTTTGAAAATCACAAATTGATATTGCAGATTTCAAGATGATCCACAAATTTGATAATGAGGGTTTAATCCCTGCACCTATTAACCTGGGTCCGAAGATATTTGACATGCAAGGAACAAGGTTACATGGATTCAACTTACATTCATCCGCCATATCAATGAAGTCTACTACAATGATACCACCAATATCTCTCAGCCGTAACTCCCTTGCAATCTGAAATGCATAATTTCTGTTAAAATACTACTTAAGCAAGGGTTTACCGGAACATATTATAGACAGCATAAGCAGATAGTTTATCCTAATAGAAAACCATCAAACTTTTCCCAATGTCTTTCAGATCACAATGCCCATGTATACAAAAAAAACAGTTCATTTTTCCTTTTGAACCCCCTCCAGTAGCAAATGTGAAAAATTCACTTCTCATCTATGTTAATTTCTTGACTATGTTTGTATCACTGATTAAGCAATGGAAAAGATAGTTATTTCTAGAAATTGATTTTGATAACTAATATGGTAAACACAATTTACCAACAGAATTTCAAAATTTATTTGAATGGAATGGAAGAAACCTAAGCAGGTAGTAACAGATCTTTGCACTTTTAAATAGACAGAAATCAACTGATAAAATTGAACCACAGAAAGTGTTTCAGGATCCATTATCAATTATGTCAGTACAAGTATAAATGCCAGCTATGAAACTAGCCTCTTTGTACCAAACACAGATTATTTATAAAAAAATGGGGGTCATTTTCAGTGTCTACATACTTGTTTTGCGGCTGCAAGGTTGACGTCTAGAATGGCTTTCTCTTGTGAAGTCCTTTGACGAAGCATTACATGTCCCCCATTCACATCAATTGAGACTAATGCCTCTGTTTGCTCAATCACCAGAGAACCTCCACTAGATAGTGGAACCCTGGAGAAAATAAATGCAATAGAGATCAATAACACAGGAAAGAGATAACAACAAAGCTCCATAAAAATGGTGGGCCGTGTAGATTGAGGATTAGCCATTTTAAGTTGATTGGGATTTGAAATGGCTATAAATAGGTGGTGTTACCACCTAACAGGATCATGATTTTTCAACTCATTACACATTTAGGCTTGTGGCAAAGATAACCATGAGAAATCTTCAACTTACAAGAACCTGTAGGCATTAACATAACCTAATTGACATGGGGTGGAAAAAGTGTTCACAGTGGATTAGAACAATAAATTTATATTTTTTTCCCTTCAAAAAATCATAAAGAACTGGCCTTTGGTCTTTTTACAATATCCATTTGTAATTCTAGAATTGTTTGAGGACATCTTGATCTTTTCATAATTTTTTAAACAATTAAATTACTTGATTGTTATTGAAAGCAAAAACAAAAGACACTTAACCATGGTCTAGGGTCTTTCTTGCTATTTCACTTTTTTAAGCACAATGTGATGATTATATTGCCTTTAAAATCAAAATTCTCAAAGCTTGACTAAAGAGGCTTATTTGTCATTTCACAATTTCTTTTTGTAACAGTCATTTGGTCCTAAATGCAATGTGGTATTTTAATATATAAATAAAATAAAAAAGAATTGTTGACATGCTCGTCAGTCGCTCTACCGCATTTTGGTGACGCATGCAATTGACTCTTGTAGTCAAAACTATTGTTCCACCATATCATTCAATTCTTCTCGATGTCCTCTTCCTCCACAGGCGGTGCGTGTGGTCAACAGACTTCTGGCTAGCGCCAACAGCCTTTCATTTTTTTCTTTTCTATCTCCTCCTAGAAATTCATATCTGACCCTCCAAATTTGCATATCAAACCATCAAGTTTTTTTATCTTTGGATTTGGCCACTCTTTTTTTTATCCTATTTGTTATTATCTTTATTAATTTATAAAATTGATTTTTTTTTATTTCGTACTCCTTTAATTTTTAGTTCATCAAATTTGGTCTCTATCCTTTTGATTTTTTTTATTTGTGATAGTTTTTGAGATTGATTTTTTTTTTTCAATTTCACCCTCCATTTATGTTTCAGATTTGATACTCATTTTTTTTAATGCATTTTTTTATTTGATAAATTATTTAGATTACTATTTTTTTTATTTCATCAATCAACATTAATATGGTTGAGATCTGAGCTTTTTAATTGAGCCTTGATCTACGATTTCAGAGGTTATAAATTTAAAAGATTAACTCGAGTCTCATATTTCTTTTTTACTTCTTTAGAAATCCTAGCATCACCTGAACTTTTTTCTTCTTATGTTTGGCAAAAATTGGACTGGCACATAACATTGCACCAACCACCAATATAAGTTTGCTCTGATCACTTTTTTTGTCAGTTTTTTAATTTAATTTCTTCTCGCTTTCAACCTTCAATATTTGATTCATTATAATTGAGCTTCCTAATTTATTTCAATATTGGTCCCATGGTTTTATCACAATCTCATATCCCAGGTTGCAGGTTAATCATGGTTGACTCGGGTCAATCCAATGTGTCATCATCTCAATATTTATTTTAAAAAAATATCATCCAATATGTCGACATTTAAATATTTTAAATGTATTTTGCCCAGTGTGAATCTAATTTGACTTCCTAGCATCGTTATGTTTTTTTCAAGGTTGAAAAAAAGGTCGACTTGAACTACACACGGGTAAAAAAACTAGTTACGTCCAAGAGCCTTATTGAAACAAACATTAACATGAACCAACCACAAAAGGAATGTGAAAAACATAAGTGATATCAATGAATCCTCACCTTTTACTAAGGATACTATTGATCTCTTCTTCAATATTGAATTCATCAAAAAGAGGAGTTCTTTTATCATACAACTCGACTCGTCCACAAAGATCAGGAGCAATTTCCTGGAGGTAATTAGTAACCTGGGGAAAGAAAGCATGCAAAAGTGACTTTACATATTTCAATGCAAAGAAGAAAAGGCTGTAAAATGTATAATTAATTTTTCAGAAATTGGCTATATTATAGCATTCCAATAAAGATAAAGATAAGAATGATAGTAACTTGATAAAGTACTTTTCCTTCGCAATTGAAACAAACTGATTAATGTCACAATTATCAATTAGATGCAAGAGAGTTTGGGCCAACTATAGCTGTTTGGAATTAACTTCACTTCTCAAATTCTCCTAAATGTAGAAGTTAAAGAATAGAATATGAAATTACACAATAGGCACATACCTACAATGTGCCCACAATTAATAAGAATCCTCCTTTGTTGTATATATTAGACCAAACATTTCCACACTAAACATAATGCAACATTATATCCATGCAAGAACAATCATGAGTATCCAGGCATTCACCCCCTTCCCAACAATTAGCAACACAGGGGGAAACAATAGCATTTGTGTGAAGAGGCATGAGCAAGAGACTCATAGATTCCTAATCAATAAGGAAATCCTCTTTGATATATAAATGATGGCATACCTCGTGAAACGTCCTTGGAGAGTCCACCACCATTTTCCTAACCTGGAGATGAAGCGTAGTAAAGAATACAAACATTGTGAGAAGTCTTGACACATGGTACACCATCATATAAAAGAATACAGGTGCAGGAGTCGCAATAAACAAGTAAATTACCTTTTCATTAAAATAATCCTGGACAACAGAAAGCGTTTGACCCATTGCCCTGTGCAGTACAACAGGAATGGCCCCCTCCACACCTTCATCTTCAGCAAGAGCAGCAGATTTTGCTTGTTCCATTATACTTTTCCAAGTTGAAAGCAAACCTTCCAAGTCCTTCTGCAATTCCTCAAATGAATGACCAGCAGCAACAGTTCTTACAGTTAGACCAAAACCTGGTGGCTGCAAAGTTTTTGCTATAACTTTGAGGCGTGTACGCTCAACACCAGAAACTTTTTTGGATACCCCAATTCTATCACAACGGGTAATCAATATCTTCAAGACAGGAAAAGTATATCAGGCAAGCAGACAGTACAGTGAGTTCAAAGTATAACAGATTTATTTTATTTTTTTTGGGCGGGGGGTGAAATAAATAAAAGCACTTAATGGCGAATATAATCTTATTGGGAGGGCGGGTGTTGTGCTAGGAAGAACATACCCAGAATCTGCTTCTTAGTTTTGGATAAGCAGTCACTGTAGGGCCTTTTGTACCCAATCCCTCCTTGACAACTTGAACTATAACTTTTGTGCCTTTACAAACTTGAGACCACTTGTTTTCACTAGTTAATGTATGCTTAGCATCCTTTATATCTTGATGAGACACTGGAAGATAGTTAGATCCTTCTGTTTCAACTGTAGAATGACTGACAGTGTCACCTTCCAATTGGTGCTCCCTTCCATCAAGGAACTGCTCAAAATCAGCATCCACTTCACCATAATCAACTATACTGCCATTAACATTTTCCTTAACTTCTGAAACATCAAAATCATCATCAGCTTCATGCTCCTCGTGATCATCATGCAGAAATGGTGCCAAATCACCATGAAAGACAAATTCTGAAACATCATCAATGACTTCAACATCATGTGCTGTGTGTTCATTTTCGTGGGCAGCAGGATGCTCTTCAAAGGCTTTGAGCGCAGAACCATTGACTTCTCCTTTCTTTGTCCTCTGACAAAATGGAGGGAATATGAATGGTTCCCTGTTTTGCTTTATGTCCATAAGAGAAGGTCTTGAACTCCCAATATTTACAAATGCACCACCCATGTGGGGGACAAGTTTTGTGACCACCCCTATATACACACTATCACACAGCACGGTGTTTTTAACTGGTTCCAGAAGTAATTCAACCAGTTTCTCATCTTCCAATACAGCTATCCTTTGCATTGTACATATTGAAGAACTAATCAGTATGACAGTAGAAACTGAATCATCTTTCAAATTCAGATTACTCCCATTAGCGGACAACTTGTCTTTCACTTGTAAACCCTGATCACTAACCTTGAATTTTGTCAGACCAGCTTCCATGGTGTCATTATTTTTGGATACATCTTGTGTCAATCTGTCTCTAAAGACAACAGAGATAAAAGGTGATTGGAGTAACCAGGGTTCCTCAAGAGGTTGATCTCTTTCACAGGAAACTGAGTTTGGGCAATCATATGTTGCTGTTAGGTAATCCTCATCATTAGTGCAAGATTTATTGTCGACTTTGAGATCATTCAGGAATGCCTTTGGCTCTTTGAAATTAATCTGAAGGTGTTTCGCAATCACATGTTCATCTGTCAAAGCACTGGAAGTATTTGAGTGTTCAGAAACATGACAAGGAAGAATTTAGATACACTAGATTGCCAAGATATGGATATTACCTCTGGTTGGAGCACAATTTAGAGGTTGCAATGGTAGATATCTTTCCTCTATCCATGAACCCCATAAATGATCTGGAGACCTCTCAGTATTAAACTTGGTCCATGAATCCCTCACCGTAATTTTTCTATCTTGTTTTACAGTCACAGGTACTGACAAAGAAAATTCAGGTCCAGGTCTCCAAGTGACATCGCATGAAGGCCATGTTTTTTCTCTTACAAAATAATTATACTTGAAATTGACACCACAAGGTATCTGCCAAGCACAAAAATGGTGATTTAGGGTGATAAGAAGCAAGTGCAGAATTGAGAATCGATAAAGTGAGCATACTTTCATATACTTATTTCTATTAAAGAGCATACTGTCAAGTTGAACACAAAAAGGATCAATATTTTTGTTTTCAGGAGTCAACAGTACACACGTATACCAAATTGTTTTAATAAAACTCAACCATAAAAAAGGAGTTAATATTTCTCACTACTATATATGTATGGAATCCACAATAAACACAAGGACAGATTCTTTGTGATGCTTATAATAAATAAATCACCCAACAGATAAAAAAAAAATGAAAAGACTCAAGAGAGATGTTTTTCGTCCAGCAAATAAATAAAATTTTGAATGCTTGTACATTAAAATGAACAAACAATAAAACACATCTGATAATTAGTTATTTTATCTGGGATTTTAAAGAATTTGCATTTGTCAGCAAATGGGAACGTCCATTCCTCACATCATTATCTTTGATTCAAATTACCGTGAATTGAGCTTCCCACAAGTTGGGATGTGAAATGGGATGCATTAAGATAGCCATTTCCGGATCCCAACAGCCTAAGACAAGAGGATCCCCGGTAACGTAAAGAAGCTGGCCAGGTGCCAAATCAGCTTCTACAGTCCAAACTAGCTCACACAATTCTTCTTGACAAACAGTATTATTTGAATAATTTCCTGAGAAAAATAAAAACCACAACAGCCATTCATCTCAACAAGTAGCAGAAAGGATTAAGCCCAACAACAATGCCTATAACTGACACTGCATTCATAATAATTCATTGAGGTTTGGAAACAAAAAAACCTTTCTTTGCAGATATGGCATGGGCGGGTGGGGGAGGAGGAGGAGGATTCTGCGCGATTTTAAAGATAACATTTCTTCGAGACAAGCCATGCCTGCTTCAATTAAAGAGTAAAATGGAAGCTGGTTTAGAAAGTTCCTAAGAAAATGAAAATTTATTAGAAGTAACTTACGGTGAAAAATGAAACAAGTGGCATGAGGGCGTGCGTGGGCGGTGGAGGTGGAGGTGGAGGGGTGGCCGAGCCTCCGAGGAGATGTCCATGATTACGATGAAGCTCTCCTCTTGTTTGGCTGCAGTTCAGTGGTGAAGCACAGGCTGTAGGGTTGAAGAAGAAGCAAAGAAGAAGGCATTGGGGGTGATAAGGTGGTTGTAATTTGGGAGTTGCAATTTGGGTAATTTTGTCATTTAACGGGGAAACTTGAAATTGTGGTCTGCGGATGGATAGAAAACAGAATAGAAAGGGATTTTGTGAATTCAGAGGAAGCTGATGATGGTGATGATAGAATTAGCTTGGCGCCTTGTGTCTCACACGTGTTACCATTGTGTACACGAGCGAGACTTTTTGATTTTTCATCTGAATATAAGGGTTTCTGCCATGCTAGGCTACACTCTGTGTTACATCAATAAATTTTCTTAGCATAAAAACATTTTAAGATATAGTTTTTTTTATAAGAAAAAAACTTTGAAAAAACAACATATCACGACATTTTTATTATGGTTGCGTAAATGTTTTGTGCAAGCGTAGTTGAAATTATTTTTGAAAGTATTTTGTTCAAAAATATATTAAAATTATATTTTTTAAAAATTATTTTTTATATCAATCCATTAAATTAATTTAAAAATACTATAAAAAAAATAATCTAAAGTAAAGAAAACAATTGGTTGGTCATCATGGATGCTTTCTCATTTTTATTTTTATTTTTATTTTACTACCCAATATGCAGGGTTTCGAGATTTCAGTTATGCTTGGCATTGCTTTATAAAAGTATTTTTGAAAAAAAATGATTTTTTTTAAATTAAAAAAATGATGCTTTTAGATCATTTTCATGTGATGATATAAAAAATAATTTTAAAAAAATATGATTTTAATATATTTTTGAACAAAATACTTTCAAAAACAATTTCAACTACATTTTCAAACAATCAATTTAAATTATATGTTTTCTTTTGATAAAGGTGGAGATTATTAGGGGAACTCCCATGAATGACAGTGATTTCTTGATTTTTTTTTGTGGGTTTCTTGAGCAGGAAACAATTTCTAGTTTTAAGTCATCTGTGTAGTCTTATGGTAAACAAAAAGAAATTGTTAAGAACAAATACCTCTTTTTCAGATAAGTTTATATAGGATACAATGATTTTCCTCCCTTCATTTTGGCTTCATGATTTTGATCCTTAGGCTTAAATTAGTGGTGATCATTTTTGGTTTGGTTCGGTTTTTATTTATAAAATTAACCAAATTAAAATTATGAAAAAAAAATGAAACCTATTTAAACCGAATCAAAATTTTGATTCAGTTCAATTCAATTTTTTATACTTTTTTTTTTACTTTAATCAAGTCTTTCCCTTCTCTCATTTCACCAAAATAGAATCATACCAAAAATTTGAGTCCAACCGGAAGAATATAAAGTTTTCTTATAATATATACTTTTTAATTTGAATCGATTCGATTTTGATTTACCTATTCTAGCATTAAAAATCTAACCAGACCAGAAGTTTTTAAAAATATTCTAATTAGTTTTTTAATGATTAAGTTGTTCTCAATTTTTTTTTCTCCGTTTAAAAGTGTTTGTACGTGGATAATAAATTGTTTACTTATATTTTAAATGGAATTCACCAAGCTTCAACTAAAATTTTGGCTTATTAATTATGTCTTTCATATTGCCTCATAAGTAATCACATTTGGGCATCAATACCTATTTTTTAAAAAAATATATTTTATTTCCATGTGATCTTACTTGATTTAACAAGCAAATTCTATTAATGAATCTGTTTTTTTACTCAAAAAAGGGAATGGATAGGAAACCCTCATCTTTGACATGTTTTATCCATATATTTATATACATATCTAAGTTATTTGTTTTATTTTTTTTTCTTTAATGCTGAATATTTTTTAATGAAGAAAATTAAATAAACTATAATGTATTTTTTTAAATGTTGTAAAGGTTATGGGATTTTTACCTTTTATTTTCCTATTCCATCCTTAGGAAACATTAAAACTTTTTAATATAAAAAATTATTGTTTTTTATTACACTATCAAACATATAACAATGGATAGGTCTTAGACACATGATAAGTAATGTTACACATGTGATGGGATGGGATTAAAAAGGATTAGAGGATTTGAAAAAAAAAAAAAAGCTAACATCTAAAACTAAAGTTGGTTGGAGTAGTGAACCAGTACTATCTTTACAAGTGATGAATGTTAAAAAGCAAAAATCTAGGTTAATTATTATTGTTCATAACTTCACAATTTAACTTTTCCTTTTGTATTATTTAATTAATCTTTTAATATTTTTAACTATATTCCATTTTCATTACATTGAAAATGAGAGGAGTAAAGAAGTTTAAGCATGTTTGGAATAGAGCCATCGTTATGTGCTAAATATGAAATCATGTTTAGTAACATAGTGTCCATGGGACAGTATGCTTAGACTCCATTGCAAGGAGTTTTATATGATGAAGATAATTGGGCACCTAGAATGAGAAATACAACTAATTATGAAATTAATATAGAAAAAAATAGTGATTCTGAAGAGGATGTAATGCCTGATTGTATACATGATGTCAACAAATGGTTGGTGAAAGTAATGTCATGAATAGTAACATCAATCATAGTAGTGATAATATATATATATATATATATATATATATATATATATATATATAAAGGAATTGGAATGTTAGCTTTCAAAATATATGAAAAGGAATTGGAATTGGAATGTAACATTGAGTATTGTTAAGGTGGAGTTCGGTTGGCAATGAACATTGAATGTTTGGCTATTTAATTTTGAATGTTAGCTTTCATGTATGGAAACTAAAAGCCTAGATTAAGTATGGAAACCAAAAGTTCAATTGGTATACACTTTGAATGTTTGGTCCATTCTTAGTATAGTTATATAAATAAAAAAAACTAAAGTATGGTTAGGATGTCACTTTCATATTATATCCTAGTGAAATACCAAACCAAAAGTTTAGCTTGTAAAACAACTTCTTAATAGTTTCTTATTGATTTTGTTTAGAACAAGCAAGTTTCTTTTCATTTCATAAAACCAAGTGTTTTAATTAAAAATAATTGTTTTTCTTATTCATATTTCTTAAAAAACCCATATGTGATGGCTTGGTTTTTATGCAAGGGTTGTTTTGTAGAGTCATTAGTGAGAGGCTAAACTACCTATCTTCTTCTTTTTTGCATAACTTTCAACCCTATATTTTTAACTTGCAAGCAACAATAAGCTTTCGTCAAACTTTTCCTGCATTTTGTAGTTATCTAAAAGTTTAAGTTTCCATACATCAATTTTTTTCTCACATCATGTCATGTTTAATGTTAGAAATTACATGTCTTATTCAATTGATGTTGATGGATTATATGATCTCATGAAATTGTTGTATGATATTGATTTTATGGCCTAACATCTCAAGTTAATAACAAGTTTATTAAAAAAAAATTATATCAGTGCATAGAAGTCAATTGAATTTGAGTGGCTTTAAGATAATATAAATGCACGTTTCATATAACATCTTTTTATGTTTTTATTGTCATGTAAAAATCACTTTAAATCATCATTCTGTTGATAACATTAAATTATATGTCATTATAAATACTAACTCACAATGGTTTTTTAAGGGGGATTATGATAACATAAATGAATTACGTGGCTAATTATGTTAATTATAGTGACGTATTTTGATAATGTTGGATATTTTATTGATAATCATGGTTCAGATAATGACAACAATGATGACAATGACAATTTAGGTGACAAAGATGAGGTGTCTTGGAAAAAAAAGTTTTACATTCTTAAATTGATTATATGCATGGTTAGAGCTCTCATATTGTACTATAATACTTGTCCATAATCAACATCATGGGTTTCATGTGTTAATTAGGTTGACCTGGTTTGTTAATAAAAAACATGATCATCCCCATATGATTTTTCCTTGAAGTTTTTTTTTTTTAAAAAAAAGTCCAAACAAGTTTTGAATGAGTCAATCGGGTTCCATTTAAACCTTCTAGTACAACCAAGGTTAACTTCATGTAATTTTAAATTGGATCCCGATAAAGCTTCAACACTATAAGTGTTTGATTTTAATTGAAAATAATTAAACTAACATTGTATTTTATATATTATTTAATAATATATTATTCAATATTTAACTTGTTTTTAAGATTATGGCATATATTTTTTTAATATTAGCAAACACTCTTTTTGTATAGCCCTTCATGCTATGTTTTAGCATTTTCTTCTTAAATTTAATTTGATTGGTTTTTGGTGCAAATTTGTTTTTATTATCATATAATTAAGTAAAACTATTATTTTAAAATACAAAGTTATTAAAATTAATTTAATTCATGACTTTTATGGTATGTTAATTTAAGTTGATACAAAATGCTATTATCTCATTATTTTTTAGAAAAAAATAAAACAATGCTTAAACATGTGGCATCTTCTAGCTATAATTATTTATTGATGCATATAATTATTAATTAATTAATTAATTTTATTAAATTCATGTTAAATATTTCATTTCACGATTGAGATTTTTCTCGGAATTGTTCCTTTAAAATAACTATGCTTGCATATTTTTTTCACTTTAAAATTAATGTTGTTAGCTAGTGTTTACTGAACATAAGATAAGACTAGTAATCTACAAAACCAGGAACTAACACCATGTTGATAAGAGTGGCATCTTCTAGCTAACTTTCACGTTTTGCTGTCAAACATTCATCCTTGTTTTGTCTGAATCTTCGCATGGAGCTCTGTGCCAATGAAATCAGGACCAGTTTCAATCTGATGTCATGCCTTCGCAGTTCTTGTGAAGTCCAGCAAGATTCTCCATTGGCACGAGCACTGTCGGGAAGCAGCTCGATGTAGCCAAGAAGAGATCACCAAATTTCTTGCGAGATGAGATGAAACGGCCCTAAATTGATGTTTTTGACTCCATGCCAAAAAGTAGAAATGGTTATGTGGCACTGCCTGCTTCACAAAGTTACATCCTCGTTATGCCTAGAAACCACGAATCATGTGCTGACACGAGTTTATTTTGATACCTAGCTGTTGGGTCGAGAAGAATCCACGAATCATGTACTGAAATTAATATATTTAATTATATATATATATATAAACAATACACCCCTTTAAAATGGTTTGAAATTAAAACATACGAAATTGACAAACTTGGCCGATACATTAGATTCCACCCTTCTGATCAGTTAAAGAAACGTAAGAACGTGTGAAAAGATCAGGGAACAAAAAAATAAGGATGGAGATCAAAGTCTGATAGATAGGTTAAACACCACAAACTTCACAATATGTACAATGAAATTTTTGGCACATCATTCTTCTCACGCCCAAACTATACACCACTATGCCCTGCCCGATGCACTAAAGTAAATACCTGTACACTACACGCTGTACAAGGAGACTAAGCAAACATGGTTGGTAGTATGCGCTCACCAAAAGCAAGATGCATCCTCTTCAGCCATTAAAGGAGTCCTGCAGAGAGGGCATGTAATGTTCCAGTAGTCCAGCCACTTCTCCAAGCACATTTTATGAAAGATATGGCCACATGACAGGCGGTTTATCTCCGATTCGGGCTCGAATTGGGTCAAGCAAACCGAGCAGTCGTGTTCAGGCTGTTTACAGCAGCACACCGTGTCGAATCGGATTGATGGCATCCTGCTTCGGAACTCCTCAATGTAATTCTCTGGGGGACTGAAATGAAATTCAAACGAATCTATGGTGTCTTCAGCATTATCTGAAGATGGGAGTGAAGCAGAAGGTGAGGATGGCGACAAACGGATGCCAACAATGTGAAGGATTGAACGGACTATTCCCTTGACAATGGAAATTGATAAGGCAGTGTTTACTAAAATCACGCATAGTACTCCTTCAGAAGGAGCTGGCAGACTTGATAGACCCATTTTCTCCGTATCAAAATTAAAGTTTCGTGGGACTTGATCTGAAATCTGTTATGCCATAAAGACGAGTTACAACTCCCAAACTAGAAGATGACGGATAACTCATAAAACCAAGATATTAAGAAGCGAATTAAAGCTACAAAAAAAGATAAATAAACCCAGTTTTATAGGGAAATTTTATTGGAAATATAAAAAAGTAAACACGACCAAAGATTGCCCCAAAACTAGAAGAGGTTTGATAAACATCAAGAGATAAAAGAGAGTGATGGATCAAAATACCTTGGGGCATATAAACAGGGTTTTTGACTATGATGAAGTGATGAGTACCAAAACCCTGTAAGAGGAGCCTAGAACAGTGACCTGCAAAAAAAATCCACAGCACGGTAGGGAAAGTGTTACGGGGGGGCATTAAGAGGATAATCAATCAAATAATTCTCCATCTTCCTGCAGAATACAAGGGATGATTTTTTATCTACATTATCAGTATGGCATCAATTGGTATCCCCTTGGGGAGGGATACCACTTGGCTAACTCTATGGAGAGATTGAATTGAAGCTTACACAGAGTATAACCCATGCTCAAGAGCAAATTAGTTCATGGAGAGATTGGATTGGAACTGTATACTAGGTTTAAGTAATCAAATTCCCTCAATCAATGGAGAAATTAAACCTTCTGCAAACCATCTGATTTAAAATTAAGGGACTCAAAACAAGAAATCATATAACTAAATCATAGCTAAAAGGCTGCATAGATCACTGCAAAATTATAATAAAGATCTGGCCCTCTGACTCGGACCTTGATACCATGCCCCATTCGGTCAAAAATTGAAGATCAAACCGATTATAGGTGAAATAAGAAGCTCCCAAGATCATAAGAATTGCAAATGAATCAATAACCAGTAAAAAACGGAAGAAAGGGTGCCAAGAGATCTAGCACTTTCTAATGAATTCAAAAATACAAGAACTCTTCTTATATTTCTAACATCAAATTACATTTTAAAGAAGACCCACAGAGAAAATATAAAGAAGACGCGGAACAAATTCCAAACTGGAAACACAAGTGACAGAGACTTACATCAGGGAAGCCTTGAAGTTCCTGCCTTGGTCTCTATACAAAGAAATATGTAAGCATCAAGAACAAGCTAGCAGCCTAGAAACATGACATATCAGTGCGATTATCAAACTTTAATACATGTCATACGAGATAGTTTCATAGAAGATGGTGATGAAGATGGCTGCTGCTGCTCCCTGGCTTCTGAATTTCTGTTTATATAGCAACACATCCACTGAAAGGGCCACACATTACCATCATCAGCAAACTGAACTCATTTTCCTTAACCATGGTTAATCTTCCGTGTTTTTTTCCGGACGCTGATCACCTTCTGACCATGGTTACTTTATATCTTCATAAAAAATATTAAGTTTATTTAGTATTGTAATAATGGTTATATTTATTTTTTTAATCATTTTGTACGATTAATTTTCTCAGTTTTATACTTTAATATGTTTAAAAGTTTACATGAGTTTTTTTTCTGTTATTATTTCAACTTTCAATATTAGTTTTTCTAACAATAATAGACATTTTATAGAGTTACTCTTGATCTCATTACCAATGTTGTGTTCTAAAAATTGACATGAGTTAGACTTTTATATCTTATATTTTTTTTTCATTTTATCCTAATCATTTAATTGACATTTATAGAAAGTTGACATGTATTTTTAATTTGTTTAATTGAACATTGGAATTTCTTTAATTGAACATTGGGTTTTTTTTATGTAGAATTATCACATTCTTATATTCATGTTCATAGGGTTAGCAAGTTAATCCGGGTTTAATCAATTTGTTTTACAAATTCATCAATTAAGTTTTTATATTGAGTTTTTTTTCCTCCATTGTTTTTTTAAGTTTACCTTTTATGTGGTTGGTTATGGTCTCATAACTATGATCACAAGTTTTGATGGTTCACACCAGTTGACTTCAATCTTCTAAAATCTTTCAAAAAAATATCTATTTTTAATTTTATCCCTTTTGGTGTTTTTTTTTCTTTCCTTTCACGTTTACTTTTTATGTCAAATATCTTAATTTTAGTTACCCTATAATCAAATATCAATGTATTTAATTCAAGACATTTATAATCATTTCAATTTATGATTATAGATTTTATTTTAAATCTAGTGATACAATAAAAAAAACTTGTATATTTATTTATTTTTACTAAAAACAAATGTTTGACACTCGGTGAAGTGCATGTCACACAACTAGTTAATATATACAACAAGGCTTTAACATTTCACTGTAGCAATAAATAGTAAAATTCTTTGTGTCTTTTTTTAACTTCCAACATTTGGTTTACCGAATATTGAACTTTATAATTTGATTTGATTTATTTTCTATAGAGTTATCCTTGTCTCATGACTTGGATCATGAGTTTTATGGGTTAGTCGTATTGACTCTGGTTATTTTTTATCCTTTTTTTTTGCTTTTTATCGAATTATCTCAATCTTTTAACCTAGTCAACTCAATTTGTTTTTTTTATTTAATCCTTCGTCATTGGATTAATTGAGAATTGAGATTCATAATTTTTTTATTTTCTTTCTATGGGATTATTAATATCTTATGACCTAGGTCATGGACTAGGTTGGTTGACTTGAGTTTTTTTTGTTTTTTTAATTTTATCATTTAATATTTTTTTGGTTGGAAATTAGGCTTTATAATTTATCTTGATCTGTGTTGTATGAGATTATATCGGTCTCATGACATTGGTCACAAATTTGGTCAGTTGAATTAAATTTTTTTTTGTTTTTTTTTAATTTTATCCTTTAACATTAAGTTAATTGAGAATTAAACTTTATAAATTATTTCATTTTCTTTTTATGAAATTATCCAAGTCTCATGGCCTAGGTTTTTCAAGTTAACCCGAGTTGACTCTACTCATATTTTTTTTATTTTTTTTCCTTCAATATTCGATTGATTGAGAATTAGGTTTAAATTTTTTGTACTTGCTTCTTATAAAGTTATCAGGGTATTATGACTTAAAAAACAGATTTGATAGGTTAACCCGAGTTAATCTGAATCAATATAATATGTTATCGTTGTAATACTTATGAAAATATATCATCTTGGTTTTTTTTAGTTAAATTACATTTTATTGGTAGTCTAGTTTGTCTTTGAAGTTGCTAAATTAATTAGGTCACATCAGATCAATCCGATATAATTTGATTTTTTATGTTAAAAAACACATTAACAATGCCTGCAAATTTTTCTTACATAAAAAATTCAACCCATAGTATAACACGAGCAATTATCCAGCCATATTTTATTTATTATGGCTAATGGGTTTTCCAACATAACTTTGTTAATGGTCGTTTTAGTCATATAATTTATCATCAACCTTTAAAATTTTAAAAATATTAATATATAGAATAACACATGCTAAATTTCTGTGATTAAATATTATTCATTTTTATCGTGTTTTATTTTCATTACTTTTTCTTTATCACACTACAACAATAAATGAAGTGCAATAAACATATTTAGACACTACTTTAGCTCTTACCTTTTAATAATTCATTTATTGAATGATGCATTTGAAGTTTAATGAATTTCATTCCTCATTCTACAATAAATTACCTAATAATAATACAATTTTAGTTTAATATTATAATTCATTCCTTGAGTAATATTAAATGCAAACTCCACACATCCACCACATGCATTTGCAAGAATAATTTCTTTTAGAGGTAGATTATAATAAGTGCATGTACTTTGAGAACTTTGATAACAAATCATAATAAGTTTATTTTTATTTTCATTTTATCCTAATCATTTAATTGACATTTATAGAAAGTTGACATGTGTTTTTCTTTCCTTTTAAAAGTCAAATTTAATTGAAAAATATGTTGATTATAGATAAACAGGGCACTCTACTCCTTAATAAAGTAAAATATATAGATTTGATTACCTAAATTGAACCACAATGTTATTTTTTTTTAATCATAAATCAATACTTTAGGTATAATCATAAATAGATGGATAGAAGTAACATCACAATGTTCATTACGTTTGAGGTAACACTAATAAAATTAAAAGGTCTAAAAGTTAATTACTAATGAGATAATATATAATTAGGTGGTCAATATAGATTCTTGAGGATTATTATAAAATCTAAGAATTATTTTTCCTTGAAGTTTGTGATAAATTATCCTTCAAGAGTTGATTAAACCTAAGAAATTTTTTTAGGTAATCTTTGCTCAAACCTAAATATCTCTAGATTAGGAATCCAAAAAATAATAATTTTTGGGCTGCAAAATATATATATACACACACACATCCAATTTATAACACTAGACTGCAGTGTGGGGTCTTGATCTAGTGGTTAAAGAGACTTGTTTTCTTACTCTTTAGTCTTTACTAAGGTTCAAGTCCCACCATGGACGTTTGTCACCCTCTCGGTGCCTTACATGCTCACCGGGTTTGCAGAATATACAGCAAATCCCAAAATTAATTGTGATACGTGTTAGCTGGTCTGGACACCCCGATTATAAAACAAATAAATTATAACACTAGACTTGTCATGATAGACTTAGTGGTTGTGTGGCATTGCTGATAGACCCTCGATTTGAAAAAAAAACAGGTGAAAAAAAAGTAATCAAGTGTTTGGTTATAGGTGATAAGCTGAAAAATTACTTTTTTTCCCTACCCAAAAATACACCTAACAGGCGTTTCAAGAGAAACAACAAAATACTGCTTATCTTGCGTATGTTGTTGAGCAATTAGAGAGAGGGGGTGGGGCCAGGTGGGTGGGTTGTTATTAATTATATTTGTTATAAGTTTAATATTGATTATATAAATAATATTTAAAATATAATTTTAATATTACAGTAATTTAAAAATAAATTAAAATATAAATAATGTTTATATAATATATGTTTATTAATATTAAAAATATATTTTTAATATTAAAATAATCTAAAAATTAATTAAAATATAAATAATTTTTACATAATATATGTTTATTAATATATATAATATATTTTTAATATTAAAATAATCTAAAAATTAATTAAAATCAATATGAAAAACATAATAACCAAACACACATAACTGCTTTTTTTTAACTTCAAATTCAACCACAATTTTAACCAAACACCTCATAATTTATTTTGACATGCAACAAAAATATTTTTCTTAAAACTATTTTTTTCAAATTTCAACAAAAAATAATATCAAACACAATCTTAACTTTATTGAAATACCTCTAACAGGCACCATTCAGTGACAAGCGGATTGGAGCCGTTCGGGTCTGATTATTTGAAATGAAACAAGCTAAGTTGTGTCCCCTACCTGTACACATTGACAAATGGCGAACAATTTTGTCTCATGCAGACATGCCACGTGCCACATTTTCTTCCTTCCTTTGTACCCCCCCTCTGCCGACGTGTCCCTTCCATCAACAAGACACGACACCGGTGTTTAGAAATGTAGTTTAGATTATTTTATCTTTCTTTCAACACACGAATTCCGAACAATCTTGCATCCCCCCTCGCCTGGTGCCGACGTGCCCCTTCCATCTACAGTAAATGGTGGCTGGGTTAATTATAAAAGTGTTTTTTTATTTAACTATACATCGAAATAATATCTTTTTTATTGACATCAAAATAATATAAAAAAATAAAATATAATTTAAAACAAAATAAATTAATTTAATTTTTAAATCGGTTCCCCAAACACCCAGATGCCCTTCATGTTCGGTGTTCTATCTCCGAATAAAACATGAAATTTCACGTGAATACAAATCGAGGTGGGCCCCTAGATCATCGATTTCATGTGTTCTATCTCTTGTTTTTATCCGGATTTACATACACGTGGCGCTATTTCATCGGGTATGGTACAGGTCATTATTTGAAGATGAGGAGGGGTCCCTCCTTGGGCTGGGGGACACACCAAAATCAGATGCATCATCTTCCAAGTGGCAAGTGTTTCGTAAATGGGACATTGCATGCGTAGAGCCAAACGTAACACGTTTAAGCCATGTCTCTATCAAGATTTTGGATGAAATTATTCTAATATCTTTAGATTCTTTTAATTTAAATATTATTTGTTTTATTCCCCTCTTAATTTAACCCATGTAAATAAAAAAAGATAAGATAGATGGATATATATATATATATTTTATATTCTTTAAACAAAGAAAAGATGAAAATACACACAACAATTTTTTTTTCAAGAATTTGAATTTAGTATTTTTACAAGGTGAAATATTAAATTCATCGGATCAATATTGACTAATTTATTGAATTCATTATCTCAATTTTGAAACCGTTATAACTCTTTAAAAAATAAGCTAGAATCAATTATTTTTATGGAAACTAAAATGAAAAATAAAACTAAGATTGACTTAAAATATCTTAAATATTAGGAATTTAATATATTGAATTGAATTGAATTTCACTTAGTTTAATTTATATAAAAAAAATAGTGATTTGGATCATGAACTCCATTATATTTAATAACTTTATTTTTTGAATTTTATTTTTTTACCTAAATATATGATAACAAAAAAATAAAGGGTTTTTCTTAAAAAAAGATGAAATATATGAAAAAAAATGATAAAAGAAAGACGACAACATATTAGATCAACATGGGTTTCATGGCTTAATTCATCAAATTGGACATCCCAGTCATAGACTTTATCAAGTTTAGTAATAGTAAAAATTTAAAACCTATAGGATAGACGCACATGCCTCACTTGGATGACCCAACACACCTGAATGATTTTTAAAAAGAACTCAAGTGTGTGGATCTCTAGTCTAGGCTAACATGTTTGAGGTTTTTTGCTTCTCATCTTTGCAAAGGGTTAAAATTTATTCTTTGATCTATTTTTTCATGCAATTTTGAGGCTAAAAAAACCATCATCAAACTCATCTTGTCAAATGGAACTTGTAAACACAAAAATCAATCTTTTTTAGTATCTAAAATCGATGACAATCGATAATTTTCTTTTTTGTTTGAAACTAGTAATTTCTCTATTCTTTATCAAATCCAAGAACTAGTGATCAGGACCAGCCCAATACCAAGCATGATCACGTAAATGGCTCATTGATGGTACCAAGTGAGTGTATTATAAGAGATAGACATATAGACTTAAAGAGGGATTAAATGAGTCAGTTCATAGCACATGAAATAAGATGGACTTAGAGGACAAAGACCACCTATAGAGCTTAAAGGATCACCTCCAATTCATCTAATCCAAGTCCAAGAAAGATCTCATTCAAGTTTTGAAAAAGAAATGGCATGTTATGCCCTATGACAATCTTGACTTAGGGCTTTTTTCATTCTTTCTAATCCGACATGTTCAAATTATTTCCTAAAGAAGAGATGATTTTTAGCATTCAAAAGAAAATGTTTCCTAGTTTAGGAAGGAAACCTAAAAATCAGCAACATTCGAAACCAAATAAATCTTCTTTATCTTATTTTTATGTGGCTGCAACTTAAATGTTTTTATTTAAAATTCATATTTTGTGTTTTAGGGTCATAAATATCAATTGGACTTATATACTTAAGGATTTGGGTTTGATTATAAGTGGGCTTTATACAAATCCACATATTTTGGTATTATAGGGTTTAGGTTAGGTTAAAAACACGTGTAATCTAAGTTTCAAATGAGGTTTATGCTTAATGATATTCAGATTGGCTCCAAATTTGTGTATTTGAGAGGTGAGAATTCTTTGTTCCTTGGTTCTCTAAATGATTGAAAATGACTTATCAAGGTTCAATTGATTTTGTGGCGTCAATTCATACTTCTTAGTCAAAATTAGCTTATCTTTGTGTCACACTCATATCAAATTTGATTTACTTGACTTTTTAGGATTTGCTATTTGTTGGGTGGAGGTTCGAATTTAATAGTGTTGGTGCCTAGGTATAAGTTATCTTTATATCACTCCTATTAAACCTAATTTGCTTATCTTTCTGGGAATTTGTGTCTTTATGTGTGAATTGATTGATCATGTGATCGAGAGGTTCACATCATTTGGTATCAGAACTTGCCTCAATTAATCAGGTTCTATTCTTTTGAAATTTCTGTTTCTTGTTGAATCTCCAAAAAACTTTCTTAGTGTGCAATTTCTTCTTTTCCTTAGATTTGCAGCATATAAAAAGTGTTATTTTATTCTATTACTGTAGCATAAAGAAAACAAAGCAAAAGAGTTCAAAAAACCTTGTTTACAGATGTTTATTTTAATTCTTGTTGTCGTAGAACACTCAATAAGGGAAAATTAGGTCAATCAATTCAAAATTAGCTCAAATTTGAACGTTTGTTGATTGGGGTACTAATCATAGAAAATATTAATTTTAGGGTTAGTTAAATATCGTTTGCTTAGATATCAAATTTCAGGTCTAATCAAATCTGATTCATATGTTTTTGCATCAACATATCAAACCTAATCGTAAATTGCTCAAATTAAATATTTTGTTTATTTGGGTTGAAATAGAACTTCATGAAAAATTATAGCTCAATTGGACATTATTTACCTTAGGTTCTAGATTCAAACTAACTTGTCGTAAATGAGTTTGTTTGTTTTTAATTTTTTTCTCGACTTTAAAATTTATTTTATTTTCATTTCTTACAACATATTTAGGTGTTGATTCATTGTTTTGCATACTTTGTTTGTGTTTATTTTTTTAGTCTTTAGTTTTGTCCATATTTCTGATAGATTTGCTTGCTACTCACGAGAGTATCATTGTAGTTATATTTTGTTAGTATTCTGTGTTTTATTGCTTCTTAAGTCATACACACCTTTCTGGATTGTGCTATGAAGTTGGTTGTATTTGGTGATGGTTTCAGTTCTGCAAGAAGGTGAGGCGAGAGGTGTGAGGACATTAATACTGGTTGAGTGAAACACGAGTGACATGTAGATATTTTTTTTATCGCTAACTAATTTTATCAAATCAGAATAACACCCTCATTACTGAGGGGAGTCTTAAGCTCCAAATTCAAGCGATAACAAAGATGATGGAGAGGGTGAATGATGTGATGGAAAATGTTTGTCACGAACTTGATTTGGTGGAGAAAGGTGGTAACGAAACTAGTACAAGTACATATGATACAAGAAAGGTTTGGGTTGGACCAAAATCAAACAATGACAGTAGGGCCTAAAGGCCAAGATAGGCTGATTATAAGCCTTTTGATGATATTGTCAATGATGGTTTTAAGGATAAGAGTGTAGGTTATAGGGAAGGTTTTTAGCAGCCTAGAAACCAAAGGGATTTTGGAAATAGAACTCAGGGCCAATTCAATCAAAGATGAATCTTTTGTAATTATAGGGGACATGATGATGTAGATAATTATTTGGATGCTATAAAACTAAAATTCCTACTTTTCTAGGTAAAAACAATTCTGAACCTTATTTGAAGTGTGAGAAAAAGGTGTACATGATTTTTTATTGTTATAATTATTTAGAAGCGAAGAAGATGAAATTGGTAGTCATTGAATTCACGAAGTACACAATAATTTGGTGGTATCATAATGTGATTAGTAGGAGAAGTGGAGAAAAGGCAATAGCTTAATGAGAGGAGATGAAAGTGTTGATGAGGATGTGATTTGTGCATAACCATTATTATAGAGATTTGTATATGAAATTGCAAGGTTTGAATCAGGTTTCTAAGTCCATAAATGAGTATTTAGAGGAGATGGAGACTACAATGATTTAGACCAATGTAATTGATGATAGACATGTTATAATGGCTAAATTTCTTATTGTGTTGAATAGAAACATTGCGAGTGTTGTAAAATTACATCATATGGAGTTAGAGGAAATGGTCTATATGGAAACAAAGGTAAAGAGACAAATAAAGAGAAGGGGTAACTTATGTTTTCAAACAACTTTGGCTTCATCTTCCTCGGTATAAACGTTGAATATGAAGTGAGAGGAGGTTTTCCAAACAAATGCTTATATGCATGTAAGGGCCAAACCACCTAAAGATAAAACACATGCCCACACAGATGAGAAAGGTAAATCTGAATTTCAACCTACTCATGAAAGATATATTAAAAGTTTTAAGTGTTTAGGGAAAGGTTACATTGAATCTAAATATCCAAAGTGAATAGTTATGCTTACAAGAAACAATAAGGAGATTGAATCGAAAGTGAAGAGAAACCACCTTTGGAGGATTGTAGGGATGAAGAGATTGCATATCTTACTGAGAGCGAGGCCTTGGTTATAAGGTGTGTACTCAACATACAAATCAAATAAAATGGTGTTGAATATCAAAATGATAAAATATATTTCACACTTGATATCATATACAAAACAAGGTGCGTAGCATGATAATTCATGATGGTAGTTGTGCTAATATAGCTAGTAATACATTAGTGAAGAAATTGAATTTGGTGCATTAAACATCCCAAGCCTTATAGATTGCAATATTTGAATGAATGTGGTGAAATGAAGGTTAATAAACAAGTCTTGATTGTGTTTTCTAATGGGAAATGTGATGAGGTTATGCATGATGTAGTCTCAACACATACTAGTCACTTATTACCTGGGTGTCTATAACAGTTCAATTAGAAGACTATTCATGATGGATTTAGAAAAAAAGTTTATTATTGTAAAAGATGGTAAAATCATCACTATTATACCTTTGTCTCCAAAACAAGTATATGATGATCAAATGAAATTAAAAAGGGAACGTGGCGATGAGAAGAATGAAAATTCACTTGAGGACAACGGTGAGAGAAGAAAATCTGATTCGACTAAATCTAAATCATTAAGTAAAGTAGTTAAAAGTGGAGGTAAACCCGAGGAGTGAAGAAAGTAAGCTTTATGATGATAATAATGTGAAAAAAAAACTAAAGAAAGAAACAACCAATTTTTATACAAAACATGCTCAAATAAAATATTTGTTTTTCACTAACAAGTCAATGATCTTACTTATGTATAAGGAGACTTATTTAAACACTAACAATCTTGATTCTATTGTTTCTAGTGTGGCTGTTTCTTTACTGTAGGAGTATGAAGATGTAATCCATGGAGACAATCCTAGTGGATTACAGCCAATAAAGGGAATGGAGCATCAGATTGACCTTGTAATTGGAGCATCGATTCCTAATTGTTTAGCCTATAAAAGCAATCCTAAGGAGATAAAAGAGCTTCAAAGGTAGGTAGAGTTGATGATGGAGAGGAGCATCCATGAGAGTATGATCCCTTGTGTTGTGTCAATGTTACCTGTGCTTAAAAAATATGGAACATAAAGGATGTGTGTTGACTATCGCGCCTTCAACAACATAATGGTAAAGTACATACATATTATCCCTAGACTTGATGATATGTTGGATGAATTGTATAAAATAATTATTTTTCTCTAAAATTGACTTAAAAGTAGGTACCATGAGATTAGGATGAAAGAAAAATAATTTTTAAGACTAAACATGATTTGTATGAGTGGTTAGTTATGTCAATTGGGCTTACAAATACACCTAACACATTTATGAGATTGATGAATCATGTATTGCGTGCATTAATTAGTAAGTTGATGATATCCTAATTTATAACAAAACTTGAATGAGCATTTAGATCATTTGCTTAGTATATTGCGAGATAAAAATTTATATGCTAAGTTCAATAAGTGTACCTTTTATATGGAGAAAATGGTCTTGGATATGTAGTAACTAAGATGAACAAAGAAATCATCAAGGGCATCCAAGATTGGCCTACACCCAAGTCTATAGCTGAAGTAAGGAATTCTCATGGACTTGCTAGCTTTTATAGGAGTTTTGTGAAATACTTTAGTACTATTGCAACACCTTTAATTAAAAATATGAAAAAGTTTGTTGGATTTAAATTGGATGATGACCAAGGAAAAACTTTATTTTGTTGAAACATAAACTTTGTTCAACATCTATTTTATCTTTGCCAGACCTTACAAAAGCTTTTGAAGTTGAATGTGATGTCTTAGGTATAATTATAGAAGTTGTGTTAATGCAAGAAAGAAGACTCATTATGTATTTTAATGAAAATTTTAATGGGACAACCTTGAATTACCCTACATGTGACAAAGAAATCAACGCTTTGGTAAGAACGTTAGACACGTGAGAGCATTACATGTGGTCTAAAGAGTTCATTACATTCAAATCAATAATCCTTAAGCATTTGAAATGGCAAAGTAAGTTAAGTAGAAGACATGCCAAATGAGATGAATTTATTGAAACCATTTTGTATGTGATCAAGTATAAGAAAAGGAAAGAAAACATTATGGTTGATGCACTTTCACTCAAATATGTTCTTTTATCCACTTAAAATGCCAGGTGGTTTATAAAAATTTAAACATATAAAGATTTTTTACAAGGATAATAATGATTTTGCTATTGTCTTTGATGCATGTAAGGTTTTGGCTTTTGGAAAGTATTACAGTCTTAATGTATACTTGTTTAAAGAGAATCACTTGTGTGTTCCATTAAGTTCTATACATGAATTATTTATACATGAAGCACATGAAGGCGGGTTGATACGAGTATTATGGTGTTACTAGGACTTTAGTTATGTTGCATGAACATTTGTATTGGCCAAAAATGAAAAAAAGATGTGCAACACATATGTGATAAATGCATAACATGTACAAAAACAATTCTAGGATTTAATTGCATGGCTTGTATACCCTTTTGCTTGTACTTAAGGAACCATGGGTAGACATTTTAATGGACTTTGTATTAGGTTTACCTAGATTAAAATGGACATTTCAATACATATTTCATACCTTGTAATATTGTTGATTTGTTCCTTAAAAAGATAGTACGGGTTCATGGAGTTCCTAAAAGCATTGTTTCTAATAGAGATGTTAAGTTTTTGAGTTACTATTGGAAGTTTTTGCGGGGAAAATTGGGTACTAAATTGTTATTTTTGACTATGTCATCCCCAAACAGATGGACAAACTGAAACAGATAATAAGACTTTAACACAACTTTTACGTGTTGCCATTTATAGAGTTTGCATATAATC
Organism: Salix exigua; assembly: GCA_032356905.1. Taxonomy (NCBI): domain Eukaryota; kingdom Viridiplantae; phylum Streptophyta; class Magnoliopsida; order Malpighiales; family Salicaceae; genus Salix; species Salix exigua. The sequence goes on from CM063601.1 coordinate 11,132,583, forward strand.
TTAGCCTGTATTCTACTACTGATTTTCACCATTTGAGATTGTGTAAAGATTTAACCCTTTAACTCTCATGGATTTGATTCCTTTACCTGTTAATGAAAGGGTTAGTTTCGATGGAAATAGTAAAACACAGGTGGTGAAAAGACTCCATGAGGATGTATGGTAACAAATTAAAAAGAGAAACCATGTGTATGAAAATAAATTCAACAAGGGTCATAAATAAGTTCTATTTCAACTTGGTGATTGAGTTTGGGTGCATGTACGTAAGGAGAGATTTTCTGATCAAAAGAAGTCTAACTTACATCAGCGAGGAGATGAGCCTTTTCAAATCTTAGAGATGATCAATGACACTATATATAAAGTTGATTTGTCAAGTGAGTATGGTGTTAATGTTACCTTTAATGTTTCTGATTTTACTTTATTTGATATAGATGATGATGATTCGAGGTAGGATCCATTTTAAAAGAGAGAGTGGATGATGAGGATCAGCCCGACACCAAGCATAATCATATAAAAGACCTATTGGTTATGCCAAGTGGGCCTATTACAAGACCTAGGGCAAAGAGTCTTAGTTTTTTTTTATATTCATTAAAGACTAAGTAATTTGTTTTCGTTGAAATGGTACTAAGCCTTCGGATTTTAAAAACTGTGACCTATTTTTTTTTCCAGTTTATATGTTAAGAATGAATGTTTTCTTATCCTTCTTTCTTATGGTTGTTTAGTTTGATTGTTAGAGTGGGCTCTAAATTTTTATTTTAACCAATCTAAAATGACTAAGTTTAATAATTATATGTTGTTAATCTTAAAGAAAGCATTCAATTAAATCGACATGGACTATAGATAATTATATTGTCTAAATTAATCAATCTATTTTGTTCTTATAGCTGGTATTAAATTAGATTCTTAATGCAGACACTATGGTTATTTATTGATTAGGATTAGTTATATTGTGGATTGGTTAACTACCTAATATTAAGAAGAGATAAATATTCAGAATATAAATTAACATATTATTTCAATGATAAATTTTGCTTAAGACTAAGGTTCTTCTCTTAATTAGTTTTGTTTATTTTATTAAAATTAATTACTTTATTTTGTAGACCCTAGCATGACTTAGAACCTCAAAATCCTTAACTTTGAATCATTTAGCATAAATAACCGTTAATTAAATCTTCCTAGTGGGATTAACTCTTTACTTTCTCTATATTATCTTATTTATTTAAGCGAGGGTAATTAATTAATATTACTATGACATCGCAATATATATGCCTCAAAATATCATATAGGAAACCACTAGCTGAATGCCCGCACTACGTTGCGAGTGTAGTACAGGCGAAACAAATAATTTTTATAGCTATTGAGATTAAAATATTATATTTTAATATATAAAATTTAGTATACGTAATGGGATCAAGATCGTCTATTATAATAACAATCATATCGAAGTCTCAATTTCTAAAATTATCAATACTATTATTATAAAAAAAAAAATTAAACATTATTGAACAAATCTAAGAGTGAAACAAAAAAATATATTAATAAAAAAGCAAGCTGGAACAAATACTAAAACTATTATTATTAATAATATTAATATTATCGTTTATTTAATAACAGGAAGAAAAATAAATTAAATCAAAGACTAAAAAAAAGCTTAAAAACATTAACAAAAGAGCAAATAAAAAAATAAAATAAATGATAAAAAATACAATAAAAGATAAAAAAAATAATTTTCTTTGAAAATTTAAAAGATTAAATCATCATCATCATCATCATCATCATTGTTATTATTATATTTTTTTAATGAAAGAAAAAAAATGAAAGAGCAAACAAATCCCAAAAACCTCAACAAAAGATCACACAAATATTTTTTTTATCATTGTTATTACTATTAAAATAGTAAAAATTATCAAATTATCCCGAGAGAAAAAAACGTAAATACATTAACAAAAGAGTAAGCAAGAAAAATTATTATTATTATATTAATAATGGAAAATAAAACACAAATATCGATTTATCAAGGGATTAAAATCTAAAATTAAAACTATAAGGGCCAAAATGAAAACTAAATATATTATCAATTTCAATAAAAGGATCCAATTAAAGAAATTGAAACTTCTGTACTATATTTATTGAATAATTTACACCCAATTTGAAAATTAAAAGGAGGATCAAAGTGAAACATTGACATTCAATCAATTCCAATCGGAGGACCCAATCATACTAAATCAAAACTTATCCAACCAAAATAAGGACAAAAAACAAAATCAAAAGTAAAGGGACCGAAGTGAAAAGTATCACAAATTGGGGGACTCTCCTGCACTTTTACGTGTAGGAGAGAGAGAACATGGTCGACGGCTTCAACCGGTCCCCGGCACGTCCATAGACACTTTTAGGGAACACGCGCCACCGCAGAAGGAAGACCACGCGTAGGCGCACCACTCCAGAAGCCAGAATCACATCCTCGACCACTGTATCACGCCGCACGCGCCACCTGAACAGTGCGTGGGGCGTGAAATAGGTAGGCGCGTGCGCCACACGCACTGACAATAAACGAAAAAATAATAAAAAATATGGTCAATTACTGGACTACACGTGGACCAAAATCACCATTTTTGTCTTATTAGAACCATAATTAGCCATTTTAAATATATTTAAATAAAAAACTGTGGTGGACCGGACCAATCTGGTCCGTACGCGTGCAATTACATGATTGTCCCTCACCCTCAAACCTTTTTACCCTCATCCGGATTCTTTATTTTGTCTTATTACCGGGGCTAAAAGCATCAAAACATTGTTCATCGAAGAAAAAAAAAGGTGGACGAACTCGCGCCGCGCACGACGGATAAATGGCGAGTCCACAATGCAATTGTCTGTAGTGCTACAGTAAAAGACTGAGGTCTTTTAGATTATTGTATAATGAAGCACCTGATAATATGTAAAACATCAAGCTTCAAATTATATGTGCTTTATCAAAATTGAGTTTAACCCTAATGGAACTTAACATAATATACCATTATACATCATAGTGATATGCAAAGACATATTGATAATGTATGGCATTTAATGTGTTTCCAAGACACATGATAAGAAAGATTCTTATCAATATGACAACTCACTCAGATAAATAATCATGAATTAAGCAATAAAATTGTATAAACTCAAAATTTTAAAATGAAACACATAAGACATGCAAAATAGATATCCTGAAATTTGCAAAATTTACTGGGGAAGTTTATAGAATTCAAAACAATGTTAAGAAACCTATATAAATGCAAGGACAATGGCAGCATCTAAAGCATTGCACTATCACTGGTGAAACAAAAAAAGGTAGATAAGGTGATCTTCATTTCCTTTTCATGTTTGTACCAATAATTTCATACACCATCACATGTAAAACAAAGAACTAAGGGGTTTACTCTTCCTATGGTATCAGGTTCGACTCTTATGGTTGCTAATATAATGGCTACATGAGGCTTACATGATCATTAACTTTAGGATCCGTGAGATTAGTCGAGGTGTACACAAACTGACTCGGACACCCACGTTAATAAAAAATAAAAACACAAATAATTGTTTTTAATTTTTTCTTTATTTGATTCTTTCTTCCTATCGATCTGAATTTTTTTTTCCAGGTGGCTATGATTGAGAGGAGCAATTAGTCAGGAGAAAAATGCTAGTATAGGGAGGTTGTACTCCTAATGTTGTTGTTGTTGTCAAGAATAAAAAAAGGTTATATGATTGTTACCATAGCTTCTAATGAAGGCTAGAGAGAAAAGAGACCGTGAGTTACGTGGTGATGCTACTAGGGTTTGCGATTTCATTTGGGGTTTGATCCAAATATGCTATTATATTGTTGAATCATGAAAGGAAAGCAAGTCTTTTGGTGTTGGTTTGAGAGGAACTCAAAGACTAACCATGCAAATCATTTATATTGAAGAGTTAATGATTGATGGCTATTGGCAGTAAAAAGTGTTATCAGTGGGTGAGAAGGAAAAGGGTAAACATGGTTGTCATTGGTGGTTTTGTCTTCATAATGGTGGTGGTTAGTGCTCGCGAGGGAGAATTTTAAGCTTGGTTTGATGATGAAAAGAGTTTTAGGCTAGTGGTTATTGAAGAAGTAGGAGTAGGGTTATGGGATCTTATATATATATATATATAAACAAGTTGAGATTTCACTATTTACATTCATTATGGATTTCAATAGTGTAATTACTCTTTTACTCCGAGAAACACCAAAAATTAACCCTCGGTGTTCTAGTCTTTTCAACATTTATTGCACAATGAAGCTACATATTTACCTCTGGGAGCTAACAAAAAGACTGGGGCTGTCAGAGGGTATTTTAGATTTTTCATATATTTGTACACAAGCCAATTACTTACATACCCTTCAAAAAAGACAAAAAGAAAGCTCTACCGTCGGAGCCATGGTGGTACTTTCACTCTTGGTTTTTTCGTGGCCACCGCTGGGTGAAGGGGTGTTTATGTAATTCTATAATTTTTATATTATTGTTTGAATTTAGTGCAAGCATGTCGTAGGGACACACCATCAGTTTTCCATGTGAACGCACTTTCATATGGCGTATGCATGTTTGTAGGTGGTGGAAAATATCTAATTGTCATGTCATAATGTGTGATGTCGTGTCCTCTTTCTCACAGTGTTGTGTGTGTCATTTTAAAGTAGTTGTGGAATTATCGGTGGACAGTTTTGTATTTCCCCCTCTTTCTCTCCCGCAATCATAAAGTACATTATAGTCCTTCATAAATTTGATTGTTTTATTTCAGTCCTAGATCTTTTGATTTTATTTTTCTTATTGATCTCTTCGATAAAAATTTAAATTGATTTAAATTATGCCCTTTAATTGACATTAATCATATATAGTATGTTTCATTCCACTCCTTAATCTTTTGATTTTTAGATCCTTTAATATTTTTGGTCTGCAAGTTTTTATTTATTTTAATTTTGTCTTCCAATTGAAAATGATCATATATTTTACTTTTTATTTCGGTCCTTATTCTTTTAATGTTTTAGACAATTACATTGCAATTTTTTAAATCCCTTTATTATTATTCGGTCCAACAATTTTGATTTGTTTCATTTTCATCCTTCAATTGGAATCAATTATATATTTTGTTTTTCATTTTGGAATTTATTCTTTTAATTTTTTTATTTGGTGTTAATTTCTTTGAGTTTTTGTCCTTCTTGTACAATATTTATTTTTTGTTCATATTTATGCATTTATGCTTTTACTTTTTATTTTTTATTGGAGTTTTATTTTTATTCAGTTCTGTTATGAAATTTTAATTTATGTTTATTACATTGTATTTTGTTTTTACAAATCCCTTTATTGTTATTCGGTATGAAGATTTTGATCCATTGTATTTTTGTCATTCAATTGGAATTAATTATATATTTTGTATTTTATTTTGGCTCTTATTCTTTTAATTTTTTATTTAGTGTTAATTCCTTTGGTTTTTTCAGTCCTTCTTGTACAATGTTTATTTTTTGTCCTTATTTATTTATGCTTTTAGTTTTTGTTTTTAATTTTTATTGTTTTATTTTTGTTGGAGTTTTATTTTTATTCGATTTAGTTCTAAAATTTTAATTTATGTTGGTAATTTCTTTTTTCCTTTATTCTTTTATTTTATGTGTGTTTTCTAGTTCTTTTTATTTGTTTTTCTGATCATATGATTTTTTTATACTCCAAATATTTATTCTAGTTTTTTTCCCTTTTTGTTGTTGTTTTTGTTTGCTCTTTTGTTAATTTTTTTTTCAAGATAATTTTATGGTTTCATTTTTGCACAATAAAAATAATAATTGTAGTGATTGTTTGTTTTATTGCTTTCTTGCTTTTCTGTAAAATGTTTTATTTTTTTTATTTTTCAAGACAATTTAATGATTCTAATTATTTTGACAATAATGATGGTAATAATTTTAGCTATTAGAGTCATGATAATGATGATAGCTTTGCAATTGATTTTCAATTATGTTTCTTTTATTATAAATAGAAAATCAATTGTTTATTTCTATTATTTAGTTATAATAGGCGTTTTCATAATTTATATTTTATTATTGTATTAAATTTAAATTATATTATGAAATGAATTAATCCTAATACAGTGAATTCGATTATTCAAGTATCCAAATCTTCTTGTTTTTTTAATGATAATAATAATTTTATGTTGGTGTATTGTTGAGACTAGTTAAACATATAAATTTATATTGATTTAAAATTCATATATATTATTAGAAACTTTGGATGGGCTAGAGTATACAAAACAAAATCTCTAACATATAAAAATATGTTAATATAACTTACAAAGATGAAATTAAAAGAAATGAAGTTTGATAACTAAATAAAAAAAATATTGTTTTAATCTGCAATATATTTCATGAAATGAAAAGTGGAAGAGAAATCTCTATTAGTTTATATTGTAAATAAAGGTTTATTTGTAATAGAAATTACTTTTTATTTGAAAATGTATCTAAATATTTTGTTTTAAATTTAAGAAAAAAAAACATATAAAAATATCTTTTAAAAACACGATTGAAGGCTTTATAATTGTAATATGGCAAAAAAAACAAACAAACTTGGGGCTTAATGATAAAAAAAACATTTGTGGAGGATCACAATGTGGATTCCAGCATATATAGAGGATGCTCACGTAAATTTCTCATAACAATTTCCAATAAATTCCATAAAAGAAAAACCCACCTAAGGGGTTTTGCAGCAAAACCCTAGTTCCAGTTTACCATTCGAGTTTCCAAGGAGCTACAGCAATAGCAGCCGCAGCAGATTCAACCATCAATTTCTGGCCTGAGCGTATACACGAGGTAACCCTAACCCATTCATCTCTCTCTCTCTCTCTCTCTTAAAAAAGTATTTCTAGGCAAACAAACAACTGTAATAGTAGTGACTTGTAGTTTGTTGGTAACTATGGTTGCAGTAACGATGGCAGAGGAAACCCAAATGCGAGAATCAGTAAAACCTTTTAAAAAGAGAAAATCAGGGTACAAGAAAGGCAGCAACGGAAAGAAACAAAAACAGTTTCAGGGCAATAAAGAAAAAGTGAAAAAAATAGACCCCAGATTGAAGAAATTGCTTAGAAAGAAAGCACGCGACTACAATTCTGACGATGACAATGAAGATGAGACTGCTAACGCGAGCGAAGATGATAACGCAGATTCCATGGATGGTGATGATGATGATAATGATGGTAAGGAGAAAAGAAATCTGGGGATTGAAATTGATAATGAAGATGAAGAAGATGATGATGGAATTCTGCCTGGAATTACAAAGTTTAGTGAGGGTTGTAGGGCATTTAGGATCGCTTTCAAGAGTATTAGTAAGAAGGCCATATCTGAAGATTCATTGGTGAGCTAAGCTGTTTTCTTCCTTAAAAATATGTGTTTTCTTAGGTGAAATAGATTGGATTCTTAAAGTTTGGTGGGTTTGCAGGGACCAGTTTTGTCGGGTCACAAGACACTTGTAGCAGAAAAGCTTGCTGAGGAGGTAGCAGAAAGGAGAGTGAAGGGAGAGGCTAAGAACGAAAAGCATTTGGTATTTTGATTTTCACTTTATTTACTTATTTATTTTGTTATTTTAGCATGTATCTGCATGCTTCATATATATTCTTATATACGTATTTCTAAGTGTCATTATATTTATGCTGTTACTTGGGAATTTGTTGTAATAGGTGGGGGAAAAGGGGCATGCGAAACCTGCTAATTATTTAGATGCACATGAAAAGTTTCTAATAAGTGTGGCTACAAAAGGAGGTAATGTGTTATTTTTTCTTGATGTATTATTTGAGATATATGTTTTGAACTTAATGCTTTGGTTCTCATGCTAACTTAGTCCATCTCAACTGCATGTGTTGCTGACATTTCAGTTGTCAAATTATTTAATGCTGTAAGTTGCTTTGGGAATTTCTTGTGTTTTTCCTTTCAGAATCTGTAATTACCTGATTCTGTTTCTTAGATTGTTCCCTCTTGTTGTGGGACTGAGACTGAGTTCTCTTTGTTTTGTACCATACACAGGTTAACAAGGCACAGAATGCACAGAAAGGATTGAATCCTTCAAGGTCAAAAGATGCTAAAGGTATGTCCATGTCCCATGGGCAATGCAACTGGCTTTTGGATCTTATTTTGATGCTACCATTGTCCTGGTTATCTTACTGAAATAAAAGAATTCTAGTCATTGTTGAAGTGTATGTGGGTTGGAAGTGATTGATACACATTTGCTGTTTTCTCATTGGTAGGATTATTTTTCCATCGTTGTGTGATGTGAGCACTTTCCAAATGAACTTCAGAAAGTGATTTTGGCACTGATATTTAGCTCTTATCATGTTCTTGCTGACCATAAATGCACTCCCTCAGCTTTGTATCGCTTCTCAATTCTAATGAAAGGTTGTCTTGATCCTTTCAGTGATAAAGAAGCGAAGGAAAGAGCGCTTCTTTTCAGAGTTGGGCAAGGCACCAGTGGCTGACACTTCAAATAAGGTAAGTTATTGCTCCTTTACCTGTTCATTTAAACTCTGCTTCAGTCATCAGAGCTAGCCATGCTTGCAATTGTTGACCTCCTGTATTCTCCCATAATATTTTACTTGTCTGGAAATCATTCTCCACCTCATATCCCATTTTATTTCTCTGTCCAAGTTCACCTAGACAATATCAACATGTATGCTGATAGTATTGAACTCTCTTAAGATCCATCCTTTATTACCATTAACTGTTTAAGTTTGTGAAATTGGACTATTTAAGTCTGCTTTGTTTCATCTTCCAGAGCATCTATTCTGTTGTAGTGTGCCACTAAATAACTTCATTGTTTTACCATTTGCAGGTTCATGCATCTTCTGGTGAAGGGCCGTCTTGGGCTCCATTACGCGATAACTACATGCTAACAAATTCCAAGTTGAAGGACTGGGACAAGATGCCGGTAAGACTTATAACTTTTGTTCAGTGATGCAATCATATAAACCACTCCTTTTATCACATGCACTGACTTAGCTGTGCATACATTTTCACATGCCATTGATGTTGGATATATTTTTTGTTATATGAAATTGTCTGAAATATACATGCAGGATAAAGTTGTAAACGATGACATTGGAAGGATGTCTGAGGATAGCAGTTCTGATGATGATTGATTTTGTGGAGAACTAGAATCATTATTTTTTTTCCAGGGAAAACCTTGTCAGGTTTGGTTTGGGAAATTGTATGATGTTGTCAGTGCACACATGTATTTTTTTTCCAGGGAAAACCTTGTCAGGTTTGGTTTGGGAAATTGTATGATGTTGTCAGTGCACACATGAATTTTTGGTCTTGCTTCTTCTGGTGCTTTTGTAATGTTTATGGATTATTATTGTATATGAATGCTCATAGCTAAACAGTAATTTTCTCTCCCCCGGATTCCCCCCCCCCCCATCCCCCCCAAAGGGATTTGAGGACTTTAACAAATTCCTAATATACTCCATGGGTTACTTTCACGAACAAAACGAATTGCCATGATATAAAAAGCTTGAATTCAAAATTTGTATCTCTGGATCTGGAGTCATGGGAGAGTTTCTTGCCCACAAAGCTTGGAGAGACGCATTCTCCTTGACGTTTTCAGATTCAAAAAGATGTTGGAAAACCATCCTGTATACCGTGATGAAAGCACGTAAGAGGGTAGTGTTTGGGTGCCCCTGGAAACAACGGTTGAGTATGCAGATTTGTTTTTTGAAAGAGTTAATGTATTAACAGTTTTTTTGGTTCGAGATTGTTTTTTAAAGTATTTAAAAAATTAAATAAAAAAACACCAAAAACAACTTAATTGAAAATAAATAAAAAATAATTTTTTTTAAAAAATACTTTTTAAATGCCAGTTCCAAACAGTCACAAAGAGGGGGAAATATACAAGGTATATGCAGAATGCTGTTACAACAATAGACATAAGTGATCACTGCGCTCTTGTTCATGTCTTAGAGGTAAAATCACCTTTTCGCTTCGTGTATTTGTGGCCATTGATTTGCTTTGGATGATCGGCACCATAATTGACAAAATGGGGGGTGATTTACATCATAACAATAGATTTGGAAAGTTTACTGGAGGTGATCTGGTGTTTTGAATAATTTACCTCCACTTAATCCAACGGTAACAACACAACTCCATCTAAAATCAACAGGAAGTGATGGCAGAAGAAGATAAATAGACCAAGAAAACTGAACAGATCATCAAGAAAAAAAATATCTAGTATTAATCTTCTTAAAACTACAGCACCAATAATCATCCTGTGCGATTTACAAGCCCACGGAAAAGAAGAAAATTACAACTACAACTGCTTCAGGCCAGGCATCAAACAAAACCCTCTCAACTACATATATAAATCCCTATGATATATACATACCAAGTGGAAGGAAGGAAGAGAAAAAATACAAGTGCAAGATCTATGGCCAACCTAGCAACTGAGTTCAGATACCAACCTGAAGGGGAACCACTGAGAGAATTGATCCGGGTTAGAAGATCAATTCAATAACATTATGAGCAATAAGCATTTTTAATGGCTGGACAAATAAGTATACATTCCCTAGAGAGAAAAAAATGAAACTGATGAACTTGCTCAGGGATTTTGTCAGGAAATGAGATTTTCCATTGTGTCAAGGCAACACAATTGGGATCATGTTGGATGATGTCAGAAACCATCTTCATTCACGTTGATGGGAGTTACTGCCCCGCCCCGGAACCTTTTTGGTGAAGCATCAGAATCTAGTTCTCTTACTTCCACCCTCCACCTCTAATCCCCGGAAAAACCTTGACCCCATCAATACAATCGTATAGCCTGTCATTGCAAGGAAAATAGGGTATCAATTTCCATTGTTGTTTAGGAAAAAACACCGAGTCTCTCAGAACTAAAGATCGGTTTCTTTCCTTTTATTCTTCTAAGAAGATGGTTTAACATTGTACACTCAGAAGCTTCTCGTTTGGCTAAGAGGGTCATAATCATAAGCATCACCAGCTTTGACAAAACGACCCTTCACACGCCTTCTTACATCTGCCCTTGCTTTCCGAGATGCATACCTCACCTTCTTTTCAAACCTACAAAAGAATTAGTAGAGCCGTTAAACATACGACTGCCATCAAATGAACAATGATCTCAAGATTATGAAAATCAACAAAAGTCTCAAATCAAAACAAAACAATAAAAGGCAGTTTAGACTCTAGGTGAGCAAAATATTTCTGAAAAACACTAAAGAAAAACACTAAAGAAAAGAGGTAAATAGGTACAGATGATAATCAACTGTATGTTCTTTCGAATGCTCTTTTTTAACCAGTCAGCTAAAAGAAACAAGTCATAAATGCGGTGGTGGTCATCTTCAGGTGTAAACTACAAAAACAAGAAGAAAAGGATAATGTCTACACTCATATGCATGCATTAGACCGTATTGCACTACGTGGACAGATTTCCTCAAAGAAAAAAATACAAGACGAGGAAAAAATTAGAGTACAGAATATGCATGTACAACTCAGTAAGAAAATCAAACAAGTCAGATAGCATAATCAGATTTTCTTTGAAAAAAAATGAGAGAGGCCCTATAAATTAAGTAGAAGTTTCCTTTTGGGAATCACAAAAAATGGTGGCAGTCCAAGTGAATATACCAAAAAGATTTTAGATTGACAGCATACTCACTTCCGTGTCTTCTTCTTTTCCTTGTAACGCATTACAGCATCACTCCGGTTAGCTGATGAGAAGGGACTCTCAGGGCATTGGGGGCACCAGGGAGGCTCTCCCATAAGAAGCATTGAAGATGCTCCACAATCTTGATAATCTGCAGCGCTACTCTCTACATTAAGGCCAGAAAAGGAGAGGTTGGAATGGCCTTGCTTTTCTGTTAAACAAAGGATTGGTTCAGTCTTATTGCTCATCATAGAATCAGCAGATGCTGCGTTGCTACTTGCTGGCTGTATGGCGTTGACCCGTCCAACTGATGAAACCTGGAGACATCCAACCAAACAAACATTTGAATATGAATGAACCAAAAAATGCCTATTGCTGAAAGTTTATATAAAAGATAATGATCATAGGCATGTAGATGTAGAATTGTAGTTGCTATGCATCACGCAAATGGAAAAGAAAGAAAGAGTAGACCTTGGAGGCTGGGAGAGGGTTTTAAGAAAAACATATCAACTTCAATCAAAGTCCAATTGTGAATGCCAAAATACTAAATAATAATGCTGAAAGTTCAGAAAGGGACTTAACTTGTACACCCAGCTAAAATTAATCCTGGTAACTGGTATGGCTAAATGCTAAAACATAACTGCATACATCTTTTACTAAGAAAGATGTGATTACTTGGAAAATAAAGCAAACAGCAACAAACATCACTTAGTACAAGGTTCAGCATGATCACACACTGCTTATGTCTAACTCACAAATCCAGATTCTATGATGTGGCACTTATATTACATTGCATACAGTGACAATGAGATTTGGGAATCAGGACCAACTGCGTTATAGGTGCCATGATTCGAGGATCAGTTAAATCTGACATGCATGAACTGGCCTAATGCTCAATGAACACTTTGTTGGACAGCTAACCCGATGCCATACAAGTTGATGTCATTTTTTAACCCTGTGACAGTGCATTTTCTTACTGTCATTTCAAATCAACTAGCCATTCTTGTTTAAGAATTACTCCAATCCTGTTACAAGACCAGTCAAATCAGGGATTAAGATTTTTTCAGCTGAATGGTAAACATTTCCTCAGCAGCACACAAGCACATTGTCCTTGTCAGGACATTTACTACCTTTTTTTCCATTTGGCACCAAAAAACACATGGTGAGATGTGGTGTGAGATCGTTTTCTTTTCAATGAAAAATCCTTGCATGAAATATATATCAACAATGGAAGCATCTTTTTCAATCAGATCAGAGGAAACATATTTAAACTGTTTGATAAACATCCTTTTCCCATTACTAATTTGACATAAAAAGGAAACGGTATCCCAGAAGTATGCATTTATGTCCAACTGGTCCATCACAGAACAAATAAATCAAAAGACAAAGCAGAGTAAGAAAAATGCACAGCAAAAGATATTGAATAAAAGAAGAGAACCTCAGCTGCAACTGCCCCCTGACAATTAGAGTCAGCACCAGACATGTCCTTTGTCCCAAATAAGCTATCAATGCCACCATTCTCAAGAAGCTCTTCTGAATTATTGAGGGTAACACCAAAGAGTTCTTCATAGTTTTCGAGACTCAAATCCATTTCATCCATATTGAATTCCTCATAAAGATTAGCATCGTCATAGGGTACAGGACACTTAGTTCCAGGACAGTATAACTGCAGTTGAACAGAGTGAAATATGTACAAGGTCCTTCAGAAACAGAAAATAAACTCAAACCCATAAAGAAGAAAAGGTAATGATTAATGATTCTCTCTCTCTCTCTCTCTCTCTCTGTATGTGTATTTCAATTTGCTAACAAGAAACAATTATATGAAGTTAGGCTTTGACTGACTATGAGCTTAGAAGGATGTAAGAAAGCTCAAAGCCCATAGTTGTTAATAGCTGTTAAAGAAAACAGGAGTGCATTTCAGAAAACTGTTTTCACAACAGCTGAGAAAGAAAACAGTTTCTCTTACAGCATAAAGTGTGCCCCTCATCACAGATGAAGTTATGTTTCCCAAACTGGTAACGCTTCAGCAGACAATTTCGAAAGTTTATAAGCTAAACTTTAGATTTGTTTTGAAAAGTTTACAAGAAAACAGTCTCATACAAAAATTAGATAACTGTGTTATTTATTAGACTGTCCATGTTTCGAAAGTTTATAAGCTAAACTTTAGATTTGTTTTGAAAAGTTTACAAGAAAACAGTCTCATACAAAAATTAGATAACTGTGTTATTTATTAGACTGTCCATGCAGCCAAAATGACAAACACCTACATTCCGACAGAATAATTTAATTACACCTCAAAGACAATTAAAAAACTTAGTACCACATACCTTTGGCAAAGATGTATTTGCAGATCCGGTTGGCTGGTCTGGATTGTTTGGCAAGTCGCTCGATTCAGGTATCGAAGAAGACCCATGCCAAACACCTGATTTAGCTATTTCATTCCTGTCATTTACTTCAACAGCTCCAGATGCATTTTGGTCAATAGCGTTCTCATCCCAGGAGTTTGTGGTGCTATTTTCAGCAATGCTCATCAAACCCAACTCTCGCTCACAGGTAGATTCACCCCTGGAAGGGAAGTCTAAAACAAATGACCATATTGAAGAAAGCTCAGAAGCTGATGGACAGCCAGAGTAACTATTGATTGATTGCCTTCTATGTGTGGAAGCTGATGTCGAGGTGCCATGGCCAATCCAATCACAATTCTGACACAGAGAGATTCTTTCTTCAGCACATCTAACTATTGCTGGTTGTGAATTGCATCTTTCACATAAGAGGTTCCGTGAATGACGCTTGGACAAAGCATTAGCAGAATGGACATTTCGATCGCATGATAGACATAAGCTTGCAGCATCTGACCGGCAATAAACCATGGACCTTTGCTCCCCACAAAAATCACAAACGTAACCCATGCTCCAACTCGCTGCCGTTTCAAGTCAAACTTCACCAATATACCGAGCAAGTTTTCAGCTAACAACAGCTACCTTCTTTGGTGGTTCCACAAATGGGTTTTACAATCTTCAGATTTTAAGATAACCTTCAAGCAAAACCAGATATGAAAAAAACGTCATTATTTTTGCTAGCGAGGACGAAACACAGGAAATCGGAAGAGGGTAAGTAGTCTAATGAGACAATTGGAATGTCAGTCTACAATCAAGACCACATGACCACCTTGATTATTTTAGATAACTATTTCTATACAATAAAAAGTGAATAACAAGGGGTCAGTTTTAGAACAAATTAAGCTTCACAAAGAACCGAAAGAAGGGGCAAAACAAAACTGCAGATTTTCTAACTCCAGTAAGAAGAACATGATCTATCCAGCGAAATCCGAGGCCTTAATAATTAAGAAACCACATGAAGGGTGGGGAAATGAAATTTACAGTTACTTTCCAAAGATGTGCTAAGCTCTTGACTTTTTTCTTTCAAAGAGAGGAGCAAAAACAGCGTGAAAAATATAGAAACCAGCCCAATAAAGTGACAAAGCATGGCTTTTCGTGTCAGAACTGTTGGCTACTAGGAAGAAAAGGAAAAAAAAAAACAACCAAATCCACCTGATGCAAGAAGAAAGGAATTAAATCCAATTATTGGAATTCAACCCCCAAAAAACAGATAATTTTTTTCAAGAATCAGCCTGCATCCACACATAGCAAATACCAAAAAACACAGAATCCAACAACCTGAAGCCAAAAATGCAAAGGAACTCAGTAATAAAGAAGCAAGCACAAAAGGGATCCATCTCTTACCCTCTTTTCAAACAGAATTATGATGGAAAGAACCCAGAAAAGGAAATACATAAAAGAGTAAGGCAAACAGAATAATCGGTCGAAGAGAAGTAATTCACGCAACAAAAACATTAAACTATCGCCACCCCGATGATGATAGAAGAAAAGAAAAGAAAAGTAAACACACTCACAAAGCTGAAGAAAACCTACCAAGAAAAGAGATTTCTCGAATCTCTATGTCTCTGCGAGATTTGTTTGCTTTCTAGCAGAATAATTAATTAATCCGCTGGGGATTTAAAAAAGAAGAGAGGAGAGGAGAGCTTATAGAGGAGGAGAGCAGTGAGGGAAATGATGGGGAAGATAAGAGAGAGAGATAGAAATTGGGTGGGTGGGTGTGCTCTGACATGTTATGCTATGCTAATTGCTATGTTGTGTTATCCACACGTGGGAAGCCGTGTGTGTGTGCGAGCGAGTGAGTGAGTGACATAAGCTGATAAAAAGTGCAAAAGAGTAGAGGAAGCATTTAAAAGGGACCAAGTTGAGGGTGGGGGATAGGAAAAGGTGGGGCCCTGTCCTTTTCAATTAGTGAAAGCAAAAAGTTAGGTCCCTTCCTCGTGGTCCCCACCGCTTTCTCCCACAAAATATCTGACGCTTTCCCACTTGCTACCCTTTTTGCCCACTCCTGCTCTATCCAGTCACCACTACACGTCGCTCATGCACGTAGGACCCACACCACCCCCCTCTCTCTCTCTCTGTTTTTTATTTTTTATTTTTTTATTTTTATTTAAAAAGAAAAGAAAATGCCAAAACACTAGCTCCAAATCCCCTGCTCCGCTAAAAGCCAAATTACAAGTTAATTTTGTAGCGGAAAAGAAGTCAAATTTGTTGCCACGTGTTATTTTCTCTTTAAAATATTATTATATTAAAACAGTACGAGAATACACGTAAAAAAGTTAATTTTATGAAAAAATAATAAATCTATTGATTTTTATTTTAAATTAAAGAGAAAGTATTTGATGGGAAAAAAAAAACTAAGTGACTAGGCTTAGGCGGGCAAGTGTGTCTGTCTGGCCATAAAATAAAAAGGTTAGATCACTTTTTTAGTGTTTTTAATTTTTTTAATTGGCTAAAGAGGCTGATGATATTATATCATCTATTTAAAAAAATAATAATAATTATATATCAAAAAAATTATTATTGAACATATAAATAAAACTTCCATCATCAAATGAAGCTTGTCACACTAAGAATGACTTCTTATTGGAGTTTGATTAACCGTTATATTTCTTTCTCTTTTTTTTTTTACTCGATCTCTCTTACTTCTCTTAAACTAGTGAAATAAAAAAAATATACAAAATAACCTTTTGGACCAAAACAAAAAATTTAAAAACTTCAAGCAACAAAAAAATGAACATGATTTTGTCAATATAAGCATAAAAATTATAAGGACATCCCGTTGATACCTCAAAAACCCCATAACATACTACCACAAAATAATTTATGATGCTTAAATATCATGAATTAAACTAGAAAAAAAAACTATTAAAGACCATACTTAAATTGTCACCCCATAACTTTTTATAATGATCATGATAATAATAATTGAAAGGGTAAAAGTAACACTATTCTTAAGATTATATTATATCCAATGAAAACTCATATATATATATTGGAAGGTTGAGTGAGCCTTGAATAGTAAAGTTAGCACATAGAAGGTGAGAGATTATCAAAGACAAAATAAAGGTGACTCAAGATAAACAAAAGAGCTATGTAAATAATTAGAGGAGGCCCTTTAAGTTTAATGTAGGAGATTAAGTATTAATGAGGTAAAATCTTGGAAACATATGATACGGTTTGGAATGAAATAAAAATTGGCCTTAAGGGTATATTAAGTCATTTGAGATAGTTCAAAGAATTGGATTGGTTCTATAGAAGTTAGTTTTGATCGTATACTTGTTCAATATATTTAATGTCTTTCATGAGTCGCTACTTCAAAAAGTTAAAATGGACCCCACTTGAAGATTATCTCAAGTGTCAATAAATATTAAGGAAGAGTTGTCATTGAAAACATAATCAATTTGGATCTTAGATAAGAGCAATAATGAACTCCAAAACTAAAGGATTCAGATAATGAAAGTAACATGGAGAAGTTTATAGGGAATGAGAGTTAGAAATAAGGAGTAAATATCCATAATTATTCAAAGATGCAGGTATGAAAAAAAAATTGGAGTGAAAAATCTAAACACTAGAAAGAAATAAAATCAACATAAAAAAATAAAAAGGGAAGAGAAAAGGTCATTTGGACATAATAAAGATTAATCTTAGAGACAATGAGTTTGTTTATTTGGAAGAAAACTCAATGGAGATGGTGCTAACCATTGAGCATGTAAAAAAAGTTAATTAGGCCCATAAATTTCTTTTATTCAATTGAATTTTTATTTTTATAGCGATTAAATGGTGTTTTAGAATTTAAAATGAGTTCATTGAGGTTTTGTGTGAAAATAAGTTAAAATTTATCCTTTTAAGTCTTAAGGCTTAGACCTTGCATTTGTGGCTAGAAAATTTACCAATGCATGACATATAGTATACACAAGTGGACAACGTGTCATTTAACCTACAATTTTTTTCTTCAAAAAAACTCATATATCTTTTTTTTTTCTTAAAAGAATAGAGAAAACTAAGTATGTATGCCTAGAGTTTCAGGTCAAGACACACTTGAACTTTTTTTTTAGAACAAGTATACAGTTTAGTCTTTTAGACCCTCTATAACTTAGCTTTTTTTTTTTATTATTATTATTACTTTTATTTTTAATTGATTTGTTTATTAATATCATCATCTCTCTCTATATTGTTTTTTAGAAAGAAAAAAAACATTTTATTAGTTTAAGTAGTTTTTAGCTACAATAAATCTACTACATGATTTCTATAATTTCATAATACCTCCAAGAGATTAATGTGATTTATTATTTTCATGATAAATTTAATATAAATTAGTTTTATTTGCATTATACATTTATAGGATTGAAAATAATCAATACTTAACAACTAGTATAAAATTCAAAAATAAATAAAATAAAAACGATGGGTAAAATATTTGCATTTATATTTATCTTTTACTTAGTATTTATATTTTTATCAATGAATATATTTTCTTATTTCTTAATTAATAAATTTTATGATATTAAAAAAATATTTATAATATCGACACCTTTTTCTCTTAAGTTTAAAATTAACTTAAAAACCTCCTTTTAGGTAATTATTAACAAAACAAAAAAAATGTTATTAGTTTCTCTATTCACATAAATAGTGAACCAACATATTTTTTTGTTTTCATGTCAAGCTTTCTTCCCCATTTCAACCATACCTTTCTATAACCTAGAAGAATTTAGGCTTGAAATCATGGTAAAATATAAAATTTAGAGATAAAGGACGAACATGTAAAACACGGAAAATATATGACTAATTATCCATTAAAATATTTTTTTTAATCCAAAAGCTTATTTTCTCTATTTTGTATCCCTGACTTAGAGGGAGGAGAGACAAATGTTTTTAGAAATATCAAGGAGATAAAAAGTAGTTGGTTACATTGATTCCATTCATAAAAGCTTTATCTTGGTGTTAAATGATTCCATTTGATGAGATAAATTTTATTATGGTGTTGTTTACACTCCATCTTGATGGATCATTTTTTTTTATTATTAAAATAAAATCTTTTGAAAAGAAAAAAAAATATTGGCCCTTGCCTATAGACTCTTTTATAGTAGACCTAATTGCATTAGGCAACTCATATTCGTGTGTGAGTTTTTTTATTGTTCTTTTATTTTTTATGTTTTGTTCTCAATTTCATACTTTAAAATTAAGGCTTTATTGAATTTTATTATTCAATAATAAATTGATTAAAAATAAGTTTTTATATTTTTATTATATAATAAAATGAAAAAAAAATAACTTAATCTTGTTGTGGGTTGACTATTGTGAACCTAGTTATTTTTTCATTTGGACTTTCCAAGTAAACAAGATCATGTCCAAGCAATTTTCATATAATCTAATTTAAAACTTAGGCTAAATAAAAAGTAAGATGTAGAATTTTTAAGTTTAACCTATTATGTAGAGTTTAACAATAATATTTTAAAAAATTCCCCACTAGATTTGTTTATTACTTTATCTTTTTTTTTTGTTCTAAATCACAATGATAAAACAAGAAATAATATGGTATGTACTAGTCCATAATCATCGTAATGCCATCTTTAGCGCAAGAGATAAAAGATAAGCCATTTAACTCTTTTCTTCTCAATAAGTAGCTCTAAGAAAAATAGTATAAAATAGTTAATGTAGGTGTTTAGCTCTGAGGTGGCTTTTGTGGTTGAGGTTCACCACAAACCAAAATGTTGGGTTAACCTTGTCTCATAGTTTTTATAACCATGAGACTCACCAAAACTAAGGTTACACTTCAGTTTACAAAAAGTATTTTAGATGCTTTTCGTCTAAAACACAACAAACCACACCATGAAAAACACAACAGACCACACGTTAATGAAGATCAATCTTGAAGCAGACAGAAGCCTTGCCAACTCTAATCTACAAAGGATGAATAAAAGCCAACACAGTCGGTTAATAAAGAGAAACAAGAGAAGTATGTCTAACTTCTTTCTCACAAACTACTCAAAAGAATGAGATCGAGGTCGTTATACAACATGGTTTATAGGCATCAAAAATTTGGAAGCCATTCTAGAGAGAGAGGTGGGATAGACAGGGGCCCTAATTTAATTATTTAGGTGTGTTTAGTCTAAAGAGTATTTGACTAAGAATCATCTTTTCATTTTTTTTAAATAAATAATAAATTATGTGATTAGTCGGGTTTGATATATTTTCTGTTTCTTATTTCATTTTAAAAAAGTGTATTTTGATTTATGATAATGATGGTTTTCTAAAATGTTTCTTTTATAAAAAATATATTTTTTATATCAAAATAATCTAAAAACTTAATTAAAATATAAATAAATATATTAGAAGGAAATCACAAGATGATATGATTTTTTTGAAATGATCGTAATTCTAATTTTGTTTCTGATGATATTTACCAAATGTTGTTCCTCGATCAAATAGTTAAGGATTGTAGAGGCCTTCATGTATGGATTTAATTAGTGTGGAATTGCAAATAGTTTGATGAGAAAAAACAAATGTCTAATTTACTTAAATTGTTAATTACATTATGTTATTATGAATATTAAATTTACAATATTTTAAAAATAATATATGTATATGTATGTGTGTGGGTGTGGGTGTATGTTTTTTAAAGTAATTTCATAAGTTATCAGCAATATGAAAAACATGGTAACCAAACACATGAAACTAATTTTTATTAAACCTCAACCTCAACCTCAACCATAGTATTAACCAAAAATTTCAATTTCAATTATAAACAACAACTAAAGTGTTTTTCATAAAAATATATTTTTTAAACTCAACCACAATAGCAACCGCAATATCAAACATTTACAAAATATCTTATTTTTTTTATACATAAAAGTTATTCCCACATATCTTTCAAAAAAAGCCAAAACCAACAAAGTAGGTTTATCAACAAACAAATTAAGTAAAAAAAAAATGAAAGAAGAAAAGTAAAATAGGTCTTTTTTCCTTTCAATATAATTAATTCTTCAAATGACTTTTTTTTTCTTTCTATTTTAGTACTTTAAGATATAACCATATTTGTACTTTTTAAAATATTATATTAATAGTTATCAAATGGATGACTCAATGGTACAACTTTGAGATTCATGAATTCACTCTTCTTTTAATCTGATATATGATCCATGCGATTGCTAATACTATAATAATTAAAGATTTATATAATTATTAATTTTATAATTTATAAATTAATTTACGTGTACGAAAGATGCCTGAAATCCTTGTTAATCATTATAATATCTAAGCACTTTAAAAATATCATGTTGCTTGGAGATGCTCGGCAAAGGAACTATTTATTCAGATAAGGCATTTGTACGCCAGCTATATGTGCAACTAGAAAAGACATGTAAGATTCAATCCCATGAAAAGGTCTGCACTTTTCCTTTCTTTACCATTATTATTTAATTTGGTGCCCGAAAATGCCCTCCTCTCTCTAGACTCGTTGACTGTTAATGCCCACTGCGTCCTTTCGCTTTCGGAGCGACCATTTTGTCCAGGATATTGTAATTTTAAAATAAAAAAATATTATTGTAATTTCTAAAATAAAAAAATATTATTGTAATTTTAAAAAATAAAAAATATTATTTTAATTTTAAAAAATAAAAATATTAAAATAAAAGATATTATTTTAATATTTTAATAAATAAAAAATACTTCCAAAACAATAAAAAAAACCCGTTGAAAACACAATAATTCTGAAAAATCGATTCATAGAAGCAGCTTTTCTTATCAAGTTAAACAAAAACAAAATAAAATATAACTTAATTTACAAACAAAAACTCATGACATAAAAAGAGGACATAAATTAATAAATAAAATAAATACAATCCAAGCTTGTTTCGTAGGTTTAAATTATTAAAAGAGTTTGGAATTAAGCATAGACATGAGCAAATACATTTTTATCATCCCATTTCAAGGTTGTACTGCTCATATATAAATAGTTAATTATATATACATATATGAAAAATTAAAATATTAATTTAAGAAATATAATTA
Source organism: Salix exigua (assembly GCA_032356905.1). NCBI lineage: Eukaryota > Viridiplantae > Streptophyta > Magnoliopsida > Malpighiales > Salicaceae > Salix > Salix exigua. The sequence goes on from CM063601.1 coordinate 11,154,643, forward strand.
AAATTCAAGATAAATTAACTTTAAATTATACAATACAAACACAAAATCAAACAAATATAATCTCAAAATTAAAAATATTTCTAAAATTCCAAAATATTGTGAAAGTAAAATATTCTAAAATAAAAGAAATATAAATCAATTATATTTGTTTATAATTTCTTAAGTAAAATGTTCTGAAATAAAAGAAATATAATATGTTCGATTTGATTTAAATTAATAATTAGGAAAAAAATATATTAAAAGAAATATAAATCATTTCTTTCTATTTTTTTATGGCCGAAACAACGCACTAATGCACTTCCTGTGCATTTCTGCCAGTATTTGGCCGAAATATCTAGTATGGGACATAATTTAAACCGAGACAAAAATAACATATTTTTATCTCATTTTTTTTACTGATAAGAAACTTTCGGCAAAAATGAAACAAGATTGATAAGCTTGCTTTTAACTACACTGAATGTTTTTCTTTGTCCATATAATCACGTAAAAACTTCCCAAGTTTATTTATTTATTACAAAAATAAATGTTTTACTAGATGCTAGTAAACCATATTTTCTTAATACACATTATTTATGAATCTAGATAAATAAATAAAACCATGAATATGTTAGATTTTTATAAAAAATACACGTATTAACTCAAACTTGAGATATAATCATAAATCACAATTTTTTTTATTATCATTTAAGAACACAAATATAAACGTTGCCATGTAGAATTTGGGGTGACCGAACGCGGTGTGCCAAACTGAGTCGAATTCGGTAGCTATCGAATTCAATTTCGGCGACTCGTTGAAAATGCAGAGTTTTATGAACAGAGGAGAGGAGGAATGGTACTGTTTCAGGAAATTCGGAGCCAAACAGGTTACCGAGGCCGGAAGGAAGGGGACGGACACGTTCCACCTAGCCAGTTTGCCACTTGTACCACTAGCAACAGAATTGCATCCTCCAAAAAGCTGTTAGTGCAGTTTACCCGTGTTTTTAAAATAATATATATATTTTTTATTATTAATATTAAAAAAATATTTTAAAATAATAAATTATTATTTTTTAAAAATTCTTTTGAAACACACGGCTAATTATATATGTGTAATTCAGTTTATTTTTAAAATAATTTTTTATTTAAAAATATATTAAAATAATATTTTTATTCTTTTTTATGTTAACCTATAGAAATGGTATGAAACACACACAAGAAATTAGTTTACACTAAAAATAAAAATAAAAATAAAAATTTATTTTTTTCTTCAAAAATATTTTCAAAACTAGCATTTAACCGATATTAATTCACGTGGTAATAATTAATTTATACTAATTGAGAGTACAATTAAGATGTTTTTTTAACAACTTTTTTTTTTATATATATATAGATTAAAATGATATATTTTTTTTATTTAATTTTTTTTAATATTAGTAGATAAATTGAATTTAAAAATATTAAAATAAAAAAATCAATTTATTTTAGATATTTTTGAATTACAGTACAAGAACTCAATGGCCCACAACACATGAAATGGCCCTAAGAGGTTTATATAACGCCATACCACAATGTTGACACTTGATTAGACCCATACCCGTCAATATCCTTCAATTACCCATCAATATCCTTCCCTTATCTCTATTTATTATCTTAAAATTTTCAAATATATACGTAATCTGAGCCATCCACATTGGTTATGAACCAACATTCAGAAATTGTTTTTAAAAGTATTTTTTTATAAATATATTAAAATAATATTTTTATTTAATTTTTTAAAATTATTTTGACATAATACATAAAAATGATCTAATATTATTATTATTTTTTTTTCAAAAATATTTTTGAAAAATCATTTCAAACAGGGTTAATAGAACAAAAGGCAAATGAAAACTGGGACGCGCAAGTGTTTTTTTCATAGCATCTCCTTGTCCTAACACAAGCAAGAGCATAAGGAATCTGATATGGTGGAAAGGATTCGCAATGCCAGCAATGTCATATTGTGGTGTGTATGTTCATAACATCTTTTAATGTTATTCTGACCAATCCATCTATGTGTTTCTACAATAATGATTTTATTGCTTGTCATGGATAGTTAAAGAATAAAAAGCATAATGACCATAATCCATATAAAGAAATTGATTTCATTTTGAAATTGAATTCCATTTCAAGAGTTACAAACAAAACAAAAAAATTCTTCTATCATTGTATCAATATTTACCATTTACTATCAAAATATCTCTATCCTCACAAATAACTCTTTTTTATACGAGGAAACCACATATATCTGAAAAACATGTTTTGTGGACCCAGATGAGCGAGTAAAACCCCGACTATCTCGTGCTCTTGCAAAGAGTACACGTCCTGACTCAAAATCAAAACCTGTTGTGGTCACAAGCCATCTATCATCATGTCACACCCCTTAGAGACCTCACAAATAACATTTAACATAAAAAAGTAGCTGAATTTTTTGGAGGGCTCACATACAATTCTTTCCTACTTGTTTGTCACTAACTTTTCTTTCTTTCTTTCTAAGATTCATTATGATCATCTTCATTATAAGCGATTTTTTTTTTGTTTTATTACTCATCATGAGTGATTTTTTTTTGTTTTATTACTTCTTTGCTTTTACATGCTATTGGGTCTTTTGTTCTTCAACATACTTCTACTATGGTAATTTTTGTGCGAGATTATCTTCTTAACCTCCTACCTGACACAAATATTTTATTTTATTATAGCCATTGGAGTTAATTTTCATGATTGTTGCTTAAGATTATTACATTTTTTTTATTTATTGGTTGCAAGCTATCTCATTATTACTTTTTTTTTATTAACATAGGTGTCCAGGTCAGTTTACACGCACTTCGACTAATTTCATGGGCCCTGAAGTCAACAACCATGTAAGTCTCAAATAGTCATCATAATAGCAACCACAAGATTCAAATATGAGACTTCAGAGAAAATAAACCTTTTAGTCTAAAGCTCTTATCACTAGCCATCTAATAAATGGTTTATCTCATTATTACTCTTTTGATTATTGGTGGTGGTGTTTTTTCACATTGATTTCCACTACTAGTTAATTTTTGCATTGACTTTTCTAGTACTAGTCAATTTAAAAAAGATAACAACAATTATTGTGCAACATAACATGTTATATGTTGACTCCCTTGCAAGTACTCCATGTAAAAAGTAGTGACATCTTCAACAACCTATAACATGGCAACAATAATATACCCTCTTAAATTGATTTTTATGACCTTATGTTTTGTTAGTTGATTTTGCAATGCTTCGTGGTTGCTATTTTTGTTTTCCATTCATTTTATGTTGATTTTCAAGTTGTTTCTTCTACGTTTCATCGTCATTTTCTACAAGACTTTCATTCTTTTTGTCCTTTTCTTTTACTCTTAGTTCATGAATATATGATTTATGGTTTATTAATAGTTTTTTTTACCTTTTTAACTATCTTCCCTTCTTATTTTTTAAGTTTTCACTTTCTTTTAATACATTTTGGCATTTTCATATCTTTTTAATGTGCACTTGTTTTCTTTTTATCCTTTATCCCAATATGACCTTCCACATGATTATGTGTTTAATAATTATTTTTTTTGCATGAATGTTTCGCCTTTTATTGTGTTGTTATTGTTTCTTGATTTTTTTCCCCTCTAAATATTTCCCTTGAGTTTTGCTCATGCTATTTTGTATCTTGTTGTGAGTTTTTACATCCTTAAACCTTTGGAAACTAGGACACCTATTGGTTAAATATCTAAGATCGATGTGTTTTTTTTTTTGCTCTAGTGTTGCTTATGTCCATGTTTTTTAGTTTTTCTCCTACACAAGTTATTGCATTTCATCTTCATATGTCAACATCTTATTGCCTTTTTCCTTGTTTAAGTTTGTTGATTGCATTGATCAACCAACAGTTCATTAAGATTCCTTTCAAAATGAATCATAATACATTGCTTTATGCTCAACCTTTTTTAAGGTTATATTTTCATAACGCTATGGATTCCTTTCTCCCACACTAATATACAATCCATCTTTTTTCTAAAACATTTCTTTTGTTTAGGTGATGATGATGTAATTTTGAATATGTTGACTACCTTTTGTAATGTAATTTTGAGAATAACTTGCATATAAATGAAATCAATATCAAGGATATTCATAACTTACATATTAACTTTCTTTTATTAAATTTGTAATATGACATTAAACCTACCCCTAAGTTTATTATAAGTATACCACATGTAATTAATTCATAATTATCTTATATGTTTTCATGTCACTTGATGTAAATAATGCATACTATAATTAAATGTGAAATGGAAAATTTGGAAGGATATATTAATTATACTCTTGGATAAAAATGTGATTGATTAAGGTCCAAGAAGTTTAGACAATATTGATATTGTATGGTGTGTGTAAGGTCAATAGCTTGGGATTGGTTCACAATAAGAGAGACTTCTAATAAACTTTTAGTAGTCTTAAATGATATAAAAATTGAGACATGATACTAACATGTTAAAAATAATTATATTTCTCCTCTTCAAAAACCTTTTATTTTTTATATCTAAACATACTTGAAATGAAGTAGAGAAAATCAAGAGAAGAAAAGCAAGTTCCTTACCTCTATGCTTGCTTATAAAAGATCCACCATTAGGAATTCCAAGGAAAGAAGAACAAGAGGTCCAGGTGGAGAAGAAGAAAATGATTAGTGATACATAACGCTAACGAATAAAATAGTGATACAACTATTAGGGAATTTTGGATATTGAAGAATCAAGAAGAAAATAGAGAAAGAAGTTCAAGAAGAATATGAAGATGTAATCTCGTAAGTGAATTTCTCCCAATGAATTTTATTCAGACATTTTGCTTCTATTTATACAAGAACTTATTAAGTCCCAAACGTATTATTGACTTTCCTTGACTTTCTAACTAACTGTAACTAATTATCTTTACAAGTTGAAACTTCAACACCCTCCCTTGAACTAAACTTTAGTTCAATTTTGACAATTCATACATGCCCAGCTTGTCCCGTAGCTTTAGAAATGCTTCAAGTTTAATGGGTTTAGTCATAATGTCAGCCACCTGCTCCTGTGTGTTGCAATATACCAATTCCACAACACCATCTCATGTAAGATCCCTTAGAAAATGAAATCTAACATCAATGTGTTTACTTCTACCATGCAACACTGAATTTTTAGAGAGCTTGATAGTAGAATTATTATCACAGTAGATCACAGTGCTTGATCCTTGATTGTGACTTAATTTTTCCAAAATTCTTCTAAGCCAAACTCCTTGGCATGCGCATGATGTTGCTACTATAAACTCTGCCTCTGTTGTTGAGAGTGTCACCACTAGTTGTTTCTTCGAGGACCAAGAAACAACTCCTGTTCCGATCATGAACACATAACCAGATGTGCTCTTTCTGTCGTCAAAGTCTCCAGCATAGTCATTGTTTGCATAACCCTTTAGTTTCCCTTCATTACCTCTCTTGTACAGAATGCCTAGATCAGTGGTGCCCCTTAAGTACCTTAGTATCCTCTTGGCAGCTTGGAGATGCATCTCATTAGGATTTTCCATGAATTTGCTTACTAAGCACACTGCATACATGAGGTCTGGTCTAGTGGCCGTAAGATACAATAGGCTTCCAACCAACTGCTTGTATTCTGTGACATTTACATTTTTTGCATCATTTGCATTTTTCATTAATTTGCATCCAGGTACAATAGGGTTCTTCAAAACATTACTTTGTTCCATCCCAAACCTTTCTAGCACCTAATGAGCATACCTCCTCTGGCAGATGAATATGAACTCAGAATTTTGTATCACTTCCACACCCAAGAAATGCTTCATTCTGCCAAGGTTTGACATATCAAACTCTTTCATCATTGAGTCTTTGAAACTTTTGAACATCCCTTCATTGTTTCCTGTGAATATAAGGTCATCCACATATAGAGTTATAATGAGTATCATTCCACTGCCACTGGTTTTTATGAACATAATGTGTTCACAGAAACATTTTTCAAACCCTTCCTTAAGAAAATAGGTTTCAATCCTGCTATACCATGCACGAGGGGCTTGCTTCAGCCCATAAAGTGCCTTTTTCAACCTATAGACCTTATGTTCTTCTCCATGCTTCTCATATCCTTGTGGTTGATCCACAAATATAGCTTCGGATAACTCCCCATGTAGGAATGCACTCTTAACATCTAGCTGGAAAACATACCAGCCCTTGTGAGCTGCAATTGCCACAATAGTTCTAATTGTGTCCCACCTAGCTATTGGTGCGAACACCTATTTGTAATCAATTCCTTGCCTTTGAGTGTATCTCTTGGCCACAAGCCTTGCCTTGTGCTTATCCACTTTTCCTTCTTCATTAAATTTGGTCTTAAAGACCCATTTCACTCCTACTGTTTTTGCCCCTGTTGGTAACACAATCAACTCCCACGTATTGTTTCTTTCAATGGCTTACATCTCTATGTCCATTGCTTCCCTTCACTTTGTGTCTCTATAAGCATCCTCAAATGTCACTGGATCCTCAGCAGTTGTGAACATAACAAGATTTTGTACTCCTTCCTCGTATGAATTTTCATTAGTAACAAAATCCTTTAGCCAGGCTGGTCTTCTTTTCCTTTTTTGCTTATTAGCATTCTGTGGTAATGCTTCTTCAGGTGTGCTGCCTGGTGAACTATTACCAGTGACAGGTTCACTTGTGTTATGTATGACAGGCTCATTTGTGTTATCTTCTGCTATTTCTTCACTTGAAACAAAATCATCATCATTGGTTGCACATTCTAACCCACCATGCTGCACTTCTTTTGTATTGCTATCCCAATTCCACCTTGCATTTTCATCACACACAATATCTCGGCTAGTTATTATCTTCTTCCCCACTAGATCATATAGCCTGTAGGCCTTTGATTCCTCACTTACACCCAACCATACACACTGCAAGCTTTTATCATCCAATTTCTTCCTGTGTTTGTCAGGTACATGGACATGAGCCACACATCCAAACACATGGAAATCTTCAGGTGTAGCATTCTGCAAAGCAGTGGTGGGACTTCTATTGATAACATGAATGGACCAGTTGGTTGCCTCTGCCTAGAAATGTTTTGGTACCCCCTTTCCTGATAGCATGCTTCACACTATATTCATTAAGGTGCGATTCTTCCTCTCAGCAACCCCATTTTGCTGTGGGGTATAGGCTGTGGGGAGTTGTCTATGAATTCCATGCATGCTGCAAAATTCATTAAATTCATGTGAGGTAAACTCCCCCCTCTATGAGTTCTTAAACAACTGATTTTCTCACCACTTGCCCTTTCAACAAGCATTCTGTATTTCTTAAAACTAGGCAATGCTTTAGATTTTCATGCAAGAAATACGCCCAAGTCTTCTAACTGAAATCATCTATAAAGGTAATGACATACCTGTTCCCACTGTTAGATTCTGGTGTGATGGGTCTACAAATATCTGGATGGACGAGTTGCAGTTTCTTTGATGCTCTCTACATGCTTTCTTTTAACAATATTTCTCTATGTTGCTTCCCTTTCATGCAATCATTGCATAACCTTGAGGAGTCTGTGATTGTGGGCAGTCCCTTAACCATTTCCTTGTGTAGTAAGGTCTGCAACCCCTTGACACTCAAGTGTCCATATCGACAGTGCCATAATTGTGTGGTATCCTCAGATGTTGCTTGCAAGCAGTTCAATTTAGGTTTAATTGCAGTGGTGAGTACAGGAAACATTTTGTTGGATGTAATTGTTGATTGCATGATCAAACCCCTTTTATGGTGATATACTCTACATACATTGTTTTTGATAATGACTGCCAAGTTCTTCTCTTGCAACTATCCTATGCTGAGGAGGTTATTCTTAATTTCAGGTATGAAGTAGACTTCATTGAATACCTTTGTTGTGCTATTGATGTGCAGTTTAATGTTTCCTTTCCCCATAGCAAGTATATTGGAATGATCTCTAAGCTTCACAGTCTGCCTGAACTGCTCATCTAGATCAAAAAACCATTCTTTGTTCCCACACATGTGGTTGCTGCAGCCTGAGTCAAGGAACCATGTAATTTCTTCTCCATCTGCTTGCTTTATTTCTTCTAAAGCCATCAGTAACATCTCTTCTTCTTCTTCTTAATCTGCCTGGTATGCATTCTTGTCTCTGTTGGGACACTCATACTGAAAGTGTCCCATTTTTTTACAGTGGTAGCATTGGATCATGGATTTACTACAGGGTTGGCTGCCCCTTCCTCGACCCCTTCCTCGATAGGCTCCTCGAAACCTTTCTCTTCCTTCACTTCTATTTTCATATCTTCTTCTAGTCTTCTCAAGATTAGAGTTAGTGATATTTAGAGCATGCTCTTCTTCCTTCTTCCCTTGCATTCTTTGTTCATGAACTAGGAGACTACTTTGAAGCTCATTTATAGACATGATAGATGGATCATTGGATTCCTCAATGGAGCAGACCACATAGTTAAATTTTGAGGTCAATGATCTCAAGATTTTTTCAACCACTACCTGTTGTCCCATCTTTTCACCATGCACCTTCATCTTATTGGCAATTGTTAAGGTTCTTGCAAAATAGTCATCAACCTTTTCTCCTTCTTTCATTCCAAGAACCTCAAATTCCCTTCTTAATGCTTGTAATTGGGCACGCTTCACCTTGGTGGAGCCTTGATACTTGAGTTTCATAAACTCCCAAATATCCTTTGAAGTCTCCTTGTTCAGAATGGTTTCAAGAATGGTTCTGTCAATGGCTTGAGACAGGTAATTCTTCACCCTCAGATCTTTCAATTTTTCTTCTTCATGTTTTTTCTGTTGTGTTCTAGTTTGCTCTCCTTCTCCACTTGCTGTAATCCTATTCTTTATTAAACACCGGTATTCTTTTGATCTTAGGAAATTTTCCATAAGCATAGCCCAATGGTCATAATGACCATCAGATCTTGGAATTGTTGCTTGCACAAACTGGTTTGATTCTGATGCCATGAATAAATCTTTTCCTGGTCCCCTTTCTTTATTTGCAATTTTCTGTTTTCTTTTGCAATTATCTCAGCAGTTTTACTCTCTTTTGATCACTCAACAGGTTTTGATATTATCTTGGGTTATTTGGTTTTGATATTATCTTGGGTTATTTGGTAATAGGCTCTGATACTATTTGTTAGGAAATTTTGGATATTGAAGAATCAAGAAGAAAACAGAGAAAGGAGTTCAAGAAGAACATAAAGATGTAATCTGGTAAGTGAATTTCTCTCAATGAATTTTATTCAGTCATTTTGCTTCTATTTATACAAGAACTTATTAAGTCCCAAACGTATTATTGACTTTCCTTGACTTGCTAACTATCTATAACGAATTATCTTTACGAGCTGAAACTTCAACAACAACATGTATCCTGAGATAGTTGTCTCTGGTCATCGTGGAATAAGTTCTCCGGCTTTATCTTGTTCACATCCATGGAAAAGATGTCTAGTGATTCATGACATGGATACAGGCTTTGATTCCTACCAGTAAGATTGATTCCTCGGATAATTCTCATCATCACAGTGGACCGAGTTCTCTAGTCTTATCTCATACATGAGATGTTTTTTGATTCCTGACATAGACACAACCTTTGATTCCCACCAATGTCAACCATAATAGCATCCATCCATCTTCCTTCCTTGTATGTTCGCGCTATTCCTTCTTGAATATATCACTTGTTCATCCGACAATCTTTTTAAAAATTACTTTTCAGGTAATCAATACCACATCGAGTCTTTTCTCCTTTATTTCTTCTTCTTTTTAATCAGAAGATATGAGACTATGATACCTTTACTTTGAAGTATTACAAAAGAATAGGGCTATTATCTTGGTGTGATTGATTTTTTATTTTATTTTATTTTATTTTAATTTTGCTGGAAAATCATTCGGTTTTGTGTTATAAAATTTTGACAACCGGTTTTCTAATTTTCATGTTTCGGAAAAGGATAAAAAGAAAAGAAAAGAAGGTGAAGCGGCCCTTAATAAACAATGGACAGCAACTAGAAAAGAATTAACGGAGGAGGAGGTGGCGCGAAAGCACGACCAGATCTGAAATCCTCAATCTGAGAGAGAGATACAGATCTCCCATCAACCGCGTCTTCTTTTCCAGTGAGGAGAAAGAGAGAATGCAGAAAACGGCGCAATCGTGGTTCACGGGAGGCCCAGTCTTCAACGACCAAAAACCCTCCCCCTCCCCCTCACCGTCTCTGCTATCAGATTGGAACGCTTACGCCGCTTCCCAGGAATCTGATTCCTCTGCGCCAGGTTTCGATCTCGAAGCCGCAGTCCGTACCACCAGCGACAAAGTCTCCGGCACATTCAACGTGTAATTTCTTCTACCCTACTACGTCATGATTATCCTTTCATTTCATATCGTCTCTTCCAAATTAGATTAAATTGTGCTTCAATCTGGTGCTAGTGTTATTCAGTCGAGAACAATTAGGTTTCTGACTAACAAAAATGATTAGAAATCTGATTTATTAAATTGCTTTGTTTTGCTTGTGAATGCTCAATTACTCTGACATTTCCTTGCTATTTAATTCCATTATGTTGTTCATTTGATCGCGGAGCAATCCATCTCTGCGGTCACGGTAATCACTGGTAGAATTGACTGGCAATGACATGCATATCATTTTTTTCATCTGTTATATGCTGAGAGTGCAATACTGTCGGTGAAATGAGTTGTAAGTTCGAATAAAAGGTAAAATCAGGAAGAGGAGAAAAAAACGAAAACTATTTTCATGCTCGATGAGATTATTTTCGTCAGATTATTACTTTGCTGCAAGCATGGACTGGAAACTGGTTTTTGAATTGGTCAATGGCTTTATTGGTATTTATTTACTCATGATCGATTGCTATCATAAATACAAGAAATGTGATTCTCGTTTAATTTCAGAGTTTCAAAAGGAGTCAGGGATATACCCGGGAGTTTTCAGTCTTCCACTGTCACTGTTCCTTCTGGACAATCCTTCATGTACTTTGGTATACTACTTGCTGCTGGAGTGTTCTTTGTCTTCATTGCATTCACCATGTTCCTACCTGTCATGGTGTTGGTGCCTCAGAAATTTGCAATCTGCTTTACTATTGGCTGCGCCTTAATCGTCGCCTCATTCTTTGCACTCAAAGGCCCTAAGAATCAGCTCGCCCACATGTTTTCAAAAGAGGTATGTGTGTGAATATATCCCCCCCTCTCTTCCCCCCTGTCCTGTGCTCATATTAGCCAATTAATCTCTCGTAGAAACATTTGAGTTATGTTTGATTGCATGGTTTGAAGTTGTTGAATGTTTCTTGTCAATGAGATATTTAGGCTCCTTGCTTTCCTTCTTAATTACAGAGGCTCCCTTTCACATTGGGATTCATCAGCACCATGGTAGGAACTGTATATGTTTCCATGGTGCTTCACAGCTACATCCTTTCCGTGCTCTTCTCCGTGTTACAGGTACCAACTTCAAATTCCTGTGTGGTACTTTGAATTTCTTTTTGTCTACTCATGTGCTTGGCAAATAGCTCACCTAGGTATCTGAGTAATATCTGGTGTAAAGCCTGAATTGTGTGGTTTAGTTAATATGCTGGTTACCTGTGCTTCCTTTCAATGCGTAATAGAAGTTTCGTCTAAGCAATCACTGAACAGAGATAAAAAAAAAATGTATAGGTACTGTTAACGTGTTTTCTTAACATTAAAAAACTAAAAGAAATTTCAAAATGCTGTTGCTTTTGTTTTTTTATATATTAAGACAATAACATATTGTATTGACTCGGGTCAACTAGGGTTACGGCCCGGGTAATTGATCTAGCTTGGCTCAATTATTTTGTTTCTTGAAACTATCTGTTATTTTATTTTATGATAATAAAGATAGATGCTTGTATAAAAGCTATCAAATATTTTTATTTTGAAAAAATAATACAAATATGATGAATTGGATAAAAAGAATGTGCTAAAATTAAAAGAGGACTATAATCTTATTGTATAACAAACAAAATTTTAATGGTATTTAAAAAAATAATAACTTGGAAATATTTTTAATAAATTTCCAAACTAGATAAACAATGTAATATTTAATTAGTTATATAATTTTAAATCAAACAAATCTTAAAATGAAAAAAATATAAAAATAAAAGGAAAAAACCCCAATAGCATGGGCCTAGGAGGCCCAACCTACTAAAATTTAAGCTTCGTTTATGGGCCTTGCAGAATAGGTCCGTGTGCATGGACTTGATATTTGTTTTTGTTTTTAAATGGGCAGATGACACCTCCTGCAAACCTAGTTTCTGACTATCATGGAGGTGAGCAAAAAACGGGATAAGTGTATTTTATCTAAAAAAAAAAACCAATTAAACTTATTTTCACATAAAACACTCTTATAACATTAACAAAACCAATTTTGCAATTAAAAAACTCAAAATTGTTTAAAAAGCAAATCAAATGGCGAAAAAATCTCAGCCCTAATTTACCTTTTTTTGTAGAAATTGGAAAGTTCAAGACCATCTCAATGCACTCCTCTCGAACAGTAACATCAAATTTGATCCTTTTGTCATTGAATCCGACCAATCAATCTCTTTCTTGCTCATCCACGGTCTTACCCTTGATCTTCTCTCTCAATTCATGGACTGAAACTGTTTAATTGCAAAACTAAAGGGATTAAAAAGGAGATCTGAAAATATACTAAGGCAAAATTAAGCAAAAGGTATTGACACCATTTTCTTTCCATAAAAAAGAGGCTCCCATTTTTTCTGTGTTTCAATTGTGATCCCCTAGGTATTAATATTCTTTATCTGAATCTGAATTTTGCTGGTATTGATCACTTCTTACCATTATTATTATTTTTTTAAATAAAAGAAAGGCAATGCCTCGTGATATTAGCCTGCTATTCCCCGCCCCTCCTTTTCGTTGTTGAATTGTAGTGTCTTGTCAGGAGTCTGGCATGCCGATTGAATTACCTTGTCTCCACTAGTGGCAGTTTATGATTTATAGAATGTCATCCTCAATAGGCCTGCCTTGCGTGTTTCAATTACCTCACCATGGCAACATTGCCCCCTCAGATCAAGCACTGCCAAACCATTGATATCAATTTCTTCATTTCGTTTCCATTGAAGTGACTGGAGTAATAACTCTCGAGAAACTAACGCCTTTTCAAAACTTTTCCAGGTCCTCGCCCTGTCATATTATGCTATTTCTTATTTCCCTGGAGGATCTACTGGACTGAAGTTTCTTTCCTCAGCTCTTACCTCTTCAATACTGGGATGTTTCGGAAGGTGATATCAGTCCCGGGTTTTCTCATGTATTATTGTTCCCATCATATATATGGTTTCTTTTATTTATTTTCTTTTTGGTGGACAAAAAACTCTTTCTGATCAGAAGAACTAGAAAGGGCAGAGCCCCACGTATAGTTTTTATAAGTTAGAAATGTTCCTTGGAATACAAGGAATAACATCCAGTTATGCTTGGACCCTTTTTCTCTTTTCTTCATTATATTATTATTATTATTATTATTTATTTATATATTTGTTTTGGTTTCTGTCGCTGTTCAAAGCCAAGCGACCACTCTTTCAACAGAGATCTAACAGAGCAACGCGAAGGATTAAAAACACCTATTGGCACAAGTCCAGCATCCCGAGAGAAAAAGAAAACACAAATTTTACAACTCATACTACCTTCCCGTTATCATATTATGCCTCATTCACTGCCTTATCAGTCTCATCCCTGCCTTCTATGCTCCCTGATTCAACCAGGCTCTTGCCAGTGTATTTGGATTTTACTGCTACTCCAATGTGATCGGCTGAAGCACCAGCCTGCATCGCCTCCACGTATGAAACCCTCAACAAACTCCTAAAGCGACGCCGAAAGGTCGGAAATCGGGACATGGAAGCTACAATCCCCTGCAATCTGTCGAGGATTGAATCCAGTTTGGTTTAGATGATCCTGGTCGAGGCTGCTCTCATTCATTATAACAACAAAAATCCAATGCAGTTTAACCCAGAAAAAGGCTGTGCTGTACCCTACCCTATCAGCTGGATGCACAATTTAAAAACATACCTTCTAATAATGGCCTGCAGCTGTGCCCTCCTGACATTTTCATCGGATGGAAATCCGGTTCCATCCCACTCCTCGGGCCTTTTATTTTCGAACTCCATAACCAGCCTTTTCAGACACATTTCTTCATTCTCATCCAGTTTCAGATTCTTTATTTGCTCTTTCATAACCAGTAACGGCTCGATTAACCACTCGAACACCTTTTCCCTTGGCCCATTGTTTCTCGCCAGCTCTACATCATCAGCTGCGAGATTCAATTGCAGTGATCATGACTGGCACTGTAAAATGGCATAAAATCAAGCCAGGGGCAAATGGTTTGGAAAAGACATACAGATCACCAACCCAGGCGAGTCAGACTTGGCAGAAACAAGCAGACAATGCAGTACGGACCAGGTAGGTAGTTTGATGCTCAGCTTCTTACAGCTGCCCTTCACGAGGCTTTCTTCGATTTCCTGGATGCTTATGAGGCCATCACGGAGGAGTATCCTGCCATTTACCTCGCAAGCTTTGAACAGCCAATCCCATACCTGCGCCATCGGAGCTTTCAAGTTCATGAGAAACAAACCTGGTTACTACTGAGAACTCCATACCTGCACTGCCTTGTATTGCTGGATTTCCCACTTGAGTGTTCTTGACTTCTGCGAGATGAGTTGCGTGTTGAGCGAGTTCTCTCTTCTAGTCTTCAAGCTGTTATTGTTCTCTCCTAGCTTAGGATTTGCGTTCTTACGGTACCTGGGCCTGGCTGTCACGGAGATATTTCAACTCCACCCCCTTTTCTAATGTTAATTATACAGAATAAAAAAAAGACTCATCGAGCCCAATACAGCACCTTGGCAGGCATGATCCTTCCCTCAAGTAGAGAAAATCATTCACATACTCGTCAAATAATGAAACCAAGGCCAGAATGTAGCCAAGCCCTTTCAGAAGTGAGTCTTCCTGAAAATTATTGAGCAAGGTTCAGATAAAACTATCAAACCCTTCTGTATTCTGAATCAAACTCGGTGAAATGGCAGACCTGATAGACGATCGCTCCACTGTAAAGTGCCAGGAAGAAGCTGGATATGATAGCAACTATTACAGCTCCTGCAACAGCTAGAGGCCACAAGATGATGGCCAGACCAGCAAATGGAACGCATACCGCCTCCAAGAATGGCCCTTCTCTACCAATCAAATCTTCCAATAGCCTTTTCCATCCTCGGAGCAGCATGTACGGGCTTTTCCACAGAGCAACAGCTGTTATCAGAGGTACATCAACTGGCACTGCGATCAGGATCACCAGCAAGCAACTTGGCAATTTTGCTAACCTTCAGAGAATAAAATCATATAGTATCAAGAATTGATGGGTTTTTTTTTTATTATTATTAAATGTGCTTGTCATTATGTAACAGAGAGTTGGAAGAAAAAGTTCATACTCCACATCCATCGGCTTTTCTTCTGGAGGGACCTTCTCACATAGTTCATCCATGTAGAAGTAAGAATGGAAGCAAAAATCTGTAAAATCGCACACTACTGTGCAGCTACCTTTGATAATGGACAGGCAACCATCCTGGTAACAGGAAATTCAAACGGAAGCCATATTACAATAAAATCACTCCACTGAAGCCTTGTCCCACTAAAGTGATAAAAATGGCCATGTTTATCCTGCTTTGCTACCCTTATGATTTTGATGCTCAAACGCACAGTGCTAGGATGTGAGAGACCGAAATATCTTTACCCCAAGATAATATAAAATGCAAATATTTCCAGAAAAATGCTGGAAATTAATGAGTAAGTGAAAGTTTAACCTGGTTTTAACAATCCAAAGCCATAAATTGGAGGGAAGAAAACAAAAAATATGAACTTGGAAGGTTAAGAGGCCTGAATGTCCACTTCTGTCCTGAAGGACATTGGTCCAACTTACATCATCTTACAGCACTGGAATGCTATCCCGACAATCACTGGGCAATGCTTTATGACTTGGGGTGAGAAGCTCATGACAAAAGCAGAATCCAGGTGTAAGAATTTGGAGAAAGTCTACTGGGATTGCATTTGAAAGCAAACATTATAAAGCAATTCGGAGAAAACAATGATACGGTTTCATACATTTGCTGCGAATACCCCAATCTACCGGGATTGCATTTTAAAGCAAACATTATAAACATGCATGCTCAGAACACCTTCATCGGATATTCGAATCATGTTCTAAAGTGGGTAGGAAACATTTAACAAGGACTTGCAGAAGCAAGAATTCTGATTCTCTCTTCAAAAACAAAAAAAATCAGAAATAACCCTAAGGCCAAAGCATATTGAACCATCCCAAATGAATATTCAGCTCTTCACTTCATCTGACGTCTCCATTTGCAATTTCAAATCTCATGTAAGCGAATCATAATCAATCTCATCCGGAACTATACTTGCAGTGAAACATAAATAATGCCAAGACAGAGAGAAACTCACAGCAAAACAGTGGTAGAATTTGTCATTGACATTCTCCCCGGCAACCTCAAAAGTTGCAAGAAGAGGAGCGAAAAATCCGTATCCAAAGCCACCCAAAAGGCTTCCACCAATTCCAATGACTGGCCAGAGGATCAAGGGCACAGGCAGCAATACAAGCACCACAATCTTCAGGACAAAACCAAGCCTCTTGGTTCTACAATTGTAAACGAAAACCGAATCAAATTACAACAACAGAAGTAAATATGAACTTCAATAGAAGCATATGTATCTGTACCTTGCCACACAATAGTACGTGTACAAGAAATGAGCTATCCAAAGACCAACGATCACAGCTGAATTTCCAATCACTATAATCCCCAGAGCGATTGGACCAATTATCGCAGCTGTGTACAAAAAGAATTTCAGCAACACAGACTCACAAGACATAACATGGAAATTCTTCACTGAGAAAACCACGCACCCCGTTAATTATATGGCTAGTAAAACATGGAGACTTGCTGAGAAAACATGATATACCTTTGACAAGGCCAAGGATGAGGAGCAAGAAGAAGATGGGCAAGAAGGAGAAAAAGCTCCAAAGGGTACCCAGAAACCCAACGGGCGCCTTCATGAGCTGGCTAGCTGAAGGTCCTCTTTGATGAATTCAATAAGCTGGCTAAGCCCAATAATAAAGAGAAACTTCATAGTAATATATATACATGGATTATTTTAGAGAAAGAGAGCTGCAGCTTTGGAGAAGCCCAGTGGAAGAAGATGGGAGGGTTGCGTGGCGAGAGACGGTGGTCCAAAGAACACGTGGCGAGGGAGGAACCTTAAAGAGGCCCGTGAGATTAACGGTGGCTCTGGGAGTGACAGACACCACTCTCTCAGTTACTTTCATCACCCCTTTTATGGCGGGAACCAACCGCCTTCTAAAATAATGTTTGTTGTTCACGGTATAAGTAGTTTGCTTTTAGAACCTTTTCTCCGTATTTGATTGGAAATATGTTTATTATTATTATATATATATCATACTTTCCAATTATTTCTGTTATTATAAACAAATCTATTTATAAAAAATTACAATATTTAATAATTAGTATTTGGATATATATTTTTATATTATCTATTTTGTTTACTAAGATTAATTTTCATTAATCTGATATTTTAGTTGAAAATAAAAATAATTTAAGTCGCGTTTAAAATTCAATTCTATGTTATTAGGGTGGCATGAGTTGTAAGGCCACACCTTAAAGAGTTTTTTTTTCTTATTATTGATTTTTTTTTTCTTAAGAAAAAGTTCTAGGCATGCCTAGCTACCCTACCCAGTGTCGCATGTTTTACTCTCTTTTTTTCTCTTTATTATATATTTTTTTGTTTCTTAATTTTTTATTGTTTTATTTTTTAAGAATACATTTCTTGTATTCAATGCATATTTTTTTTGTAAAAAATGTTAATATATAAGAATTTTCAAATTTAAAACGTTATAGAATTGTACATTGTATACGTAGATGTATAGATACCTTTGGTATTGTGTTTTGTATGATTATAAAATCCATCATTATCAAGTTCATTATAATCTCTCTAAATTCATTTGAATCTAAATCCTTTTATGTCATTTAAACTTACAAGTATTTATATACATGTGCCTATAAATTAGTGTATTGTTGAGAGAAAACACACACACATATGTATATTATTATAAAATCATATTAAATTATATATATTTTTTCTCTATTTCCTTGATCTTCATTGTTTTTACTTATTCTATTAGCTCTTTATTAAATATATTGTATGTTTATAAATATATAGTTTCATAAAATATTATTAGTATGAATTGTTTTTCATTTTCATCTTGATGCAAATAATCATATTTGATTTGTTCATAAAAAGTAAAAAGTATGTTAATCTCTCTCTCTCTCTCTCTCTCTCTATATATATATATATATATATATATTATCTCTTATATTCATTTCAATACAAATTTAAATAAGATTTCTTCAAATCTTATTAATTACTATTGTCACGACAATGTTTCCCCTGCCTTCCCTAGATGAGAGTGCGTGATGTTTTGTATAATTATAAATTACAATTATTATTTTTAGGAGTCTCCACCATTAATTAAGATCACTAAAAAATCTAATGGTTTACTAGAGTCTAGAAAAGAGATTTGTTGTGAAATGAAAAGATGCATCATCCGTAGTGTACCATACTTAACGTAAGTTACATTGTTGTTTGATTTTTTTCTAAGTTAGATTTTTATTTGTTAGTTTTTTCTAAGGTTTATAATAAATCTCTTTTTATGAGTGAGTCTCTATTTTATAGATCTCTATTTTAAAATCAATAATTAATTTAAGTTTGTTTCCACAAGCATGTTTGGGAGACTGTATTGCCTCCCCTTCCAATTTCAAATCTTTAACATTGAGTTCTTATAGAATTTTTTATTTAAATTTTTTTATATATTTTAAATTAGTATTTATATTTTTTTAATCATATTAGATTTAGTGGAGTTCATAACCTGGATCATGAGCTTAATATATAAACCTAGACTAGCTCATATTTGTCTAATATATCAATGTCTTAAGGTTAGTTTTTGATGACATAAAATATATCCATAATATTTTGAAATTGTTTATCAACTTTCTTTAATAATCATCACTATTTTTTCCTCTTAAATAAAAACAATGATTTTAGTTAAAAATAAATAAATTACGTTCAGTAAAATCAAAAAGATATATATATTAATAGAATTTTGTTTTCAACGATAGTGCCAAAAACGTTTTTGAGACCTCTATATTTTCTCGTATATTTTTTAAAAAATAGATCCCTTTACAATTAACACACGGATATATAAAATAGTTATTAATGATAAATGATTTTCTAAAGTTCATTACAGATTCATAATAATTCTATTTGCTTAACAAAAGACTTTTAATTCTCCAAAAGAAAAGAGATTGAGGTGTTTGGTAGAGTTTTTTAAAAGTGATTTTGAAAAAAAATAATTTTTTTTATTTTTTATTTTAAATTAATTTTTTAATATTTTTAGATAATTTTAAAGTGTTAATGTTAAAAATAATTTTAAAAAAATAAAAAAAATATTATTTAAATACATCTCTAAATAAAAAAACTTTAAAAAATTCCAAAAGCAAAATCAATAATAAACAAATCCTCGAAGTAATAAAACGTGCAGCATCCCAAACTTGACGCGCTCTCTCGTGTTTTGCTGCCACATTAGAAAATTAGCCATAAACTGTTTGCTAAAATTACTTTAATAGTCACGCAATCAAATTAATTTATAAATGACTCCTTGAATTCATAGAAATCAATGGCATACTTCTTCAGGAAACATTCAAATGTTATTGCCATTGCCATAGCTTCCCTGGCTCTAGTTTCTGTGGTGGTTCTAACAAAGAATTCCGTTAATGGATTTTTATGGTTTCATTTCTTTTCCTCTCAACGGGGATGGACCGGCATCACCAATCTTGGGACGACTTCTTCTTCCTCTGCATTCATGACTGTATGGAGCTTTGTTTCGCTTTTCTCACACTAAGGAGTTAACTTACTACAGGACCAACCCATGTTTCTGTCTTTTCTGGTGCAGGATCAAGGAAAGAGGAAGACATTGATCAATGGAGGAAAGGTTTCCAAAGAGAAATATGTTTTGGTGGGAGATGGAAGACGAAGTGATGCGAAATTACAGAGAGTTGAAGCAGGTCTTGCCATGGCTAGAACTTTGATAAGAGAAGCTGCAGAAGACAACAACTGCACATCAAGTCTTCACGATGATTTGGATTATATTCCTCGAGGTTACATATATAGGAATGCTTGTGCCTTCCACAGGTAATCAGCTTTTGATCTGTTAATTATACTAATCACCACGAGCAAATTAGATATCCACCTGATTTCCTTGGCTTTGATATTATCTGCATGTACTTGTGAGAAACCAGTGAAGTGATTATTATTGTTTTTAACCACGCCGGAAAAATATTTCAATTGATCAAGGAAAACTGTACATCACGGCAGTGACTGCTTCGAAAAGTTTAGATTGACTTGGTAGAATCACGCTTCCACACAACCATGCATGCAGGAGTTACGTTTTGATGGAGAAGATGTTCAAAATCTTTGTCTACGAAGAGGGAGAGCCTCCTTTGTTTCATTACGGCACCTGCAAGGACATATACTCGATGGAAGGAGTGTTCCTCAGCCTGATGGAAACAAATACCAAGTTCCGGACCTCGAATCCTGATGAAGCTCATGTCTATTTTCTTCCTTTTAGTGTTGTGATGATCATCGAGCACCTCTTCCATCCACTCATTCGCGATAAAGCGGTTCTTGAACGCACTGTTTCTGATTATGTCCGCATCATCTCCCACAAGTATCTGTACTGGAATCGAAGCCTTGGAGCGGATCATTTCATGCTTTCCTGTCATGACTGGGTAAAACAAAAAGAACTGCATCGTTTTCACTAACCATGCTCAGAACTCATTTCTTGTGATGGTGTTCATCCTCGATTTTTGTTGGTCTCAGGGGCCTCGTGCTACTTGGTATGTTCGTCAGCTCTACTACAATTCCATCCGGGTCCTATGCAACGCCAACACCTCAGAGCATTTTAATCCGAAGAAAGATGCATCATTTCCGGAGATCAATCTGAGAACAGGGGAGATCACGGGCCTTGCCGGCGGCTCATCCCCGTCCAACCGTACAGTCCTGGCATTCTTTGCCGGTAAAATGCATGGGAAACTCAGGCCAGCACTTTTGCAGCACTGGATGGGAAAGGACGAGGATGTTCAAGTTTACGAGACACTGCCTCAGGGAATCTCGTATCATGAGATGATGAAGAAGAGCAGGTACTGCATTTGCCCGAGTGGACATGAAGTTGCCAGTCCAAGAATTGCTGAGGCAATTTATGCGGAATGTGTTCCAGTTTTAATATCACAGCATTATATCTTTCCTTTCAGTGATGTTCTTGACTGGGACTCATTCACCGTTCAAGTTCCGGTCACTGAAATACCAGACCTGAAGAACATTTTAGAGGCAATACCTGAAGATCAGTATTCAAGAATGCAGGAGAGAGTCAAGCAAGTGCAGAGACATTTTCTGGTGAATGATCCTCCCGAAAGATATGATGTCTTCCACATGATAATCCATTCAATCTGGCTTCGAAGGTTGAATGTGCGATTTTAATTCTGCAAGATCAAAATGCTAAATAAATCCTCGAAGTAATAAAATGCATGCTCCAATGCCTCTATCTAGCCGGCGTCTGTTAGAATTCCCACACCTTACGCTCTCGTGTTTGCCAAATCAGAAGAGTACGTAGCCATGAATTGTTCTAGAAATCACGCAACCTATGAATCTGTAAATGATTCCTCGAATCCATAATCATATCAGTTCTGTAAGAGAGCTGAAGCTTCATTTTATATTCAAACTATCTTTTCTGTACTTTCCTTTTTTCCCTTTTTCAACATCCAGCTCCACCACACTTAACTATTTATTTTAAATCATAATAAAAAACATTTTTTTGAAATAATTTTTTAAACTTCAACTCGTAAAATCAAAAACAATCTCAAAAACAATCCTAAACACACCATCACACCAATAGCTCCCTCTCCTCACCGTGTACCTGCAGTTTGACACAATTTTGGGTGGGTCCATACCCACAAAACTTTCTTTTTTTATTTAACCCCATAACAAAATTACTACTTACTTTTTTTCAAACCAGGGTTCCAAACCATGGTTCGATGAAAAACTATTATTGTTGATTTGTTTCTCCGTGCGGTTATGTTTTGATTGCAACCAGAGTTTGCATGGGACCCATATAGTATAGCACATTAAGCATTTCAGATTTATATATGTGTACAAATGAATTCAAAATCATATAAGTTGGAATTTAGAGCTGAAAGATATACAACTCTGTTTTGCTTGAATTTCGTAGTTTAATTGCAAGGCTGGTCCCAATATTGAATAACACGAAATTTAAAAAAATTACACTCATTTTATTTTTTGTAAAGTATTGAATAAAAAATAAAATAAAAATATAGTTTAACTAAAACAAATCAAGTTGACATCTTAAAAAAATATTGAAACAATGATATATTGAATTCACTCGGGTCAATCTAGGTTAACCTTTTAAATATATAATCTGCGTTATAAGACCATGATAAGTTTAAATAAAACAAATCAAATCAAATATCAAATTATAAAGTTCAATTCATAATAAACAGGTTGTTGAATAGTGAAATTGAGAAAAAAATTAATATAAAAAAGACCTAATAAAATTATTTTTTAGAACAAAATTATGAACATTATAATATTATAAGAATTTTATCATCAATCTCGCAAGGTTGTTACATTCTCTGATTGCTCAGAAATGTTAACATGATATATAAATATGTCAAGAGATTTCTTGTTTAATTTTATCTCAATCTAACAGTCTGATATTGAGATATGATTGATATTGTAAAACTATTTATTATTTTAAAAATATTATTTAGGAATATGGTCGAATTTTTGGAAAGGACTGAAATTTTGAGTGAGATAAAATTTGTCCTGGTTTGCTCTGTTTTTTGAATTGGAATAAAATATTTCGGTCATTTTGGGTGTAGGAGAATGAAATTAACAAAACTACCCAATATTGAATAACAAAAATATTGTATTGTTTTTTCCTCAATATCTAATAGGAATGGACTATTTACACATCGAAATTTAAAAAAATTACAGTCATTTTATTTTTCCTAAATGACATCAATTCTTTCTTAATGGATTAATATATTTTTTGAAAAATAATTTTTAGTTGAAGTACTTGTTTAAAAGGTTCAAGTATAGGGTGAGACTAATATCCGTTTATAGGGGTAAGACTAATATCTATGCTAAATATCCCTGGACTTGGTAGAATACCGGATCCATATGACATGAGTCCGACTTGCTTCTAGGCTCAATGCTCAAGCTCAAGTGGACTTGTGTATGATGAATTGTTGGGTCCAATATCTTTGAGTTAGCTATGTATTAGGTCCAAATAAACAATAATTTGGTAAGTTATCAAACTCATCGCTTATGGGCATGCATTGTGTCAAACCCACGTGTGTATGGGTCTAGTGATCACAATAGGCCTTATGTTGGGCTATAAGGTTTGTTTATTCATGTGACTTTTAATATGAAATATCAATGTCAAGGATATTTGTCTATTTAATATTGTGTAAATTTATCCTTCATTAACACTATATAAGAGATATATTCCAACCATTTAATGTCTTGCAAGAGCAATTATCTCTTATTAATGCTATTACGAGGAAATAACTCTCTAACCCCTCAAATCCAACAAAACAACAAGGTTCAGGGGTTATAAATAGCCCTAAACCATCAAGGTAAAATGTGGACAATCTTCATTCTTTACTATGTACATATTTTCAAAACATTAGTCTCTAAAATATCACTGCATTCTCTTTTGACAAAGATACTTAAACATTTAAAAATCCCTTAACCTATCATAAGGGACCTTTTACAGGTTAAGGCTGTGTTTGTTTCTCGAAATTCACTTTCCGGGAAATCACTTTCCAAACTTTTCTGTGTTTGTTTGTTTTTCAGAAAGTTGGTCAACGGAAAACATTTTTCAGTCAAAGAAAAATTTGGCTTGGTTTTCATAAAAGTATTTTCCGGAAAATGTGGGCAGAAAACACTTTCCGGAAGTTGTGAAAAATTTAGAAATGTCATTATTTGCTGATTATATCAAATTTGATCCTCAAACTTTTGAATGCTATATATAATTTGTTTTGAATATTTATTTTTCAATTCCATCTCTTAAAATTTAATTTTTATATTAATTTTGGTTTTTATTTTATAATTGCTATTTGCTTTTTTTCTTATCATTTTTTTATTTAAATTTTTTATCTATCAAATTTGGTCCTAATTTTTTTTTATTGTTATTATTTTATTTAATATAATTTATGAAATGTTAATTATTATTATTTTAATTTATTCACCTTTCATTTTTTTAATTTTTTAGATTTGATCTCTATTATTTTGATTATTATTTATTTTATTTGAGATAATTTATGAAATTATATATTTTTTTGAATTTCATTCTCAATCAACTTTTTAATTTGTAAGATTTATTCCTCATTATTTTAATAAACTTGAAAAAAAATTAATTTGTTGATAAATTATTTTTCAGTTCATTTTCCATAATACAAACAAATACTAGAAAGTGTTTTCCAGTTCATTTTCTATAACACTGCCAAACATCGGAATTCACTTTCCAAGAATTCAATTTTCAGAAATTCACTTTCCAACGTAAAACCAGCTTCCATCAAACAAACGGTGCCTAAATGGAGCAATCCATATTAAGTTACACTCATTTAGGCAAGAACCAAATGATTAACCAATTTACCCATCAATAAAACCCCTGTTCCTAAGCTCATTGGGATTTTCAGGGCATCATCAATTGGTGTTGTATGTGGGAAATGTGATAAAAATGCCACTAACTCTCTTCTGGATGTGTATTTTGAGCTTTCTGAGTTAGTCAATGGCATGCAATCATCAAATTACTCTTCTACCTTATCATTTCCATATTGCACTATTGTATCTCTATCATTACTGTTTTACAATAACCATGACAAAGAGGAGTATCACCATTTGCAACCTGAACAACTAGGTTACTTTTTTTCTACTGCTAATCTGATCTTTCTGATTGCATTTATGTCGATAAAGTTATGGATACTTCGAGTATCAATGAGAATTATAACTGAATGTCCACCAATTTTTCCAACAAACCTCATTATTTTTGGGGATGGAGTGCCTACGATTGCATGCAAGGAAATACTCAGTAACTCAGCTTGCAGGGCAACATGTATCTCTTCTATTTGACCTGTAATCTCTTTCTCTTCCAGTCCTTCTTCTTCTTCAAACTCCATTCCTTCTACAAGTATAATCTGGGTTTGTTGCATCGATGTCCAGCTTGGTATTTTTCATTATAGAAATAACATAACCCTTTCTCCCTTCTTTCTTGCATTTGATTGGGACTTATTCTCTTAACATGATAAGGGTTCTTTTTTTTGGAATGTAGGAACAGGTTTTGGTGGGACTGGTAGCCTAAGGACTGACTCTGGAGTGGTTGGACTGTATTTTGCATGAACCATTGTATTCTGAGAAGTGACTTCCCATGAACTCCCTCGGTTTGTAACACGCATCAAGCTATCATAGCTTGATGCTAGGTTGTTCAATCGTTGTAATACACCTTTCATAAGCAATCCATGTATGGATTATCCTTTCTGCGAGGTTGTAGTTATATCTTTTAATTGTTTAACTGTATATAAAGCTGTGTAAGTTGAGTGCCTTCAGCCATGTTACGGGAACACGACTTTGATACCACTTGTTAACCTAAATGGAATTTAGTAAAAAACAATATTAACATGAATTTGATGATTGTTATGTGATTAACTACCCACTTTCGTACTAACATCATTACATAATTAACCACCGATTAAAACATTAAGTAATAAAAGAACTGGCACCTAATAAAAGAACTCACCTATTACTGTTAATGCTATAACAGTCCCTACATAAAATAATAATTAATCAATGCCCTGCAATTATCCTAAATTGCATACTGCTCCTCTTTATATAGTCAGTGGCGTTGACTCATACTTGACTTGTAACGTATGTCCGCGTGAGTTAGTTTAATTACTTGTTCTGAAACTGAGAGTTTCAGACGGTCCCTTGGGGAAGACCAGGTCATGACGAGGCACAGGAAATGCCGTGTGTTTCCTTCGCCAGACTGTTAGAAAATCGGCGCCCTGAGCTTGCCCAGAAATCTCCTCACGCGTACTGCGACCCATGCACTACTCATATATTAATAGCAGCAGCTGCCTCCTGGGCTTCCATCTTCAAAACTACACTAGCTTTAATTTACTCCCTCCTCTCTCACTTCAAAACCATCACTTAATTTGGTGTCTCCTGAACTGTAAAGAGCTCCTCATCCCTACGTATCACCATCTTCCCCACAGTCAAGATCATGAAGGTATGGATTCGTGATCAGAACACAAGTATATATATATATATTACTAGCTTGTTATTGACTAATGGTGCTAAATTATTGCAGCAAGAGATAGTGATCAAGGTGAAGGTGAATGGACCCAGGTCCCGCTCCAAAGCATTGCAAATTGTAGTTGGGCTTTCAGGTGAACAAAACCTTACACGCACACGAGTTTTAGAATTGCAATACCAAATAGAAACCATGCATGAGTGGAGAAATTCAGAATGTTGACGGGTTTATATTTTTTTTGTTATTCTGTAGGGGTTGAATCTGCTGGTTTAGGAGGGCGAGATAAGAGCCAGATCGAGGTGGTAGGCGATGGAGTTGACGCAGTAGAACTTGTCAGTTTGCTGAGAAAGAAAGTAGGCTACGCAGAGTTAGCAAGTGTAGCAGAAAAGAAAGAAGTGAATGAGTCAGCGGTGCAGCCGGTGGCTTGGCCGATGTACGGTGGAGGCATGCCTCAGACCTATTTTTATCCGATTTACCCCCCGAACTATTATTAGGACCTTTCTCGCTTCATCATGTAATCACCAAACAGGTTGACCAGAGGGAGAGAAAGAGAGATTGAAGCAGAGTCAGTTTATTAATTTTGTAGAGCATGTTGCTTTATTAAAGCTTAACTAGTTTATTAATCTTCACACATCCACGCAATACATCTTCAAATTTCTACGTGCCAGATCGTAACAATCATTGAAAGTCGTGTTTGTTTTTTAACATATTTGTTTTTGCATAAAATGATATTTTTTAAAGTATTTTAAAAAAGTTAATTTTAAATAAAAATTAAAAATATTTTAAGAAAAATTCAAACTTTTTTTAAAAAAAAATACAATCTGACCCTTTAAATCTAATAAGATTGGGGACTAAATCTGGGAGGCATGGCCCATGATACCTCCTACGTCTCCCAATGCCACCACCATAGACCTTATCAGCCTAACACTCCAAATCCGAAACACCACCACTTCTAGAATAGTAGTGCTGATAGCTGTTTTTTAAAATATTTATTTATTTATAAATATATTAAATTATTTTTAACACTAATAAAACAATAAAAGATATTTTTTTTATTCGATAATAAAAGATATCATCAAACTAGATTATATATTGATCTTTTATTTATGTCTGTTTTGTATGCCTTTCAACCTTTTAATGAACAACAACAACAACAACAATAATAATAATAGGAAAAAATAATTTTTACATAATATAAATTTAAAATTATGTAAAAAACATTTTTTTCTCATACAAATTGTTATTTTTCCAAACACATCTTTAAATCTTAACAGGCTTGGCTCATCCACATAGACTAAGCTTTGGCCTAAAGCCCAAAAACATTACCCGCACTAAGAATAGAAAGATGGAAGATCAAATTGATAATTTCAATTAAATCTTCTTAACAACATTAAGAACATGGATGAACCCATAAATTTAATTTTAAGATGCAGTCTAGACTAAACCATATGAAAGGGGTAAAAAGATGTAGCATGAAAAATTTAAACATAATAATGCATTGAATAGGAAAAATAAATTGTGAAATCAAACCCTGACCCCAAACCTAAACCTAAATATTCAAATTGGATCAGGATTGATTGGTCCAAACTAAGCCTTTTAGTGGAAAAATTAAGGTAAGAGAATGATAATTTATAGGTTTAGGTTTTGATCGAAGCATACAAGATACACGACAATATAAGTTTATAAGAAATCAAAAGAAGCAATTTATGAACATTCAAACAACAAACCTAAAAATCATTTGCGCTAGAGATCATAATTTAAGCTAAGCTTTAAACTAGATAAATTGTCTGCTCTATGTTATGAGTCAGGTTGTTTTTTTTATATAAATATAAAAATAATTGATCATGTGATATCAATATTTTAAAAGGAATAAGATAAATCCAAGAATCTAATAACTAAAAGAGATCATACATAGTTGATGCGAACCTTGTGATCACGTGGTCATGCAACCTCCAATCATGAATGAGATTTGATCCCGGAAAAGCCGAAATAGGGAAACTTGCCCCAAGGCACCAACACTATTAGAATGAGTAGAATGACGTCACGAAGCCAGTTAATCTTCGATAAGTCGGATTTAGTTCGTTCAAGAACTAAAGAATGCAATAATCACTCTCACACATAAACTGAAAAGTTTAGAATTAAAGTTCATTAATAGTTGCTGAAATTTAGCTAACATGAATTTAAATAATCTTTTAAAAACTAACCCTAATGGACCCCTTATATGGGCTTAAATGAGGTCCACTCAAAACTGACCAAAAACCCTAAGTTGGAAAGCCCATGACTTAATCTAAGCAAGCCGTGGATCCTAGCTGAAAACAAAGTTTTAATTAAGCCCAAACAAGCCTTGGACTCTAGATAACAAAATTAAATAAATCTCATAAGTCTTATTTATAGCCTTCCATCCAGCCCCTTAATCCTAGAAACAAAATGAAAAGGTAGCCCATAAGTCCTTACTGGTGTTTCTAGGCTGGTTCACATCAATAGTGTTACTTTCATGAGCATCTTATGCTTACTTTCATGTAATTAATTTAATTTAATTCAAAAATACATTCCTTTTAAAGAAGCTAGATTCAACAAATGTAGAGGAAAAACTCGAGTTAACCCTTGTTACTTTCAAAACCAAATAAAAATCTTATAAAAAAATAATAAAAAAATATTGGTGGATAAAATTGAAAAAAAAACTTTAAAATAACCTAGCAAGTATGAGTAAACTTTGTAAACTTAGATTAATATCTCAAACTCATAATCCAATTAAAGTATAGAGTTGAGTAAATTTAAATTATAGTTGTTATAGAATTTATGTTTACAATAACTATGAAAAACTTGAGATGCAGTAGTAATCAACAAAGAAAGTAGAAATGAGCTCGCGCACATGAGGATGAGTTTAGTAAGAGGAAAACCTCCTATTCACCCCCCCTGCACACGAGGTAACACCTATACTCTCTAAAATCTTTTTGTTGTTTTGTTAAAATATTTGAATGACCCTTAAACTAAAAACATTAAATTTTTAATCATTGAAAATTATAACTAACAGTTACAAATTTCAAAGCATTTTTAGTTTTGGTTTTCATAGTTATTGTAAACATAAATTCTATAACAACTATAATTTAAATTATTATAACAGCTTTATTTTCAAAATATTGTAATAGCCACTTTAAGTTCATAAATATGGTTGTTACATTATAGTAGCCTATAAATACTATGCAGATTTTTCCAACAAGGATATTCGAAAAATCTACTCTTCTTTTTCTAGTTTGTTGGTTCTCTCTTCTCTTGTTTCTTTGCTGTTTTTGTGTTTCCTTTATGTTTTGATGAAGAGCTTGT
The DNA here is from genome assembly GCA_032356905.1 of Salix exigua. Lineage (NCBI taxonomy): Eukaryota > Viridiplantae > Streptophyta > Magnoliopsida > Malpighiales > Salicaceae > Salix > Salix exigua. The sequence continues at coordinate 11,184,451 of CM063601.1, forward strand.
TGAATCCTGGAGGATACCTTATTTGTTGGGGAAATATCCTTAATGATAGTACTAAGCACACCTCAAGTTTTCTTTTATTTTGTTTTTGTTCCTTTCTTTTCCATTATCTAAACAACAATCTTAAGGATATATACTTCTAAAATGGATGGAAACACTGCTGCTAATGGTGCCCTTGCCCTCAACATTGTTCCTGCTGCAACTGTTCTCCCTCCTCCAGCAGTTACTGCTCCATTGCCTAGGCCAACCATCGTTTCTTTGGCCGAGCCTTTTCTTGACATCTCAAAAATTGAGGTGTTCTCTGGGGAGAACTTCCGAAGATGGAAAGAGAGGATTTTTGGTGTTTTGACTTGCATGGCGTGGCTTGGGTTCTTGCCGATCCCAAAGATGCTAAGAATGTTGAAGCATGGACATATGAAAATAAGGTTTGTAGGCCCTCTATTTTAAGTACTTTCTCTAATGAGTTGTTTGATGTGTATTGTAGCTACAAGGAAGTAAGGGAAATATGGGGAAATATCGTTGCGAAATACAGTACCGAAGATGTTGGCAAACATAAATTGGTCATTGGTAAACTTACGATTGGGAAATGGTTCACAACAAAGATATTAAGGCTCAAATTAATGAATACCATAGTCTCCTTGAAGATATGAAGGCTGAAAATATTAACCTTCCTGAACCTTTCATTGCTGGAATACTCATCTAAAAACTCCCTAACTTGTGGAGAGAGTACAAGCAACAACTGAAGCACAAGCACAAACAAATTGATATTGATCGACCTTATCACTCACATCATAATTGAGGACACAGATACAAAGGAGTTGTAAGGTACAAGGAAGAAGGAGATTACCACCAAAACAAACTTGGTAGAAGGGAGTCCATATCAAAAAAGGTATGAGAACAAATTTAATAAGAATTTTAAGTCCAATGGTAACAGTATCACTATATTCAAACCCAAAACCAATAATAATTTTAGGAAAAAGGGAAATTGCTTTGTGTGTGGCAAACCTGACCACCGTGCACCTCAATGCTTTAATAGAAAAAGAAACAACAATCCTCCTAAAACTATGGTCAACATGGTTGAAGGTGAAGACATTATTGTCGCTGTTGTTTCTCAAGTTAATATGGTGACCAATGAGAAGAATTAGGTGGTAGACTCCGGTGCTACAAAACACATGTTTGTAAATAAAGAATTCTTCTACACTTATACACCTTTTAAGGATGTAGAAGAAGTGGTCCACCTTAGAGATTCAAGGACAACAAATGTTCTTGGAAAAGGCAAAGTCCTTCTAAAATTGACTTCAGGAAAGATGCTAGTATTAAATGAGGTGTTAAAAGAGAAATTGATTTATATAGCTTAATACATACAAATTTAGGAAATTTAAAACAAACCATGACTAGAGGAGGCAATAAATTTTATGTGACCTTCATAATTGAATTTTAAAGATATACAAAACTTTACCTACTTAGAAGTAAAGATGAAGCTTATAACATGTTTTTATTATATAAAGAAGAAGTAAAAAATCAACTAAATAAAAAAAATCAAAAGAGTTAGATCAGATAGAGGAGGTGAGCATGTTCTAATGAATGATTATTGTGAAAAAGAAGGCATTATACATGAAGTTACTCCACCTTATTCACCCGAATCAAGTGGAATAGCTGAAAGGAAAAATAGAACTTTAAAAAAATGATGAATGTCATGCTAGTTAGTTCTTCCGCATTTGATAATTTATGGGGTAAAGCTATTTTATCTGCATGTCATTTATAAAATAGAATTCCTTATAAGAAAACTGGTTTAACATCATATAAACTATAGAAAGGTTATCCACCAAATTTAAAATATCTAAATGTGTGGGGGTGTCTAACTAAGGTTATGCTACCTGAACCAAAGAGAAAAAAGATGGGATCAAAAACTTCTGATTGTATGTTTATTGGTTATCCTAAAAATAGTGATGCATATAGGTTTCTAGTTTTAAAAAGTGATGTGTTAGATCACAACACTATTATAGAAACAAAAAATGTTGAATTCTTTAAACATATTTGTCCATTAAAGGAAAAGATTTCTCACACATCTATTATTAACAATGTACCTATCAATAATAATAGGATTGATGAAACTCATATTGAGGAAATAAGGAGTAAGATACAAAGAAAAGAAACTTCATTCGGAAATGAATTTTTAACTTATTTAATAGATAATGATCCAATAACCTATACTAAAGCTGTCTCTTCCTCTGATTCTTTATTTTGGAAAGAAGCAATTAAAGTTGAAATAGATTCGCTTTTACAAAAGCAAACTTGGAAGATTGTTGATTTGCCACCCGATGCAAAACCTATTGGTTGCAAATGGATCTTTAAAAGAAAATATCTTCCTAATGGTTCTATAGATAAATATAAAGCAAGATTAGTATCAAAAGGCTTCGCTCAAAAATAAAATGTGGATTATTTTGATACATTTTCACCCGTAGATAGAATTACTTCAATTCGAGTTCTGATTGCTTTAGCTTCTATTCATAATCTCGTTATACATAAAATGGATTTTAAAAATGCCTTTTTAAATGGTGATTTAGAAGAAGAGATATATATGTTGCAACCCGAAGGCTTTACAATTACTGATAAAAAAATAAAGTTTGTAAATTGAGAAAATCTTTATATGGCTTAAAGCAAGCTCCTAAAAAATGGCACGATAAATTTGATCATGTAATTTGAAGTGATAGTTTTTCATCCGTTAGTGTGGATAAATGTGTTTATACTAAGACGAGTGATAATGAATATGTGATCATTAGTTTATATGGAGATGATACTCTTATTTTCGGTTCTAGCATGAATATTGTGCATAACACTAAATATTTCTTGGCATCTAAATTTGATATGAAAGATATGTGTGAAGCTAGTGTCATATTAGGTATAAAAATTGTAAGGAGTAACAATGGTATGATGTTAACACAGGAACATGATGTAGAAAAACTTCTCAAGAAGTTTGGTCATTTTGATGTAACACTTGTGAGTACTCCTTATTATGCAAACTCTCAATTAAAGAAAAATAAAAGCGATGTTATTGGTCAACTTGAGTATGCTCAGATCATTGGGAGTCTGATGCATTTAATGAATTTCACTCGACTTGATATGGCATACGTTGTATGTAGATGGAGTAGATATACATAAAATCCTAATCATGAGCATTGGGTGATGATAATCCTACTAATGAAATATCTAAGAGATACCATGAATTATGACATTCTATATAGTGGATTTCCCATTGTATTGGAAGGATATAGTGATGCAAACTGGATTTTAGATTTAGATGAGATTAAATCCACTAGTGGCTATATCTTTATTCTAGGCGGTGGTGTAGTGTCTTGGAAATCTTCCAAACAAAGCTTAATTACTCGATCCACCATGGAGTCAGAATTTATAGCACTAAACTTAGCAGGATATTAAGCTGATTGGTTGTGAAATTTTTTTTAATTCAAATTCCATTGAGAATAAAACCAACACCTTATATATCCATGCACTATGATTGTCAAGTGACAATATCCATTGTAAAGAATAAATCTTTCAATGATAAAAATTGACATATTCGATTAAGACATGATGTAGTAAAACAATTGTTAAAAGATGGAGTTCTTTCAATAGATTATGTGAAGTTAGAAATGAATTTGACTGATCCTCTGACTAAACCACTTGGTAGAAAGATGGTATTAGAAATATCAAGAGGAATGGGACTAATGCCAAAGTAAGAAATCAAAATAATAGTAACCCAACCTATGAGATTGGATATCCTATGAATTAGGTTCATATGGCTAACAACAAAGTTATTTATGATTTTACACGATTATAAAACAAGTCCTTTTCTATGATGTGAGAATAATGCTAGTTTGTAAATCAAGGAGAGAATGAACTATAAAGTTCTTAAGGAGTTCCATATTCCTTATGGATAGTGTTCAAAATACAATGAAAACTTGATGGAATCACCTATATGAGTTTGGAATGGGGCCGCTCCCATAAGATTCTAGCAAAATCTTTAAAGCACTCATGAAGAACCAGACACGCACATGGCCGATTAAAAGCGCAAAATCGAGTTAAACAACAAGGAATTGTGGGGGTGTAATGTGATTGGTGAGATACATAAATTACAATGAGAATTATTGTGCTCATAGAAATTAAATATTTCACCAATAATTCTGTAAGCCAAATCTCATACTTTCTATAAACTGGTTCATAGTCCAAAAGACACCAGTTTAGATGCATTACACTCATTTGTGAAAGAGATCCAACAAATTTATTTACATATTTCTTCTTCTTCTTCTTCTTATTATTATTATTTAAAAGCGTTTTGAAATATATAGGGGATTGTAGTAAAAATTACAAAAAATATTTCAAAAGACTATCCCACATTGGTAAAACACAAAAGACCCCTTAAGTGCAAATAGTATATATAGGACCTACTATCCCACATTGGAGAAAGAAGTTTTTTATCAAGTGTTTATATACTAAAATTTGAGATAGGGTAGAAACCAACAAAGGAAGTAGAAATGAGCTTGCACACACGGGGATGAGTTGAGTAAGTGGAAAACTTTCGATTCACCCCCCATGCACATGACGCAACGCATATACTCTTTGAAATCATTTTTTTGTTTTGTTAAAATATTTGAATGACCCTTAAACTAAAAACATTAAATTTGTAACCATTGAAAATTATAACTAACAACTACAAATTTCAAAACATTTTCGGTTTTGGTTTTCATAGTTATTGTAAACATAAATTCTATAACAACTATAATTTAAATTTAAATTTAAATTATTATATTAGATTTTATTTAAATTATTGTAACAACCACTTTAATTTCATAAATATGGCTTTTACATTATAGTAACTTATAAATACTATGCAGATTTTTCAAACAAGGATATCCGAAAAATCTACTTCTCTTCTTCTTCTAATTTGTTGGTTCTCTCTTCTCTTGTTTCTTTGCTGTTTTTGTGTTCCCTCTATGTTTTGGGGAAGAGCATGTTTAATCATGGAGGATACCTTATTTGTTGGGGAAATATTCTTAAGGATAGTGCTAAGCACGCCTTAAGTTTTCTTTTATTTTGTTTTCGTTCCTTGCTTTTCCATTATCTAAACATCATATAATTGCGACCATATTCCTTTGCATTCTACCACATTATTCTTTCTTATACTTTGCTCTTCCTCAATATTTTTATATGGTCTCCTTCAGCCCTGCAACTAGAATTCCTTTCCACCCATAACAAAACTTATGCTTAAGTCAGTAAAATTCGATCGAATGGTGTTTAGGCTTCTGAGTCAATCCACTCTCCACACCATGTCACATCTCCCAGTTTTAGTACAAACATATTAGCTATAATATTGCACTATTGTATCTCTATCATTACTGTTTTACAATAACCATGACAAAGAGGAGTATCACCATTTGCAACCTCAACAACTAGGTTACTTTTTTCTACTGCTAATCCGATCTTTCTGGTTGCATTTATGTTGATAAAGTTATGGATACTTCGAGTATCAATGAGAATTATAACTGATTGTCCACCAATTTTTCCAACAAACCTCATTATTTTTGGGGATGGAGTACCTGCGATTGTATGCAAGGAAATACCTAGTAACTCAACTTGCAGGGTAACAGGTATCTCTTCTATTCCTTCTTCTTATTCTTTTTCAAACTCTATTTCTTCTAACAAGTATAATCTGGGTTTGTTGCATCGATGTCCAGCTTGGTATTTTTCATCACAGAAATAACATAACTCTTTCTCCCTTCTTTCTTGTATTTGACTGGGACTTATTCTCCTAACATGATAAGGGTTCTTTTTTTTGGAATGTAGGAATAGGTTTTGGTGGGACTGATAGCCTAAGTACTGACTGGAGTGGTTGGATTTTGGTTTGGTGTTTTGAGTTGGTTTTTGAATGTGAAACTCTAGATATCTAGAGATGATTTGGTGTTTGACTACTTCGATAGGGATATTGTTTCCTGTTAACTTCTTTCTCTTGTAGGCGTGTCAACTTGAAAGAAGCTGCTAAGGTGTTAGGTATGAACATGGTGATAATAATTCGTAGTTCATCCTTAAACCACTTAAGAAAGTGCTAGTGCGAAATTCCTCGTTTGACCCACTGGTTTTGTTAGACATAACTTCGAATTTAGTCTGGTAATCTTCTACACTTCCCTCATGTCTTAGCTTAGTGAATGCACCTATGGGATCTTCATAAGTTGACGATCCAAATAGGGTACGAATGGCTTCAACAAATTTATTCCACGATGTTGTTGGACTTGATTCCTTTAGCCAGTAATACCAAGTTAGCGCCTTTCCCTCCATATAGAAGGAAGCAATCTCCATTTTGTGATCGTGTGGTGTCTCAAAATAGTTGAAAAATTGTTGTGCTTTTAAAATCCACTTATTGGGACCACCCCCATCGAAGTGAGGAAAGTCCAAGCGTAATGACCGAGCTTGAATTCCTCCATTTCCTTCAAACAAAGGATTTGCATGAACCATTGTATTCTGAGAAGTGTTTTCCCCTGAACTCCCTCGGTTTGTAACACGCATCAAGCTATCATAGCTTGATGCTAGGTTGTTCAATTGTTGTAATACACCTTCCATAAACAATCCATGTCTGAATTATCCTTTCTGCAAGGTTGTAGTTATATCTTTTAATTGTTTAACTGTATAGACAGCTGTGTAAGAGTGCCTTCAGCTATGTTACGTGACTTTGATACCACTTGTTAACCTAAAAGGAATTTAGTAAAAAACAATATTGACATGAATTTAATAATTGTTCTATGATTAAGTACCCACTTTCCTACTAACATCATTACATAATTAACCACCGATTCAAACATTAAGTAATAAAAGATCTGGCACCTAATAAAAGAAATCACACCTATTGATCAATGCCCTGCAATTATCCTAAATTGCATACTGCTCCTCTTTGTATAGTCAGTGGGGTTGACTGATACTTGACTTGTAACGTATGTCCGCGTGAGTAAGATTAATTACTTCTCCTGAAACTGACAGTTTCAGTGGGTCCCTTGGGGAAGACCAGGTCATGACGAGGCACAGGAAATTAATGCCGTGTGTTTCCTTCGCCAGACTGTTAGAAAATCGGCGCCCTGAGCTTGCCCAGAAATCTCCTCACGCGTACTGCGACCCATGCACTACTCATATATTAATAGCAGCAGCTGCCTCCTGGGCTTCCATCTTCAAAACAACACTAGCTTTAATTTACTCCCTCCTCTCTCACTTCAAAACCATCACTTAATTTGGTGTCTCCTGAACTGTAAAGAGCTCCTCATTCCCTACGTATCACCATCTTCCCCACAGTCAAGATCATGAAGGTATGGATTCGTGATCAGAACACAAGTATATATATATATTAGTGGCTTGTTATTGACTAATGGTGCTAAATTATTGCAGCAAGAGATAGTGATCAAGGTGAAGGTGAATGGACCCAAGTCCCGCTCCAAAGCATTGCAAATTGTAGTTGGGCTTTCAGGTGAACAAAACCTTCCACGCACACGAGTTTTAGAATTGCAATACCAAATAGAAACCATGCATAGTGGACAAATTCAGACTGTTGACGGGTTTATATTTTTTTTTGTTATTCTGTAGGGGTTGAATCTGCTGGTTTAGGAGGGCGAGATAAGAGCCAGATCGAGGTGGTAGGCGATGGAGTTGACGCAGTAGAACTTGTCAGTTTGCTGAGAAAGAAAGTAGGCTACGCAGAGTTAGCAAGTGTAGCAGAAAAGAAAGAAGTGAATGAGTCAGCGGTGCAGCCGGTGGCTTGGCCGATGTACGGTGGAGGCATGCCTCAGACCTATATTTATCCGATTCACCCCCCGGACTATTATCAGGACCTTTATCGCTTCATCATGTAATCACCAAACAGGTTGACCAGATGGAGAGAGCGAGAGAGAAAGAGAGATTGAAGCAGAGTCAGTTTATTAATTTTGTAGAACATGTTGCTTTATTAAACCTTAACTAGTTTATTAATCTTCACACATCCACGCAATACATCTTCAAATTTCTACGTGCCAGATCGTAATCTTGATGAATGTGAAGAATCATGACCATGGGCTTAAACTTGACTTTACGAGCCTCCTAGCTTTGGGATACATAAACTACGAGCCGAGGTTCTCCACTCAATCGGTCTAGGAAACACCTTTTGCCTCACCTTTCAGAAAAAAAAATAAACATGAAGCCATGTTCTGGGAAGTTCATTCGGCCTAATTAGTATATATTATCCCTATGGAAAGAGGAGAGAAAAGAAGATAAAAAAGTACCCAATCATTGAAAGTCGTGTTTGTTTTTTAAGATTAAACAAGGCTAAAAGAATAGACCTTCTTTTCATACTTGCCAGATGTCTTCTCGTTCCACAGCTCAAGCTGGGCAATCAGGTGGTCGGTGAATGAGTGGCACAACCCAAGTTTATGAGACGACCTTCAGCCAGGAGGACAGTGATGCCTGGGTTGGTATCAGGGAAAACCCCCCTATCAATTTGGGGCTTGATGGTGATGCGTTTCACACCAGGGAAGGTCTCAAGTCCACACACCTTTAAGCCTAATAAGATAGGGTTTGAAGTGCGGTAAGCATGGCCCATGACACCTCCCAGGTCTCCCAATGCCATCACCATAGACCCAATCAGCCTAACACTCCAAATCCGAAACACCACCGCTTCTAGAATAGTACTATTGATAGCTCTTTTTTAAAATATTTATTTATTTATTTATTTATAAATATATAAAAATATTTTTAAAATTAATAAAACAATCTAAAAATATATAAAAAACAATAATTTTAATAAAAAAAATCTTACTTGTTTCATTCACTCAAAGATTTCTTGTTTTGTTAGCAGAAGAACAATGTATCCACACCTATTTCCTTCCATGAAACTTTAAATTATTTTTTCTTAGCCTTGGCCTAAGGTCCAAAAACATTACCCACAATTAAAATACAAAGATGGAAGATCAAAGTGATGATTTCAATTAAATCTTCTAACAACATAAAGAACATTGATCAACCCATATATTTAATTTAAAGATGCAGCCTCACTAAACCATATAAAGAGTATAAAAAGATGTGGCATGAAAATTAAAACATAATAATGGATCAAACTAGAGAAATATGAAATTGAAAAAAAAAACAATTACAAAAACCATCTAAAAAATATATATCAAAATAATAAAACTAAATTTGATAGATTTATTAAATATATAATTAAAACAAAATACATTAATTTAATATTTTTTTCTAAATACAAAAATCTTCAACAAAGAGAATAGGAATGAAATTATTATAAAAAAAACTCTTAATTTCATAAAGTATTATAAACTTTAAAAAGTGTAATATAGAGAATAGAAGTGAAATCTTATATATAAGGGGGTCATTTATTTGTGGAGGGAACACAAAAACACTTCAGTCACCGCCCTAGAATTATGATTTTTAATGTTGGATGACATCACACACATCATTTATTTATGGAGGAAACATAAAAATACTTTAGTAATCATTCTAGAATCATGATTTTAGATGTCAGATGGCGTCATACACGTTAAAAAATAAAAAATAATGTAAAATTATCTATAATTTTTTTTATTTTTCTATTTATAAAATTACCCTATTATCCTTGATGGCACTCCATAGCTATAAATCAACACATGTAAATGACACAAAAAAAACAAGATAAAGAAAAAAGAATTAGATTCCAAGGGAAATAAAATAACTTATTTACAAATTAAATCAAGAACTAAAAAGTAGTTTATCTTAGTTTTTCTCTTAAATAAAGGCACTTATATAATCATATTTTGCAAATAAAATATAAAAATACCATATAACCCAACCTTTTCTAATAATAACCAATATGTCTTGTAAAAAAGACTCTCCTTACCCCTAAACTCAAGCGATGTTAGTCTAGCCACTAAGGGGGTAAAAGAAGATTTTGATTGTTATAGTGTTGATTTAAACATAAAAGCCTAGATATATTCGGGCCATAGACCATCCTCAAAATCCAAGCTTCCTTGGGCTAACATGGGCTATATTCTTTAGGCCACACTTTTTATAAAGAAGAAGAACAAGGAAGTTTTAAAATATAATTGTATTTAAATAATGAGTAAATTGACATTTAAAGCATGTTCTATTATACTATTATTTGTTAATAATATCTATGCCTTTTATATTTGTTTTTTTATAATTATATATGAAGCTATATATTGAAATTTCCATTAAAAAACACAAATAAATATTCAAAGAGGATAAAACACCAAAATTTTATATTATTTTTAACATTAATTATTATTTTATATTTTATTGTTGTTGCATAAAAATACTCAAAATATTATTTTTATTTCTTTTTTTATAAATAATGATCATTTATATTTCAAAAATCTTACTTATAATATGAAAAACATATCTCTTCCAAGAAAATTAAAAAAGTAATGAAAAATGAAAAAAAAAACAAATATTCTTGAAAAAAAATAAAAAATCTTTAATTTTATTTATATTTTAGATTATTTTAATATGCTATGTTAAAAATAATTTAACATATATATTTTAATATATTTCTAAATAAAAAAACTTTGAAACACCATTGTAACAAAAAAAAACTCATCCCTTGCATGGGGTATAAATAACTATTAAGAATAACTTTAAAAAATATAGCTGTTTTTTTTTAGTTTTGTAATTACTATATAAGTTCATTCTCAATTGTAATGAAAAAATACTCTAGAAATATATGAATTCATACTTTTAACGGGTGGGCGGTTATGTACTCATTATGGTGAATCGGGTCATTCGAAACAGAATTGCTATGAAATTATTGGCTATCCTGACTGGTGGAATTTTCAGAAGAAACCTCATAAAAATATTGAAACAAATATGGTTAATTTTACGGAAGCAGAACAAGGACAACCTATGGCGAGCGTTGTTCATCCAGGTATCATTGGTAAAACTTCTGCAGCCTCTGTTATTTCTAAGAATAGTTCTTGGATTATTGATACAGGTGCATCCGATTATATGACTAAAGACCCTGGTAACTTAAATTCCTCAAAACTTTGCCATCAGTCAACTATTTGTACCGCTAATGGTAGTATTTCTCTAATTATCGGAGAAGGATTTGTGATCTTGAATGATTCTCTCACCCTGGATAATGTTCTTATTGTCCCATCTCTTGCGTACAACCTTCTGTCAGTTAGTCAAATTACTGCTACTCTTAAGTGCACGATAATATTTTGGCCTCAGTTTTGTGTTTTTCAGGACATTCTAACCCGTAAGATTCTTGGTTATGGTGTTAGACGGGACAACATGTATTTCTTGGAATTAACAGAAAAAGGAGGGTTAATGTTGGGTCACGCACATCAGACTAGAAGTAAGGACCAAGCTCACGCTCTCTTCTGGTTGTGGCATCGACGACTCAAACATCTTTCCTTTGGGTACCTTAAGAGGTTACAACCACACTTATTTTCAAGTTTAAGTATTTTGGATTTTCAGTGTGAAATTTGTGAACGAACAAAAAACCACCGTATTTCTTATTTGCCGAGTTTGTATACAAGTGCAAAACCATTTGCAGTTATTCATTCGAATGTTTGGGGTCCTACAAAGGTTTCATCGTTTTCTAATGCCTGCTATTTTGTTACATTTATTGAAGAATGTTGCTACCCAAATTTTGACTCATTATTTTGCTAAAAAAATATATCAAAAAAATAGATCTTGGTACAAGGGCAAAATTAAACAAATTGAGAGTTTAATGGTTAATGGAGGGTTAAATCATGAAAATCAGAAATCAAGGACCAGAATAGAAAGTCGCGCAAAGCTAAGGTTGAGATTAAATTTTTTGATGGGTATAATGGCATAAAATCACAAGTTTAAATCCAATTGGGTGCAATAAAAGTAATTATAAATTGAGGGACCAAATCATACTTTTACCTTTTAAAACCTTGAAAAAATGCACTGCATGATTATGCCTTTAAGAGTTGCATTGCATGTGCCAGCTGCATGATTTTTAAAAGTTTTACCTTTTATAAACTTTGAAAATTGCACTGATTACGCCTTTAAAGATTTGCATTGCATGATTTTGGAAATTTGCATTGATGCATATTCCGGGGAATCCAGCCTTAAATGTCTCCTGCGTATCCCGGCCTTCAATGCTAGGCGCGCCCTGCATTCAAAGTCAAGCGGCGACCCCTGCATCAATGACTTTGGCTCTCCTATAAAAGAGCTGCATGAAGAGAAAAAGGGGAGAAAAAAAGAGTGGGCAGGAAACAAAGGTGCAGAGAAGAAAAAAACATAAGAGAAACAGAGGAGAAAGAGGGAAGAATTCACGTGAAAAATCCAGTTTTTTGTACACCAGCTAAGCATCACCAGTTTCTTTTTTCTCCTCGTTTTCCTCTCTTCTCTCTTAGTCTCGTTGTCTCTCTCTAGAACCAGAAGAGTTTCTTTCTCTCTCCCTCTCGGGGCAACAACTCCGGCCACCCACTCTGGCCACCCACTCCGACCACCACACACCTCCCCGTAGTCATCAACATCCCCACTGTCACTCCAGCAGCGCAGCAATCTCCTCCGGCGAGAGCAACAACCACTACAGCAACATGACCAGCGCACCTTCCGACGTGCATTTCGGCCACCACAAGCCCCCATTTCCGATACCACCACGACCAGAAGAACCACCTCGATGTCCTCTACACAACGGTGTTAACAGGTACGTCATTCATCACACTTGAAAATTTGATATTACTGTGCATCTTCTTCCTCTGCATGTGCGTGGGGACTGAATTGATTCACTCCCCACCGGGTTTGTTGTGTTGAGTCTTTGTGCCCGACCTGAACCTGAAGAAGCCCAGACCAATGTCAGTGGGCTTAAGCCCACATGATTAAAGCCCAACCTGAGGGAAAGACGGGCTTCTGGCCCATCTGGACCGAAAGCACAGTCCAAGAATAAAATGGCCTTGAGCCCATCTTTACAATAAACGGGTCGAGGCCCAACATCAGATTATTTGGGCCGCGAGCCCAGCCCAGCGAGGGGGCTGGCAGCCAACCCACCCATAAATAAAAAAAATAATAAAAATAATAAAAAAATATATAATATGCAAAAAATATTTTTATAAAAAACATATGTTGTTTTCTTGTATACGCCAATACACTAGCATATTTTCAAAAAAATCTTTTTTTGTTTTTTTTTTGTTTCAAAAAATATATTACCTTGGAATTTTAAGGAAAAACTGTATTTTAGCATGGATTTCGCAAAGAAAAATCATTTCTTGTATTTTTGGATTTTATAACATGTTTGTAAAAACCAGAGTATTGGCCAATATTTCAAAAAAAATATAAAAATCTTATTTTTGGAAATTTATTATTCATTGTCGGTATTTGGATAAATAAATCATAAGTGGTTAATATCCAAAATATTCGGCGGAGTAATATCCCATTTATCATTTAACAAACATATTCTTTGAAAGATCAAAATCATAACAAATCATAACCAAACAAAAACACCAAGCAGTTTACCTTAGATAGGGCGTACTAGGGGTGTTAAAACCTTCCCTTTACGCAACCAGTCCCTTACCCTACAATCTCTGAAAGACCAGTTTAGGTTTCCTAGTAACAATAATACTAGGTGGCGACTCCCTTTTTTCACGAAAATAAAGATGATACCCCAAACATTGAAATCCCCGCTCACGAGGAGGGTCGTCACGACACCGGGCTCACACGAGGGGTGTGACAAAGAATGTACTCGGATGACCTGGATATCTCTTCTCCGGGATAAAAGTGAAATTGATACAATTTTTCAGGAATTCACACAATGGTGCGGATCCAATACCAACAACATATTTGTACACTTCAATCAAATAATAGTATGAAGTTCATGGATCAACTGTTAGGTAATGTTTTAAATCATCATGGAATTCGGCATCAGACCTCCTACACGTATACTTCACAGCAGAACGGATTATTAGAGAGGAAGAATAGGAAGATTATGGAAGTTGTTCGTGCTTCGCTATTTGGCATGAATATGCCAAGATACTATTGGGGTGAGGCGGTAAAATCGGTTGCTTAATTAATAAATCGAACACCGTCAAGTGCAATTGACTTTCAATCTTCTCAACAAAAAATGAAATCTCTTCTCTTTGTTCCTCATCTACCAAATCTGGAACCACGGGTGTTTGGCTATACGGTATATGTCCATATCCCGAAAGTCCTGCGAAGCAAACTGGATATTTGTGCAAAGCGGTGTGTTTTTGTAGGTTACTCGGTATTTCAAAAAGAATATCAGTGTTATGATCCTCACCATCAAAAGCTACATGTAACCTTGGATGCATCCTTTCGAGAATTTGAACCCTACTATCCAGGGGGAGTTCCCGGGTCTTCTCTTCAGGGGGAGAGAAACAATGAAGAGAACAAAAATCTATTTGAATTATATAACAATGAAAGAATAGTTGAGAGTCGTCCTGAGGAAATAAGGAAAACTAATGTAGCTTCTCATGAAAGTGAAGATTTGGAAGTTTATGTCGATCAAAATCTCCCAAGCAACAACCCTCCTTTCTCTTCAGAGCTGCCAATGTCTACACCATTAACCGAAGATTCACCGAGAATATCTCTCCTCAATTCCCTCATGTATCTCTAAATCATATTCCAAATGAGATAAATGAAATCTCTCTCTTAGAAGATAATATGATCAACATATACCCATAGAGATCGAATACGGGAATTCCGAGGAAACAATATAAACCTGATCCAAATACCAAGACTAAATACTCAATCAGTAATTATATGTCTTCCCATATGTTGTCTAAATCGTATGCATTCTCTGTTCATCAATTATCCATTGTATCTATTCCTAGTAATATACAGGATGCACTAGTCTGTTGACATATAATGTCATACTTTGTATGCTTTTATATATTTTGATGATAACAATAAAAAAAAATGGACTAATAATATGCTTGGATGAGATTAAGTTCTAAACAGGTATTATCCAAAGAATACATCAACAAGCATAATGGAGTACACGAAGAAATCACTCCAAGAAGTCTAAGATGCAAGCAAGTGAAGACTTAAAATAAGTGTTCATTTTAGTACTTTGTGTAAATCTCAATTTCTATCTTGATAGCACAAATTAAAATGAACTCACACACTTCACATTGCATGCATTAAAAAGATTTGATGATTAAAAGGTTTAAGTCATAATCAATCGGTTCAAGAAATTCAGAAAAGATAATTTGTCAAAATAGATTTCTGCATGAACCGATCGACCACTTGAGGTATCCGTTGTGAACCGGTCGACCGCTTGGAAGATAAATTGTTTTATCCGTTGTGAACCGGTCGACCGCTTGATATGAGAGTTGCACTAAAACGGCTAGAAACAGCTAGTTTCTTTTAGAAACTTATAAATAGCCCTCTTAATTGCAAAACTAAAAAACAGAACTTTCATATCTTATAGTGAGGCAATTAGAAGTGCATAAACACTTTCATCTCATCAATCCTCATTAATACTCATATTTGTGTTTAAATCTTCATATCTTAACATAGAGTTTTTCTCATTCTCACTACACTTAAACACCTTCAAATATCTTAAGTGCTATTAAGTGAGAGAAAGAGATCATAGATCTTCATTTGTAATATCCACACTATTAAGAGTGTATTGTTGTTTTATAAAAACAATCATTGTGAAACTCTTGAGAGTTAAGTATAAAACTCTTGGTATTGGTGGGGGAACATCACCAAGGAAAAATCTTGAAGAGGGAACATCTTCAAGTGGAAAAGGAAAATCTTGAAGAGGGGACATCTTCAAGTGGAAAAGGAAAATCTTGAAGAGGGCATATCTTCAAGTGGTGTAAAGTCTTGGTGTGGATTCATCAAGCGGGAAAATTGTAATCTTGTTACTTGGTTTAGTAAGAGAGTACAATACTCAAGTACGGGTTGGTACTTGAGTCGTGGACGTAGGCTTGCCGAACCACGTTAAAAACCCGAGTTAGCAATCTCTCTCCCTTATCTCTTTACTTTAAAGTAATTAATTTTAAAATTGCATTATTTATTGTATTTGCACCAAATTCCCTTTAGGTGCATATTTGCCTTAATCCATGAATTTTAACACTAGCATATCCAAAATAGACTAAGATGATGAATGTAGAAATGGAAGCACTTCAGAGGAATAACACTTGGAAAATGTGTCCATTACCAAAAGAGAAGAAGATAGTTAGATGCAGATGGGTATTGACCAGTACAAAACAAGGATAGTTGCCCAGGTTGTAAAAGTCAATACTATCTGCATCCTCATATCTTTAATAGTAAATCGAGATTGGGTCCTACAACAATTCTATGTCAAGAATGCTTTCCTAAATGGAGACTTTGAAGAAGAAGTCTATATGGATTTGCCACCGGGAGCTAAACAAAAACCCTCGTATAAAAATGAAGTTTGCAAAATAAAAAAGGCATTATACGATCTTAAACAGTCACCCCGTGCTTGGTTTGGAAGGTTCTCTCTACAATGAAGGAATTTCGCTATAAACAAAGTAATTCAGATCATACTTTGTTTATAAAACACAAAGGAGGGAAATTAACGACACTAATAGTATATGTAGATGTTATGGTCTTAACAGGAGATGATCTAGAAGAAAGAAAGGCATTACAATAGTTTCTGGCATCGAAATTCGAAATGAAAGATCTCTGACAACTGAAGTACTTCTTACGGATTGAGGTCTCAAGGTCAAAGATAGGGATATGTCTATCACAACGAAAATATGTGTTAGTTTTTTTACTGAAACTGGAATCCTTGCATGCAAACCGGTAGATACACCTATGGAAATGAATCATAAATTGGGACAAGCAGAAAATCAAACGCCAGCGGACAAAGGATGTTATCAACGGTTAGTTGGAAATCTAATATACTTATCATATATTAGGCTAGACATAGCATATACAGTGAGTGTGGTAAGTCAGTTCATGCATTCACTAGGAGAAGAATATATGAAAGCAGTATATCGGATTTTAAGGTATCTGAAGAGTGCCCTAGGAAGAGGACTACTGTTTTCAAAAAGGGATATTCACGAGATTAAAGGATATACAGACTCAGATTGGGCAGGAAACCAGACTGATAGGAGATCGACATCGGGTTACTTTATATTTGTAGAAGGCAACCTTGTCACTTGGAGAACTAAGAAGCAAAAAGTAGTCGCTAAATCAAGTGCAGAAGTAGAAATTCTAGGTATGGCTCACGGTGTGTGTGAATTATTATGGGTAAAACATGTATTGCAGGATTTGGTAATCGATTATGAGATGTCTATAAACCTATACTGTGATAATAAAATGGCTATTGAGATTGCCCACAATCCGGTACAACATGATCGTATGAAACACGTCAAAGTAGACCGACATTTCATCAAAGAAAATTTTGATTGGAAGATTATACAATTTCTGTTTGTTCGATCCGAAGATTAGTTAACAGATATCCTCACAAAGACAGTTTCAGGAAGAGTTTTTTATAATGCTATTGGCAAGATGAGCATGATAAATATTTATGCTCCATCTTGAGGGGGGTGTTAAGAATATAACCGTTAAAACATAGTCATTAATATGGCAATTAGAATATACCCGTTGTAAAGTAGTTGTTTTTAGTTTTGTAATTACTATATAAGTATTCTTAATTATAATAAAAAAAATAATCTAAAAATATACAAATTTATACTTTTAACAATAATAGATCACCACTAGCATTTCTCTAAAACTTTAAGCGAGTTCACGATTTTAGACAGCAACAGCAACAACACCATTTAACAAGCTTACCCGCGAGCTGTTGATCATATGTTGATTCAGAAGTTGGACCTGCGTGACTCGTCTGATGCCAACTATGAAGAGTCGAGAGTGCTCGGCAAATTTCTTAGTTGGCATCCAGGGAGCCAGGCAGATATATCCCTGAATATTGCTCTCGGGAGTTTTTCTCCGGCCTACAAAATGCCCAGTATTACAAGGGTACTTGCAAAATCAAAGGCTGATCCCCACATCAATTCTGTAAATCACAGTCGCTGAGAACTTACCACCTTTCATGAGATTCAAAAGCCCATTTCTCGACAACTTTTAGACAAGATGCAGCTTCCGAAGCTTACCCTTCAATTCCACGCTGAAAATGAGAGAAGTACGTGCTACAGGGATGAGAACCCATCTTCTTCATCTTCATCATCTCTGTCTCTCTCTCTCTCTCTCTGGTGTTGCAGGCAGTGCTTTCTCTGTCAAGCCAGCAAATGAGAGAAGCACGTTTCCTTGAGTTTTGAGTGGTAGGATTTAAAGAATTGGTGTAGAGGGAAAGCTGAGGCGAAGACAATGAAAAGTACGAGACTTTATTAGGTCGTGCAATGCCAAAAATGTGCCCCAAGTTCTTGCAGGTTGTCCCTTTCTCTCCTATATAATTGAGACCCTGACCCCCACCTCCCCACTCCAATTACAAACACATGCACTTATATGTTAACATAGTATACATATTGAGTAATTAATATATATTTATAGATATAAAATATTAGAACATCTTGCATGAGATATTCTCATTATATTTGGGTCGGATTATGCGTACTCTAATTAATCTGTAAATTCTGAAGTTAATTACTATATAAGTCACTAGTGGCTATTATATTAACAATAATAGAGTTCAAACCTATGATCACTGGAAAAATAATTTTTTTTAATTTCAAGTTTTTATTACTACCAGATCACCTACCATATAATTCTAATGACCCATTTCCCGGCAATAAAAATAATAAAAAAACAACAAAAATACTGAAATCATAATTTAAAATGAAGGGAGAAAATTGAAATGAGAAGATCCTCTTTTTTTTCTTTCAATATTTCAGCCGAACCCAGTTGTAATGCGTGCAGGGTTAGGATTCATATGTGTACACAGAATAATGGATCTGGACAGCTATCACATATCAGCAGTGCCCGAGGCAGTGCATGAGACAAAGGCACGGCCTGCCCGGTGATGTTTCGGCGGATTTTCTTACGGCCGGTTGCAGACTCATCAAACAAGATGTATCCATTCACTGCACAAAACAAAATTCTGCATAGGTCGGTTGTTTTCTATGTTCTTAAGAGATCGACTGGTGAGGGCCCGCTTACAAATTCATCCGGGATGATCCAGCTGTCCCCTGATATTAAGGAATATCCATGACCTAGGCAAGCAAGCAAGTTTTTTTCTTCTTTGTTTTAAATTAATTATTGTTTTATATTTTCATATCTTTTTGGATGCAAAAAAATTATATCTCTCGAAAAATATATTTTATA
This sequence comes from Salix exigua, assembly GCA_032356905.1. Taxonomy (NCBI): domain Eukaryota; kingdom Viridiplantae; phylum Streptophyta; class Magnoliopsida; order Malpighiales; family Salicaceae; genus Salix; species Salix exigua. The sequence goes on from CM063601.1 coordinate 11,203,717, forward strand.
GACACAGATTAACGAGTGTAAAATCTCGAATATCCAAATTCTTATAAGATATCTTTTTCTCGAGTTAATATCAAAAACAAAAAAAATATATATTTTATTGTTAATACAGGATAGATTCAGTGGCCGAAGTGTTGATTTAATTGTATCATAAATTTGTAAACCCTAGTTATTGGAAGTGGGTTGGTTTTTACTTTAATTGATCTGGCTGGCTCTTAACATCTTTGGGTTGCTATTAAGAAAATTGAATGTTGTTTTTTCAGTGAGAAAAGTTTCAGGTTTTATGATTGGGGTGAAGGAAAATGGGTGTCTTCTTGTCTCGCCTTTGCTTGCATTACTTGTTACCTTTTAAGTGATGCTTTGTTTAGAAGCCATTTGGCATTGTATTTTCAACTTTGGTTTGACAAAAGTGGTCTGGAAAAAAGTGAAAAGGTGTTTGCTAATTGATGATAAGCTGATTTGAAACATGTGGACCCCACCCCCAAACCTTGGTTGCAAGAAAAACAGTTATTAGCTGCTTTTCTTGCAACCAAGGTTTTCATTTCAACCTGTTTCTTGTGATTTTGTATTTCTTGGGAGTGAACGAATTGATCGGAACGCCTGGTGCTCTCTTTGCCCCCTTTCTCAGGTTGTTATTATGCCTTTGATTTTTGATTATTGCCAAAGAACATTTTAGATTCTGGAAATGAAAGAAAACCAATTGCAAAAAAAATTATTATATACTAATATCCAACTGATACAACTCTAGCCCATTAGACCATATTTCTATTCTTCGAAGTGAGGGAATAAGAAGATTTTTTTATTCGGTTAATGAATTTTTTTTAAAATATTTTTTATTATAGAATAAATATTTTGATTTTTTAAATTATTTTGATACACTAATATCGTAAATAATTTTTACAATTTACTTGAATTATTAATTATATTATATTATTATAATTATTAAATTTACAATATTTTATATATATATATATATACCCTTTAAAGTAATTTCACAAGTTAAAAACAATATGAAAAGATTGGTAACCAAACACCCAAAACTGTTTTTTTTTTCAACCTTCAACTCAACCAAAGTTTTAACCAAACACTTCACTGCTTATTTTGAACCACAGTAAAAATGTTTTTTTTTAAAATATTTTTTTTCAATCTCAATCGCAAAAGCAAAAGCAATACCAAACACACCCAGTACTGGTTGCGGTTGTTTATTTTAGAAAAAATATTCAGAAATTCATTAAAATTATATATTTTTTTATTTTTTAAAATTTATTTTTAATATAAAACACATGAAAATAATCACGATTATAAATTTTCTCTCGATTTTAAAAATTACTCTTGTCACGCTTCCTAGTATGTTTTTAGTGACATGACTTTTTTTAACAACTCTTTTTTTGTTTTTGAAAATGTGACCAATGATACCATAAAACCTACTTTTTTCTCAATTCTTGCCCCTTTATCCCCACAAATAATGTTAAGTACTTTAAAAATATTATTTATTTTTAGCTGGTGAAAAAAATCCAAGTTTTGCTTTCTTTATTGGCGAGAAGTCTTGAATTAAGCTATGTTTGATACTGTATTTCAAAAACATTTTAAAAAAATAATATTTTTATTTTTATTTTATACTTAGAATTAAAAAATTTAATGTTTTTAAATCATTTTCATGTGTTGATATTAAAAATAATTTTTAAAAATAAAAAATATTTTAATATATTTTCAAACAAAAAATACTTTTAAAAACAATATTAATCAGAGTATCAATCATACTCAGGGTTATGAATCCCGTTCCGTTCCACTTCAAAATCCGGGACAAAACGGCGACGTTTTTGTCCCGGTTTGAATTCCGGTCGGATCCGAAAAATCCGGCCAAATTCCGCCCAGAATGCCTCGGTTCTGTTCCGGGCATTCCGTTCCGGGCCAAAACCAAACACCCTTCGCAATTTCAAGATCCAAAACCAAATATATATATATATATATATATATATATATATATATAAACAAAAGAAATCAACAGAAGAAAGGCTCAAACACGCACAAATACTGTCAACAAATGAGAAATTAGCTCTCACTTGGGTCCGTATAAGAGCTAACATGAGATATTCAGGATCAAGAAACGAAATCAGTCATCACAGCCTCAAAGTTTTATCATGCACAAAAATGAACAATCATTCTTAAAGCTCCACCAGGAAGCAAAATCTAAAGGGAAGAAGGAGAAGAGGATGAGAAGGAAGAAAAGAAAATGGAGATGAGGAGATGAGGGTGGGCAGCGGTGGCGTGGGAGAAGGAAATTGGGATTTAGGGTTATGTTAGGGGTTTTTTGTTGTTATACTTAGTTATTATAATAATAATAATAAAAAAAAGAAGGTAGGTTTCTACGGGGGAGTTATATAAATTATTATTAATAATAATAATAATAATAATAATAATAATAATAATAATAATAATAAAGTAGGTTTATATGGGGGAGGGGTAATAATAATAATAATAATAATAATAATAATAATAATAGTTAGCATAAAAAATAATTTTAAAAAATCCTATTAATTTAAGATAATAAATAACATTAATTAATTTATATTTCACATCAACAAAATATTTATTTTTAGTTTGTTAATTTTTACCTAATAAAATTCTATGGACATAATTGTTTTGTAATGTATTTTTCAATTATTTTGAATCATGCATGAACCTTAATATTTTATTTTTTTCATATATATAATTAAATAAATATGAACAGTACAAAATCGAAACGGAACGCCGGAATGCACCGAAACCGGAACGTTCCGTTCCAAACAAAAAACCGTAACGATACCCGAAACGGATTTTACAACCCTGATCATACTGTCATTGTTGTATAGCTCATCAAAAAACTCTCCGATGAAGGACAAGCTTGAGTGGCTGGTTTAGGAGTTTGGAATTTTAGAGCAAGTCTAATGGCTAAAGTCATTTTAAATAGTTAAAATTTTAAAATAGTTTTTTGAATAGTGTAAATTTAGCTTTTTTGTTTATGTCTACTCTAATGATAAAAGCCATTTAAAAAAACCATTTTTTGTATATCATTTTAAATATAGTGCAATTATTTTGTATATAATTTAATTATGCATTTAGTTATACAATTAATAATTGCTTTTAAGAAACCCTACAACAATATAATTATTAAATTAAATTAAATTAAAAAAATTAAATTTAAAATAAATAAACCCCACAACATTTTAAATTTTAAAATATTGAAAAGATCTGCCAACATTTCATTTTTTTTTTTATAAATAAACCACCAACTTTTGAAGTTTTAAAATTTCAAATATTGAAAATAACCATCTTTATTTTATTTCATTAAAGTTTATCATGAATCATTTTAATTTTTATGATGCTTTTGATAAATGCTACTTATTATCGTTGAGTGTTAAAAGAGCTTTTAAAAACAGAAATTGAATTAATATCAATTTTATAATACCACACAATATATTTGAAGCAAATTAAAAATAATTAATTTTTTATACAATTAATAAGTAATTTATATAATTAAATATCTGCTTTTAAAAACCCTAAGACATTATAATTATTATTTTTTTTAACTATATTTAAATTAAAAAAAAACCTCTCTCTCTCTCTCATATATAAAATAAAAAAGCTACGCTATAATTTATGGCTTTTCTTTCAAGGCTTCTACAAATAGCATATAGACACGAACAACCATTTTAGCAATTAAAATTAAAAATGGTTGTCTTGTCAGAGACAAAAAAAAATCAATCTTATCAATTCCGTTTCGTTCCGGCCGGGATGTTCCGTTCCATTTATAAAACCGGGATAAAACGACGTCGTTTTTGTCCCGGTTTTAATTCCGGTTCGTTTCGGAAATTCCAGCCGGAACGCCCCAATTCCATTTTTGACATCTATACATCAAAATAATTTCAAAACACCAAAATTTTTAAATAAAAAAGAATTCAAATTTTAATTATGGTTGTTAAATTCATATTTTATTTTTTTCCATATATATATAATTAATTATATATGAACAGTATGACACAGAAACGGAACACCGAAACGCTTCGAAACCGACAAAGCCGGAACCGTAACGGTATTGACAATTATGAAAAAATTTGATCAAAAATATTAAATATATATTTAATATTTAATATTAAATATATATATATTTAAAATAAAAAAATATTTTTATTTTTTTATATAGCACTCCTGTTTGAACTTGCTCTTAACCGACAAAGCCAGTAGTAGCTTATGCCAATTCCGAGTTCACCCACAATGTAGTTTTGGTTCCGGGCCTGAGATCTGAGATCTCAGATTTAGGTTCGGAATCTTTGGTTCGTATTTCTCGGCGTTATACAGTTTTCAAGAATTAAAATATAGATTTATTAATTATGGACAGTCAACTTCTCATATAAATTTTTACCTTTGCGTCAGGAGGTTTATTATTTTTACCTGACTAGTGGGTGCAACCAGTTCACCTCCCTTCTTATTATTGTGTGTTTTAAATTAGATTTTTTTTCTTCTTATTTTTAGATTATTTTAATATATTTATATAAAAAAATTGTAAGAATAAAAAAATCATTTAAATATATTTATGAATGAAAATAAATTTGAAAAATAGTTTCAATTATATTTTAAAACAAACCCTTCATTTAAATGGTATCCATCAATATTATTTGATTTTAAATCTGTTTTCATAAATTATTTTAATTTATTTTTTTATAAAGTTATATGTTGATTTGATGTGCAGTTTGCTAAAAAGACATTTTACTTTTATTTCTTCCGCTATTAGTGATTGTTTTAAAGATTCATTGAAATTGTTTTTAAGATTATTTTTTAAAATTTGAAATATATTAGAATAATATTTTTTTAATTTTTAATTTTTTTATATATCAACACATGATAATCATGTCACACCCAAAAAATTTAATTCAAAATAAAAAAATAAAAAAAAATTATTTTGTTACAAAAATACTTTTGGAATGCAGTATCAAACATATTTTTATAACTTGGCTCTGTTTGTTTCCCGGAATTCACTTTCCGGGAAACCACTTTCCAAACTTTCCTGTGTTTATTTGTCTTCCGGAAAGTTGGTCAACGGAAAACACTTTCCAGTCAAAGAAAAATTTGGCTTGGTTTTCAGGAAAGTGTTTTCTGAGAAATTTGGGCGGAAAACACTTTCCGGAAATTGTGAAAAATTTTAAAATATCATTATTTGTTGACTATATCAAATTTGATCCTCAAACTTTTGATTGCTATATATAATTTGTTATGAATATTTATTTTTCAATTCCATCTCTTAAAATTTAATTTTTATATTAATTTTAGTCCTTATTTTTATAATTGCTATTTGTTATTTTCTTATATTTTTTTATTGAAATTTTTTATCTATCAAATTTGGTCCTTATTTTTTTTATTTTTGCTTATTTTATTTGAAATAATTTATGAAATGTTAAATATTATTATTTTAATTTATTCACCTTTATTTATTTTTTAATTTTTTAGATTTGATCTCTATTATTTTGATTATTATTTATTTTATTTGAGATAATTTTTTTTTTCAATTTCATTCTCATTCAACTTTTTAATTTGTAAGATTTGTTCCTCATTATTTTAATAAACTTGAAAAAAAATTAATTTATTTATAAATTATTTTCCAGTTTATTTTCCATAACACAAACAAACACTGTAAAGTATTTTTCAGTTCATTTTACATAACACTGTCAAACATCGGAATTCACTTTTCCCGGAATTCACTTTTCAAAAAGAAACTATTTTCCAGCAAATAAATGGGGCTTTAACATAACATGCTTTTGACATTCCAGTGGTTCTTTTGTTATGATTTGAAAAGGTATTTTTTTATAAAATTAATGAAGTTTTTATTATAAATGAGAAGATCTAAGAGATTAATTGAAGTTCACAACTTCATAAGAGATCTAATATGATAATTATTAATTGATATAAATGAAAACAATAAATCAGGAATACCTAATGATTTCTTTTCATGAACACAATAAAAGATAAATTACATTTTATTTCTTCAACTTGTTTGTGATTTTGTGGCGACAACATTTCAAATGCTCTATCAAGCAATCTTTTGTCGAAACAATATCCGAAAAAGATAAAAGATGATTTCAGTGGAAAGCGAACCCACCAACCAATGAATTTTAAATTCGAGGAGTAGAGAGAGAGCTACGTATGGGCTCCGGGGTTTGGAATGGCGTCGTCACCGTGCTTATTCCATTATTTTGTGGTATAAATGGAAAGCCATAAACAGGGGAGTAGCCGGGCACGTAAGCTACTATCGCCATTATCTACTGATAGAGGCGGCAAGCAAAATGAGACTTCCAAGCCTCTTGCCATTTCTTTTTCTCACTCTAGTGCACAGACCCACCTTTGCCTCCACAAAGGTGAGCATTCAATCTCTGTAGAAATTAACTATACAGTAAACTACGCACCCACTATCACTCTTTTCGGGTTCTGCTGGATGGTGGCGCAGCTTGATATTTCAACATATATTTAATCTCTGTTTTCCGCGTTTGTGTAATGGTGCTTACAGCCATATGTGGTGTACTTGGGAGGCCATTCTCATGGCCCAAGTCCCTCGTCTTTCGAGGCAAATCGAGTAAAGGACTCTCATTATGAATTTCTTGGATCCTTCTTGGGAAGGTAATGGATGTTCAAGTGTAGTAGCTAAAGAAGATATGACTGTTTTTCCATGGCTAGATCACTAATTTTGTTTCTGATTTCTTACGAGGCAGTCGTGAATTCGCTCAAGATGCTATATTTTACTCGTACACGAGGCACATCAATGGCTTTGCTGCAACTTTAGAAGATGAAGTAGCAGCCGAGATAGCCAGTAGAAACTACTGTTTCTCGCTTCTTCTCTGTTTGTGCCCCTGTTTTGTTTGGCTAGTAAATATTGAGCTATCTTCCTTATCCATTGCAGAGCATCCAGAAGTAGTGTCGGTCTTCTTGAACCAGGGAAGAAAACAACACACAACTCATTCATGGAGCTTTCTGGGACTCGAGAAAGATGGAGTCGTTCCTTCTGGCTCAATATGGAAGAAAGCAAGATTTGGCGAAGATACAATTATTGGAAACTTGGATACTGGTTAGCCATTTTTTCTAAATGCTAGTTGAAACAGTCTACAGAAATCTTACACTAAACAAAAATAATGACATTTTATTGCAATGAAAACTGGCTAACATTCAACGAAGTTTAAGCCTGGAACTATGAGGTTAGGTACTTTTAAGTGATAACGTTAAGGTGTCTTTGTCTACTCTACCATTATCTCTGTCTTCATTTGAATTTTCTAAGTTGAATTTGGACATGCATCGTTGTCTTAAATAATGCATTTGGAATTCAGAAAACCACGCACTTGTTTAGCATTAAAAAAACCATAGGTTAGCGTTAATAGAGTCCACAAATCATGTCGGTGTATTCCAACTTCTTTGAATCTTTCTTTGGTTTTTTTATTTTGTTGACTAGCCGACCTCCATATATGACCGCAACGAAAAATAATAGAATAATAATAGTTGTGATCCAAAATGAAGCAGAATGATATGGCAAGCTGCAAGCATACGGTTTGGATAAGATTTTCGCAATGCATATATGCTTTGATGGTTCAAATTCGAGATTTTTTAGAAAAGAAAAGGAATAGTTCATAAGCTAGTTTCATACCCTGGTACTAGCTTTTAATTTGTTTAAATGGAATGTGCTAGGAGCGTGGCCCGAATCTGAAAGCTTTAGTGATGAAGGGTTGGGACCGATTCCATCAAAGTGGAAAGGAATATGTCAAAATGGATCTGATCCCGGCTTTCACTGCAACAGGTCTTCTTTTTCTTACCGACTTTCTTTTCTACTGTTTCTGTGAAGATGTGTAGCTACATAGATGTCAAACTAAGAGTTAAAAAATATTGCATATTGGCTGCGTGGTCATATGTTCAATGTCAAAAGATTTCTGTCATTAGTGATGCAAGCATCTTCCCATGCTTTCGACTACCATTGGCTTACGTTTATGAAAAGAGATGTGCTGAGTAAAGCAATAGCGAATGATTCTTGTAAACGGCCAATTACGGTCAGAAAATTGGTGGGGATATTCAGAAAAAGCCGATGGACTTTGTGGAATCTATAGCAAGCTGCGATTGATTTTAAAAAAGTGAAATATTCCTTCCTCATCATGGTGGGGATTGATGGTATCCCATTAGGCTTGTTCATTTGGATTCTTCTTGTAAAGCCACCCAGCCAGCTATGTTATCGTTTCTTTCTGAAATATTTGGATTTTCTCCCTTGTTTTTGCGTGTGTTATCGTATTCAAATCGATTTAATATTCTCTATATTTCTGTTTGTTAACAAAATTAAGCAAGGTCAATTATATATTGAGAGAGAGAGAGAGACACACACAAACACCCCTTAGAGTACTGTCACAGCCTGACAAAACATATTTCTTAATTAAATTTTAAAACTTCTTGTCCCAAACTATGAAATGAGTGCCTATCCATTTGACTATCTATGTCTTAGATTAAAATATTTGATGATGCTGTTCTGCATTAACACTTTCTGATGGTTTGTGTTCCAAAAGCAGGACAGCATGGATTTCTTCGAGTAACCAGCAAATCATCGTATTAACTATTAGTAGTATTCTAATAAAATATAGTAAAGTTTGCTTTAAATCTCTAGCATCCTCTTCTCCAGCATTTTCTAGTACCCTCTCATGCATGCAAGAGTCAGCGTGCAAAGTTCAACTAGGGGGGACATTATTTACCAGCTCCCTTCATTACCAGCGTGCCTATCGCTAACATGATCCCATGTGCATTATAGGCAACTCTTGTTTATCTTTGTACCTTTTAAGAAGAGGCCACTGGAATAAGTATCTTTATTATTATTATTATTATCATTTATTTTTCTGCTGTTGCTGCGCCAACTTGAAACATCCAGATTTCATACTGTGCTTACACTCTTCATAGATTTGTACAGGTTCCCCAAATATTTTGCTTGTAAGGTTCAGATCAGGCATTCTCTCCTGCTTGCTAACTAATTATCTGTGCATATGAAGGAAGCTTATTGGGGCCAGGTACTTCAACAAAGGGTATGCTTCCATCGTTGGCCATCTCAACTCCTCCTTCGATTCGCCTCGAGATGAAGATGGCCATGGATCCCATACCTTATCAACAGCAGGAGGTAACTTTGTAGCTGGCGCGAGTGTTTTTTTCTTGGGCAACGGAACTGCAAAAGGAGGGTCGCCGAAGGCCCGGGTGGCAGCTTACAAGGTTTGCTATCCCCCAGTAAATGGAGACGAGTGCTTTGATGCAGATATCTTAGCAGCTTTCGATGCTGCAATCAGCGATGGCGTCGATGTATTGTCTGTATCGCTAGGAGGAAATCCCACTGCATTCTTCAATGATAGTGTCGCAATTGGCTCTTTCCATGCCGTGAAGCATGGCATTGTAGTGATCTGCTCTGCTGGAAATTCAGGCCCTGCTGATGGAACCGTCTCCAATGTTGCACCATGGGAGATCACAGTCGGGGCCAGCACCATGGACAGAGAGTTTCGTAGCTATGTTGTCCTAGGAAACAATATCAGCTTTAAGGTTTCTTCCCCTTTCCTCCTCATGATCCTTTCTTCTTCCATGAATCTTGGGAGAAAGGTTTTTTTTATATAACGAAATGAGCTATTTAAAGACATGCCTGGTGAAATTCACGCCACCTAAATTTGATGGTTTTTCAGGGGGAGAGTTTATCAACTAAACCCTTGCCAGAGAACAAGTTCTTTCCGCTTATGAGTGCTGCAGATGCTAAAGCAGCTAATGCATCAGTTGAAAACGCGTAAGGATTGAAGAATTTATGTTCTCGTCCATTCTGATTCCTTATTCCCTCTGATTAGTAACCTTTCAGCGTAATTCAATATCGTTTCTCTGCACTGGAAATCCTTGAAATTATCTGCCAAGACATGTAATTTTTTTTAATTTCTGTATGTGTCATGCAGCCTGCTGTGCAAGGCCGGATCACTTGATCCCGAAAAAGTGAAGGGGAAGATCTTGGTCTGTCTCCGAGGGATAAACGCAAGAGTTGACAAGGGTCAGCAAGCTGCTTTGGCCGGTGCTGTAGGGATGGTTCTTGCCAATAATAAGGATTCTGGGAATGAAATTCTTGCCGATCCTCACGTTCTTCCTGTATCCCATATCAATTACACCAGCGGTGCTGCTATCTTCAAATATATTAACTCCACAGAGTAAGATAACAGTAAATAAATCCTGATATCCTAATACATTTTTATTCTGATATCTTCAAATATATTGACACTGATCAAAATCTATACTTGCGACAGGTATCCCGTTGCTTATATCACTCTTCCAGTGACAAAAATTGGCACGCAGCCAGCCCCCGTCGTGGCCGCTTTTTCATCTAAGGGGCCCAACACCATCGCACCAGATATTCTCAAGGTATTTCTCTAACAGCATTATCTTTCTTGCTTCAGATGTTTGTCAGAATTATATCGAGTATTCAGCGACTGTTTCTCTATACTCAGCCTGATATCACAGCACCAGGAGTGAGTGTGATAGCTGCCTTCACAGAAGCTCAGGGACCAACAAATCAAGATTTTGATAGGCGACGAGTTCTATTCAATTCAATATCAGGCACTTCAATGGCCTGCCCTCATGTTTCAGGCGTAGTTGGCCTTCTTAAGACTCTGCATCCTACTTGGAGCCCTGCGTCGATTAAATCAGCAATTATGACTACTGGTGAGTGCATCTGCAGATTAAGTGAGCTTAAGTTTATTCCGTACTCATTCAAATCAAGAAGATACAAACCAGATCTTTTTTCCTGAATTCCACAGCGATGACACGAGATAACACGATGGAACCAATTCTGAACGCGAACCACACCAAGGCATCGCCATTCAGTTATGGAGCTGGCCACATAAGACCAAACCAGGCTATGGATCCAGGTCTGGTTTATGACTTAACCGTTAATGATTACCTCAACTTTCTGTGTGCCTTGGGGTACAGCGATAAACAAATCTCCACATTCTCGGATACACCTTATGAATGCCCCACCAAGCCCATTAATCTTGCCAGCTTCAACTACCCTTCCATTACCGTCCCCAAATTCAATGGCTCGATCACACTGTCACGAACAGTTAAAAACGTTGGCTCTCCAGGTACTTACAAAGTTCGAATCAGAAAACCTACTGGGGTTTCTGTTTCTGTTGAGCCAGAGAAGCTGGAGTTCAAGAAGATTGGCGAAGAGAAGGCCTTCACTGTTACCTTGGAAGGCAAAGACAAGGGGGGGATGAATGACTACGTCTTTGGAGAACTGATATGGTCTGACAGGAAGCATCATGTGAGAAGTCCTATCGTAGTAAAATGGTTCTAGATTAATCTTCTTTCCAATTTCTACTTGGTGGCCATGGCTAGCCTGGCGTTCTACAACTATTTATCTTCAAGAAAATGTTTACTTTCATTAGAGTAAACAAAGGACAGAAGCCATTGATGAATAATAGAATAATTTCCATACTCTGCTCTGATAATAATATCAATTACCTCCTATCGTCCCTTTAAGCGTACAAGTACGCGGTATTATTATTAGTTTCTTGTAATGAGAGGCTGGTTTGGTGGTGAACGGGGCGTTTTTCGAAAGAAAAAAATGATTTTTATTTTTATTTTAAATTATATTTTTTTGTGTTTTTAGATATTCTATATGAAAAATAATTTTAAAAAATAAATAAAAGTATTATTTAGATGTATTTATATTAAAAAAAACTCTCAAAAACAACCACAGTCATATGATATACCGAATTTTATGCTTTTAATTATTTAAAGATATATTTTATATTTCGTTTGAGATATAAGAACATGTAAATAAAACTTTATCTTGACGTTTTCTATTGTTAAATTCGGTTCAAAGGAGGTCAAACAAAATAATATAACATATAGCAGCAGCGAAAAGACGGATTATTTTTATATTGCACTGAAGGTTGAGGAAAGAGCTGATAGAATTACAATCCTAGGCAAGATTGAAAGAAAGGCCTTCATAAGCCGAGCAAGGTAGAAGATCATTTGTCCATGAAAAAGAAAGGTAGGAGACGACACCATATAATACTTGAGACGAAGGCAAGGCATCATGAGTTGCCTAGGCCATAACTCGGAGATAAATCACTCCCAGCAGAGGAGAGGAATTGGAAGAAAAAACCAGGAGAGGAATTGGGGGCTTAAATAGAACAACGATCCAAATTTATCAGCAGCCCTTTTCCAAATTCAACGTATGGATATGCCATGGGTTGGTCAACATCTTCGGCTGTCCATCTACAGAATAAAAGAAACCATTGGTCTCAAGAAATTTAACTCTAGATCGAAAGTACTGAAAAGTATATTTAGAACTCTGTCGTCACCTGAAATTCTGAAGAAGGTGGTGAAGGAAGAAGGCAATCTCAATCTTGGCAAGTTCAGATCCGGGACAGCATCTAGATCCTCCACCGAAAGGTGTAAATTTCTTGCAAGCTTGATCTTGAGCCTGCGTCATAGAGGAGACCAATAATTTTTCCCTTTAAGAAGTTAGAATAGAATATGATTACAGGTCTAGCAGGTCAGGTACAGTGAAAGCCAGGAAAGTAGAAGAAATGATTTATCTTTTCCCTTCAGAATTAGTTTTTGGACCATTGGAGTTGGAGGACAGTCTTATACATCGAGAATCTTGAGATTGATGCTATTAATCACCTCCCATCTCCATGGATGAAACTGGAGAGCATTTGCATGGACAGATGAGTCTAAATGCACAGCTGTGAAAACAGGTAGGACCTTCCAACCAGATGGAATTAGGTGGTCTGAAAGGGCCGAAAAAGAGAAGCCATGAATGAGTCTTCCAATTAACAAGGAGGGTGCGTGCATGCATGCATATTGATTGAGGGGGAAAACAGAAAATGTTCTGGTTATGCATGGACCTCTAAATTTGACATCTTTCAGAGCCTTTCGGTGTACAAATTTTACAATGTTTCCATATCTGAGAGCTTCATTGATGACCTACAAGCCAAAAACCAAAGGATAGTTATCGAAGAATGGCTGAGCCATCGTTTCAGCCAGAACATTCATGGCTGAAACTGAAAGGAAATGAATGAGAGGAAGCTAATTACACTACATTTTGAGTGAATCCCATCTTCTTATAATCTTCCCAATTCAGAAACTCATCTCTCTCCTTCGAGCTCCTTATTTGTTCATGCTCTAGCTACAGCTCAAAAATCAGCAACACTAACAAATCAATTGCCGAGAAAATGTTACTTCATATTCGTATTTACTGATAAAAGCATGCACATACATGATGGAATCAGGGAAAGGTGCACCCAAAGGAAAGAAATGGAAAAGCTAGCTTCATGTGTGGAAGAGAAGGTGGTGGCTACCTTTAGCTGCTCTGATGCAGTGGGTGACTGGCCTAGAAGATGCACCACCATGGCCATCAAAAGCGACGTAGTTTCATATCCACCCAAAAGAGAATCCAGCACAAAGCTCACCTTTTCATCTTCAGATAAGGTATCAACACTTAGAAGTACTTCAAGAAAATCATTCCTTACTCCACAACCCCTACCATTTCTTGATCTTCTTTCCTCTATAATTGCTTTAACTCTCGAAGATATTCTGCTTCTAGCCTGTAAAGAGGGGTCAACAAAAAGGTGGTCACGTGCCTTCTTTTTGAAGCAAAAGAAAAGGGATCACTAAATTATTGAGATTGCACAGTTCTGTTTTTAAGAAAACAAAGGTGTAGCTGTCTAGGAAGCTTTAGCTAAACCTTCTTTTGAACATATGAATATCTGAGTACCTGAACAGCTCTGGCATAAGGAGTGCCAGGAATATACAGAGGGATGGATACTAGTCCTCTCATGAAAGCAAGAAAATCTTCAAGAATTTTTCCAGTCTCCGGCTCCTCTGATGTTAAACCAAGCACTTGCTTTATGATTACATTGAACGAGAACTGTGAAATAGAAAATTTATCAGGAAAGGAAAAGAAAAGATAACCAAAAAGCATGGGCGATTAAAGGAATACGAACCTTTCTAGCCTCTTCACAGAACATGACCTGCTGTTTATCTTTCCAAGAGTTCAGTATTTGAACTGCAATTCTTTCGATGTCATTCAAGAACTCCGGCTTTGATTTAGTAATGCTAACCAGAGAGATAGCCACATTTCTGAGTCTCTTGTGAGTATCACCGACAGCCACCAGCATGGAGACATTTCCAAGAATTCCATGGATGGGCTTCGGATAACTGCACTGGAATAGCTTGCCCTCGTTTTGAAGAATGAAATAGTTCAGCTCCTGGTCACAGGACACCACCGTCGGAGAGAAAAATAAATGGGACTTGAACACATTCCCGTACCTGAAAAGATCCCACAAAAGCATTTCCCACTAAACTGGCAAAACATTCTCATGGTGGAACCAGCAGCAATAAAAATGAGAATTTCTCTTACCTGGAACAATGATCTTGAAGAAACGCACCAATGGTGTTAGAAGGGTGAGGCTTCAAGAAACCGAGGGTTTCACCAAGTATAGGCCACCCAAAAGAGCCTTTTGGGACATTATCACCGTGCTTCAAGAACATGGGCAGAAAATGATTCATTATTAGACCTAACATACCACCAATTACACCAACCAAAATACCAACCCAAAATTCTCCGGCCATGAACGAAGAAGGTTGTGTATCCTGATATGTTACTTTCCAGGTTCTGGATTGAGGTAGAATAGAACCCCAGAGAGTTCTTTTCAAGATGGACTTCGGCTTAGAAGTCCATATATAGAAAGTGGAGAAAGAGTGTGAGCGTGAAAGAGAACTTTTACTTTTTTTAAAAAAAAAATCAGAATAAATTCTATTTAATTTAGAATTTCAGTTTATTTTATTTAATTTAGAATTTCAGTTTATTTTAGAAATTACGAGCGGTTTACCCGCGATTCAAGCGAGTTTTTATCTATATAGAAAATTAATTGTTTTTTATGTATTATATTTTATTATTTTAATATTTAGTTAGTATAATTATATTTAAGAATACCGCTATGAATTTTTGTCTTTTAAAAAATTCAAAGTCATTTTTCCTCTTTCTCAATATATTTTTAGGCGATAATATTCAATAAATATTAGATATATTAGAAATATAAATATTGTAATTTACTTTTAAAACATAAACTTATTTTTTTTGTGCGCTATAATTATTTATTTGCCGTCTAAAAAGAACGGTCTAATGGAAACGGGAAGTGACTTGTATATTTTTTAATTTGACTTGTAGATAATGCAGGTAAAATTTGTCAATATTTTTTTTTCCAGTAATATTAGATCAAAAATATTAAAAATGAAAGCATTGGAAATTCTTGTAAAGAAATAAAGTTAATAAAAGAGCATAAAATTAAATTTTGAAGCCAATATTTTTTTTTATATAAGATTTATTAATCCCAAGTCATGATATGAATTTCTGACCTTAAAAAAATCCTAAGTCATTTTTCCTCTATCTCAATATATTTTTAGGCGATAATATTCAATAAATATTCAAACATATAATTAGTTTGACATATTTTCATTTGACATAAATATACAAATATATAATTAATTTGACATAATTTCCATAATATATTTAATTTAAAAGATAATCTTAGGCTATAATTGTTCTCTCGCTTCGTTGGCGTCGACTTGCGCAGGAGGAGAGAGAAATGAGGGGGGGAAATTCAAACTCTCATTGACACGTACCTGGGAACCACATGCATACACGCGCCGCTCCATGTGGAAGAGAGCATGGTGAAACATCGTTCTAGATGGCGGTTGATCATTTTTGGATGTCGTATGACGTCGCATGCGCCGCTTGTAACACACGTGCGCGCGGAAATGGACGACGCGTGTTGGGATGCGCCAATAATAGCCCGAGGCGAAAAATAATAAAAAATTTGCTAATTACCGTTTCACCCCTCTCTTCAGTGCGTTATTTTATCGTTTTGAGGGCTAAAACGTTGACAAGACTTGTTTGAAGAAATTAAAAAAGAACCGCCCGGTCAAACCGGGCGGGCCGGATCGAATGGCCAATTACCTCGGAGCCCCGAAATCGGCAATATTTTTTGTCTTTTCGGGGTTAATTTCGTTAATACACTCGTTCAAAAATGAAAAGAAAAAGAGGACATACACCCGTGAAGTACCTGCTCAAAGTGCACATGAACAATGATAATGAGTCACAATGAACAATGTTTTACTGTTCAAATGCTCGTTTTGTTTTAGGTTATTGCATAATGTTAGCTAAAATGCTCTGTTTCTATTAAATTCCTCTAATTTCACGTTAGCAGTTATATTTTTAATCTGATCGTTAGACTTATAAGAAGTCTCATCACATATTTTTATATATTAGATTTGGAGTCTAGAAAAGCCTTCTAAAAATATTGATGACATTTATAATTTTGATCAAAGTTTGTAATTTCATTCAGAAAAAAGAATAATTTACTGTATTTTTTATATCGATTTTTTCTCAATTTTATCGTTAGGAGTTGAACTTCAAAATTTATTTTAATTTATTTTATTTTAAGTTATTATAACTTTATAATCTAAATGACAGATTTGGAAGGTTAATTTAGATTGACGTGGGCCGATTTAATATGTTATCATTTTATATATTTTTAAAATAACTATTTAATTATTTTTAATTAAATTATATTTATCGGTCATTTTGGTTATTTTTGAACTTGCCGAATCAATCAAGTTATCGACTTGAATTATATAATTTTAAATTAGTTTATTTTTAACTATATATATATATAAAAGTACAAAACCAAAATAACACATAAAATACTCCAAATAAAAAAAATGCTATTTGAATTGAAAAAATACAATTCCAGCAGAAATAGAATTTCAACCTGTAATTCAGGAACAAACCTTAAGATTTTGAAGGAAGAGGCTTTCCCTGCAACTAAATAAGAAATGTTTGATATTGTATTTGAAAAGTGTTTTTAAAAAAATATTTATATTTTAAATTAAGAAATTATGGTATTCTTAGATTATTTTGATTATTTTGATGTGGTGATAAAAAAAAAATCTTTAAGAAATAAAAAAATATAATTTTAATACTAAATACTTTTTTTTTAAAAAAATAGCTACAGACAGACTATCAAACAGTAACTTACATATTGTAAATTTTGCTTTGATCGGAGTGAGGTCATAGGAAATGAAATCCAGAAATGCTTTAAATGTTACTCAAATCAACAAATAAATCACCAGAAATAATATTTTTAATATCTATGCATAAAAAGAATCTAAAAATATTTAAAATTTTAATTTAAAATAAATTTTTTATTTTTTTCAAAAACACAATAGTATCTG
This sequence comes from Salix exigua, assembly GCA_032356905.1. NCBI lineage: Eukaryota > Viridiplantae > Streptophyta > Magnoliopsida > Malpighiales > Salicaceae > Salix > Salix exigua. The sequence goes on from CM063601.1 coordinate 11,221,027, forward strand.
AACCATGAGAAAGGCCATTTGCATCATTTTTACACTTTGTATTTTGAAAAAAAGCTATTGCTTTCAAGAGTTAATTTTTTCATCTGATTTTCTTAAAACTAAAAAAATGTTAGATTGGATCCATTTCATACTCTAACCAATCCAACCAGCACACGACTTACATGAATTAGATCTAGGAAACATTTGGTCACGTGGGTAAATAGGTAAGCTGACATGTATGTATATGTATATGTTTTTTTAATATTTATTTTTAATTATTTCTAATGATGTTCAAAATCCAAAATATATAAATAAAAGGTTATTTATCGTTTATGAATAATCTCGATCAGGAGAGCTTAAAGATCTTTGATGATAAAATCAATATCTTTATGAAAAATATATTAAATTAATTGAGATAATAAATGACTTAACAAAATCTTATATTAAAGAAACAAAAATGTTTGTTCTTGAGTTTTAAGTTTGTTGATGCTTTAAAATCTATATATTTTGTTATCCTAAAAGATAAAAAGTTACAAACCTCTTACATGAATCTTGTTGTTTTTAGAAGGAAAAAAAGGGTTTGACAAGATTAATGAAAAATAAATATGATACTTGTATTGTAGAGGATTGTCCGGTATCATTCATAAGGCCTTAGAATTTGGCAATGTCCAAGTTGTTTGAATCTCACATGTTCGATAGACTGGTGTTTTTTTGGACTTCGTTAACGACCAAATCCAAGTTTTTTGAGTCCGACATGTTCGATATATCCATATTTTTTTTGGACCTAGTTAAAGTAAGGACTAATTACTTTGGGTTCGACATGTTTGGTAACCTATTTTATTTATCAAGTCTTCACAATACATTAACTCATCAAGTTTTGTATTAGATGAACATGAATCCAAATCATGCCTTATTCAAATAAAAATATTTTCTAAAATTTTTATTTATTGAAGTTATTTTATTTCTAAATTCCACTCATATTTATTAATGAACATACCAAGTTAAGGAATTTTATTAAAATTAAACTTTACTATGACCAACCTTATTAAGAAATCATATTCCAATTTTAGGAATAAAATTTAATGATAAGATAAAATTAGTAATCTCCAATTCTGATTTTCATCATTGCAAAGATGTTACAAGTAAAAAAACATAGTTTTTCTTTTATCTAATATATCATTAACTTGTGAAAAAATAGTTTTGTTTATTATAGAAAAACTTAAAAGCATGGTATAAACGTTGTAAAAGTAAGGAGCAATCGTTTTTATCAATAGTATAATTATACTAGCATGCACGTGAAAATTATTTAAAATATTTAATTTAAAATAAAAAATTAAAATATATTTTTTAAAAAAAATATTTTTAAAATGGAATGATAAATAAGATATACTTTTAGAGAGTGAATGTAAAAAAAATGATATTTTATATCGGTTGAAAATAAAGAAACTTGATGATATGGATTTAATGTATATTTTTTAGATAAATCTAATATTTTACCCTTAAAATTTAAAAATAGTTAATTAGGGAATAGAATGTCTTTTTTCTTAAAAAAATAATAAGAACTTACGCCAGTAATTTAATATTTGGCAAAGAAACACGTGGATCCATATACATCCATGTAGCTTGTACGTGCAGGTCTAATAATTCTGAGGATCTACGAACCCCATCTTGTCCTCTGATTTCCTTTTTGACTGAGCGTGCACACACGCTCTCTCTCTCTCTATCTATTATGTTTAGAATTATACTGAGTTTATTTTATTTAAAAATAGTTTAAAATAATATTTTTCTATTTTTAAAAATTATTTTTAATATTAGTATATGAAAAATCTAATTATATTTAAAAAATATAAAAACTCTTTAATTTTTTTAAAACATTTTATATTACATTATTTGAGAAGGACACCAGGAAATGTCAGTTGACACAAACCAAACTCTGGTTTTCATCTTTAAATTCTTTGACTGAAACGGCATCATTGCCCCCACTATGTGCAGCAGCTCGACAAGTTGTACGTCATCGTGAGTGTCAATAGAATCAAGTTATTGTTTTTTTTATAATTGTATTAAAATATTGTTTTTAATATTAGCATAAAAAATAATATAAAATTACTAAAACGATTAATTTGAAATAAAATAAAATAAAAAATTCAGAATGACTTTCGAAACAAGTATCATGGTAGGAGCTTGAAACCCCATCACCATTCTCTCATCGCTGACCACTTGAATTTACTGCCCAGGTCACTAGGTGGTTCAAATTCAAAGCCCTTCCACAGCCCTGTTTATCCCATCAATATTATTTTGGTCGTTGATATAATTTTTTAATTGAAACTAAATGTTTTGGTTTTAGAGTGTTTTAGTATGTTGTTTTAGTATTGTATTGTTCATGTATAATTATATATATATATATATGAAAAAAATTAATTTAACAAGTATAATTTTATTTTTTGGTGTAAAATATTTTGGTATTTTTAACTTATTTTGATGTATAGATGGCAAAAATAATTTTTTAAAAATAAAAATAAAAATAGATTTTGAACCCGGAACAACACGCCCGGAATGGAACTAAGGCGTTCCAGCCGGAATTTGGTTGGAATTTCCGGAATAGACCAGAATTAAAACCGAGGCGAAAATGACGCATTTTTATCTCGATTTTTTGAATGTAACAGAATGAAATTAACAACTATGGTTTATGTAGTTTGCGATCATTCGGATTCGAAGAAAAGTTGGTCCCTGAAATAGAATTTTGAAAGATTTATATATTCTTTGACAAAATATTTTTTTATTAATTTGCATTTCTAGATCAACTTATATATACCTTAATATGTTTTTTTTAATAAATTTATTAGTAAAACAACTTTTATGTTTTGTTTTTTTTATGATGAGTAAATAAAAAAATTTGATAAAAAATATTTATGGTAATTAATTTTACCTCATTTTTACTTTTAAAAATCAATATAAAAAAAAGTTGAAATTAAGATGGCTATTTCCCCTTCTCTCCTATGTTATTTTTTTTAACCTCTTTATACTCTATTTTTCTACTGTCATTTAAGAGTTGAAGTTCAAACCGGTTTACATATATTTTAACTAATTTTATGATTTATAAAGTGAAACAGTTACTAATTTTATGGGTTGAAGTTCAAGTTATATGTAGATAAGACTCCTAGTTAGTTTTATGAGTATGTGGATTTTATGTGGTATTTGTCCTTGCGTTTTAAATTATTTTTTCTTGTGTTTTAAGATATTTTGATGTGATAATATTAAAAATGATTTTTTTTTAAACTAGTCACTTGATAAGTAATATATGTTTTTGAAACTCTATAAACAAATTATATATAATCTATTTACATGAAATCAATTGATTTAATTCAACATTTGTTATCTTACATGCTTTTATCATATAGTATTGCACGTTCACTATTTTGGGAAGATTGCTAGTGTCTAGTATCCATCCCATATACTTATTTTATTTTATTTTCTTTCATAAGAAAATCATAACAGATGACGGTCAGATAATCCTTCAAGCCTGTTTAGGAATGCGGTTGCAGTAGATTTTAAAAGTGTTTTTCATGCTGGAATATATCAAAATGATATTTTTTTATTATTTTTTAAAAATTATTTTTGATATCAATAAATTAAAATGATCTAAAAACACTAAATTACCAGTTTTTAAAATAAATAAAAAAGCACCAAATCTCCTGTTTGTCCACAATGCCAAACGGGGACTTCAAGTTTAGTTGTTCTACGGGAACTCATGAGAACCAGAATTCCGCCATGCTAGGGCTCATAGCTGAGCCATGCCTACGTTTGACTAGTCGCATGTGAAGCTCTGCCTCTGAATTTAAACTCCCAATTACTGCTGCATGGGTGCTCTTTTCTAGGAAGGGCACATTTTGGTCATTCACACACGTTACCGGTTTGTCCTCTATTAATTATGCATAGCAGTCGCTACCACCCACACCGCTGTAACTGTGAGAATATGAATTTGGATCCCTAAAATCCAAATTATTTACTATAATCTTCTTACCAGCTGCAGGTTTCGTGAATGGCGCCAAAGCTTTCACCTTCCATGCAGTGAAGGAAAGAGAAGGTAAGATTGTAGCGGTCATTGCACGTGCATCCCGTCTGTTCCTGAAAGCACTGCATGCTGGTCAAGAGTGGGACAACTCATAACTCACAAAGGACACACACCCGTGCGATGCGATTGGTTAATAGCCGGTATGTTATTGCAGTTACTGCTGGGTTAAGTAAAAAAAATATTTTTTTTAAAAAAATAATTTTAGGTATGATTTATAATTGAAATTGTAGTTAGGTTTGTGATTAATAAAAAATAGTTTTGTGTGTTAGGTGACAATATTTTTTATATTTTGTCAATTTTTGAGCAAAAAATAGTTTTAAAAACAATCTCAACCATACTCTCAAACAGACTTTTCAAAGTCTACTTGAAAATACGGTGAAAATTATTTTTTAAAGTGTTTTTTTATTTAAAATATATTAAATTATATTTTTTTTATATTTTTAAAATTGTTTTAAATATCAGCATATAAAATAATTTAATTGAATAAAAAATTAATTTAAAAAAATATAAAAAATAATAAACTGGCAATTAATAATTTATTTGGCTAGCCCCGCATCTCCCAATTTGTGGTTTGCTAATAACGCTACACTTGGCAATGTCACCTCTCTAATATATATATATATATATATATATATATATATATATATATATATATATATATATATTAGAGAGGTGACATTGCCCAAGTATATATATATATATATTAGCTACATTGCCCGCACATTGTCATGGGCAATCTTGTGTATATAATTTAACATAATTAAATTTATAATAATAAATTTATATGATATATCTAAATAAAAATTATAGATTAAGAGATAAAATATATAAATTTGTAAGTAGAGTTTGTTGTTCAATCATAGATTATATTTTTTAGAATGTAGGTATTGCGTCATAGAAGATGACAAAAGAGCGCGAACTAACATTAAAAACAAAAAGCAAAATACTCTTATAAGAAAAAATAAAAAAATTAATCATTAAAATCATCGTTATTATTGTGCATATAGTAAAATTATAAAAATCATTTAATAGAAAGAGAAAATAAAAATAAAAATAAAAAAATAAAGGGGAAAAGGAAGTAATATTAATTTAAAATATTATAACAATAGCAACAGTCTTAACATCTAAAATTATTATTTTTGTTACTATCAAAACAATAAACATTATCAAATTATACCAAGGGAAAAAAAGTAAAAAGCATGAACAAAATGGCAAGCAAAAAAAACAATTAAAATATTAACAACAACAACAACAACAACAACATCATTATTATCATGAAAGAATAAATGAATGAATGAAAGACTAAATTTTTTTGTAAAAACAAAAAAAAAAGATCAAACAAAAAAATACCATAAAAACTAAAAATTATCATTGTTATCACTGTAAATAGAATAAAAATTATCAAATTGTTATGAGGGATCAAAAACATTAACAAAAAAGAAAGCAAGAAAAACAAATTAAATTATTATTATTATTATTTATTTTATATTTGTGTCAATAATGAAAGGGAAAAAATGGAAGGAAAAAAACTTCAACAAAAGATCAAACAATAGAATAAAACAAAAACAAAAACTATCGTTGCTATCACTGCCAAAACAATAAAAATTATCAAATTATCCCGAGAAAGAAAAAACTAAAAAACATTAACAAAAGAGTAAGCAAGAAAAATAATTAAATAATTATTATTATTATTATTATCATTGTGTTAATAATGAAAAAAATAAAATAGATGAAAGACTAAAAAAACCATAAAAATTTAAATTAAAATCATAAAATAAATCAAAGGATTAAAAAAATACATTAAAAGTATAGAAAATCAAATATAAAGGGATTAAAATCCAAAATTAAAGGTATAAGGACTGAAATGAAAATTAAATTTATTATCAATTTCAATCAAAGGACAAAATTGGAAAAATTGAAACTGTTGTATCGAATTTGTTGAGTTATCTAAACTCAATCCAGAAATTAAAATAAGGTGGATCGAAGTGAAAATTGCACATTTAATTAATTTCAATTGAAGGACCCAATCAAACTAAATCAAAACTTATATAACAAATCTCAGGTTCATAAACAAAATTAAATGTTCAGGGACTAAAATAAAAACTCATTAAAACCGGTTTAGAATAGCAAGGTATTTTATACACAAAACATATGCAAAACACTAGGTAAATATGAATGAAACTATCAAATAATATAGTCGCATCAAATACCTCCACACTTAGCTCTTGCTCGTCCTCGAGAAAAGAAAGGTAAAAAAAAATTAAATAAAAAAAATAACAATGACCAATCTCTTAATCTCCCATCAATATCCAAGAATTCAAGCATTATAAATAAGAATACAATCGAGAAGGATAAAGAACATAAATCTTCATGAATATGTTTACACGCAAACTTCAAAACTCAATTACTCTTCGGGATTTAAAAGAAATCTATGCCATGCCAAAGTGATAGGTCATCTCATTGATATACACTCCAACACTCATGTATTTAGGGCTTATGTGTTTAAATCTCTTAAAATCAATCAATGAATATGTTCTACCATAAGCTTACTCTTCAATCTCATCTCCATTACTAAAATATTACAAACAATGTATGAATCAAAAAGTCTTATTTTCTGGTTGTAATGGGGCTAAGGTTAAGGTGAGGTAAAAAGAGTAAAAGAAATGGTTTAAACCAAATAAAGTAGAGCATTTTGAAAAATAATATTTCTAATAAGATATTCCATTTAAGTAAATCAATTTTCAATATATTAATCACCAATGCTTAGCTACTTTCAATTTCAAGCTCGTTTCTATTCTTTTTTCTTCTTATTTTTCTTTTTCTCTTTTTTTTTGTTTTTTTCTTCTTTTTCTTTTGTTTTTTTTTTTGTTCTTCACTTTTGGCAACTTTGCCCATGTTTTCATCAAGCATCACTTCTTCTTTCTTTTCACATAATTTCCAACCATAATTCCATGAGATATCATAAATATATGCTCTACTAATCCTTGGCGAGGGGAAAAGAGGAATACATATAAAATTTTTAAGGCTTATATATGGATAAATCAAAGAAAATATAAACAAGCTCAAAAAGGGCTCACTAAGGATAATATGCTTTAGGTTGGTTTTTTGGCTCAAGTGGTTAAAATTCCTAATGCTTTTATCATCTTCATGCATATACGTAATGCGAATGTAATCTCAACAAGATATAAAGCAAGTTCTAGAGATACATATAATTGAAAGAACAAACAATCAAATTCCTAATGCCTTTATCATCTTCATGCATATATGTAATGCGAATGTAATCTCAACAAGATATGAAGCAAGTTCTAGAGATACATATTATTGAAAGAACGAACAATCAAAGAATATAATGTTGAAGGCTCAAAAGCTTACATTGGTATAACACTATAACGTCAACATGACATATTTTCAAAGTCAATCCCTAAACCAATAAAACATTAAAACTTGCATGCACATTCATTCATTCAATTTATATATTCATCTATCTCACTTAATTCTCATAAATAATACTCATATTCTCAAAAAGCAATGGGAGTTTAAAATGATCAATCATATATATTTTTTTTGAAAGAATAAAGAAAAACAAAATAAGAAAACTGAAAACTGACATTTTCCCAATATCCTCACACTTAAAACACAACATTGTCCTCAATGTTGAAAATCAAAGAAAAGGGATATAAGAGAATGTCAAATATGCAATAAATAAATAAATAAAAGATGAGGGAAAAGGAAATCAAATCTTTTTTTTGTCCTGGGTTGCCTCCCAAGAAGCGCTTTTGTTTTATGTCATTGGCTCGACATGTGGTATGCTCATTCTTCATAGATTGGTTCAGCTAACTCCATAGAAATTGTGATTTCTGTCGTCCACCTTTCATAGAAAGGTTTCAAGCGATGCCCATTGACCTTGAGTACTTTGTTGGTTTCTAAACTTGTAATTTTAACTACACCATAAGGAAAAACATTAGAAACAACGAAGGGCCCAATCCAACGAGAACGCAACTTACCAGGAAAAAGTTTCAAACACGGATGATAGAGAAGGACTTTGTCTATAACATGAAACTCTTTTCTTGTAATCATTTGGTCATGAAGACTCTTAGTCTTATCTTTGTAAATCCTTGCATTCTCATAAGCGTCATTTCAAATCTCATCCAACTCTTGCAATTGCAACTTTCTTTCAATCCAATCAGCATCATAATCCATGTTATATTTTTTTATGTCCTAAAAAGCTTTATGTTCAAGTTCCATTTGTAGATGACATGCTTTCCCATAAATCATCCTAAAAGGTGATATTCCTATTGGTGATTTGTAAGCAGTTTGGTAAGCCCAAAGTGCATCACCAAGTTGCAGACTCCAGTTTCGCTAGTTGGGTTGCACTATCTTCTCCAAAATGGAATTGATTTCTCGATTTTAAATCTCAACTTGTCCATTCGTTTGAGGATGGTATGCCGTAGAAGTTCGATGAGTCACATGATATTTGTGTAATAATGCTTCCATTGTACGATTGCAAAAATGCGTGCCACGATCACTAATTTAGGGATTCCAAACCTGTCAAATATGTGAGTCCTGATAAAATCTACAACAACTCTAGCATCATTAGTTCGTGGTAAAGATTGCCAAAAGAAGAAGGAAATGGACCCCCTAAACATCAAAAAATTTCACTTACAAGAATATTTCGTTAAAGGCATTTGATTCTTATAAGTGATATTACCTGTTCTTTGACATTTTTCACATGATTTGCGAAGTGATATGCATCTTTAAAAATAGAAGGCCAATAAAAATCACTTTCAAGTACCTTATGGGTAGCTCTTTTTGCTCCAAAATGTCCACCACAAGAATGAGAATGACAAAAGGTGAGAATGGAATGAAATTCATCTTGTGGTACACATCTCCTAACTTGTTGGTTTCGTATCATCTCCAATAATATATGATGCATACACATTGAGGGACTAATGCCCTTGATGTCGGCTAAAGTCCATCCAATGGTTGTTTTGTGATCACACAACAACTTCACAAGTTTTTCCTTTTGCGCACTTGTCAAACCTTTTGCTATGATAACAGGAAGTGTATTGTTGTTGCCAATGAATACATACTTCAAATTATCAAGCAAAGGTTTCAATTCTAACTCGGGAGCCTGTAAAATAGATGGCAAAAGCTTTTTATATAAAAATACTAAATCAACAATGACATTACCATGGGGAATGGTTTGTGTAGCTTGCAAAGCCAGTGCTGCTTCGTGCACATTTTGGGGGAACACATGCGTGCCTCTCCATCTCCTCCAATTGGGTAAAATAATAGCTATAGCTCAAAGCTACGCTTAATCCATCCATACAATCAAAATCACAAACTTGTTGCACACACTTATCAACTTTGTCACAACATGTGATAGAATAAATATTGCTATAAGCATATTTCATTACATCATGAAAATTAAATTCAATCTTTTCATCTCCGACCTCCATAAACAAAGTATCCTTACCACAATCAATCTTTATATTGGCAGTTTTTAAGAACGGTCTCCCAAACAATATAGGAGTACTGGAATCACAAGAATTATGCTCCATATCAAGAATATAAGTCACATGGATTTAGCAAGTTATCAATCTTGACTAGGACATTTTCTATCACACCAAGTGGGTAACCAAAACTACGATCCGCAAGTTGTATTACAATGTTGGTTTTATTCAAAGGCTTTAAACTAAGAGAGTCATAAACATGTTTAAGCATAACACTAATGGATGCACCTAAATCACATAAAGCCCTTTCAAAACTAGCATTGCCAATAACATATGGGATAATAAACGCACTTGGGTCTTTCTGCTTTAAAGGCATATTCTTTTGAACAACAGCAGATACGACTTCTCCCATACTGACCATTTCATGACCTTTCAGTTTGAAAGCTCTTTTGGTAGTGCACAAATCCTTCAAAAATTTAGCATACTTGGGAATTTGCTTGATGATATCAATCAAAGGAATGTTGAGTTCCTCTTTCTTAAAAACCTCTAAGATCTCTTTTTTTTTTGTCTTCTTTCTTAAACCTAGAAGAACTCACAGGAAAGAGTGTAATTGTTTTAAAATTGGAATTGATTGAGTGTGGAGTTAACTTTGGAGTGGTCGTCGTTGTCTCAGTTTGTGAAGGAGGAGTTGGTTTCTTCTTGCTACTCAATTAATTTTCTATCTCTTATTCTTCCTACATCTCAATTTGTTTTGACTTGTTTTCTCCAAGTTCTGTCCCACTTCGCAACATGATTGCATTAACATTCTCTTTTGGATTTAATGCTTGGGAGGACAATTTTCCATTCATTTGTGTTTCTAGTTTGCCCATACTTAAAGCTATTTGCCCCATTTGCTTCTCCATGTTATGAATATTCGACCTTGTTTCCTGTTGAAAAGACATGATATTTTGCTGCAAGGTCACAGTGTTAGAAGCCAAAGTTTTCATCATCTCATGAAGATCATCACTAGATGATGTCCCTATAACATTGGAGTTGGTGAACGGTGGGGGCTGTCTTGCTTGATAATTTTGCTAGGGCTGTGGTTGAAATCCATGGGAATGGAACTGTCTCCCTTGATTGCCTTGTTGAGGTGGGTTCCCGTAGCAGAAGTTGGGATGATCTCTCCATCCAGGATTGTACGTGTTAGAAAAGGGATCATACTTATGTTGGGGTTGTCCTTTGAATGTTCCATCAACTGCATTTTCTAGCTCAATGTAATCTTTTTGCATTGTTGGGCACATTTCCGTAGCATGTCCTTATAGTGAGCATATGCTACAAACTTTCACGTGTTGTATATTTTCACAAGCCAAAGAACACATAAGAGAAGTAAGATCATTAACTTTATTCTCAAGGTTAGAAATACTTACCTCATTCACTCGTTTGTTGGAGAAGTCTCCACGGGTGCCAAACTGTTTCGAGTTGGCTGCCATGTTTAAGATTAATTGGCGTGCAACACCGGGTGTTTTATCTACCAATGCACCTCCACTTGCAGCATGAATGATACTACGATCAGTAGGCATCAATCCTTCATAGAAGTATTGAATGAGCAGCTGATCAGGTATTTGATGATGAGGGCATTGAATGCACAATAACTCAAATCTTTCCCAATACTCAGCGAGTGTTTCTCCATGAAATTGTCGAATCCCACATATTTCTTTTCTTATGTTGGCAACTCGAGATGCTGAGAAATATTTTTCAAGAAAGATCTTCTTCATGCCATTCCAAGTGTTAATGGAACCTAGGAGAATAGAAAAAAGTCATGCCTTGATTGCCCCTTTTAAAGAGAAAGGAAAAGCTTTCAACTTAACTTGTTCCTCTTCAAATCCATTCGGTTTCATGCCAACACAAATCATGTGGAACTCCTTGAGATGAGTGTGAGGATCTTCTCCTGCAAAACCATTGAATGTTGGCAGCAAATGTATAAAACCATATTTGAGTTCAAAGTTCACATTACTATTTATGTTTATGCACAATGGTTGGTTTTTCACGTTAGGAAAAGCAAGATCCTTGAGTGTTTGTTGTCGTGCACCAGCCATGATGTTGACGCGAGCTTCCTTTCGTAACCTGCGTAAAGTGTTTTCTATTTCGAGATCAACCTGCACTTGATGACTTTGATTAGCAGAACAGGTTACAGGCATAAATCACAAAGAAAACTCAAAAGAAACCAAGCACACAAGAGATTGAAGACAAAGCAATAGGTAATAGGATCCTACGCTAGAAAACTAAAAGTGTCCAAAAACCTTAGAAAACGATAGAATTTGGCCTGGAATAGGTGGGGGTAGTGACAAAAGATCACTAGTTCTTCTCAGAATGTCGTTTTCCTTTAGAAAACAAAAGATCAATACCTAATTCCACCAAAACATCTATTTTGAACAGTACCGCCGCAAACACAAATATGTTTTTTTTTCTTTTTTTATTTTTGTTTCAGAATAAATAAAAATAACAACAAGTAGAATAAATCACAGCACAACACAAGAACACAAGAATCAAATAAAATCATGTCCTAGGTAACGACGCTAAAATTTGTTGCGATGTCGTGATTGCACAAATTAATTACCCTAGCTTAAAACAAATCAAACAAAATAGTATAGAGCAAGCAAGGGGTCGATCCCACGAGGATGATTTAGTTCAGATTTTCTTGCTATATGTAATGCAATTGGGGGGGGGGGTTGGAAGTTGTCTAGGCTAGGCTAAAGCAAACTAAGTGAAAATTATATAAAACTGAAATTTATCAATAAAGCAAACTTTGATTGCAAATCAACATCCACTTATAGAAATCAGAACTGATCATGGAAACGACACATCAATTTGTATTTTGAATATTTATCTCTTCTTAAAATTGGTTCGTTAGCGGATCCGCCGTATAACTTACCCTAACCATCAAACAACCACAATGTCCACACTAGTAATTTGATTTAATGGCAGCATTAAAATCTAGATAAATTGATCAATTAAGAAAAATAATTGTCCGCAATTTATGTTTAGTTCGATTGAATGTTCTCCTTAAGATTAATAACATAGATCCGCTACAATTATTAACTTAGTTTCTTCATAAGTTCATATACCACAACTCCAGTTTTGATATCAAACTTAGCAATCGATTGTCTACAATAATAATTTCGAATTCGCTCTTAGCAATTAAATAAACAATCATATGAAAATAAGCATAGGAGAACAAACATATTCATCATATAAACTGAAAAATTGAGGTAAAAATAGATCTCACAATTCTTGAAATCTTAAGGTTTCCGTGTCCTTGCAACCAAGCAAAAGAGTCTAGCCTTGCATGTTTATTGAACAACTGAATAAAAAGATGGAAGAACACATGATTATTTAGGGTTTGGAAGAGGAAGATTTTGTGTTTTCTTTTGTGTTGGACACCACTTCCTTTCTCGTTTTCTCCTTTATATATGCTTAAAAACCCTAATGTCTATTTTACAAAATAGTCCTTTAAGTTGGCAGAATTTAGTTGTGCCTTGTAAGATTCATATCTCCTTAATATCACATATTTTTGTGCTTCAATTTGGATCATTTATAGGTCTTTGAGTCTTGAATCCACGCCAATTTAGTTTGCATCAATCGGACTTCTGCAGCTTGAGATATTGAAGTTGGAATGAGAAAAGGTCTATATCGGCAGATTGCAAGACTTGACTTTGAAGGTTGCGATTTCCATGATTTTCCTTATTTTATTTATTTTTCCTTAGCTTTAGATAAATTTATGGATGTTAGATATTGAATGTCATTGGAATCACTTCATTTTGATCTCTAGAGCTTCCACTTTGCACAAAATACCGACTGAAGGTCAAATCTGTTAGTGACCTCCAATTACCTCCTTTTTGCATCTTTCATCCAAAAATGCCTTCAAAATATAAAACAAAGAATATCAAGGAATTTTATACACAAAACATATGCAAACACTAGGTAAATATGGATGAAACTATCAAATAATATAGTCGCATTAGTTCTCTCCTGCACTTTGACATGTAAGAGAGAGAAACTGCTACAGCGGCTTTAACTGGCCACCACCACGTCTATGGACGTTGGAGGACAAAACACGCCGCATCGGGAGGAAGACCAAGCGGCAGCTCATCGACGGAGATGTCAGTAGACCTTCTTCAGCGACTCTATCACCACACACGCGACAATTAAAGAGGGCATGAGGCGGAATACTGTTGGCCGTGTGTGACACACGCGCCGATAGTATAAAGAAAAGAAATAAAAAAGCATGGTCAATTACCTATGTACCCCTGTGCATAGGATATATACCCGTAATTAGCCATTTCTGGAAAAATATAAAATAATCAAAAGTAGGCGGATCGGAGCGGACTCCAGTCCAGTCCGAAATTGTGCAATTACCGCAGAGCCCCTCCACCCATAATTGTTTTTTATATTTTTCGAGGGCTAAAAGAGCTATTTCACCATGCAAATAATGATAAAAAAATCAAAAAACCGGCAAACCAACCGAACCGACCAAAAAATACACTATTATAATCTACAGTGTTTACACTCACAATCTACAATGCAACACAATGAATACTCCACGTGGTTTATATATATATATATATATATATATATATATATGCTCGACACATCATTACTTGTATTCTCTCCTTTTATACAAAAGCAACATTCACATATAATTTTAATGATGAGTCTTATTTGATGTGAGAGATAAAAGTATAGCTTTTTGGTATATTTAATAATAGTTTTTATGTGGACACAAGAGAAATAAAAATAAAAATAAAAATAATTTATTTTTGAATAAATTTATATATCTTCAGAACATAAGTACGAATAAATAAAATCTTTCTCTTCAATATTTTTCAATTCAAGGAATCTTATCTCTCTATAGATATTATTTGCGAACCCGGGTTAAGCAACTAAAATCCATGTTGTCCCAGGTTATTAAAGGTGGACATGTCCTGATTTGAATTCAAAGTCTACAAGACAGATCTCGAGTGTTTTGTTAGCACATCACATCACTTGACAACTTTCTCTTCAAGATTCTAACCATATTATATAAATAAATTTCTTATAAGGGTTTATAATATGTTAATGGACATATTTTTGTGAAGGATGTTTTTAAGTTACTAATAACTCTTAATAGAAAGTAGTTTATCTCTGTGCAACAGTAAAAATTGTGAACTTACAATCACAATTATGGTGTAGGTTTGACAAATGGTATGTATAGTAATGCTAGTTACTTTTTTTTATAAATAATAATGATGATTTCCTTTGAATAATTAATAGTAATTACTAATTACTGTGTTGGCTATGATTGAAAAATTCATATTCAGTCTCGCGATTGTCATATTTTGGACAACTCGAGACTACAAAGAACCATGTCAGAAACGGGAATAGCAATCAAAGTTGTCAATTCTGCTCTGTTCTGGCTATAACAGTTGAAACATTCCGTTCCGTTGAAAATACCGAGATGAAACAACGTCGTTTTCGTCTCGATTTTAATTCTGGCCCGTTCCAGAAATTCCGGCCGGAATGTCTCGATACCATTCTAGATGTGTCGTTCCAGCCTTAAAATCCTCTTTATTTTGATTAACTTGTAATTGTTTTTGTAATTTTGAGATTATGTTTGCTTGACTTTGTGTTTATATTATATAATTTAAAGTTAATTTATCTTGAATTTTAATTATGCTTGGTAAATTAATATTTTAATTATATATATATATATAATCAATTAATTATATATGAACAATACAACCCCGAAACGGCATGCCAAAATGCTCCGAAACTAGAACGTTCCGTTCCAATAGAAAAACCGGGACGGAGGCCGGAATGATATTAACAACTTTGGTAGAAATCATTATTGTACGAGTATATTTTCTAGTTCTACTAATTAAATAATTTTTTAAACTTATAAAAATATTACGAGTTGAATAATTACTTAGCAATATTATTAAATTCAATCAAACAGTTTGATTTTAAAATTTATCAATCTAGTTTTTTTGTTTATTTAGCTCAAGTTTAAATTAAATTGTCTTGGAGTTGACCCAAAATGAATTATTTAATTTAATGAGTTTGAAGACAACTTGAATAATCGATAAAAAATACAACATAACTTTTAAAAATACTTTAAATCTACAATTTGTTTTTTAATATTAAGATGATGCTATATGAGATGGGGCTCAGTCACCTTGTGACCTGTTTTATGGACTTCTAATAGTGTAATAATGTTTTTTATAGATTATTTTTATTTAATTTTATGATAAAAAAATATATGCTTATAAAATTGAGTGTCATCCTTAAAAAACATTTACTTAAGATAATGATAACCCTATTATAAAAAGTAGAAACAAATTACCATGAATTTCATTTCCCAAACAACCCAATATTAAAGAAAAGTAAAGTAACAAAATAAAAAAAAATAAAGGACCTGAAACTAAAAAACAATATTTGGTTTGACAGGTACACTCACTAAATCTGTGAATAAAGTAACCTATGTCAACATGTCAAATCAGCAAAGTCCGATAATGAACTTAATTGTGATCAATAACTTTTTTTTAAAAACAAGAAATTATTATTTATTTCACTATATGATAACAAAATAGATAATTGCAAAATTCAACATCAAGCCAACACTAAGACTTTTTTTAAGAACTTGATAAACCCATGAATTGGGGCAACCTGAGTTACCAGGTGATTGACTTTGTAAAATTTAATATCCTAGTTTTTTAAAAAGTACATTTTATTTAACTAAATATTTTTTAAGAAAATAGACCATATCGTGAAGCAAAAATATTTTTTTCTACCACTCAATGCTTGGATGTTTTTATAATACCAAAATAACCATATTAAAAGAAAAATAAAATGTATTATCAACTCTAAATCCATGTAAACATATCATATAAAGACTAACTTATAACAATAACAATTACAATAAGAACAACAACAATAATAGTAATACCTTGTCAAATCCATGAACCGAAACATCAAGGATTACTTATGGGAAATAAGATCCCCTTTCTCCTTTTAGCGTTATAATAATAATAATTAGAAATAATTATTATCCCAAGTAATGCTAAGTTAAATAATTCATTGTATATATTTTTTAAGGACTATTTTGTTGTGTGTATGAAATTCAAATAAACTATTGTGAAATTTCCATGGAAAACATATTTTATGGTCCAAATGAACGAGTAAAAACCCGACTATTTTAGATTGTTTAACTTCACATGTATTCCAACAGTAGAGTGTTGGGGGTGAGTTAGAGTTCAGGCTCTAGAAGAACTGAAACAAGATAATGTTTTGCCTCCTAGAGGGTTGGGACTACAAGGCCAAGAGGTGGTGGTGCCCCTATTAGCACCACCAGTGGTTGCACTAACACCTTATGTTTCCTAACACTAGTTATCGGAAGCATGTCAGGTAAAATGGCTCTAATGGCCCTAACGCTGCCATCAGCCTCAATCACCCCTCCATCTTCAGATGATATTGTTAAGAAGATATTAATCACATTAACTCTACTGATGAAAATTAGCAAAAACGCCACTCCTCAATTATGCTGACCAAGTAACAGTATTTCTCAATTAATGAAAACCATAAGTAACAACATTCCTCAATCAAATTCATTCATTGTCTTTTACATTGTGATGTATATAATTAAATGTACTTACCTTATATTGCAGCACCTTGTAAATAGCATTAATTCCTATATCATTATATATATAACTCACATGAATAAGAAATAGAAAACAATGTGGTAATTGCTTCATCTTCTCTACTCTCATCCTTTCTTTTACCTCTCTTCTTCCGTAAGTTTAACTTCCTATATGGTATCAGAGCTCTTTTGAGCTAACCCTCACCTCTTCGATCCTACCCAAACCAATGGAAAACACACCTAATCTAGAGAATCAAGCAATCTAGACATGTCAACACTAATTTATGAAATGTCCAAACTTTCCTCACCTACATTCCCATCTCATCCCCTACTCACTTCCTTAAACATCTCATCTTTGTTCACAATCCCTATGGATAACACCGACTATCTGAGTTGGAAATCCCAATTTGAAGACATACTGGAGATGCATGGTCTCACGGCAGTTGTCAAGAACAACATAGAACCACCTAAACTACAAGAAGATGGCCCTGTGCACCCAGAATTAGCAAAGGATAAGCTTGTCCTGAGTTGGATCAAAGCAACT
Organism: Salix exigua; assembly: GCA_032356905.1. Taxonomy (NCBI): domain Eukaryota; kingdom Viridiplantae; phylum Streptophyta; class Magnoliopsida; order Malpighiales; family Salicaceae; genus Salix; species Salix exigua. The sequence goes on from CM063601.1 coordinate 11,238,726, forward strand.
TCCTCATCCTCGATCAAAACACTCCTCATCCCATTTACCATTATTAATCAAGCCTGGATTATGCTGGCCACACGTCTCTCACCTCTTGCCAGCACCTGTGTAAGGATTTTTTAAAGACCAAATTCGCACCCTCAGAAAAGACAACAATACAACGATGGTTGATTATCTCAATTATGCCAAATATTTCTTTGATTCTCTCATTCAATTTGGTGCAATAATGGACGAAATGAATTCATCAGCTATGTTTTGGATGGACTAGGTCTTGAATACAAGGAACTAGCAATAACCCTTCACTTGCACCCTGACATTGATTTTGATCAATTCTGTAATCTAGCCCTAAGACAAGAGCGCCTACAAAAACAAATGTCTCTTACTTTGACCACAGGTGTTGTTATGGTTGCTAATCGAGTGCCTAACGAACACATTTTTAATTTGAAATTAACCAACCTTAATCACAATCCTATTCTCAGGTTTAGAAGAGGCCGTGGTGGAAATTGGAACCAAGGGCATGGACTAAGACGAACAGGGCAGTGGGAACCAGCTCAAGGGGCTTGGTCTCTAGATCGACACTCTCAATCTCATGACCCACAATCTGCCATCATCCCATCTACTGAAACTCTCTTTGATGGACGCCCTCCTCTACTTCCAACTCCACTAGGCAAAGCTTCATATACCCAACACAATTCAATGATCTGTTTTCGATGTGACAAGCCAAGGCATATAGCTCGTTTTTTCTAGACCGTAAGTCCCATGTTTACATGGAAATTTTTTTTCACCTCACGCTCTCCTGCTGTTGACATGGAAAATCTCAATTGGTTTCTTGATTTGGGTGCCACTCACCACATGATAGCCAATGCCACTTCTCTTCCAGATGCTTGTCCATACACAGGTACAAATAAATTATTGTTGGCAATGACAATCAGTTAGCAATAACTCATATTGGCAATACAAAACTGAACGGGTTACCTAACTCATTAAATCTAAATGAAGTTTTGTGTGTACCTACTATCCATAAAAATTCGATCTCTTTCCGTCATTTTTGCTCTGATAATGATTTTTACTTTAAGATGGATGCTAATGTTTTTTGTGTGAAGGATAACAAAACGGAGAAGGTACTCCTTACTGGTAATAGTTTTGATGGTCTCTATCATATTCAAACATCTTCCTCCATTGCTCGTCAGATTGCCTGTTATGGAAAGCGTACAACACAAGACATATGGCATGCCAAACTTGAACACCCATCTCATTCAGTTCTTACTACTTTATTGAATAAGTACCACTTACCACTTACCACTTAATGGTACAATTATCTCCAATAAAAAATGTCACATTTGCCTGTTGGGAAAGTCTTGTCGATTACCATTTGAAGACAAACAGTCTCATGCTCAATTTCCCTTATCACTCTTACATCTTAATCTATAGGGTCCTGCACCAATCTCTTTAAATTTTGATTATCAATATTATTTATCCATTGTCAATGACCACACTCGATTTACCTGTTTATATCCCTTGGCTAAGAAATCAGAATTTCTTACTACATTCATTCACTTCAAAAAATTGGTGGAAAATCGGTTTAGCTCTCACATCAAACAACTGTAGATTGATGGTGTTGGTGAATCTACCAACAAATTATTTCTAATATTTTTGTGTGATCATGGAATATCTCATCAGATCTCATGTCCATACACCCCTCAACAAAATGGAGTGATGGAAAGAAAACATCGACATATTGTTGCAATGGGACTCTACTTGCTGGCCCAATCTCACTTGCCCCATAACTTTTAGGTTAAAGCTTTCTCCACTGTAGTTTTTCTAATAAATCACCTACCAACTCCTAAACTTGTTCACATATCTCCCTATGAGAAATTACTTCAATGCACACTGGATTACATGTTCCTCAAAATTTTTGGTTGTGCTTGCTTCCCTCATATGGTTCCATACAACAGGCATAAACTATCATTTAAATTTGTTCCATGTGTATTTATTAGATATGATGATCGTTATAAAGGCTATCGTTGTCTTGATCATGTTTCAGGTCGAATTTACATCTTTTGGAATGTGGTCTTTGATGAAGGAAGCTTCCCTTACCAATTTTCCCAAGCTGCCCAATCCACACCTACTGAACACACTAATATTGAACCTGGACATCAATATCAACAAATCCACAACCTTACAAGTCCAATTGACTCCGCTCTCACTATCCTTGACTCTCCATCAATCCCTCCTCTTGTTACCTCACCACAATCTCCATCCATACCATATGTCCCTACAAAACCTCTCTCCCTAGTCCAATAGCAGTGATCTCTTCTTCTGACTCCCAACCCATTACAACACCTCCCTCTTCCTCTCTTGACCCATCTCTCCTCCTCCCTAACTCTCCCGATACACCAAATCCTCCATATAAATTTAAGAGCCTTAAAACCATCATCTACCACACCACCCTGTACCCTTTACCTCATGCTCTCTATGTTGCTTGCTCCGATCCCATGTCTCTAGAGCCTACAAGTTTCAAGATAAAATAGAAAGTTGATGACTCCATTGATTGCTACAAGGCCCGTCTTGTAGCCAAAGGCTTCAATCAACAAGAAGGATATGATTATGCAAAGACCTTTAGCCCGGTAGTCAAACCGGTCACCATTCAAACTATCTTATCTCTGACTAAATCTTATAATTGGTCTCTTCAGCAACTTGATGTCTAGAATGTGATCTTAAATGACCACAGCAACTTGATGTCCGGAATGTGATCTTGAATGACTACCTACAAGAAGTTGTGTACATGAAATAGCCCCCTGGATTTCATGATCCCTCACGTCCTCAGGATGTATGTTAGCTCCATAAGGCCCTTTACGAACTTCCGCAAGCTCCTTGAGCTTGGTTCTAACATCTTAGCGGCTTTCTCCTTGATCAGAGATTGTCTCACAGTCAATCTAATGCCTTACTATTCATTCATCATTCCTCTTCCTGCACAATCTATATCTTTGTCTATGTGGATGATATCATTGTCACTAGATCTGACCTACAACATATCTAACTATTTCTTGATCTCTTATGCTCTACCTTTGACAGTCGTCAACTGGGTGAACTCAATTTTTTCCTCGGCATGAAAATTACACGGTTTGTTGATCATTTATTCCTCTTTCAAACTCGATATGCAGTTGATCTACTACAACGATTTAATATGATTGAGTGTAAACCATGTTACACACCATTACCTTCTAACACTCGATTGTCTTGTTTGGATGAAGATCCCTTATCTGACCCATCTACCAATCGCAACATGGTGGGTGGTCTCCAATATCTTACTCTATCATGACCTAACATCTCATTTGTTGTCAATCAAGTGTGTCAGTTTATGTACAACACTCGTTCTTCTCACCTTCAGGTTGTCAAGTGAATTCTTTGATATATTAAGGGTACAATTGAGCAAGGTCTTGTGTTTCACCAGTCCGATGACTTCACTTTACGTAGCTTTTCCGATGCTGATTGGGCTGGTTTTGTCAATAATCAACAGTCCACCACTGGTGCTTGTATAGTTTTTGGCCCTAATCTTCTCACATGGACAACAAAGAAACATTCTACTATTTCTTACTCTAGCACTGAAGCTAAATATCGTGCTCTTGCCCACACGACCGCTGAAATTCATTGGTTTGGATTCTTATTTCGAGAACTTGGTATTCCTCTTCAAACTACACCTTGCATCTATGGTGACAATCTCTATTTTATTCACATGGCTGTTAATCCTATTTTCCATGCTCGCACTCGACACATTGAGATTGACTATCACTTTGTTCGCAAATTAGTTGCTTTCAAAGCTTTTCATACTATTTATGTTTCCTCCTCTCATCAGCTTGTTGACATCTTCACCAAAGGCCTAAGTTGTGATCGATTTGGTCTTCTTAAGTCCAAGCTCAATCTTCGCATTGCTCCGTTACACTTGAAGAGGGGTAAAGAAGACAATAATCACATTAACTTTGTTGATGAAAATCAATAGAAATGACACTCCTCATTTATGCTGGCCAAGTAACAATATTTCTCAATTAATGCAGACCATAAGAAATGACATTCCTCAATCAAATTCATTCATTGTCTTTTACGTTGTGATGTATATAATTAAATGTACTTACCTTATATTGCATCACCCTGTAAATAACATTAACTCCTATAGCATTATATATACAACTTAAATGAATAAGAAATAGAGAACAATGTGGCAATTGATGCAACATCTTCTCTACTCTCATCCTTTCTCTTACCTCTCTTCTCCCATAAGTTTAACTTCCTATAATAGTCGTGTTGGTAAAGACAATAAAGAATATGAGATTTTTGGGGAACAAGATGTGGGAATTGCAGATGAAAGTACCTGAAGACTGGTGGGAATTGGGAAGTCATTCAATCTCATAGGACTCCCGAATTTGTTTTTGGAGTGAGTTCAGGAAACAACGTGCGACCCACTTTTTCTCTCATTTTTAGTGTAGAATAAAGGAAAGATGATAATATTAGATTGTGAGAGCAAATTTGATGACCTCTCTCTATTAACCCCCACAATTTGTTCCACTTGACAATAAATCATTGATAGACCGTGCGACAGGCTATGCCAAGAACTAAGACAAGGATTAGTTGCTTTATAGTTCGAGTGCATAGAGAGGTTGTAGAGCCAACCTAGACATTAGAGGCAAGTACAAGTACAAATTGGGTTGAGCAAGAGGAATGACACTCATTTTAGTCAGCGCAGACCTCTCACAAACCCCAGATAAGGAAATCTCAACTAAGTCGATTCAGAAAGGAAGAGCAACATCTGAAATAGGGAAAATTCTTGGGATTGAGCCTCTAGGAAGTCAACCGAGAGGCTGGAGTGGATCATTTGGTTGGACATCCAATCAAATGGATTACTTTGCAAGAACAATTACTTTGTTTGTATCGATGGGTAGAAGAGTGTTTTTTTTAGGAGAAAGAATGTCGTCAAATTATTTCATTTTGGCTATAACCATACAAAAATGGTGAATAAAGGATGTGAGGTGTATATTGCTATGGTTATGGATTTAAATGGTGGGAATAATAAGGTAGCCAATCTTCCCACAGCAAGTGAATTACCAAATTTGTTTTCCGAAGAATTATAAGGTTTGCTAATAGTAAGAGAAGTAGAGGTTTCAATTGATGTATTATGAATTATCAGTCATAACACCCATAAGGCCATAACAACTCACACACTTTATGGAATGACACCTATAAAAAGTTGAAATTATAGCTTTGAGAATTGCTAGATAAAAGGCTTTACACGCCCCCATCAACTCACAACGGGTAGCTCCAATTATAAAATAAACTAAAAAAAGTCGGTGTTTCACTATTTATTGTGAATGAAAACACTTTGAATTGTAATTGTATGTTTTTGGTTCGGTTCAGTCAATTCATCTGTTTATTGATTTTTTTATATTTATTTGTATAGTAAAATAATCATTTTATCCTTCAAAAAAGACAAAAAACTGTTGCTGTCGGGAGGGGTTCCAGAAGAATTTCATATTTTTTGAAAATAGCTAAATACTAAATTTCCCTCTAATAAGACAAACTAAAATTCTAGTCGGGAGAGGTGCCATGAGAATTTCATATTTTTTTTAATAAAAAAATGACTAAATATTAGTTTGCCCTCAAATAAGTCAAAATTGAAGATTTGGCTGTAAGGGTGTTCCGATAATTGATTTTTTTTTGTTTTCTGTCGAATACTGTGCATGCATGTGTCACACGCGACCAAATGGTGTGTGCGGCGTCATCTTGGTGGAGTAAAATGTCCAACCGCCATCTTATCCAATGAGCTAATATATCCTTTACCTTCTGTTGTGGCACGTTATGCCCCACAGTGGTTGGATTCGAGAAGGTGGTCGGTTGAAAGTTTTTTTCTCCTTTCTCTCTCATGCAATGAAAGTTTTTTTCACCTAAAAGTACAGGGTAAGCCCCCAGTTTATGATGTTTTCATTTCATGCCCTTTTCTTTTAATTGTTTCGCATGATCCTGATTTCTGTTATATAAAGTTTAATTTGTTTCAATTGAGCCATTCAATTGAAATTGATTATATATTTAGGCTTCAATTGTGTTCACATTATTTTAATTTCTAGATTGGTTTTAAATCCTTTATTATATTCAGTATAGAAGTTTTGATTGTTTCAATTTCGTCCTTTGATTGAAATTAATAATATATTTGGTTTTCATTTCGGCCCTTATACTTTTAATTTTTTATTTTAATTCCTTTATTTTTTATATTTCTAAAATAGTCCATATTTTTGTCCATGTTTATATGTGTGTGACCTCAGCTTTAGTTTTTAAATTTCATTATTTTATTTATTTATTAAGATGGTATTTGTTTTTGAAAGATTTCACTCTTAAATTTTAGTTTGTGTTTGTGATAATTTGAAAATTGGTATTTTTATTTTTTCTCACTCTTTGTTCTTTCTTTTACTTTTTATTTTATTTTCAAGTCAAGTGATTTTTTCTCCGCTAATAATTTTATTTTTATGCATATTTTGTTGTTCACGGATTAAGGCAACTATACAATAATTATAGCAATTCTAAAATCAATTACTTTAAAGTAAAGAGATAAGAGAGAGAAATTGCTAACTCGGTTTTTAACGTGGTTTGGCAATCCTACATCCACGACTCAAGTATCAACCCGTACTTGAGTATTGTATTCTCTTACTAGTCCAAGTAACAAGATTACAATTTCCGCTTGATGAATCCACACCAAGACTTTTACACCACTTGAAGATATGCCCTCTTCAAGATTTCATTTTTCCCACTTGAAGATGTACCCTCTTCAAGATTTTTCCTTGGTGATGTTCCCTCACCAATACCAAGAGTTTTATACTCAACTCTCAAGAGTTTCACAATGGTTGTTTTTGTAAAACAACAATACACTCTTAATAGTGCAGATATTACAAATGAAGATCTATGATCTCTTTATCTCACTTAATAGCACTTAGAATATTTGAAGGTGTTTAAGTGTAGTGAGAATGAGAAATACTCTTTGTGTTAGGATATGAAGATTTAAACACAAATATGAGTATTAATGAGGATTGATGATATGAAGGTGTTTAAGCACTACTTATTGCCTCACTATAAGATATGAAAGTTGTGTGTTCTTAATTTTGCAATTAAGAGGCCTATTTATAAGTTTCAAAGAGAAACTAGCTATTTATAGCCGTTTGAATATAGCCGTTTATAGCCGTTTGAATCTAGCCGTTTATAGCCGTTTGAATGCAACTGTCATATCAAGCGGTCGACCGGTTCACAACGGATAACCCAAGCGGTTGACCGGTTCAGCTGAAAAGGCAATTTGTCTTCCAAGCGGTCAACCGGTTCACTTGGTAACCCAAGCGGTCGACCGGTTCATGCAGAAACTATATCTTGACAAATTATCTTTTCTTAATTTCTTGAACCGATTGATTATGACTTAAACCTCTAATCATCAAACCCTTTTAATGCATGCAATGTGAAGTGTGTGAGTTCATTTTAATTTGTGCTATCAAGGTAGAAATTGAGATTTACATAAAGCACTAAAATGAACACTTATTCTAAGTCTTCACTTGCTTGCATCTTGGACTTCCTGGAGTGATTTCTTCGTGTACTCCATTATGCTTGTTGATGTATTCTTTGTATAATACCTGTTTATAGCTTAATCTCATCCAAGCATATTATTAGTCCATTTTCTTTTTATTGTTATCATCAAAATATATAAAGCATACAAAGTATGACATTATATGTTAACATATTCAAGGATAAAGTAATTTATTCTTTGATAAATCAGCATAAAATTTAAGTCAAAAGACGTAATTATAATTTTATGGGTTAGTTCGATTTAATCGTTGGCCAATACAAAAGTGTAATTGTGTTGAAAAATTAATTTAGGGTCCAATTGAAGGATTTAATTAAGAGCAAGGACTTAATTATACTTTAAATTAGTCAAATTAATTTTTATTAAGGGCTTAATCGATGAAAAATCAAGTTCTTGAGTTTAATTCGGGTTCAATTGAGAAGATTGAATTTTTCGAAGAACGAATTGAATTTTTTTCAAGCTAATTATGCGAAATCAGGGGCCAGTTGAACGAATGGAGAGTCTAATGGTCAATTGAGTGTTAAATCATGCAAATTAGAAATCAAGGACAAAAAAAAACATGCAAAGCTAAGGATGCTCTTGAAATTTTGACGGGATACAATTATACAAAATTACAAGTTTAAAACCAATTGTGAATACAATTAGAACAATTGTAAATTTAGGGACCAAATCATAATTTCACCTTCCCAAATCAAATTTGCAGGTGCCTGCACTGTTCCGACACATAAACAGTGCATGGCACGACTCTGCAGCCCTCTGCAAACTTCAAAGGCAGAACCCATCACAGAGTGTGCATGCCTCATTCCCCTATAAATAGCATCGTTGCTTGCAGAAAAGAGGGGTACAAACAAGAAAAAAAAGAAAAAATATTGATAGACAGAGGAAGAGATTTACAGTGACAAAGGAGAAAACTCACAAAAATAGAGCAGAAAGTTTAGAAATGGTGGAGAATTACATACAACTTACACAAGGTGACACCCGAACCATCCATGATCACACTTCATCTCCCTCATCTTCGACAGAGACGTGAGCTCTCTCTTCCCCCTTCTTCTCTCTTGGTTAGCATAACCTCTCTCTCTCTAAACACAGTAGCCACCGTCAGTCATCTCTCTCTCCCCCCTCTTGGCCAGCAATTCAAGCGCCAACTCCGACCACCTAATACCACCCTATCATCGCTAGAAGCTCCCCCTCTACTCCAACAACCGAGTTGTGGTCTCGGGCGAAGATAACAACAGTAACAATAGTGGCTGCAACGTAGTCCTATTCCGACGTCCACTCCAGTCACCACAGAACATTATTTTTGACGCCACCATGACAGGAAGAATCACCTCGACCTCCTCTATGCAACGGTATTAACAGGTATGCCATTTACCACACTCCAAAATTTAGCATTTCACTATTCATCTTCTATATGTAGTCGGGGGGAGTGAATTAATTCACTCCCACGTAACTGAAAGCCCAACCCCATGTGGGTAGGATGATAGCCTAGGGCCATCTAGGCTGCAAGCCCGCCCTGAGGTGGGTGGGCTGTCAGCCCACATGCTGGCTGGCTAGCCCACTGAAAGAAAAAAAATAGAAAACAAATATATAACAAAATACAAAATTTGCATCATTTTAAAAAATATAAAATATATTGTTTTCGTGCATATGACCAATACGCTAACGTCTTTTGAACATTCCCTTTTCTAAAAAAAAGTATTATTTTGGGGTTTAAAGAAAAAATATTTTTTTAGCATGGATTTCATAACACACAAAAAAAATTATTTTCTTGTATTTTTGGATTTTACATCATGTTTGTAAAATTCAAAGGGTATTGACAAACATTCCAAAAATAAAAAATCTTATTTTTAGGGATTCATATTATTCACTGTTAATATTTGAGTAAAGAAATTCTAAAGGGGTTAATATCTAAAATATTGGCGGAGATAATTTGTTATTATTCACTGTTAATATTTGGGTAAAGAAATCCTAAAGGGATTAATATCCAAAATATTGGCGGGTATTGGGTAAAGAAATACTAAAGGGGTTAATATCCAAAATATTAGTGGGGATAATTTGTTGTTATTCACCGTAAATGTTTGTATAAAGAAACCTTAAAATAGTAAAAATCCAAAATATTTTTACAGGAATAATACACCATTATCATTTAACCAATATTTTTTTTTGAAAGATCAACACCATAGCAAATCATAAGCAAACCAAAACATCAAACAACTTACATTAGGTAGGGCATACTAGGGATACTAAAACCATTCCTTTACGCAACCAGTTCCTTGCCTTAGAATCTCTCAAAGACCAATTTAAGTTTCTAAGTAACCATAATACTAGGTGATGACTCCCTTTTTTCATGAAAATGTAAAAAAAACCCTGACATGAAACCCTTGCCTAGCCAGGGGGATCGCCGCGACGCCGCACTCTCGCATTAGGGGGCGACAATGTGTATATGCTTTTTTTTTTACTTTTAAATTCTTTTTATCTTCTACTTTTTTGGGGTTTTAATTTTTTATATATTTTAGATAATTTGGCACATTTTTGTCTACCTGTCTTGTCAACGTGTGGTTTTATATGTTTTTAACGTAATATGAGAGCTGAAATATCATACATAAAAAAAGACATAAAAGTTATTTTCCACAAAAACAATATTGACCAATAATTTTGTGTCACAAAAACAATCATTTTTAATAGATTTTATCAAAAGAGTTTTAGTAGCAACAACATTCAATCACTTTTAGGAAGAAAACAACATATTTCTAACAAATATTACAATTTTACTAATTAAATATTAGAATAACCAATTACAATATGCATTCAATCAATCAATTTTTTACATATATAAAAAAGCTCAACGCATCGCACGGACGAATTCTCTGGTCGCTATCTAAGAGAAAAACACATTAGTGTCGATAAGGACCACAACAAACATTATTTCATTTAATAATTTATTTAGAGAACAAAGCAAAAAAGGATGAAAACGAATCATTTGAAAAAAATAGGTGTTGATGTGCATTCTTGGAATATTATTTTTACTGTTAATCTTTAAAAAAATTGATTTGCAAAGAAACTTCTCCTAATTTCTGTTTTTTTCCTCTAAAAAAATCCTAAATATAAAATTAATTTAAGTTATGAAATTGAATTTAATATAAGAAATTCTAAACCGCCAAAAAAAGCACCATCGCGATGATGGCTCTCTAGTTGAGGAAAGGCCGCATATAAAGAAAATCAAAAGTTAATCAATTAAACCACACATCAAGAGTGAATGATTGAATAATACTATTTATATATATAAAAATAATTAAATAAGAAAAATATTAAAAAAAGGAGACGGTGCTAAATCCTCCTATGATTCAATAAAATTAAATAAATGGCAAGGCCCACGTGACTGTTGTCCAAATAATGTAATCCTGAATGACAGCCACTATAATAAAATAATAAATAACTGGAGAGGCAGATCTTTTTCCCAATCACAATTAAGTTCCCCAAAATACCCTTCAGCCTCTCCGAATCACGCCACTGAAAACCGTAAATTAATATAAAAAGAACGGGCCAGTTCCCGAGGACACATCAAAAATTAGAAATAAAAAAAGAAGCAACGAAAGAGTCCTCATCAGAGTACCGGACTAAAACAGACTACAGAGGGCGAGTGATAGCCAACCAGCCAGCCATACTGTACTGATTCTAAGAGAAATGACGAGTATGGCGGCGATAGGAGTTATGAGGCCGCCTTCCTCATCCTCATTGTCTTCTTCTTCGTCGTCGAATTTGAGCCGGAAGACTGCGTTTAGGAGCCTATCGTTCGGCTCGTCCTCCAATCTCACCGGTGACAAGGTTTGCCTCACGGCGTTTTCCGTTCGAAGGGAAACAGGTCGTAATGAGAGGACTCCGATGATCGTTTCTCCTAAAGCGGTTTCGGATTCAAGGAACTCTCAAACTTGTCTTGACCCTGACGCCAGCAGAGTTAGATTTCTCCTCCTCCTCGTCCTCCTCCTCCTCCTATTATTATTATTATTATTATTATTATTATTCTTAAATACATATTTTTTTGTGTGTTTTAGATCCGTCTTTCTTCATTTTGGTTTGATCGTAACGATGAATAATTATGATTAGAATGAGAGAATAAATGATTGTACTGCTATTTATGGGAGATTTACTTACTGAGAATGTGTTATAATCTGTGCATGATGAGGCTCGTAATTTGATTGAACAATGGGTTACGGTTTATGGCAGAGTGTTCTTGGAATTATTCTTGGAGGAGGAGCGGGGACTCGGCTTTACCCGCTTACTAAGAAGAGGGCAAAGCCTGCTGTTCCTTTGGGAGCTAACTACAGGCTGATTGATATTCCTGTGAGCAATTGTTTGAATAGTAATATATCAAAGATATATGTTCTCACACAATTCAACTCTGCCTCCCTCAACCGCCACCTTTCACGGGCTTATGCGAGCAACATGGGTGGCTACAAGAACGAGGGTTTTGTTGAAGTTCTTGCAGCTCAGCAGAGTCCTGAGAATCCCAATTGGTTCCAGGTAATTGTTACAAGGCCTTCATTCTACGCCCTTGGGGCTGTACCTAGCTTTTCTTATGAATCATTAAACTAGGTTGGCGTTTCTATTGATTGGTTTTTAAAAGTTTTTGTTTTTGATTGATAGCTTTATCACCAGTTTGCTATCTAATTTTTGCTCTGATTGGATGCCTAAGTTTTTATATAATGAAATTTTGATGGAATGATCTACAGGGCACAGCAGATGCTGTCAGACAGTATTTGTGGTTGTTTGAGGAGCACAATGTTTTGGAATTCCTAGTTCTTGCTGGTGATCATTTGTACCGAATGGATTATGAGAAATTTATCCAAGCTCACAGGGAAACTGATGCAGATATCACTGTAGCTGCATTGCCAATGGACGAAAAACGTGCAACTGCATTTGGTTTGATGAAAATTGATGAAGAAGGGCGCATAATTGAATTTTCTGAGAAACCCAAAGGAGAAGCGTTGAAAGCTATGAAGGTAGACCTTCTCAAAATCTGGACTGATAGTTTATTTGCTTACAAATATGCTATTCAATTTTTGTAGCTCTAATATGGTTTACTCAAGGAAGATGATTATTTAATTTACTTAATGTTTTCTTCTAGGTTGACACTACTATTTTAGGTCTTGATGACGTGAGAGCGAAAGAGATGCCTTACATTGCTAGTATGGGAATATATGTTGTCAGCAAGAATGTGATGCTGGATCTTTTGAGAGAAAAGTTTCCTGGAGCCAATGATTTTGGAAGTGAGGTCATTCCTGGTGCTACTTCTATTGGGATGAGAGTGAGTATCTTTTTGTCCAATTATCTTTCTACAGGTTCCTCTTGTACATTACTTTCAGATATAATTCTCCTTCTGCATGTTCCTCTGTTTACATTACTTTCAGATATAATTATCTTTCTACATGTTCCTCTTGTATATTACTTTCTTATATAACTGAATTTTAATTGAGCACGCAGTTTTCCAGCTATGTTAAAGCCATAATAGTGCTTTCCACATGAGAAACATGGTTTGTTTTTTAATGGATTTAAAATCTTTAAGTACATTGGGTTAGATGCACCAGACCATGTCTTTCCTTTACAAATGGATACATTATAATTTGCTGGTTCCAGCATCAAAATTGTCTCTTTTCACTACACTTGTTTGAGTTACAATTTTCATGAAAGTTACAATTTTCACTAATCTTTGTATCGTAACAGGTACAAGCTTATTTATATGATGGCTACTGGGAAGATATTGGGACGATTGAGGCATTTTATAATGCAAATCTTGGGATAACTAAAAAGCCAGTGCCGGATTTCAGGTAGTTCTTATTCCAGTCCAACAATTGTTTGAGTTCTATAAGCTTGCTTGTACTTTCATATGCCTATGTTTTTGGACTTCCTCTTGTAGCTTCTATGACCGTTCATCTCCAATCTACACTCAACCTCGCTATTTGCCTCCATCCAAGATGCTTGATGCTGATGTCACAGATAGTGTTATTGGTGAGGGTTGTGTTATAAAGGTATGTTCTTGGTTGGGAAGGCCTGGTAGTTGATTGGCCTTGGCCATGTTCATTCATTGTATTATACTCTGAGGTTCTAAACCATTAGTCTCTTAAAAAAGTATTGATAAACTATTGGTCTCCCTCAAATTTATGTGGTTCAGAACTGTAAAATCACTCACAGACCCTACAAAATGTGACTAGAGGGAGCAGGAGTAATATAATAATTCCTCTGCCTTACTCATTGTCATGCTGAATTTGCATTTATATCTTGTAGCAATTATTGTGGATATCCAATGAGTTCACATAACACACTGTTTTTTGTCCTTTTCAGAACTGTAAAATTCACCACTCCGTGATTGGTCTTCGGTCTTGCATATCAGAAGGTGCGATCATAGAAGACACATTATTAATGGGAGCAGATTATTATGAGGTAATAGCCCCTGAGAATTTCCAGTCTACTGTCTAGTGTTTCTTCTTTGCTTGTAGACATTGAAATGGCTAAAGTGAGCATGTTTTCTAATACTTCATTTGCATTTGTAATGAGTGTGTTTTTCTAACTTGTGCTGCCTCAGACTGACGCTGATAGGAGGTTTTTGGCTGCCAAGGGAAGCGTTCCAATTGGTATTGGCAAGAGTTCTCATATCAAGAGAGCAATCATTGACAAGAATGCTCGAATTGGGGAGAATGTGAAGGTCATGAATCTATTTCTTACCTTAGCTAGAAGTTTCTTTATCAACCGGATTCATTTTTCTATCGCCAAGACTCGTATTCTTCCAACAAGGAAAATTATTATGTTTTTTTATCTTTGATTTAATCATAGTTTAGGGGATTAGCAGTTAGTTGTCCCTAAAAAGGTTTTTAGAGATAAATATGACTATTGATTGGAAACTAGAAGACTGAAAACATCCAGCATAATAGTTTCTTTTCAATTTATATATCGTACATCATTTAGGTTGGTGCTTATGATATTATGCTGGCCATCGAATCGCTTTTGCATATATTCCTGGGATGAATAATTAACATGAGATAGCTACATTTCAGATCATAAATGGTGACAATGTGCAAGAAGCAGCCAGGGAACCTGATGGATATTTCATAAAGAGTGGGATTGTCACAGTAATCAAGGATGCATTGATTCCCAGCGGAACTGTAATCTAGAGAGATCCTTCTTGTTTCTACTTTCTCCAAGCCAAGCCAGGTTTTCTTGTTTTACTTTTCAAGATGTCTATTTCCACTTTCACCTTAGATCCTTTCAATGCATGATGTATATTTCCTGTGTAGAATGTAATTACAAGCGAAGGAGAGAACCCTAAAAACTCATGCTGTCAGGCCCTTTAATAAAAGTTTTTCCTCCATGAATGTTTCTACTTCTTTCAACAATTTAAGCTATCTATTTTTTCGGTGATATGGATATGTTGCACGGTTTCCCTTTTCAGCCCAGTAATCACAATTTGCTGAAGCAAAGCATTTCCATCTTTTTTTGACAAAACAATACGCGAGCTGTTGGCTTGCCACATCATTTTTTTTTTTTTTTATCACGGTTGTTGGATAGGTGGACCTGCTTATTTGGAATGGTCCATGTTGATTTCAAAAGTATCTTTTGTTTAAAAATATATTAAGATATATATTTTAAAATTTTAAAATTTATTTCTTACATCATCACATATAAAAATAATTTAAAAACATTAATTCTTTTTAATTTAACCTGAAAAATAAAAATAAAAAAACTTTTTTTCTTCTCAAAAACTCTTTAGAAGAGCTAACTTGATGACCCTGGATGTTTTTTAAGGAAAGATTTTGTGCCGTTTCAGAAGCATAGGCTTGCTTGCATCATCAATAGAAATGATGGCCACAACCTATCAACTGGAGGCCATCTATCGAGATTTTAAAGGTGTTATAAAAAGAATAAATAAATAATATATGGATATTCAAAACATAATTAAAAGAGACGAGAGAAATATATTGTTTAATATGATTTTTTCTATTATTTTAAAACTGTAGAATATAAGACACAAATGGTCTATTTATAGAAGAAATAAATGAACTTAAAGGTTATAGAAATCCAAGAGACTAAACTCAAGAGTAATTGACATTCAATACATATAAATATAATGGAATATGTATTTATAACACTTCCCTTGAATGACCATATACCTTAAAATTCAACTGAGGATTTTATATAAATACTTCAAGATCCATATATGAATACTTGAGGATTCATTAAAACAATATCATAATGCCTCATTAAAACCTTGCAAAGGAAAACCCAGTGGGAAAAAATCTAAGCGAAGGAAAAAAAGTACAATTTACATTGATTTCCCCTCAAAAGTACATGTCTTATGACAAATCTTTAAGATGTTGTATTTCAATATTATGGACAAGTTTCTTGAAAGTCGAGACTAGTAAAGACTTTGTAAATAAGTCTGCTAAATTATCACTTGACCTGATTTGTTTGATATCAATTTATCCCTTTTGTTGGAGCTCGTGAGTATAAAAGAATTTTGGTGAGATATGCTTTGTTTTGTTTCCTTTAATATAGTCTCCTCTGAGTTGAGTGATACAAGCAACATTATCTTCAAACAATATTGTGGGACTATTGTCAATGACTGACAATCCATATTTTTTTAATGTGCTGAATAATTGATCTTAGCCATATACATTCTCGACTTGCTTCATATATTGCAATAATCTCTGAATGATTTGATGAAGTAATCACTAATGATTGTGTGACAGATCTCCAAGAAATTGCAGTACCGCTATAGGTAAATAGATAATCTATTTGTGATCTTCCTTTGTGGGGATCAGAGAGATAACCTGCATCTGCATATCCAATCAAATGTGAATTTGATCCACAATAAAATAACCCCATTTTGTTTGTTCCGCGGAGATAATGAAATATATGTTTGACTCCATTCCAAAATCTTTTTGTGGGAGTAGAACTATATCTTACCAATAAATTTACTGCAAAGGATATATCTGGTCTTGTACAATTTGCAAGATACATAAGTGCTCCAATAGCACTAACATATGGTA
This sequence comes from Salix exigua, assembly GCA_032356905.1. Taxonomy (NCBI): domain Eukaryota; kingdom Viridiplantae; phylum Streptophyta; class Magnoliopsida; order Malpighiales; family Salicaceae; genus Salix; species Salix exigua. The sequence goes on from CM063601.1 coordinate 11,255,367, forward strand.
CTTTAGGACCAAGAATTTCTTCATCCTCTTCTGGAGGTCGAAAAGGGTCATTTTTCACATCAAGTGACCGAACAACCATAGATGTACTCAAAGGATGAGCATTGTCCATATAAAAATGCTTTAGGACTTTTTCTATATACATCGATTGATGTATCAATATTCCATTTGAAAAATGTTCAATCTGTATACCAAGACAAATTTTGTATTTCCGAGATATTTCATCTCAAATTTATTTTTCAAATAGGTTGAAGTTTTTGTGAGCTCTTCAGGAGTATCAATAATATTTAAATTATCAACATGTACTACAATAATAGCAAATCCGGATATTGTTTTCTTAACAAAAATGCATGGACAAATCTCATCATTCTCAAACCCTCTTTTTAAGACGTATTCATTAAGATGATCATACCACATCTAACCAGATTGCTTTAACTTATGTAATTTTTTTTTTGTAAATTTAATAGAATAAACACTTCTAGGTTCATTACAAAAAGCTTCAGGCATTGTAAATCCTTTAGGGATTTTCATATGGATGTCTTTATCTAATGATCCATATAGATATGCTATAAATACATCCATTAAACGCAGATCTAATGTTTCTGAGACCATTAAACCAATTAAAAATTTGAAAGTGATTGCATCCATCACTGGAGAATAAATTTCCTTATAATCAATGTCGGGTCTCTACGAGAAACCTTATGCAACAAGTCGTGCCTTATATTACACAATTTCATTGTTCTCATTGTGTTTTCTAACAAAAACCTACATATATCCAATGGGTATAACACCTTAGGTGTATGGACTACAGGTCCAAATAATTTACGTTTTGGAAGTGAGTTCAACTCTATTTTGATTGCTAATTTCCACATTGACCAATCATTTCTATGTCGACATCTTCAATAGTTTGTGGTTCAAATTCATCATCACTTCTGGTGATGTCAAAAGCAACCTTAAATGCAAATACATTATTTATGATAATTTTATCTCGTTCCAAAATCTCTCCTATATGAACATAGTTTATGGAGATCTCATTATTTCCAGGTACCTGCTTCTCTTCAAGAGATCCCTCTTCAAGAGGATCAGTATTAAGAGATGATTTGGACACAAGATTTGATGTTTGTTTTATGGATGAGGACTCTTTAAGAGTACCATCATCTATTCGTTAGAGTTTTTGCTTTCTAGGATTTTTGACTTTGGCTCCAATAGGTCTTCCGCGCTTCAGGCATGGTATAGATTCATTTGCTGCTATATTGACCATTTTCTCTTCAGAAATTTCAATTCTAAATGAAGCATTTGCAGTAGGAGTATGACATTTAACTACCTTTTCAATACTAGTGAAAACATTCGGTGATTGATTTGCAATATTTTATAAATGAATTATCCTTTGAACTTTAAGTTCACATTGATTTGTCCTTGGATCAAAATGAGATAACTTCAGGTTATTCCAAGTAATTTCTTCTCGTGTTTCAGGCACTGATTTGCTTTCCCTAATGATGGAAAAATGTTCTCATCAAAATGACAGTCTTCAAAACGTGCCTTAAAAGCATCATCAGTCAAAGGTTTAAGATATCTAATAATAGATGGAGAATCAAAACCAATATAAAATTCCTATTCTTCTTTGTGGACCTATTTTAGTCCTTTGTGAGGGTGCTACAGGCACATATACCGCACAACCAAAAATTCATAGATGAAATATATTTGGTGATATACCATAAACAAGTTGTAAAGAAGAAGAATTATGGTAAGCATTTGGCTTAATTCTAACTAGTGATGCAGCATGTAATATAGCATGTCCCTAGACAAATGTAAGCAATTTTGATTTCATAAGTAATGGTCTTGCAATTAATTGAAGTCGCTTTACAAATGATTATGCTAGACCATTTTGAATATGTACATGAGCAACAGGATGTTCAACATCAATACTAATAGAAGTGCAAAAACTATCAAATGCTTGGGAAGTAAACTCACCAGCATTGTCTAGTCAAATTTTTTTGATAAGATAATCAAGAAATTGTGCTCGTAGTCTGATAATCTGTGCTATTAATCTAGCAAATGCAATATTTCAACTCGAAAACAGACAAAAATGTGACCATTTACTTGATGCATCAATCAATACCATAAATATCTAAAAGGTCCACATGGTGGATGAATAGGCCCACATATATCTCCTTCAATTCTTTCAAGAAAAGATGGTGATTCTATAAGAACCTTTGATGGAGATGTTTTGGTAATTAATTTACCTTGAGAACATGAATTTTCACTTGGTAAAAGAATCTTCAGGTTCTTTAAAGGATGCCCATGTGTATTCTCAATAATTCGTCTCATCATTATTGATCCTAGATCCAAGTCGATCATGCTAAAGCATAAATTGTTTTGGATCAAAACACTTCTGGTATATCACAACATTTGATTTAATAGATTTCATGATCGTATAATAAATTCTGGAAGAGAAAGTAGATAGTTTCTCAAGTACAAGCTTCTGACCTAAAATACGTGCAGTAATATAAAGATATTCTTTTCTATCTTCATTTGTGTGTTTCAATATGCTAACCATTAGCACGTATATACTTAAAACTGAGTAAATTTCTTCTAGACTCGGGTGAATATAATGCATCTTTGATTCTCAATCTTTTGTTATTTGGTAACACAATATTAGCTTTTCCAAAGCCTTTAATCATGTCTGTTAGACCTGATATTGTTGTGACATTAGCTTTGGTTAATGTTATTTTCCTTAAGAATTGTGTGTGTTGTTGCACTGTCTGCTAGACATAAATCTCCATCATGAAAAGTTATACCACTATTCATTATGTCTTCACTTATGGTGGTATGATGGTTTCCTTTTAGAAGGATTATCTTTTCTCCTTTTCCATTTATTTCTTCCATAATTATATTCTCGGTTCTTTTTTGTCTTCTGGACAAAAGTTTTATTCACTTCAGGGAATAGTTTAAAACCTTTTAAAATTATACACTCTAGATTGTTGCTGCAGGATAATATATAAGACATGAAAGTAGAGAATGTTTACCACACAATTTCAACTATGAGGTAATTTAAAAAGAGCATAATTATATTTAATAATTGATTTAAAATCTTGCAACTTCATGTGCAACTAATCATAACGACCTTGAGGAAGTATGATAAACTTTGGTGGCCATATCCTTTATTTAGATTTTGCCACATATTATTTCCTTCTTTGATGGTCTCTTAAAGAGTCATAGCTTCTAGATGAATCTCGACATCAATATTTCATGACAAATAATTATTTCTAAAAATATCCAAAGTGATAAATTCAAGCTATGTCCTTCAAGATTGTAGCTTATTTAGCTTTAGAAATAATAGCTATTCAGGAACTGCATTTAATTTATTTAATCTTTCTGGAAAAATATTAGTTCTTCAAGAACTGTTTTTAATTTGTTAAATTCTTCAGAAAAATCAAACCTTTAAGACTATTATTTATTTAGCTTTAAATACTAGTTCGTCAGGAGCTATATTTAATTCTTCATAAAAATTGTGTTACTAGATCTTCAAGAACTGTTTTTAATTTATGCAATTCTTCAGGAACTTGTGATACTAGTTCCTTAAGAACTGTTTATAAGTTATTAATTTTTCAAGAACTTGTGATTCTAATTCTTCAGGAACTATTTTTAATTTATATAATTTTTCAGGAACTTGTAATATTCGTTCTTCAAGAACTGTTTTTAATTTATGTAATTCTTCAAAAACTTGTAATACTAGTTCTTCAGGAACTTATAATACTCATTCTTCGGAAACTATAAATATTTCTATAAATAATAGTGAAAGAAAATTTACCAAAAAGAAATTACAATAAAAGAAAGTGAAGATATTAAAATTAATATAAGTTGATTAGAGCATCGTGCTGATAACGTGTTATAAAAAGAATAAATAATTAACATATAAGAGTATGGATATTCAAAACATAATCAAAAGAGACAAGAGAGAAATACCTTACTTAATATGAATTCTTTTATTATTTCAAAAGTGTAGAATACAAGACACAAGTGGTTTATTTATAGGAGAAAGAAATGAACTTAAAGGTTATGGAAATCCAACATACTAAACTCAATAGTAATAGACATTCAATACATATAAATATAATTTAATATGTATTAAGAATAAAAAGAGAATTTTTTTATTTTTTTAATGAAATTGTGAGTCCCTTCCCTCTTCCAGAACTCTTCTAGCTATTGACATCTTTTACTCTGCCGAGTATAAAAGAAGTGCACCGTCAGATAATTCGTTGCCTGAATAACAAGTGCCTTTGCTACCAAAACCCATGCTTTGATAATCTATATTCAATCACCACCTATTTCTCATGTGCTTGCCAATTTCTGGCTGAACTCGTACTCCGAAGTGTAACCATTGTAAAATTTGGGAGGACTATAAAAAACAAGGGTCTTGTATTATGTGTAGGGATTTACAAGAGACTAAAATAGAAAAAAGTATTTTTTAGAGTTTTGATGATATTAAATATTATATATATTTATCCTAAACACGTTCCATATATACACTCATTATATCAAATATATTTAAAACAGCTAAATGTAATAAATTAATTGCATAATTATGCTTCAATATGCTATGATTCATATCTTTGATTGCTATTTTGCTCTAATCTAGTTTGTAGCTTAAATTCTGTTTCTGGTTTCTTTGATGTTGTTCTTCGTGTTCTTGGAGAAAATTCAAACAAAAATCTCTTTCCTTTCATTAGTCATTCTTTCTTTTATGTTCTTAGCTCATGTTTTGGTTTTGGTTTTATAAGAGTCTGTTTGGTACGATTGTTGCTTTGTTATAGTTGAGGTTGGAAAAAACAGTTTCATGAAAAGCTCTTAGTCTGCGGTTCATAACTGAAATTTGTGTTTGGTTAAAACTGTGGTTGATGTTGAGTTTAATGAAAAGCAGTTTTGTATGTTTGGTTACCATGTTTTTCAAATTGTTGTCAACTTGTTAAATTAATTAAAAATAAACATGTATACACACACACATATATATATACATTTATATAACTATTTTTTTGGAATAATTTTGTATATTTATTAATAATTATAATAACAAAATATTTGAAATAATTAAAATAAATTAAACACTTGTTTTTATTCTTCCATCAAACTATTTTTCACATTTAGATTTAATTTATCTCTTCTTCTCAATAATATAATTCGTTATGAGTAAATAATGTCCACAAGAATCCATGTCGAATTGATCTTTTCTACTCTCAACCAAGTCCTGTTCTTCGTTTTCATTGGAAACCAACTTATAATTGTCATCGACAATTCCACAAGGAGGTATTTTTGTCCAAAAGGATCCATATCAAATTGCTTTATTCCTCTTCGAACCAATTCATCTTGTCTCATTATCTTCGAAACCAACTCGAATTCATTAGAAGCTACCACGCTGATCCAATTTGTGAATTTCTCATTGTAACGGACACAAATTGCAAACTCATCCGAGGTTTCTTCAATCGAACACATCCAAACCAAGTAAGGCCCTTCATTGACACGGAAACCACATTGAAATCACATGTTCCCACATGAATTCTCCTTGTTTTCATAGCTGGACAACCATATCCACCACAACAATAACTTCTACAAAATTTCTTTCTTTACCATTGTTTGGCAAATACACACCTTTTGACAAGCAAGCCCATGCTCTTTAATGGTAACTAGCATTGAATTCCTCAACAATTCAACCATAATCGGACTAACATAACATAAAAATGAAATGTGTAAATATTCACTTCAATCTAAATTCTCTAATCAAGAACAAACCAACTTGGAAGCATCCCAATTGCATTACACAAACACTATACAATCCTTTTCATAAATAAAGGAACTATCTTTGTTTCAAAATACTAAACCACTTGCAACTGGAAACTACTTTCATGTAAAATACTAAAAGTGTCAAAAATAACACCAAACCCACAAAAGTTAACTACTTGGGCAATTACAAAGCTTAAAGAGGAGTAATAAATGAAACAGACTATGAAGCTTTCAAAAACAAATGAATGGAGAAGACCCAAGTAAAGTCGTTATCTTATAAAGCACTATCTCTGTAGACACAAAGAAAAGTGAAAATTGCTTTAGAAAGAGAATAGCTTGAGAGAGAGAGAGAGAGGAGGAGGAGGAGGAAGAGGAGAGGCGAAATATATAGGATTTATCTCGAAGGGAAAAATTATTGTTTAAAGAGGCAAACGAAGCCATTTTATAGATGGAATCATCGATAACCATGTTAGATGTATCCCTGTGTGTGTGTGGGAGGTGAGGGAGAAGAGATGCAGAGATGAGGGGAGAAGAGGTGATGCAAGGATGAGTGTGTGTGGTTAGCGTGTGGAGATGCAAGCAATTACACGCAGCTGCAAAGCAGCTCTCAGTGCTTTGCAGACGCGGGGTGATTTTAATTTTTAAGTGGAACCCACAGTTAAATACTAGGTCCCGTTTGGTAACTAGTATAGTTGGAGTCGCGGTTCAACACAAATGCAAGTTGAATTGCGGCGCCAAACACCCACTAAGTTTGGACCAGGAAACCCAACCCACATGGCTAGATCGAGGGCATGTTTGGTTGATTAGAAATTTTCATAAGAAAATATGTTTTTTCTTTTTTTGTCTTTAAGGTGTGCAGCCAATGATGACCTTCCAATCATTTTTTAGTCTCTAACTTTTAGTTAAAGAGAGTGTTTGACAAACACGGCCTTCTGTTTTGTCCACCAAAGTTTTTTTTTTCTTTTAGTGTTTACCAAACACAACCTTTGTTTTATAAATTAATTCAATTTTATGCCTTCAATCCACCTATTTACAATAGTGTTTCATACTTATCGTATTTTACTCATTATTTAATATTTTAGATTGTGAGCTACAAGTGAGATATATTTCCAATATTAAATAAACTAGATGGTGTTTTTGTTATTCAAGGATTAAGGCAACTATACACCTAGGGGGGAATTAGGTGTGAATACAATAATTATAGCAATTCTAAAATCAATTACTTTAAAGTAAAGAGATAAGAGAGAGAGATTGCTAACTCGGTTTTTAACGTGGTTCGGCAAGCCTACGTCCACGATTCAAGTACAAATCCGTACTTGAGTATTGTACTCTCTTACTAGTCCAAGTAACAAGATTACAAATCTCGCTTGATGAATCCACACCAAGACTTTTACACCACTTGAAGATATGTCCTCTTCAAGATTTTCCTTCTTCCCACTTGAAGATGTACCCTCTTCAAGATTTTTCCTTGGTGATGTTCCCTCACCAATATCAAGAGTTTTATACTCAACTCTCAAGAGTATTACAATGATTGTTTTTGTAAAACAACAATACACTCTTAATAGTGTAGATATTACAAATGAAGATCTATGATCTCTTTATCTCACTTGATAACACTTAGAATATTTGAAGGTGTTTAAGTGTAGTGAGAATGAGAAATACTCTTTGTGTTAAGATATGAAGATTTAAACACAAATACGAGTATTAATAAGGATTGATGATATGAAGGTGTTTTTGCACTCTAATTGCCTCAATATAAGATATGAAAGTTGTGTATCTTTAGTTTTGCAATTAGGAGGCCTATTTATAAGTTTCTAAAAGAAACTAGCCGTTTATAGCCGTTTTAATGCAACTGGCATATCAAGCGGTCAACCGGTTCACAGCGGACAAATCAAGTGGACGACCGGATCAGTCCAAAAGACAATTCGTCATATCAAGCGGTCGACCGGTTCACAACGGATAACCCAAGCGGTGGACCGGTTAGGCTCAAAAGACATTTTGTCTTTAAGCGGTCGACCAGTTCACAACGGATATACCAAGCGGTCGACCGGTTCAGCTCAAAAGACAATTTGTCTTCAAGCGGTCGACCGGTTCACTTGGTATACACCAAGCGGTCGACCGATTCATGCAGAAAGGCAATTGTGACAAATTTATCTTTTCTGAATTTTTGAACCGATTGATTATGACTTAATCCTATAATCATCAAATCCTTTTAATGCATACAATATGAAGTGTGTGAGGTCATTTTAAGTTGTGCTATCAAGTTAGAAAATGAGATTTACATAATTAAAGCACTAAAATGAAAACTTCTTCTTTGTCTTCACTTGCTTGCATCTTGGACTTCTTGGAATGATTTCTTCGTGTACTCCATTATGCTTGTCGATGTATTCTTTGTATAACACCTGTTTATCGCTTAATCTCATCCAAGCATATTATTAGTCCATTTTCTTTTTATTGTTATCATCAAAATATATAAAACATATAAGTGTGACATTATATGTCAACGATTCTTTTAAGGAAAAACTAATAGAAAAAATAATTTAATTATTTAATTTTTCACATGGCCAAGTCCCAAATAAAAAATCATATTTGCATAAACTTTCATAAAAAAAATACATATCATGATTTAACATTTTTTTAAATACCAAAACATCAAGAAAATGTATTTTTTAATTTATTAACAAGTATATTAAATCCAAGAGAACTTGGACTACATTTGAAAAACACTAAAATATATAATTTATTTATTTTAATATCATTGATTATGAACTTATACGGAAGATATTTCTGATATTGAAAGAAACAAAAGCAAAAGTATATTTTGATTTTCATGTCATAACCGAATTTTGAGTTATTCGTCAAATCTATTCAAAAATAAAAAAATAAAATAAAAGGGCTAGGGATGGAAGAAAAATCAAGGTTGAAATTTTGGACCTTTTGAGAGCTTGATCGTACCTTTTTATGCCCGAAATTAAAAAAATACAGATTCAAGGCTAAAGCAATTTATTATTGGATACATTTACGTAAAAATTAAGTTGAAAGGTGTAATTATATTTTCATAGGTCGAGTTTGATTTAATCGTTGGCCAATTTAAAAGTGTAATTATGTTTCAGAATTAATTTAGGGTCCAATTGAAGGATTTAATTAAGTGCAAGGACTTAATTATACTTCAAATTGGTCAAATTAATTTTATTAAGGTCTTAATCGATGAAAAATCAAGTTCTTGAGCTTAATTCGGGTTCAATTGAGAAGATGAGAGTTTTCGGAAATCAAATTGAAATTTTTCAAAGCCAATTGTGCAAATTCAGGGGTCAATTTGAAGAGAATTGAGAGTTTAACAATCAATTAAAGGTCAAATCACATAAATCAGAAATAAAGGATCAAAATAAAAAAAAGGCTCAAAGCTAAGGTTATTGTTGAAATTCTGATAGGGATACAATTGCACAAAATTACAAGTTTAAATCTAATTGGGGCTGTAATTAGAATAATTGTAAATTAAGAGACCAAATCACATTTTGACCTTATACTAAATCCTCTGCAGCGTGACTACACTATTCCGGTATTGAGCAGTGCAGATCACGCTCATCGTAGGTGAAGAGGCAACCCCTCGCTGCACGCAATGGGCAACTGAAAGGTTTCCTCCTTTTTGCCTATAAATTGCCTGCATGTAAATGAACAAGGGGGGGAGAAGAGATTTACAAGGGATGTTAACAAAAAAATAGACAGAAGGAGGATTGAGAGGAGGAAAATTGGTAGAACAGGAAAAAACCAATGGGGAAGAAGAATAAACAACCTATGATAATTTATATTTCTCCTCTACACTCGACATAACCACTAGCGGCAGCCACCGTCACCTTCCTCTGCAGCTAATGAAGCAATGTCAGCTCTCTCCCCCTCCTTTGTAATGTCATCTCTCTCTCCCATTGCCGGACACCATCTCTCTCTCTCCCCTCTCTCCCTAGCATCTCTCTCTTCACCAACAACACCCTCATCCGTAGAGCACCAACAACCTTCCTTTTGACACCAACGTCTCTCTCTCTCCCTCCAGCCAACCACCCTCTGCAACGTCGTCTCTCTCTCTCTCTCAAAACCGGCTTGCAACCGTCTCTCTCTCCTTCGAGCAGCAGCTCCAATGAGCACGACGATTGTTCCCTTGTCACCGCTGAGTCTCTCCTCCATGCCGGCAGTTCCAGCTCTCCTTCCCAGCTCTGCGACGATAACAACAACAACACTTCCACAAACCGATCGACTCGACGGCTCCTCCGACCAACACAGGCCACCATTTCCGACGCTCCCACCACAAGAAGAACCACCTCATCCTTCTTCACCGAAAATATTGGCAGGTAAGCCTCTCGCCACCGTCGACCGACCACCTTGTTACTGTTCACGTAACATGTGAACAGTAACACCCTGATTTCCTTTTTTATTCTGTTTGTTTTAATTTTGGGCTAGACTACTCTCGGACCAACCGAAAGTCTACCAAGGTTGGGCCTTTTAGCCCAACTTGGCTGGGCCGACCTATTTACTTAGGTCGGACTCAATCCAAATTTTCCCTTTATTTTTTAATTTCTAAAAAATATATGAAAAATCTCATTAAAAAACATAAATAATGTATTTGAAAAAAATAAAAAAACAATGTGAGTTTGTTTTCGTGCATACGACCAAAACTTTTCCAAAAAATTACTCTAGATTTAATAACAAGTTTATTAAATCTTGAGAATTTGGCCTATATTGAAATAAATTGTGAAATTAGTTCATGAGGATTAATGATTAAATTCAGATAATAAATATTGGACCTACAAGTAGGCTAACATTTAAATATCTAGAAATAATCAAAAATTATTAGATTTATTACGAGCGATGACCGTTTTTAATTGGAACATTTTTTACGACGCATAAATTGCAGAAAATTCATCCAGGATAAATGATCCTTTTAAGGAATCTACATGGATCTTTTTTCCTAATATTTTATTTGGATTCATGAGCTCATAATAAAATTTCAAAAACTAGATTTATTTACATGAATAAATACTACCAGTTGAAAGGTTCAAAATAACATCAAGATACACAATGCAACTTACATCGGATAAAAGGCATAGTAGGAGTGTTAATACCAAGAGAACTTGGACTCCATTTTAAAAACACTAAAAATATAATTTGTTTATTTTAATATCAATGATTATGAACTTATACGGAAGATATTTCTGATATTGAAAGAAACAAAAGCAAAAGTATATTTTGACTTTCGTGTGTTATATTCAAAAATTCTTACCAAACTATATTCTTAGGGTTTCACCAAACTACGAAACTACAATTCTTATATTCGGTAAGAGAATTGAAGTCTTGGTGGTGAGTGGAAGGTTGCCTTCTAATTCTTAGGGTTTTACCATTGAAATCAAGACCTTTACCATTCTGATTTGGGAAAAGGTTTTCACCGTATACAATGTGAAAACAGATTCGAATGCAATAAGAGCTGAAAAAATATAGAAGAAAACAGAACTAGAAAACGGAAAACATTTTCTATTCATGAACAAGTGGTTCTTTATCAGCTCGGCACCCTCAGTTGCTGAAAATTCTTTTAATCATTACGAGGTGGAGTTGGATAAACAGTTGACAGTTGACCATTTGGCTTGGGAGATCCTATTTGACCGGGAATGAGTCGCAAACTCCGACGTTGATGATGAATTGGGGTTCCTGTCAGTGACAATTTTACATTGTGAATGATCTGTGTATAGCTGATATAATTGAGATATTTTTACTGTAGTAGGGAGAGAGAGAGAGAGAGAGAGAGAGATTATTCACCTTTGGGAAGTAAGAAGACGGGATTTCTTGCTCCCGCCTCGAGACGGCCTGAGCTCATCGATAACTTTTTTGAAAAAACTTTCGTTATATTCAAAGAGGGAGAATGTACACAGAATAGGAGGGCATACCCCCCTTAACCGAAATACAGAGGCCTGAGCCTAAAGCTTAGCCGTGAAAGAAGAAAGGAAAACCTTAAAAGAAATTCCTTTATAATGAGACTTCATAGGTTCCATGTGGCCTGAATTCTATCATTTACTAGGCCTTCAATGTCCGTATTCATCAGGTGCGCCCTTATGAACTGGATTATGACATTACCAAGCACCTGGGGAGATCGGTGCACCCTTTTGAAAGTTCTTTCATTCCGTTCTATCCATAGATAGTACACTGTAACTGCTAGAATAGTTTTTGCAATGTGATTGTTGGCGGTGCCATTGCCTTCGAAGGCCGTGCTTGCCCAAAGCAGGAGCTGTGACCATTGCATTTGAGGCCATTGGATCTGCCCCTGCGCCAAAGCAGTGTCCAAAACTGATTTGGAGTATGTGCATTGGAAGAATAGGTGGCAGTGAGATTCTTCTTCACTATTGCACAATTTGCAATTTTTATCTATAGTAATCCCCATTCTTGCCAGCCTGTCTAGTGTGTGGAGACGATTTTGAGTGGCCAACCAAAGGATGAAGGAGTGACGAGGAAGGTAGCCTTTATACCAAAGCAGCCCATGTAAATGGTTGATGGCCTTCCTATCCCGAAGCTTTTCCCAAGCTGATGCCACTGTGAAGACCCCTGAAACATGATGCTTCCACATGTGTCGATCTTCTTCTGAATCCGCTGAGTTGAGAGGTGGGGGAGGAATATTGGCCCATATGTGCCCCATCCTACTTTCATTACGAGGAACATCCATTGGCCATTGTTTATGGCTTCGAAACTTTTGCATTCCAGCCAATACACGTTCTTCGTAGAATGTGTGGGTCAATGGAGTCAGCTGATTCTTGCTGAGCCTGGCAGCCAGTAATCATGCCACATGAAGGTGCGGTTGCCATTTCCTAGATGAGCACTGAAAGTCCCCTCTGCACCGGTCTCTACTTCGCAAAATCTTACGCCATGACCAAGATGGCCTAGATGGAATTTTAATTTCCCACAGAGATCTGTCTTTGAGCGAGGTTCATATTTGTCCGATCAACCCATATGGAAGTCCGCTTAGTTAGGAGGTTCCAAATATGCCCGAGGGTTGCTTGCACGGTTCCAAATTTTGAGTCTTTTAATCCCTAATCCTCCCTCCTCTTTTGGGTAGCAAAGGTCAGACCATGCTACTTTAGCTCTAGCATGCTTTGAGCGCTCCCTTCCATAAGAAGGCAGCCATTATGCTTTCAATCTTCTTCATTGTTGCACCAGGAAGAATGAAGATGCTTGACCAGAAGACCTGGTAAGAAAAATAACATGAGACAGGGCACAAGTAAAGCACAAACTGCAGCTCTCTTGAACAACCTCTCCATCTTTTACCTGGTTTTTGCTTTCAAGATGGATGTTGAGGTATTGATAGTATTTATAGACAAATAATAATGAAACCTAGTCTTGATTATTTATTTGATAAGGACGAGAGTGTTATTATTGTAATTTTCCAAGTCAAAGCTCACACTTCAAGGTGTTTAAAAATAATAATAATTTTTATTATTTATAGATTAATTTTCATTATTTTTTAGTGGCAGAGAGAGCATATGGGCTTCTAATTGCCGAGTGGTCGCAAAAGGGAAACCTCTTCTTCCCGCGTTTTCTCGTATTCACATTCCAAGCTTTGATTTTCGCCCCCTCTAATTAATTGCCAAGCTTTCATTTCATATGATGGTCACAGTCGCCCCCTCCTTTGAATATCTGTTTTTTGAGTGACTTTTAAAATCATTTTTAATTTGTGATGTTTTTTTTATAATGATTTTAATGCGCTAATTTGAACAATAAAATACATTTTAAAAAGCATTTCCCACTACAATTCTAGTAGGAACATAATAAAGACCAAGAAACACATCACTTTTCATACCAAACGAATCGTTTCTTCCGCTTTCTTAAATAATAAAATACATAATCCATCAACTGAGTGATGGCATCTCTTAATTTTCATAATTATGATTGCGATTCCTCGTGTATTTCGCATCCTAGGGCCATGGAGGTGGCTGAGGTGGGCTGTGAATCTAGGCTGCGTATACAAAAAATAATTACATAAATTTAATTCATTTATTTTTTAACTTCTTGAACGCTAGAGAATGCACCAAGTTATAATAGTATGGAGGGTGTGCCTTTGAAAGTACTCGAAAAAAGGACTTGGCCTTTTTTTTATTGCTAGAGAATGCAACAAGTTATAGTTTGTTTTAGACGATTTGTTCCTAATTAAAAACCAGTTCATTTGTATTTTTTGAACAAGGGTTGAAATAGAACAATAGAGAATGAAATTAAAAAGACATCAAACAGGGATAGCGTGCTAGAAGTTTCAAGAAAGATACATTTCAGTCCTTGAAATTTAAAAATAATATATATTGCATAACTTGAATACCTTAGAACTTTTCCAATTCCATTTTGGTACAAGATTTTATTTTTGTTATTTTTAGTTTTTTTTTAGAGAGGAGAGAGATGTCCCTATATTTTAACAACAGAGAGAGAGAGAGAGATATATCATTGACACTAGCTTAGACTATCAAAACAATTGATAGATTTGTCAAATAGTTCTATTTGATTAAAAAAGTTCATAATAACTATTTTTCTACCTTTAAAGTCATTCATGAAGAAATATATTTGAGCTATGGTATATTATTGGTTTCAGGTTGAATCTGGTTTTTGGGATTGGCTCTTGGTCTTAAGGTAATGAATATGTTTATCACACTTTCTTAGATGTTTTATAGATGATTTAGGGCAAAACTGGATTGAAATTTTTTTTTTTTTTTGTCAAAAACAACCTTAAGCCTTGATTTGAATACACCTCAACTAAATATTTTTAAAGTCATTTATCCTTTTCTATTTCACGATGTTTTCAAAATTAATTTTCCAATATTTGAGAAAACAGAAAAATGAGAACATTAGGGGAAATAGAAAATGTGACGAGGAAAAAATATTCTCTTTATAATTTAATATCACCGCATGCTCATCAATTGTTTTTTCCTTTCTATAAAGAAAAATAGAACGACCTTTCATTAATAGCTCAATGGATGAGATGAGATAACTTTCGAAAGTATTTTTCGTTAAAAATACATTAAAATGATTTTTTTTTATTTTTTAAAACTTATTTTTTGATATCAACACATCAAAATATCTACAACCATTATTTTTTAATTTAAAGTAAGAAATAAAAATAAAAATAAAATTATTTTTTCTTAAAAACATTTTCCAAATACATTCACATAGCACAATGACATGAAAATGTTTTTATTTTTAAATAAAATGTTTTTATTCTCAAATAATACTTCTAATACGGATAGTCTTGCATAATATTTTTTTTACCCTTTAATTTTATTAAATCAATTTAATGTATTTATCTATTTCATTATTGTTTAATTTAATAACCAAATTACTTTAATAAATAAATTTAGCAAACATAACCAAAAAAATATCTCATTTAGCAGGATTAAATATCTTGATTTGTATTTTTCTCTTGATTTTTCTAATTTTTTAGTTATTATTTATGGGTTTTTTTATTAATTAAAACATATAATTCTCGAGTTATTTAATTACTTGTATTCATAAATATTTCATTTTTGCCTTGAATTGTTTTAACTACAAAAATGTATCCAAAAAACCTATGTATAAACTCTTTTGTTGAAAGAAAATATATAACCTCTGTGAAGCGCAAGTCAAGTATGTAGTTTCTGTAATGAGTGTGTTTGATATTACTTTTGCTTTTGTGGTTGAGGTTTTAAAAAAACAGTTTCATAAAAAGCACTTTAGATGTGGTTCAAAATAAATTTTGAAGTGTTTGGTTAAAACTGCTTTTGAGTTTGAGATTAATGAAAAACAGTTTCATGTGTTTGGTTACAAAGTTTTTCATTTTGTTTTCAACTTGTGAAATTATTTTAAAGGATATATATAAATATACTTCTTTTTATAAATTTTTATTTTTTTATTTTATCAATTATTTTTATCCCACTTTGTCTCTCTCATTTTTTTAATGTTAATTAGTAAATATTTTTTTATTAATCTACTTATTAATAAATACATTAATAAATAAACAGATAACCCCACACTCTCTTACCTTCTCTCTCCCTTTCTTTCATTAATCTACTTCCATTCTAAAATATATAAAAACAAAAACAAAAAAACTACATCCCTTGGTATTTATATCGCTGTAATACCAAACACTGATGGACCTCCCCATCTCTCTCCTGGCTCAACTACAAAGGCCTCGCTGGCTTAGCTCTCTACTACACAAGAGCTTCCCGATCACTGGTAGTGGAATATCCACCCATCATTCCGGCAAGATGAGAGGAGAATGAGAAACTGTTATCATCAACAGCTCAGATGTCCTACTCTAATTACTTATCAGACCTTTTCTGCGGCGAGGACTCTTCCGATATATTATCCGGCGAGTCACCGAGGTGCTCGTCAGACCTGGAATCGCACGACTTTGTAGAAGAGTCATCCATTGTAGAAGAGTTCGGTTAAGATTTTTGTTTTAGAAGATGTTTATGGGATTAAGGCCATGGTGAAGAGCAAGTAATTGCTACAAGAAGGGAATTGCATCTATTGTTTTTATTGCGTGAATTATTTTGGCCCTACCTTTTTTTATATATTTTTTTATAAGAATCAGTCACGCCATTAACTTGATGCCCGTTTCATCAAACGCAAACGCAAGAAAAACAGAAAAATTCGATTTTTGTTGTGGGACCCATGCAATTTTCACTTGTTTTTTCTTTGCCAAACATATAGCTTCGATTATGGGATTGAAACGGTTGAAACGGAGGTTGTACTACAATGCCAAACAGGCACTATAAATTGTAATAGAGCCACAATTGTTTTTGTCACTCATGTTCATTTGGCTCTTCAATTTCATCATTTTAAAGTTTGTAAAATTGATAGCTAACTTGATGGTCTTCTTCATTTAATTTTAGGTAGGGTTCATATGGTTTAAAGAAAAACAAATTGGAGCCCGGATGCTTGGTTTGAAATTAAATGAAATTTTAATGATTTAAAACATTTGAATAATTGAGGACCAAATTTGAATAATATGTAAATATTAGGTCTTTTTTAATTAATCAAGGACTTAATTACACAATCAAGGAAACATCAACCTTTTTTTACACCGTTTTTTCCCACTTAATCCTTTCACATTGAACTTAATAGTTTTTTTGTTGCTAAAATATGAAGATCTTGTGATGCCAAGAAAAAGTCTCAGGGCTTGGTGCATGATTTTGAAGATTTAATTTCATTTTTTTAAATCTTGAGAGCCAAATGTAAAAAATAAAACAACTACATTGATTCGTATAAGCGAGATACATTGCTCACGCATTGCGACGGGCTAATGGATTAATTATTTTGAAGTTATAAAAAAATTCAAATCAATTAAAGTTGAGTTGCTTTTTTGTAACAAATTGATTTATTGTTAGGTTGTTTTACTAACTATTTTATAGGTGAATAACAAAACTGGAATCGATAGAATCAACTAAAAAGAGATTTGGTTTTGCAGACAATTTGTTTTATTGTTGGATCTATTTTAACTGCTTGGATTTTTTTATAGTAGGCTAATTGATTGTTGCGAAATTTTTGAAGAGAAAATTATAATCAATAAAAATAATTGAATATGAATTATTTGATCTATACAACAATTTTAGGAAATCATTGCATGCGTGTTGTGGCGAGTTTTTAGATTGAATGTATTAGAGATATAAAGAGACATGAAGTTACATGAGTTTAAATTTTTTTGTTTGTAACAAAATAGTATAGGTATCATGAATGAAACATACTGGAACCAAATATTTGAAAGAGTTGAGGTGTTATGTGAAAGAACATTAATATAATTGGAGTGGTTAAAATGTCGCATTGATCATTTTTATATCCAAAATAGCAAATATAATGGTTTAGAATTTCAAGAGTTGAAAGCACAACAAAAGAAAATAGATTAACTTATCACAATAAAATGGTGCCATAGAAATGTCATGGAGTAGCCGTGTTCTTCAAGAGAAGATCGTTGGAACAACATATGGCAGACATGCAAAAGGGTGGAAATGATGTTCACCAAAAAGTCCTCGCTAACGAAAAGATAATTAATATTGATAGCGATGAAATGAAGGAAAATAAAGGGTGTTTGAAAAATAGAAATAAACATAAAAGCAAACATCAATTGAATTGAAATTATGATTCTAAAAACTCTGCCTTGTTTTTGTTAATTGAAAAGGTATATTTTTTGTTTGAGAACATGTTGGTGCACACTTTGAGAAAAACTAAAAGTTTTAATAAAATCAGAAATAAAGATGTTTAGCATCCGATATATGAAGTGTTTGGTAAAAAGTCGAAAGTGATGTATATAATAGTAAATAGTATAAGCGATGTTTTTATGTCATAGGAGGTTTTGCATATAGTCGGTGAAATAATATAATTCAAAAGTGAATTAAAATCACCTAATCATGATGCAGTTTAGTTGGACATTGACGCTTCATTGGTGGATCATCTGCATCAGAAATGGTTGAAGCATTGCGATTGAGTGATATGGAGTTCCTGATATTGCATCAGTTGCAGAGTTGTGAATGCAAAATGAATGAATAAGATATGTGTTTACCATTTACAAAGAAAAAAACATAAATGATATTGTTGAGATTGAAAAATGAATATTTTGAAGAAAGAAAGAAACATGTGACCTTTTAAGAGGTGTTTCATCTTCAAATAATAGTTGCCTCTTAGTTTGTGATGGTGAAGGTGCAATAACGTGTACTCGGATTGTGGAATATGTGTTGGTGTAATTGGGTCTAATAGAAGGGCCTCTTGGGAGGAAGATAAGGTAGCTTGATTTATAAGAGGAACCTCAGTCTTATAAAGTTCTGCCTCAGCAGGCTGGTGTGGAGGTTTAACATTTATAATGTCATCAAAGACATTGGTGACAACGATATCACAGCGGTTGACAACAGAGCGAAAAGCTCCAAATCGTAGCTGATTTTTTTTTGTGTAATTTATCAATCATGGGAGCTGGGATGGAATCAATAAACCCTTTATCATAGACATAACTGTGAGCGAGAGGAGCCAAAGAAGTTTTCAGCAACTTTTCCAACCATCGAAATGTTGTCATATCATTACCATCAGTCATAATGCAATCCACTTTATACCTTGGAAAAAAGGTAAAAATGATATCATTAAATATAAGGAATAAATTAGAAGATGTAAAGAAAATGCACAATTTAATTTTGGACATGAAAGGAAGAGATTTTGTTTTTCTAACCATGGAATTGGCGTTACTTCATTGTATTCAATGCATCTAAAAATTGTGCCTTTGTCGGACTAATCGATTTTGTGCATACTGAGGCACCTATGATACCACCAACCTCTATAAAGATCATAGTCAGCTATTGAGGCCTTGCATGTGAATCTCCGGCTCTACAAATTCATTATTAAAAATTAAAATTAGATATAAATATATATTATTGAAGATTTACGAAAGAGTTTTGCATAAACAAATCAAATAATATTATTTGAAGATATAAGCAAGTTGGAAAAAAAGAAGCTTACTAATGTTTATATGGAAGAACTTCTGGAATTTATGGGTTGAAATACCATAAGGAGGCAATAGTACTCGGCAAGAT
Organism: Salix exigua; assembly: GCA_032356905.1. Classification (NCBI taxonomy): domain Eukaryota; kingdom Viridiplantae; phylum Streptophyta; class Magnoliopsida; order Malpighiales; family Salicaceae; genus Salix; species Salix exigua. The sequence goes on from CM063601.1 coordinate 11,274,707, forward strand.
TTGGTTTTCGTGAAAGTAAAAGAAATATATAGATTAAAATCATTAGAAAATCATGGCAAAATGCATGATATCAATGGTGTGAAAATATATAATATAAAAACCAATAAATAATGAAAATAAAGATCTGTAACAATCGAGAGAATAGTAATAAGAAGAAGATAGAAAAGTTTAGGGGAACTACATGCGAGGCGAAAATAAGAATTATCATAGCTTAGAGGGCAATGTCCAGTAAGAAAAACCTTTGAACTCAGTGACTCGAAAGGCAGCAAAAACAATTATGATTGGATTTACTTCCTTCTGTAAATCAGAATCATCAAATCTCTTTGCAACATCTCCCTAAAGAGTTACCCTAAGTTCATCACCTCTGCATAAAAAGTGAAATTTAAGAGATAATGTATTAAGTTGTTAAAGAAATGAGAATAATGAAACAAAAGGAAACATTTTCAAATGCAAAAGATGTAGTGAGGTTGGTCATTAAGGTAGCACACGAGTGAATAAAGAAACATTTTCAAATGCAAAACTTAATTTTAATGATCTGTAAAATATTGATGAGTAAACAATGAGTATTTATTTATTTAATTGATTCAATAGTGAAAAGAAAAAAACCTTTTGCAAGATCGCTTATAATGTCCTTGTAGACAATATTTTTGCATAAGTGGAAGGGCGCCCTTCATTATCACATGAAATAATCTTCAAATCCTTTTTGAAGTGACTCTTGAGAGAGCGACATAAAGTTGGCCATGGGTGAAAACTTGCTCTTTAAGAAATACACCGACAATTTTCAATGATTGGCCTTGACTTTTATTGATTGTCATAGCGTACCATGGTCTCAAAGGAAATTGATGTCTTTTAATTGTAAAAGGACATCTCGCTTCATTGATTGGAAAGATAATTCTTGGTATGAATACTTTATTGCCAATGTTAGACCCAGTTATTATATGTGCTTCAATCACTCTTGATGAAAGTTGTGTCACTATAAGTCTAGTCCCATTACAGAATCCAATAGATGGGCTAATATTCCTAAGCAACATAACTGGCGCTTTGATTTCTAGAGCAAGTGCATGAGATGGCACACCATTGAATTCAAGCTGGTTTATGTATTCTATTGGATATAAAGAGTTGGCATTGTCACTATCTGTTGATGATGTTGAAATAGAATCGACGCTTAGGTAGATGTGCTTTTGCCGGGGTGATGCGAAGCACAAAATCATTAATTTCATCAACAATTGTGTTCTTTGTTGTCAAAATAGCTCTTTCTATAAAATAGCAAGGGTCCATGTGAGCTTCATGAATATCGGGATAAATTATTGAGACCATGGTTGAAATTACATCACATGAAGTTTGAAGGAGTAGATCTGAAGAAATACTAATAAAACAATCATCCGATCCATCATGCGCGAGTAGATTAGATATGTCACCATCACCAATGCTTAAAATCCATTTGGAAAAGTCATTAATTTCAGCCTTTTCTTCAAATGTCGGGCCATTTGTAGAGAGGCACATGTTGTTTTCAAGAGTCAATACAAGAAATTTGGGCTATAAAGTTGAGTTGGTTAAAGAAGCATTGATTGTTTGTTGTTTTGTTCCACCAGGAATAACTGGTAATATTTGGTGAAAATCACCACCAAGTAGAATTGTTTTTCCACCAAAAGGGAGGTCTCTGCAACAATTGTCACAACCTGAAAGGACATCACGCATTGAACGATCAAGGGCTTCAAAGCAACATTTATTATTCATTGGTGCTTCGTCCTAAACTATAAGAGAGGTTTTTTGAAGAAGGCTTGAAAGTTGAGTATTCTTCTTGATGGCACATGTTGATGATTCATCAATAGCAAGCGGGATTTTGAATCTTGAATAAGCTGTACGACCTCCTGGAAGCAGAAGAGATGCAATACCAGATGATGCTATTGCAAGGACGATTAACCCCTCAGATCTGATGCGGTTGATTATTGTATGCCATAAAAAAGTTTTGCTCGTTCCTCCATGGCCATGCACAAAGATTAAAACTTGTTTTTTATTAAAGATTGCTTCAACCACCGAGTCATAAACAACTCTTTGTCCATTGTTGAGAGAAGTAAAATTCAATGAGTGCTGACTTCTAAGGTCGGCTAGATCATAATTAAGTTCTTCTCTTAGAAGCTTGTTTATAATTTGAGCCAATAATTGTCCATCAGGCATCGGTAAGTCATGATTTTGAAGTGCTGTTGCAGAAGCATTGAAAAGTTATTCAAGCTCATTTAGCAAATAATTTTTAAGCTGATGATCAGGCAGAATGAGATTTGGCATGTTAAAAGATGTCTTCAACTTATATAGGATGTCATAGTGCATTGAATGCCAAAAATGATTGAACAAAGATAAAGGGTCACCAACTTCACAGAATAAAATAATATTGTTTGAATCCTCAGTAGTTTGAGTGCGGATGAACAGGTAAAACACAACATGGTTTAGCTGTTTGCGCATTAATGAAGCCTCGAGAAAAGAACATGCATTAAATGAAGCCCCCAAATACTAACTGCAATGAATAAATAGAAGAGGTTGCTAGAAAGAATTATCAAACATTAACAGCTGAAACCCTGCACCAAACCATCGAAAAAACTATTTGAATCCACAGTAGTTTGAGTGTGGATGAATAGTTAAAACGCAACATGGTTTAGCTGTTTCTTTAACAAGTAATATCAAAGTGGTTGGCCCGTGCACTGCAGGTGCCAGCAAGGACATTGTAGCAATTATGTGGTGCATGCAACGCCATAAAATGTCAAAATATTATTTTTTTGGTGGCATTGGATTCTTCTAGTCGAGCCCTAGTCAGTAGTACAATGTCTATATTGGAGTTTATCAATTCTATTGTTTGTCGGGCAAAACGGTTCGTACTAGTTAAAACAACAAGAAAAAAGATGTTTTTTTTTATCTTAGTTCAAATTCTGGAAAATTCTGGAATTGTTTGGCCAAATATCAGTAAAAAAGTTCTGGTTTCATTCCGTCTATTCCATTTCAGCCAAATAATATTTTTTAAAATAATAAATAATTTTACAATATCAATCATATCTCTTAGTCCAACTGTTAGATTGAAATGCAATTTTACGAGGAGTTTCTTGACATATTTATATATATTATGTTAAAATTTCAGAGCAATCAGAGAATGTAATGATCTTATGATTTTGATGATGACATTCTCATAATATTATACATGTTCATAATGTTGTTCAGAAAAATCATTTTATTGTGTCTTTTTTTAAATTAAATTGCATAATACTAAATAATTTTATTTTTGGATTTGAATTATTGTTTTGAATTAATATATTTAATTATATATATACACATAAACAGTACACTCTGAAATGGTGCGCCGAAACGCTCTGAAACTGAAATATTCCGTTCCACTTGAAAAAATAGAATACCAAGAAAAACAGAATTGACAACCTTAGTCTATCGAGACCCAATTTTATATTTTCTTTTCTTTTCCTCTCTGTTTTTTTATAATCGGGGTATCCAGGCCAGCTTACGACCACCACAACTAATCTCCGGACTCACTAATATCCTGCAAACCCAGTGAGCATATAAGGCACCGCAGGGGTGACGGGCGTGCATGGTGGGACTTGAACCCTGGTGTAGAGTAGGGAAACAAGTCCCTTCAACCGCTAGGCCAAGAGACCACTTACTCCTCTCTCTTTTCTCTTTACTCCCCTTAATTGTTTTGCAAATTTCTTATAAATATCATGTTGTTGGGCCCATTTTTTGTTATGTCAAATTTCATCATCATTCTTTTGATCGCTATTTGTTTTGTTTTATATTTTTTAATTGATTTTTTATATCATTCTTCAATATTAGGTTGATTTTAAATTGAGTTTTGAGATTTTTTATATTCTTTTTATTGTCATCGGCTATTTTTTTAATAATCATATTATTACATTAAGTAAGCTTAATGAAACTACTTGAATCACTCATATCAACATTTGGACTACTTTTTTTTTTGGGGAAATTTTTACCCGATTAATGATGCAGCGCTAGCAATCTCTTTTAGTTATAACAACTCACAATACCACTTTTCTTTTCATATTTATCCTTAAGCATTGTTTTCAATTGCACTTTTCTATAACAAATTAAATGGCAAAAATATATAGGTTGCAGCTTTGCGCAAAGACAAAAATAAAAATAAAAAAGGACTAAAGTGTAAAGCAAGGGAAAATTGCACAGTCAATCTTAAATTCGTGTGAAAAAGTGTTTTCTATTCCATCTATTTTCCTTCTTCTTCTTTTTTTATTCGAGGTAGTTGTTACAATTTTATTTTGAGCATCAAAAGCCCACTTTCCTAAGAAATTTCTATTGAAATTAATTTCTAAAACTCTAATTAAATTTAAATATTCTAAATATATAATTATATTAGTTTCTTAAGTTTATTAAAGATATATTTTTGACTTCTTCTTAAATATCATTAAGTTCTTACTTTGTTTTTGAATAAGATAATTCTTAAATATATTATCCAATTGTTTTTCCAATAGTTTGAATTCTTATTATTGCATAATTAAATAAAAAATAATGTTAGTAAGTAAATCTGGTCAATAACTTAAAATCATAAGTTAACTTATTCATATACTTCAATTTTTGTTAACTGAAAATTATAAAAAGTAACACATTCAAATGCAATTAAAAAAACAAAACAAAACAATTTTCTATTTTCCGTAAACAATTTGGGATTTCCTTGATGATCAATTATTACAAAGGAGAGTATTTATGCTAAAGGTGAGAATCAACAAAAGGATTCACCTTAAAAACATATTTGCTTGACAATAAAAATAAGAATAAGACGAAGAACAACAACAACAACCAACAAACAATTTTTCCCATGCAAATACATGTGATGAGTTACACACGACAATAAGGACTTCCTACATCACTAGACAAGGTTGAAGGAGGAGAGAGGTGGTGGAGTTGGTGCAGATTGTTCCCTCAGACTATTTGGCTGTGGAGATCTTACACCAATGGCAACGTCTCGCAAACTTCGATGTTGATGATGAAATGGACTTCCTATCAAGACAATTATGAGATGGATTATATTATTATACATAGTAAATTATCTATTGCTGTATAAATGAGGCAATTACCTTAAAATTGTAATTGATTAAAGAAATTTTTTAGATTAAATTAATTTAGGATAAAAAATTAAAAACAATATTGAGCCATATAATTTTTCCAAACTATTAATTCAGGATATTAGATTAGAAACATTAGATACAGAGAAGCTACAAAACTTATTTTTTAATAATTATAACATCGAATGATAAACTGTGTGAGCTATTATCCTAATTGTTATTATCATGATCGAAGACAAAACCCCAAAAAATATTGGTGGCATAAGAAAAATTATTTGATTTGAAGAATAAATAAAAATAATTAAAGGACAAAAGCAAAATTAGTATTATTATCATTATGAAAATAATTATTATAATCATTTGGATTATAATGAAATTTGTTATTATTGATATTATTTTATGAGTTATTCTTACCATTAGCACAATAATTATATTTATTAATACCATAAGAGATATAATTATTATAATAAATTATTATTGTTATCATCATTATCATTACTATTATTGTTTAAACAATCAAAAATATTAAATTTTCTTGGAAAAAAACTATAATAAAAGAGCAAGCAAGAAAATCATTATAAACAAATCACTAAAATTCTTCTTCTTCTTCTTCTTCTTCTTCTTCTTCTTCTTCTTCTTCTTCTTCTTATTATTATTATTATTATTATTATTATTATTATTATTATTATTATTATTATTATTATTATATAAACAATGAAATTCATAAAATTAGCTTGAAGCATAAAACAAAAAAAACTTCAAAAAAAACAATTAAAATAAATGTAGTCAAAATCATATTTTTTCAATGCAATTTGTTTTTGTAAGAGTTTGAGATTTTATTTACAATGCGATAAATTTGAGAAAAATAATAAAAATGTTCAGAATTTTTGTGAAGTGCGAGTTTCTAATAAATAAATGAATTTTAAATTTATATGAATTTATTTGTTTAACAGGTTTCAATGAAATCACAATTATAAAACTATCACTTCCATTAAAAAATAAAAAGATTTGGATACCTGCATTGAATTCAATATATTAGGATGACCTCATTATATAATTCAATTTAAATTAAAAAAAATGATAAAATATAAATTATGTAAACAACTAAAACAATTAAATAAAAAAAATAATGAAAAAGAAGAAAATATTATTGAACATCCATCACTACGTCATTATTATTATCTTTCCTATAATAGCTAAAATTACCAACATCATTATTTCCAAAATAATGAAAAAATATTAATTGGTCAAAGAAGAAGAAAAAAGAAAAACACTTTTACAAAAGAGTAAGCAAGAAAACAATTAGAAGGACAATTATTAAACTTATAATTATTATTGTTTAAAAAATAAAAACCATGAAATTATCTTGAAGAATAAAAAAAACTTTAACAAAAGAGCAAAATAACTCCAATAAATATTATGAGAAAAAAATCATCTGATTTGAAGAAAAAATAAAAAGAAAAGAAAAAAACAAAACAAAACAACAAAAGGGAAAAAAAGTTGAAATATGAATTTTAAAATTATCGATCATATATATTAAAATTTCAAGACTAAATTGAATTAAAAAATGACAAAAAAGTTGAAATATGATAAAAGTTAATGCAATTTCAAGTCTTTATTAACACATATTATTTTATAATCTATAACCCTCGACTTTTTAATTGATACTTATAGTTTTTAATTGTTGTGAAAAATACATATTAACAATTATTTGCGTTATATAAAAAAACAATTATTCAAAAAACAATTCACATTTGTAAAGCTTGTATATTTATTTATTTATTGCCAAAACAAATCATCTGACCCTTGGCGAAGCACGAGTCAGATACTTAGTGCTAATTTAATGAAACATGCTAGAATTAGAAAAAAAAATCATCATACATTGTTTTAGCCTATCAAGCCTCTCCAATTTATTTTATTTCTTCACTTAAGATGTATAAACAAGTCTAGAGAGAGAGAGAGTGTTCACCTCGGGGAAGTAGGAAGCCGGGATTCCTTGCTTCTGCCGTGAGACGGCTTGAGCTCATCGATAAAACGATGCAGGCCACAAGCAAAGCACAGACTGCAGCTCTCTTGAATGACCTCTCCATATTTTACCTGGTTTGTGCTTTCAAAATGGATCGTGTGAGGTTGTGAGCTATTATTACTATTTATAGACAAATAATAATGAAACCTAGTCTTGATTATTGATTTCCCAAGTCAAGTTCGCACCTTAAGAACATATGGGATTCTAATTGCCAAGTGGTCAAAAGGGGGAAACTTCTTCCTTCCTTGTTTTCTCGTATTCTCATTCCAAACTTTGATTTCGTGGCACATACGCCCTCTCTTTGATATCTTTTTCAATATATTTCTAATATTCCTACTTTGAATATTCAAGTGCTTTTTTAAAACATATAATTTGAAAGATATTTAATGTGTTTTTTAGTGTCTTATAACAATTTTAATATACTGATTATATATATATATATATATATATATATAAAATGAAAGAGACCCAGAAACACATCGATTTTCATACAAAACCGATCGTTTTTTCCTCTTCCTTGAATACCATAATCCATCAATATTCGTCCTCGACTGAAGCCATTTGTTAATTTTCATTATAAATCATTTCAAAACTATATACTTATTTTTTATGGCATTTAATGTAAATTTAAACACTCAAATATTAAAAAAACACAATACATAAAATATTATACCAGACCATAAAACGAATCTCTTAAAGTCCAAGTCTTCTTTTATGGACGCCATTAGGGTCTTCTTTCTTTAGGTTATTTCTTGGGCATCAACTACTTCAACTGCTGAGTAACATGTTTTAACCATTTGATGAATAATTTATTTGATAAATAGTAATAATATAACTTTTGAAATTTAATAAATATTTTATTTTTTTTTATTTTATTTGTGATAAAAATTGAATTATATTAATTGTTTGAATAATAATACTGATAAAAAAAGAAAGAAAGAGAGAGCATTCCCCTCGGTTCATTATGGATGCTTGCGAAACAAAGCCAGATCACAAGCTCCCAATTTACACGGCATCGCTGAAGGGGTCAGGCTTGCGCAGAAATTAAAAAGAAAAAAAGAAGAGAAAAGTGAAAATGGAGTGCAATTTTGAATAATTTATTTGATAAATAGTAAAAATATAACTGTTAAAATTTAATAAATATTTTATTTTATTTATGATAAAAATTGAATTATTTTGATTGTTTAGATAAAAAACGAAAGAGAGAGTATTCCCCTTGGTTCATTATCAATGCTTGCGAAATCACAAGCCTCCCAATTTACACGGCATCGCTGAAGGGGTCAGGCTTGCACAGAAATTAAAAAGAGAAAAGTGAAAATGGAAAAGAAAAAATGGAGTGCGATTTTGAAAGTCAAAGAACATCCAGTCCCGCGTGAGCTTTGATTTCGTGGTCACATTCAGTCCCCCAGTTTTTCTATAAAGAAAAACAGAACAGCTTCCATTAAGAGTTCAATGGATGGGGTGAACGAAAAGATACGGCACTGTCATATTTATTTTCTCCAAGACCATGTCGTTCCAAATTGAACGACCCATCCAAATTATACGCTAATTTATCCTTCTCTTTTCTTTTCCTTTTTTCTTCTTCTTTAAATTAATGCTATTTATTATATGTTTTGTTTTTCAAAATTATTTCTCTTTTATTTTGTTTAGAGAGCCTCGTTTAAATGATAAATATTTTTTGTACATTTATTTTTATTACCTTATATATTTTTTAATCTTTTGTTTAGATTTTAAATAAAATATTTTTATTCTCAAATAATACATCGAATATGAATAGTCTTGCATAATATCTTTTTTTACCCTTTAATTTTATTAAATCAATCTATCTATTTCACTATCATTTACTTAAATAACCAAATTACTTTAATAAATAAATTTAGCAAATAGAACCAAATAAATATCTCATTTTGCAAGATTAAATATCTTGATTTGAATTTTTCTCTTGATTTTTCTAATTCTATTTTTAGTTATTGTTTATGGTTTATTTATTTTTTTTATCAATTAGAACATATAGTTATCGAGTTATTTGATTCCATGTATGCATAAATATTTTCATTTTCACCTAGAATTGTTTTGGCTACAAAAAGTATCCAAAAAGCCTGTGTATAATATTTTTTGTTGAAAGAAAATATCGTGAAGCGTCGGTCAAGTATCTAGTTCCTACTATAAATTGTAATAGTGCCACATGTTTTTTTTTTGTCACTCATGTTCACCTAGCTCTTCAATTTCATCCTTTTAAAGTTGCTAAATTGATAGCTAACATGATGATCTTCTTCATTTAAGTTTAGGTCGGGTTCTCATGGTTTAAAAAAAACAAACTGGCGCCCAATTCATGCTCGGTTTGAAAACATAAATGAAATTTTAATGATCTAAAATATTTGAATCAATGAGGACCATATTTGAATAATATGCAAATATAATGTCTCTTTTTTAATCAATCAAGGACTTAATTGCACGGTCAAGGTAAACATCAACCTAAATTTTTTTGTCACTCATTTTTCAACTCAATCCTTTTACATTGAGTTTTTTTTTTTATTAAACTTAATAGGTTTTTCTGTTTGCTAAAATATGAAGATCCCATGTTGTCAAGAAAATAATCAAAGGCTTGGTACATGATTTTGAAAATGAAGTTTAATTTTATTTATTTTAAAAAATTAAGGCTTAGTGGCCATATGTAGAACATAAAAGTTAAAGCAACTACATTGATTTGGCTTAATGGATATATTTGATCATGTGAATACATGTGATGACTTACACCTAGCACTTAGCATCCTCAACTCTTGGAAAATTGTTTTAAATCAGTGAGCCGGAGCCGATGTAGCTGGAACAAAATATGACCTCGGACGATTTGGCTTTGGAGATCCTACATGAACAGGAAGGGGTCGCAGACTTCGACGTTGATGATGAATTGGACTTCCTATCAGTGACAATTATGACTTCAGCATATTATATTATTGTATATAATGCATTTTCTATTACTGTATAAATAATACAATTAAAAAACAAATCAACGGGTACTAAAATGTGATTTTTTTTATTTAATTTGAAAACAAGTTTTCTTATATTCTTTTTCTATATATTTTAATAACATCTACATATTAATTCATTTGCGTTATAAAAAACAATTATTTAACTTGCAACTACACGAGTCAATTATATATGTTAATATTTGTTATTGTATTTATTGTCATAAAAAATTATTGATTTATTTAATTATATGCACACATATGATTTTCTACTTATAATTGGAGGTTTTGCTATTAAAAAAACACATTTGTAAAGCTTGCATATTTATTTCCAAAAACAATCATCTGACCCTCGAGTAAAATACCTAGTGCTAAGTTAATGAAACATGCTAGAATTAGGGGAAAATCAGCATACAATGGTTTTGCCTCAGTCTTATAGATATTTAATCAAGCCTCTCCAATTTATTTTCTTTCTTTTCTCAAGATGTATAACTAGTCTAGATATCAACTTTAGTTCTTAATTAACTTATGCCATATCCATATATCCTTTTAGCAAATATATTATAGTAATAACAATAAATTTGTAATAAAAAGGATCAATATAATCCAAATCAATAAATTTTATGACTGAATGTTTCTATTCATGCAATATAATGAATTAAAAGATGGACGGCCCTATTTATGCTAGTTCTATGCCTAAATTGAATATGAAAAAATAAATTTCCTATACCAAATGAGTTTTAAATTGAAAAATCAAAAAATTAAGAAATATAAAATTTCTAAACTAAATAGGAATAATAAAAACACCATAAAAAATGTATTTTTCAAACCAAAATAGGAATAAAAGTAACTATTCTAATTAACTTTTTTCATCATTCTTCCTTAGTTAGAAATAACATGTTTTCATGTTAGAATGACTCTTGAACTGATATCATAAACGTCTAATCAAACATTTCCAACCTTTTATATGATCAACTTTTCTTGTAAAAACATTGTACCTCCCACAACATCCTTAGTCTTACTAGAGACATAATCAATTTTAGTGTTATATTGAAGTAAATGTATAACAACTCTTGCAATAACCTTCTCAAATTCTAACTCAACTATAATAATCAAACAATATCTACCATGTATCTTCTATATAATCACTGATAAGATATGATGAGCTAGTTTCTCCACTAGAAAAGTTTAAGAACATCAATTTTGACTCTATCAAGTTAACAATCCTCATCAAGAATATATGAGGAACCCCGTCCACAATATGCATAATCAAAAATCACATTTGAAACCGCATCTAATTTGATATTTTTGATAGATGATTTTACAATTAAGATCATACTTCATTTTAACTAACATTGCATCAAGGTCATAAACCAATATTTATGCATCTTGATTAACGTAGTTGTCTTCTTTACTTGTGCTTATAAAATAGATACTCAAAACAAGTCACGGATCCATGATCACTCTTCTTATGATCACTCTTCTTATGATCGAAAAGTTCTCTCTTATTCATCTATGTTAATCAAACTTTTTAACTTGCCTTTCCATGTTTATCATTGTCAATTTACAATTAATTCTATAACTTGTCTCTACATATATTTCATCATTAGTTCCTCGATGTATTTTTCTTTAAGGAAAACATTTTCATCCTCTCTTATGCATCTCCTATTTTATTATCTTTTCTACCCATGGTTATTTAAAAGCAAATAGCAACTTAAGGAATCCTAAAGTAAATGGAAAGAACAAGAACAATGTAAAGGGAAATATTAATCTAAGCTAAACTAAATAGAAATAGAAATAACTACTTTAAACAAGAACAAGAACCAGTTTTGCCATACATATCTCACGGATAAACAAGAACAGGAACCAATTTTGCCATATAGATAGATAGATAGAGAGAGAGAGAGAGAGAAGGAGAGATTATTAACCTTGGGGGAGTAAGAAGGTGGGAGTTCTGGATTCTGCCATGAGATGGCTTGAGCTCGTCGATAACATGATACAGACCACAAGTAAAGCCCAGAGTGCAGCTCTCTTAAACAACCTCTCCATATTCTTAAATCAAGAATTGTCCTCAGAGATTTACTAAATTTTTACATTTTTTTAAAAAATATATAAATACAAATGTCTTCAGAAAAGACAAAATAAAAAGGTAGTGGGTAGGATGTTTAGGTAAATTGCTATTTTTTAAATATTGTTTTGCATAATACTTTGTCAAAAGCCAAAACTGACGGTGGTCGATGGCACGTGTCTGTCATCAACATCATATTCTCTTTATGTTGATGGATGTGTTGCATCCCTCTTGGGAGGGAGTGGATCTTTTGATGCGAACCAACCCAAAAACACCAACATCGACCCATTACAGGTTCCAAATGGTCCAATCACGCGGTCTAGGACAAAGACATTGAAAGAGGCAATGAATGCATTGGTCTTGAAGGTTTCAACCCGGGCAGAATTGCAAGGACCGTTGGAGTATCAAGAGGAGACCTTAGTACATCTTATCCATGTCCAGGAGGGGTCCAATACAACCTTATTTGGGCCATGAAGTTAGGACAACAAAAGGATCCAAAAGAGTCCTACTACAACATGGAAACATGGGATTGATGGGCTGGATGGAAGAGAATAAATAAACCTTATGGGCTCTATTTAAGTTAGTTAGCTACAGCTCAAGGCTTGTTTGGGCTTAATTAAGACTTTGTTTTCAGATAGGATCCAAGGCTTGCTTGGATTAAGTAATGGGCTCTTTAATTTAGCATTTTGGGTCTGTTTTCAGTGGACCTCATTTAAGTCCACATAAGAGGTCCATTAGGGTTACTTTTAAGGACTATATAAACTCATGTAACCCTTACTTCAGCAGCCATTATTGATGAAACTTCATTCTGAACTCTTCAGTTTCTGTGTAAGAGAGATTCTTGCATTCTTCAGTTCTTGAATGAACTGAATCTGACTTATCGAAGATTAACTGGCTTCGTGGCGTCATTCTACGCATTCCAATAGTGTTGGTGCCTTGGGGCAGGTTTCCATTGTGTCACACTCCTATCAGACCTTCTTTTGGATTTTCGGGATCTTATCTCATTCTTGGTTGTGGGTTGCGTGACCACGTGATCACGAGGTTCACATCATCTTTGGTGTAGGAGAATTTATTTGAAAAATTAAACCACCTCCAATTCTGTGCATAGAAATATAGCTACTCGCTCATTATTTTGAGGCTGTTTTAAAAATCAAAACTAGAATTTGATGCCCCTTTCACCATATTTTGCTGACTCGTCAAATCAAGACAATTTCTTTTATTGAATACAGGTTTGTATTATCAAATAGTTTAATATTTTATCCCCTTATAGTTTTTTATTATAATTACCACTTTTATTTGTTTTTTTCAATTGGGATATGAAAATAAAATATTGTTATGTTATTACTATAATTATTTATATTTATTTTTTAATTGGAGTATAATCATAAAATAAATACTTTACCCAATGCTCCGTTTATAAACATAAAGTAAATACTTGAGAAAATTATTTTTTTAATTTTTTATTTGAAATATGCTTTTTCAATGTGTGATACTTTTTTAATGTAATTCCTTTTATTTATAAAACATATATATAATTTATTGAATATGAATCAAGATAATTTTTGTAAAAAATACATGTGAATATTAATTTAAAATAATAAACACTACAAGAAAATCGATCAATGAAAATACCAACAAAAAGTTAGCATCGTTGTTTTTGTCAATATTTACTGACAAGCATTTTCATCGGTCTTTTGCAGGCACCATTATTGATGGAATGGTTTAGTTGGTAGTAAACATTGAGGGAATTGCAATGGAATAAAAAACCTATGATATATGATGACATGACATTGGTTCCGACAGAATTACCAACGAAGTTATCAACGAATAAATTCCATCGGTAATTTTGTTGATATAAACCAATGGATTTGCATATGAAAGTAAAGTGGGATTTAAAATAATCTAAGAATTGAATGACATAATATTTTTTTATCGACATAACCACCAATGGATATATGTTATCGGTAAATCCATTACTAATATTTTTAATTTCTGTTTGTTTTATAGTTGTTTATCATATAAATTTATTGTATGGATATATTAGATTATTTGAAATTATATTATTTAGTTAAAGTATTTAATGGAGGATCGTTCATGTATGTATCGTGAATCACCCCAAGGATTGTTTAGGATGAGTTATTACAATGGAATTCAGGGTTTTATTAACTACGCAATATCTAATCTAAAAAACATTTGTGGAGGCGATATTAGATGTCCATGTAAAAGGTACAAAAAAATATATTTATTGATCAAGATATTATCACGATACATCTTTGCTAAAAAGGGTATGTGAAGGAATATATGTTGTTATGGACATGAAGAAGAATATAGATAAGATGTTTAAAATAATGATAGCAATTATTTTTAAGGTTTTTTATTTAAAAATATTTGACATTGATGATATATTTTGATATTTGTTTAATATTAACGTCTTAAAATATATATAAAAATAAACTAAGTTTTCTAAAATACTTGTAATATAATAATATGAAGAATAGATCTTAAAAAATAATGATTTATTTTTTTAAAAAAATCCACTTGAAACTAAAAATATAACAAGTCACACATAGAGAAAATAGATGAAAAAAACACACAAAAAAACAAATCACTACCAACAAAAAAATCATCATAAATGTATAAAATAGAGTTTCACTCTCATTTCACGTCACCAAAGTTAAACTTCCTTTATTTTTTAATGCAAGTTGCATTTAATACAAAGATAAATAAAAATAAAAAATCAAAATCAAAATTAGAAGTATAGATACATAAATACAAATAACAAATTAAGAACTATTTTAGAAGGACCAAAAAATAAAGGGATCGAAACTAAAAAAAAAGAATAAGAACTGAAATACAAAACAAAAAAAATAAAAACTAAGGCAAAAAACAATTCTTGTTGCGGCGGAGCGCATGCTAATGACTCGTAATTTGTTAATCAAGAATTAAGGCATGTTTAGTTATGGAATTTTGAAAATAAAAAAAATGTGTTTTCCTTTCAAGTTCCATTTAGGTTTGTAAGGAGAAAACCAATAAACCAAAACCCAACTGTACCAATTCAAACTATAAAAATACTTTTTATTCGTATAGTTTTGTTTAAATTTTTTGGTCTGATTTTATTTTGATAAAAAAAAGATAAATACATGGTTGAAGTCCAAAAAAAAAACCTTGAAGTATGATGAACAGTGGAAGGTGGTCTTATATTTTTGTAGGATCTTACCACTAGCAAAAGACCTAGTTTGTTCAATTATGAGAACATTTTTAAATTATAAAAAGTAACCCATATTCAAATGCAATAAAAACTAAAATAATATAGTAGAAAATTAAAACAAGAAAAAAAACCATTTTCTATTTTCTATAAACAATATGGCATTTCCTTGATGATCAATTATTACACGGGAGAGTATTTACGTAACAGGTGAAAATCAACAACAAAAATCACCTTTAAAACATATTTGCTTGACAACGACGACAATAATAATAACAGCAACAATAATAATAATAATATTTTCCATGCAAATACATGTGATTTTCCATGCAAATACATGTGATGAGTTATACACGACACCTAGGACATCTTTTGGAAACCAGAAGGAGGTGGTGGAATTGGACCCTTTCCCCTCGGGCCATTTGGCTTTGGAGATCCTACATGACCGGGAATGGGTCGCAAACTTCGACGTTGATCATGAATTAGACTTCCTCCTAGTGACAATTATGAGAACATCTACAACGATAGTGCTATATGAGGAGGACTTTTAGTATTTTTTATTACTGGATATTAGGGGTGATCATTTTCAGTTCGGTTCGGTTTTTTGTCAAAATAGTAACCAAACCAATTTTTTTTTTAAAAAAAACAACCCGAATTTATTCAAAACCGACCACTTTCGGTTTGGTTCAGTTCGGTTTTTTTGGTTAAAAAATTCATAAAACCAAATTTATTTAAAATATTTTTGGGCCTTCTAATGGGTTTTCTAATAAATTTTTTGATGGGCTTGAAAAACTATTTTTGTACCAGAACCTAAATATTTTTAATTTTTTTTTGCAACAAATACAAATATTAATGTATTAAATTGTTAATATAGTGTTTATTAAGTTTTTTTTAACCTTTCTAATACTTTTGTTTTGTGTAATTTAGCATGATGAGAGATAATTAAAACTACAAAAGTGAACAAATTTAAATTTTAATTACAGAAAATGCCTTCAAAAAGGGCTTCAAAAAAAACAAGAAACATTAACATAAAAAACTTCAAGAAATACAATCGGTCTTGAACTAATTATCATCCGTCACTAGATTTAACTTTCCACCAAAATCTACAAAAAAACAATAATAGAAATGTTAGATTGCAAATAAGTTGATTATTATTTAATAAAATAAAAATACAAATGTACAAGAAAAATAACTTGATTCAAGATTTTCATATTTTTCATAATCATCTATCAAGGTTGTAATGTCGATTGGGATTGATCCATGATATAACTAATTTTGACAACAAACAAGTGCTTGAACAGTTGCTGGAGATAAAGAACTTCGGAATTGGTCGAGTATACGGCCGTCTGTGCTAAAAGGTGATTCAGAAGCCACTGTGGATATAGGAATAGCTAAAACATGTTGTGCAACCTTCGAAAGTATTTTATATTTTGAACCATTAACCTTCCACCAACCTAAAATATCTAATTTCTCATCATCAGGATCCTCACAACCATCATTCAAATTAGGAGTGAGCAAAAAAACCGAACAACCGATTAAACCGAGAAAACCGAGAAAAAAACCGAACAAACCGGACCGGAAAAAAAACTGATTAAACCTATTAGAAAATTTTGAAAAAAAAATCCGGTTCGGTTTGGTTTTGTATGGACATAACCGATTTACCGAACCGAACCGGTTCGGTTTGGTTTACAATTTTAGTATAAATAGAAACGTAAAAAACCCTAATCTATTTCGTCTACCTCTCACCTCCCCTCCTCTCCTCTGCATCTAAATTCTTAAGCCTCTCGCCTCCCCTCCTCTCGTCTGCATCTAAGCAACTTAAATCTCCTTCCTTCTCGGCTCTCACCTCCCTCTGCAACTAAAATCACCCTATCGCCTCTCGATAAGGTTCATCGTCCCCATCTGACACGGTTGCAGCTTATTTCTTGTCATCTAAAGTTAATTAAAAGGTAATTAAAACTAACCTCTATTTTATTTCTTGTCATCTATGCTTCCTTCTGCCGTAGCCATGTGTGATTGGTTTAATTAGTAACTATTCCAGTACATTTTCATTAATTTATTGTTTTTTTCTTTCTTTCCTTGATAGTTTTTAGTAATTTGTTCTTGAACATAAAAGAGATATGGAATCTATATAATGTCAGAAATCCCAATGTCCAAATGGTGAAAAGGAATGGCAGGACTCAAGAAGGGAGAAATAGTTTTAGAAGGCTTTCTAACATCGATTTTTGGAATCATTTTCTCTGCTTCCTAGATGATTGTATAATATGTACTTCGATTTATACATCCATTCTGCTAGCGTTGTGCTGAACTCGATCGAGAGCAGTATAATAATCTATAGATTAGGTTCAAGATTTTGTCAGTTGGTTAGTGTATACTGTATATTAGCTTGCATGTTTTTTCTTTACAGAATATATGAATATATGCAGTTGGGATAATAGTCGATGTTAATTGGGATAATAGTCAGTTGGTTAGTAAATACTGTATATTAGCTTGCATGCTTTTTCTTTACAGAATATATGAATATATGCAATTGGAATAATAGTCGATGTTAATTGGGATAATAGTCAATTGGTTAGTGTATACTAAATCTTACTCCTGGTTACTGTATATTGTATATTAGCTTGCTGCCATGAAGACTTCACCATTGTATATTGCACCATGATTAACATGTTTAAATTATTATGAATATATGCAGCAAATATATTATGAATTATAAAAATATATATTAACATGTTTTGATCTTTTTCATTTGGTAATTACAGATGGAGAACTGTCAAAACCAAAATGTTCCATCCACCGATACTACCCCCACATCAACATTTAATGCCCTCAGTTCAAACACCCAACTTACATCAACCACTGCAAGATCTGTCACAAATGATAAAGGTACACAACATGAAGCCCTTACATTAAGAAAAAGAAATGTTGATGATAGAAAAAAGTCACAAATTTGGGATTATTTTACAAGACTTGATGGTGACCCTAAAAGTCCTAAAGCTGAATGTAATTATTGTAAAAAGACTTATGCATGTCATACTGTTCTGAATGGAACTAGTAATATGTGGAGTCATTTGAAAGTGTGCAAAAAATTCTCTTTTGTGGTTGATAAGAAGCAAAAACTTTTGGTATTAGAACCTAAGAAAGAGAGTGATGAATCGGAAGACAAAAATATGGACACTCTAAAGGCAATAGCTTATAATTATGAAGAAAGTAGACTAGCATTATCAAAAATGATTATAATTGATGAGTTGTCGTTATGGAGGGTAGGGGATTTAGATTATTTTTAAGGACAATACAACCTAGATTTGACAGTCCTTCTCGTTTTACTGTTGTGAAAGATTGTTTGAAAATTTATGTTGACGAGAAGGAAAAATTAAAGATAGCACTTAGGGGTCAACGATTATGTTTGACAACAGACACATGGACATCAATCCAAAACATTAATTATATGTCTTTAACGGCTCATTGGATTGATAGTGAGTGGAAATTGCATAAAAGAATTCTCAATTTCTGTCAAGTTTCAAATCATACAGGTGAGATAATTGGTCAAGTGATTGAGAATTGTTTGTTGAAGTGGGTATTGATAAACTTTTAACTGTTACAGTAGACAATGCAAGCTCTAATAATGTGACTATTTCATATTTGAAGAATATGATGATAGATTGGTCATCTAATATATTGTTAAATGATCATTTGCATGTAAGATGTTGAGCACATATTGTAAACCTTATTGTGAGTGATGGTTTGAAAGAGATTAATGCTTCAGTTGTTAAGATTAGAAATGCAATAAGGTTTGTGAGATCTTCACCTACGAGGCTGCTTGCATTTAAAAAGTGTGCAGAAAAATTGCATATAAAGTGTAAAAAGTTTTTATGTTTGGATGTTGCAACTCGATGGAATTCAACTTATTTTATGTGGGATGCTGCTGAAAGATTTGAAAAGGTATTTGTGAGGTTAGGTGAGAGTGACACTAGGTATATGGGTTATGTTTTAGAGGTTGATCAAAAAGGGAATAAAAAAAATATAGGGTCACCTGGTTCAAAGGATTGAGAAAATGGTAGAATTTTGGTCAAGTTTTTAAAAATCTTTTACACAGTTACATTAAAGTTTTCTGGCTCATTACATGTGACATCAAATTCTTTCTTCAATGAATTGATTTACATCCATACAAACTTTTTGAAATTGTGTAAAAGTAGAGATGATGTTTTAAGTGGAATGACGATGAAAATGATGAAGTTTGAGAAGTATTGGGGTTATGATGCAAATCAGAATTTCATATTGTATGTGGCTAATATTTTAGATCCACATTTTAAGTTGAAATACATTAAATTTTGTTTTGGTGAGTTGCATGATTATCACAAAGCACAAGATTTAATGATATATGAGTTTTATTTAGTAAGACTATATGAGTTTTGATTTAAGAGTTAATGAAGTGGAGGATGATAATAGACATAGTCATGATGTTAATGATATGGATTGCAATGAAATTGGGGTTGGTGATAATACTTTTGCACGATTCAAAAGGCATTTACAAGAGGAAGATAGTGTAGAAAATAAAAATGAAGTTGAGAGGTATTTGAATGATAGTTGTGAGGATCTTGATGATGATAAATTAGATATTTTAGGTTGGTGAAAGGTTAATGCTTCGAAATATAAAATACTTTCGAAGGTTGCACAACATGTTTTAGCTATTCTTATATCCACAGTGGCTTCTGAATCAGCTTTTAGCACAGGCGGTGGTATACTCGACCAATTCCGAAGTTCTTATCTCTAGCAACTGTTCAAGCACTTGTTTGTTGTCAAAATTGATTGCAATATGGATCAATCCCAATCGACACTACAACATCGATGAATGATTATGAAGTATATAAAAATCTTGAATCAGATTACTTTTCTTATACACTTGTCTTTTTTATTATATTATTTATTAATCAACTTATTTTCAATCTAACATTTCTAATTTTTTTTGTAGAATTTGGTGGACAATTAATTCAAACCAGATGTACTTCTTAATGTTTTTTATGTTATTGTTTCTGTTTCTTTATTTTGAAGCCCTTTGAAGGCATTTCTTGTAATTTAAATTTAAATTTGTTCACTTGGGTAGTTTTAATTATTTCGTCTCATGCTAAATTAAACAAAATAAAAGTACTAGAAAGGTTAAAAAAATTAATAAATATTATATTAACAATTTAATACATTAATATTTTTTAGTAGTTGCCAAAAAAATTAAAAATATTTTGGGTTCATATAAGAAAATCAGTTTTTTTTCAATTTAATACATTAATAATTGTAAGCCCATCAGAAAGGCCAACAGAAAGCTCAATAGATGGCCCATAACCCAAATTTGTTTTTTTTTCAATTTTTTCATCATAAAAACCGAACCGAAAGTGGTCAGTTTTTGATATGTTCGGTTCGATTTCGGTTTGAATTTTTTTAAAAAAAAAATCGGTTTGGTTACTTTTTTTGATAAAAACCGAACCAAACCGAAACTACTCCCCCCTAATTCAAATACCTCTCCACTTTATTTTTATTTTCTACACTTTCTTTCTCTTGTAAATGTCTTTTGAATCCAGCAAAAGTATTAACATTTATATCATTGCAATCCACATCATTATCATAATTTTTTTTTATTAACATCCTTCACTTCATCAGCTCTTAAATAAAACTCATATAGTCTAACTAAATGATCTTTCACCTTTATTGTTAAATCTTGTGCTTTGTGATAATCATACAACTCAACAAAATAAAATTTAACATATTTCAACTTAAAACGTGGATCTAAAACATTAGTCTCATACAATATGAAATTCTGATTTGTATCATATCCCTAATACTTCTCAAACTTCATCATCATTTTCATCGTCATTTCACTTAAAATGTTATCTCTACTTTTACACAGTTTCAACACGTGCATGTAAATCAATTCATTGAAGAAAGAATTTGATGTCACATATAATGAGCTAGAAAACTTTAATCTAACTGTGTAAAAGATCTTTAAAAACTTGACCAAAATTCTACCATTTTCCCAATCCTCTGAATCAGGTGGTCCTATATTTTTCTTATTCCCTTTTGAATCAACTTCTAAAAAATAACTGATATACCTAGGTTCACTCTCACCTAACCTCACAAACACCTTCTCAATTTTTTCTGCAGCATCCAATATGAGATAAGTTGAATTCCATCGAGTTGCAACATCCAAACATAAAAACTTTTTACACTCTATATGCAATTTTTCTGCACATTTTTTAAATGCAAATTGCCTCGCAGGTGAAGATCTCACAAATCTTATTGCATTTCTAATCTTAACAACTGAATCATGAATCTCTTTCAAGTCATTACCCACAATAAGATTTACAATATGTGCACATCTTACATGCAAATGATAATTTTCAAATATATTAAATGGTCAATCTATCATCACATTCTTCAAATAAGAAATAGTCACATTATTGGAGCTTGCATTATCTACTGTAACAGTAAAAAGTTTGTCAATCTCTCACTCTAACAAACAATTCTCAATCACTTGACCAATTACCTCACCAGTATGATTTGAAACTTGACAGAAATTGAGAATTCTTTTATACAATTTCCACTCACTATCAATCCAATGAGCTGTTAAGGACATATAATTAATGTTTTGGATTGATGTCCATGTATCTGTTGTCAAATATAATTGTTGACCCCTAAGTGCTATCTTCAAAATATCCTTCTCGTCAACATAAATTTTTAAACAATCTTTCATAACAGCAAAACGAGAAAAACTATCAAATCTAGGTTGTATTGTCCTCAAAAATGATTTAAATCCCTTTCCCTCCACAAAATTAAAAGGCAACTCATCAATTATAATCATTTTTGCTAGTGTTAATCTACATTCTTCATGATTATAACCTATTGCCTTTAGAGTGCCCATATTTTTGTCTTCTGATTCATCACTCTCTTTCTTAGGTTCTAATACCTACAATTTTTGCTTCTTATCAACTATAAAGGAGAATTTTTTGCATACTTTCAAGTGACTCCACATATTGCTTGTTCCATTCAAAATAGTATGACATGCATAGTTCCTTCTACAATTACATGCAGCTCTAGGTTTATTAGGATCACCATCTAGTTTTGTGAAATGATCCCAAATTTGTGACTTTTTCCTATCATCAACATTTCTTTTTCCCAATATAAGGACTTCAGGTTATTTACCTCTATCATTTGTGACAGATCCTGATCCTGCAGTGGTTGATGTTGGGGTATTGTCGATGGATGAAACATTTTGGTTTTCCATTTGTAATTACCAAATGAAAAAGATCAAAACATGTTAATAATATATATTCAAAATAATACCACAACATATTCGCAGCATATATTCATAATAATTCCACAATATATTCGCAGCATATATTCATAATAATTCCACAATATATTCGCAGCATATATTCATAATAATTACCAAACATTCCGCAATTAATTAACCTGCATGATATAGGATTTGCTTTCTTATATAATAATAATAATAATAATAATAATAATAATAATAATAATTTGGCAGTGATTAAAGGAAACAAAAAGCAATGTAAGGATGACTGTAGCCTCCTTCCTTTCTTAGTGGAGAAGACTGTTCATCATCCCATTTTGATTTTGGACATTAAGGAAGGGAAGATTCTACAAACACAATGCTTCTGTTTGCATAAATTCCTTCTATGTCCTCCTCAGTTCAGCTCTTCTTAAAAACAAATTAAACAATATTATTTCCTTCAAATTGATATCTAAGACTTTTGTCGATCCCTTGATAGTTAATACAGGATAAATCCACACAACAATACCACTTGATTCGATTAAAGAAACAAATTAGAGTTGGTAATTACCGTATTTGTTAAGATTTATTGTGGCGATCGCAATCGTTGAGGCCTCGGATATGAGATTGATGTTTCTTGTAAACAACAAAAAATTGTAAATGATAAGTCCATGGAAAGATATGTCCATGCAAGGAGAGAGGAAGTGAAGAAAGGTATTGTTTTCTCTCCTCTTTCTAAAATTGCAAATTTCAAATAGCCAAAAGAGGTTGTCTCTCTCCCTTTCGAAATACAAAACCCTAGAAAGCAAATTTGTAAGAAAATTTTGCTGCCGTGTATAATCAATTGGTGTGTCGTCCAATGCTCTCGTCAAAATCCTAAAATCAACTAGTTAAATTTACTTACCTTTAAGATGCAGACTTGCAGAGACAGAGAGACGAGAGCTTGCTTGCTAAGGTAGAGAGGCGAGATGTTGTTTGTTGCTTGTTAAGGTGTTGCTTGCTGTGTTAGACTGTTAGACTCAGAGAGCCAAAGGGAGACGAAAGGACAGAGGCGAGAGGCCAGAGGATAAGAAGACAGAGGCGAGAGGCCAGAGGATGAGAGGACAAAGGCGAGAGGAGGCGAGGGAGGCGAGAGAGTCTAGACATAGGCGAGAGAATTTAGGGTTTCTTCTATTTATATCAACAATTTAACACTTCAAACCGAACCGAACCGGTTCGGTTTGGGTCAATCGGTTTTGTGAGTACAAAACCGATACCGAACCGAACCAGACAATTTTTTATAATTTTGTAGTCGGTTTAATCAGTTTGTTTTTTCGGTTCGGTTTTTTTAGGTTTTTTTTCAGTTTTCTCATTTAAATCGGTTTTTCGGTTCGGTTTGCTCACCCCTACTGGATATGCTCCAATGGAATAGCCCTACTGGATATGCTCCAATGGAATAGCTATACACAGAGCTAAAAATAGATGGTTCTCAACCTGATGCTATATATTGTTGCAGATAAAAGAGAAGGCAAAGTATATATATATATTACCATTGCAGCCCATTTGAGATAAATCACCCCGAAGCTGGAAGAGAAGCTCAATTGAAACCAAAGAGAACAACCATCTTTGTTTTCAAGGTTTTGTTGATCAGTGAAGAAGAAGAAGAACGGAAGACGAACAAAAAGGTTAGTTTTTGAAACCTTTTTTAATTTCGAACAACCATTTCATGGATTGCTTGAGTGTTTCATGTACGCATGCAACTTGATATTTCTGGGTAATTTTTTTTTAGATGTGGGGTTTTAATTTAAGTTCAAAAAGGTGATTTTTTAGGGGAATTTTGGAAAGTTTTTTGTGTTTGTGGTCGAGTTTTGGGGATTTTGATGGCTGAGAAAAATTGAAGTTAGGTTGTCCATGTATCGAAATGAGTGGAGAGGGACACAGTGTTGAGAAACAAGAACAAAGTATGTGTTTGTGTAGAGGGACACAGTGTTGAGAAACAAGAACAAAGAATGTGTTTGTGTAGAGGGTTCCAAATCATTAAAATAATTAGCACAAAATAAAAGGAAAAGGAAGGTAGAAAGAGACCTCGAAGAGGGGCCTGTCTCTCTGGGCAGTACCATCTTCAACTCGCTCACCCCTTGATTTCTTTCATTCATCCAACTGTCATTTACAGTCATCCAATTTGTATTGAATTTCAAGAACGAAAGAAATAAAATTAGGGTTTTAAGAGGTGGCATATTATCAATTAGGCAAAACAATTACCTGTTCCTCGGATACGAAATTCATCAACCTCACTGGACGCTGTAATTCCTCTTCCATCTTTTTTAAATCAACTGACAAATCCTAGCAGATTTCAATTCTATGTTTGCTTGCTTTTTTTTTTCCCCTCTCCAGAACTTGGTGAAAAAACAGTCTCATCAAGAGAAGGGACCTTAAGATTTAGAACCATACTGCTGTATCATGGTCATCTGAAACCCACCAAACTCTGCTTTTGTGCATGAGGGATGGAGAGAGCTTACACAATTAAGAGTCTTCATCTTAACGAAACAAAAGAGCAGCAGCAGAGGTCCCAGAAGATGGAAAAAAAGGAAACCCTTTTTCAGATTTGTTTTAAGAACTAAAAAGAAAATAGAAAAAGAAGCCCTGTGTAGTTGGGCTAGGCTTAGTTTTTGAGAGAGAGAAAAAGAGCGAGAAGGAAACACAATTGATTATGATAAGGTAGGGTAAAGTTTAATATGACAAGGTAGGGTAAAGTTTAATGGTAAGAGCTATTTTTAGAGTTAAAATTGTAAAATGGTTCATGAATAGTATTTATATGATTTTTTGTTGATGTGTGCTCAAATGGTAAGAGTTATTTTGGAGAGCTATTTTTTTATATTATTTTAAATAGTGTAATTATTTTGTATATAGTTTAATTATACAATTAATAGGAGTAAGTTATATAATTAAATAATTTTGTTTGAAAAAATAAATTTAAATATAATTAAAAGACCCACAATATTTGAAATTTAAAATTTAAGCTACTTATTATATGTTTTTCAAGTGATTGTATGTTTTTTTATGGTTGTATTTGAAGTTAATTATTGTTACTTATTGTCTTTGAGTGTTAGAAAAATTTTAAAAAACAAAATGAACACATTAACAAATAACGTTCAAACATAATTAATTAAAATACATTCCATTATAAATAATTCAATCAAATTAATTATAAATTAATACTTTTATTTTTTATGCTAACTATTATAATTATTAATAATTATTATTATAATATAAAAGATAGAGGGGAAGAAAGAGCAGAAGAAAAGAGCTAAACACATGAAGAAAGATCAACTAGCTTCATTAATTTAGTTTCAACGCTATCACAACGAATATTTTTACTTTTTTTAATTTTTGGCTTTTTTGTTAGAGGTGCTACCAATAGCTCCTGAAATCGTGAGGAGCCATTTTGGCTATTGAGATACCTTATCTGTTGGAGCTGATAAAAATAAAAAGAATAGTTAAAAGGACAATTTTTTGGGTTTGACTTCTCATATACCTTAGGCGTTGGACTTGCTCTAAAAAGAAAAACTTTCTATAACTTTGATTTTTTTTTATGTGAATGTGGTACTGATTTCTTGCTATCTAGCAAAGCTGAGGGTGCTAAACTTAAGGCAACTGATTTTCGGGTTGTCTGTGTTCATTGAGGAAGGTTAATTTCCCACTGTTTTTCCTATTTTGTTCACTTATTGGTTATATGATTTATGTAATGATGTATTATATGCTGAATTGTTCGAGGATTGTGTTAAAATCTGCTATGTTGTGTAAGTTCTATGCTTTTGTTTAGTGAATTTCATAACTTTTTCTGCATTACCATTTTTTTTAATTTAAATATAATTAAAATTTTAATAATTATAATATTTGAGGGTTTTTTTAAAAGAAATTATTTAATTATATAACTTACTAGTATTAATTGTATAATTAATTAGATAGTTAAAATACATACAAAATAATTGCATTATATTTTAAATAATATAAAAAATAGTTGTTCAAAATGAATTTTATCATTGGAGCACACATCACCCAAAAAATCATATATACACTATTCAGAGAGTTATTTTAAAGATTTGGTTCTCCAAAATAGTTCTTGTCATTAGTGTTTCTCTAAACCACTCACATCCCACATTTCTTACATTACTCTCCTTTTCTTTCTATCTCTGTCACTTCCCTCTCTTCTTCATTTTCTAGTTGTAATTGTTTTTTTTTAATATTTTATATTTAAAAAGATATTTAAATATTTTTTATTTTTTAAAAATTATTTTTGATATTAGCATATTAAAATAATTTAAAATACTAAAAATATTCATTTAAAATTAAAATAATTATTATTATTTTTGAAAAGCAATTTAAAAATGCTTCTCAAACGTGCTCTTAATCAAGCTTGTTATATATGATAAATATATCTTGTGATAGTTTAATATAAACAATAAAACATATTATTTTATCTTGCTTGTAATACTTTTATAAATTTGGTTTAAATTTTATTTTGAATGTTTAAGTGATCGGGTCTGGCCAAATAATGTTTATTTATTTTATTTTAAATATATTATCTTCCAATATAATTATTGAATCATTCTAAATTTTTATGAGGAATCTCCCGATATATTTTATATTTCATATTAAATTTTTAGGGCAATCAATGTTTACAAAGACCATGAAAAACTATCAATGATATATTCATAATTTTATTCAAATTTATAATTTTGTTTTGAAAAGTTATAATTTGTGTTTTTTTAGATTGATTTTTTTTATAATTTTATCATTTAATAATAAATTTATTAAGAATTAAATTTCATAATTTTTTTATTCAGGATTATTATGATCTCATAACTCGAGTTATGAATTTGAAAGATTGACCTTGATTGATCTAATATGTTTTTGTCTTAATATTTTTTTTAAAAAAAAAACATATCAATTTTTTTTGAAAATCAAATAATATATTTATTAATTATTTATATTATCTTTAAACTCATTTAATCATTTAGGTTAAATATATCAACTATGAAAAAAATACCCCAAAACTACCTGCTAATTAAAAAAACAAAAAAAAAACACTAGGGCAAGAAAATGAATTTGAAATAAGGGATTTTTCCTTTTCAGAAACAAGATTGTGTGGTTAGATGTAACTTGTTTTGCTGTCTAGTTTATATTACATGGAAGTTTATTATTTTTATTAGGGAGAACCTCAAATTAGTCCTACAAGTATGAACCCACCCCTAGATCTAAACCTTTTTCAATTGGGTTTCCCAAATGTCATTTTCTTTGATTATTATCCAATAATAATAGGAGATATTTTTGAATCACTTTGTCATTAATAAAAACTTAGTTTAATTATATAATCTTAAAAGAACATCTTGATATCAATTTAAGAAATTAATGGAGAGAGTAAACATTACTAATTAGATCTCATGTGAAGTTACAGGAGTCTTCAAAAGATGTTATGATGACAAAAAGGCTTGCGATTTACACAAAATATCTCTATTTTTAGTTAGGTGTGCACCCTTTGTTAAAGTCTAAGACAATGAAAGTTTTACTTTCTCATATAGACCCACAATTTCTGAATGGTAGGATTTCCTTGCATCCAAAAAAATGTTAGGTTACAATAGTAGAGGAACACATAGGGGGCAAGAAACTTGTAACTTTGAGACTTTGTTAAGAATTAATAAATAAATAGGGAAGTAATTGGTTATTTGACCATTCAACTAAAATGAGGAGAGATCGAGTCATTATATAATCTTAAAAGAGCAACTTGATATCAATTTAAGAAATTAATGGAGAGAGTAAACATGTTTAATCATCAGATCTAATGTTAGGTTACAGGAGTAGAGGAACGTATAGGGGGACCCAATTGAAGAAACTTGTAACTTTTAGACTTTGTTAAGAATTAATGAATAAAGTGGGAAGTAATTGGTTATTTGACCATTCAACTAAAACGAAGAGAGAGCGAGTCATGCGTGTTCATTGAAGGTGGAAACAGAAACAAATTTTGCCCGCAAAAGAAATGCTTGATTCCTCATCTCATTAACGTCTACAGCCTTAATTTAATCAAATCCAAATTGATTGTGATCAAGAACAAAATTAAGAATAATGTCGAGAACGTCGAGCATAGGAGACTCAGCAGAGCTGGAAGGAAATTTGACGCTAAGTGATCGCTTAAAGGTCTTCAAAAACTCTCATTTTGATCCCAATGCCTTTGTCACCTCCAAATGCCAGACTATGAATGAGAAGGTCTCCTCTAATTCTTCATGTTTTATGTTTTATTTATTTATTTGTGTGTGTGTGTGTGAAAGGGAAGAATTCTGATGATTGCTTTGTTGATTGATTAATATATAGGAAATAAGGCACTTGTGTTCATACCTTGTGGACTTGAAAAAGGCTTCTGCTGAGGAAATGAGAAAAAGTGTTTATGCTAACTATGCAGCCTTTATACGGTCAGTTAGACAACCCTGTCTGTAGAGCTTCTTCTGCTTACGTTTTAAATTCGGAAAAAACCAATGTTATTGCTGTCGTTTGTTGTTTTTCATTTTCTATACGTACGTAGGACATCGAGGGAGATTTCAGATCTTGAGGGGCAGCTTATTTCTATGAGAAATTTCCTGTCGACTCAAGCAGCTCTAGTTCACGGTTTGAGCGAGCATGCTCGCATTGATTCTTTGTGGGCTGCTTCTGAAGACTCTATAGCAGATGATCACTTGTCAAATCTCGACGAAGGGGAGCTTTCTAAGTCAGAAGATTGGTTGATTGAGCTGCTAGACAACTTTGAAGTTCTATTGGCAGAAAGGAGAGTGGAAGAAGCTATGCAAGCCCTTGAAAAAGGAGAAGAATTAGCTACCGAATCCCGGAAGAAGCACTCTTTTAGCCCAACTGCACTCGTTACTTTGGAGACCGCTATTAGAAATCAGCGACAGAAACTGGCTTATCAGCTTGCAGAAGCCATTAGCCAACCTTCGACTCGTGGGCAAGAGCTTCGCTTAGCCGTTTTAGCTCTAAAAAACCTCGGAGATGCTCCCCGTGCCCATACATTGTTGCTCAATTCTCACCACCAGAAGTTGAGGTCCAGTTTGCCAAGTCTTCGCTCATCCAACAGTTCATGTGGACGAGCATATACTATTGCACTTTCACAAATTGTCTTTTCCACCATTGCACAAGCAGCTAGTGATTCTTTGGCAGTTTACGGGGAGGAACCTGCATATACATCTGAACTGGTAACTTGGGCTGTCAGAGAAACTGAGGCTTTTGCTTTTCTTCTGAAGAGGCATGTCCTAGCTTTGTCGGCTGCTTCAGGAGGTTTACGGGTAGCTGCTGAGTGCATTCATATATGCATGGGCCACTGTTCTTTGTTGGAAGCTCGTGGATTGTCCCTTGCTCCCGTCTTATTAAGACTTTTCAAGCCTATTATTGAGCAGGCGGTGAATGCTAATTTAAAGAAAATTGAAGAGATTAGCGCTGCACTGGCTGCAGCAGATGACTGGTTGCTCATTTATCCACCGGCAGGCGGACGTCCTTTCTCTTCAAGCGCATCTCTTAGTAGTGCAATGGCATCTCAGCCAAAGCTTTCAAGTAGTGCTAATAGGTTCAATTCCATGATTCAGGTAAAATAGTGTTTTCCTATATATAGAAGATCAGTTCCTTCATAAATGGCCCTTTTTTTCTTCTCCATAATCCTGATGATTGTTGTCATATTTGCTATTCAGATTGGCTTTAAGATTTCCTTTCCTTCCTATATTACTCAAGAAATTTTCACTTCACCAGTCATGTATTGTCAATTCAGGACTTTCTTGAGGATGTGGGGCCCCTTGAGAGCCTCCAGTTGGATGGTTCTGCCATGGGAGGTGTTCTGCAGGTGTTCAACTCCTATGTCAATTTGTTAATGCGTGCATTACCGAGTTCATCAGAGACTGAAGAGAGCTTGGAAGGTTTAAGAAGTAAAATTGTCAGGATAGCAGAAACTGAATCCCAGCAGCTAGCTTTACTAGCTAATGCATCATTGTTAGCAGATGATCTGCTCCCATATGCTGCCATGAAACTCTTGCCATTGCCTCCTAGAATGGACGAGCAACCTAAAAGATCTTCTGAAAGGCAATCCCGTCTTCCAGAGCAAAGGGAGTGGAAGAAGAAGCTTCAACGATCAGTTGATCGCTTGCGAGATAGCTTCTGCAGACAACATGCTCTTGATCTCATCTTCACAGAAAATGGTGACACTCATCTCAATGCATACATTTACACAAGTCTGGATGACAACGTAGAGGAGCCTGAATGGTTCCCATCTCCAATTCTCCAGGTAGTTAGCCTGAGTTGCAGGTCTGTTTTGTAGTGATTGTAGGTTGTGCTCTATCCATCAAAGACACCTGGTTGAGTCCTCGTGTCTCAACACACACACACACACACACAAAATAGAAGTAAAAGTAACCTGAATCCATATTTGATGATTATTTTTGGTTTCTTTTATTAACTTCAAGTGGAAATGCTTTTCTTAGAAATGAATATGTTAAGCAATCATCTCATCTAATATATTAAGTTTTTAAGTGAGTTGGTTCCTTAACATGGTACCAGAGACTTATTGACTAAACGGTCATGAGTTCGAATCTCACAACTCTCATTTTATTTGATAAAAATGAACATTAAGGTATTTTAGACCTGTGCAAGTTTTAAGCCCCAAGAGCTTTCACTTGAGAAAGTATGTTAGAGAATAATAAAAATCATATTCTGGGACCTCACCTAAGAGCTTAAGCTGTTAGGTGAGATGGTTCCTTAACAGAATATATCAAGATATGCAAATTTACTCGACTACAATTTCATTCAGGAACTTTTCATGAAATTAACCCGGATGGCAAACATAGCAACTGATATGTTCATAGGCCGGGAAAGATTTGCTACTGTTCTATTAATGAGGCTCACAGAGACAGTGATCCTTTGGCTTTCTGATGATCAAACCTTTTGGGAAGAGATAGAAGAGGGACCAAAACCTCTGGGCCCTCTTGGCCTTCAACAGGTATGTATATCCAACAGGATGATCATTTGCCAGTATTTGATTTAGATTTTTATAGTTAGATTATGGAATTCTATCATAATTACCTGTTCATTGTCTACTCAGCTATATTTGGACATGGAATTTGTGCTGCTCTTCTCGTCTCAAGGTCGTTACTTGTCTAGAAATCTACACCAAGTTATTAAAAACATCATAGCAAGAGCGATTGATGCTGTAGCTGCAACTGGAGTAGATCCTTACAGGTACATCTTTTCCGCAGTGAACATAACACTATTTTGTATTTCCAAACAGAAAAGGATCCTTTCAATTTACTTTACAAGCTTGATCAACAAATCAACCTCGGAGAAATGTGTACCATAATATAAATTGTCTTGCCAGTACATTGCCGGAGGATGACTGGTTTGCCGAGGTTGCTCAAATAGCTATCAAAATGTTGACTGGGAAAGCAAATTTTGGAAATGTGGAACGAGATGCTACTAGCCCTACTGCTTCGGTGTCAGCAAAATCTGTATCTTCAATTGTATCTCATGGGAGTAACTAGAATTCAGCCATTGATGAGTACTGAAAGCTCATCTCCGAAGAAGAGACCAGTTATTCATCAGCTGCCTGCCTTCCTTGCTGTATATTTATTTGCTAGGTATTATCTGTCACCTTTGCCTACGCATCCCTGGTCTGTGTCTTCTACCATATCATTGTTTCTTTGGTACGTTTTACACAGATGCTATCATCGCTGAAATGTGCAATACACTAAGTGGTAAAGCCCCTGACAGAGGCCTTCTGAGTAGGAAGTTGAATTTTAATTTCCAGAATCCTACATGCATGATCATGGATTAATCAAGAAAAAACAAGTGGTGAAAGTATATCAGCATAGAAGAGATGATAACAAGTCATTTTACAAGAGCATAGTCCGGCCATATTTCATATCTTCTTCAGTAGGAGCTTCCATTTCAAGCAAAAATATGTTTCCTTCATAAGAGCGAATGAGTTATATTATTCGCAATAATATTTTAAATATGAGTAAATTTATATTTTTATATTAAGATGAATAATAAAATTATTATTCCATATATTATTTTAGATGTTAACTCCTTTTAGATTTTGTATCTTTATAGTAAAAGTGAATTTCATAACTTTTTTCTGCATTACAATTTTTTAATTTAAATATAATTAAAATTTTAATAATTATAATGTTTGAGGGTTTTTTTTAAACGCAATTATTTAATTATATAACTTACTCCTATTAATTGTATAATTAATTACATAATTAAACTACATACAAAATAATTGCACCATATTTAAAATAATATAAAAAATGTCTCTCCAAAATGGTTTTTACCATTGGAGTACACATCACAAAAAAAACCCATATATATACATGATTCAAAGAGCCATTTTAGAGATTTGGCTTCCCAAAATAGCTCTTGTCATTGGAGTTGCTCTGAGATGAAAACTTTAGCATATTATATTATTATACATAGTAAACGAGGCAATTACTCTATGATTCAGTATAATCATTTTTTTAAATATAACAATTAATAAAAAAATATTTATAAAATATTTTTGTGTTTAATATTAATATTAAGTAATATAATTTGAAAAAAAATAAAATTAAAAAGTTAAAGACAATTACAGATTTATAAGTAAACAATTGATAAAATCAAAATCATTATACACATTTGTTTTTTTTTGTATAAACCACGCGGTGTCCCAAACACTGGCTTAAACTAATTAACGTTCGCATCGAATAGACCCCTAAGAGGTGAAAGTGCTCCTCATACATATTTGTTTAGCCTACTAAGCCTCTCCAATTTATTTTATTTCTTCACTTACGAGTTAAGATGTATAAAGTAACAAGTCTAGAGAGAGAGGGAGAGAGATTATTCACCTTGGGGAAGTAAGAAGCCGTGATTTCTTGCTTCCGCCACGAGACGGCCTGAGCTCATCGATAACATGACATATGTAGCAAAAAGAATATATGGGCTTCTACTTGCCTAGTGGTCACAAAAGGAAAACTTCTTCCTTCTGCGTTTTCTCGTATTCATATTCCAAGCTTTTATTTCGTCGTCACATACGCCCCCTCCTTTGAATATCTTTTTTAATATGTTTCTAATATTCCTACTTTGAATATTCAAGTGTTTGTTTTTATAAATTATTTAAAAGGATATTTGATGTGTTTTTTAGTGTTTTATAACATTTTTAATTTACTAATTTAATATATATATATATATATATATTACTAAACAATTAAAAGACATTGATGTTTTACTGTGTACAAAAAAACATATTATTGTGGATTGCGACAGTAAATTACAATTTTCCCTCTTGATCCGAAAATTTTGACCCTCGGAACCGGGGTTGTTTTGGATATTTTCAAGGGACATGTATGGTATTTCCAAATTGTTTACAATTTCTGGTATTTTTTGTTTTAAATTGCACACTGAAACTACTATTTTACCCCTGGGAGCTAGCAAAAAGACGCGGAGTAGTTGAGGGTGTATTCGTTTTTTCACATATTCTTGCACAGTAAAACTACGCAAATACCTAAAAAAAGATAAAAATGAAGGTATGGAGCTAGGGGCATTGTGGTACTTTCATCTCCAGCTTTTATTCGTTGTTATGGTTGGGTCTAAGGGTATATAGGTAATTTTCTATTTTTTAATTATTTCTTTCAAAAACATTGCAGGCGCGTCGTACAGACACGCCAGTAGTGTTTCACGCTCACACACCTTTCAGGCGGCGCTTGCCATGTATTTTGGTGGTGGAAATTGTCTGTTCGCAGTGTCACCTATGCACCTCCATGTTCTCTATCTCCCGGTGCGGCACATGTCGAATTCCGATGGTCGGTGAATCGCTAGCGTACGAGTTTTAGTTTTAGTCCTTGCTCTTTTGATTTTGGTTTTATTCCTTATTTTTTCAATGAAAAAAAAAGTTTTTTTTTTCAATTGTGGCCGTAAATTGAAACTGATTATATATGTAGGTTTTTCATTACATTCCTTATTCTTTTGATTTTTGATTTATTTTTGTTTCCTTAAATATTTTTGGTATGCAAGTTTTAATTGTTTTTAATTTTGTCATTCAATTGAATTGGTCATACTACTATTCATTTCGGTTCTCATTCTTTTAATTTTTTTAACAAAATTACACGATAATTATTTTTTTAAATGCCTTTATTTGTTTCAGTCTCAAAGTTTTTATATGTTTTAATTTTGTCATTTGATTACAATTAATTATATTTTTTATTTTTTATTTCGATTTTTATTCTTAAAACTTTTTATTTAGAATTAATTTTTTGAAACGTTGTCTTGATTATGTATTTGATAAGGACGAGAGTGTTATTATTATAATAATTTCCTTTAATTTCCCAAGTCAAGATCACACCTTCAGCGGCTCATGTAATTTTCATTATTTTCATGTAGCAAAAAGAACATATGGGCTTCTACTTGCCAAGTGGTCGCAAAAGGGAAACTTCTTTCTTCTTTTCTCGTATTCATATTCCAAACTCATTTTGAGGTGTTTATCTTTTAAAAGTTTAAAAAACAATTATTTTTTTATTTTAAAGTATAAAAATATTGATGTTTTTAAATTATTTTCATGTGTTAATATAAAAATAATTTTAAAAAAATTAATTTGATATATTTTTAAATAAAAAATATTTTAAAAAATAATATAAATTACATTATCAAAAACTTCATAATCACATACGCCCCCTCCTTTGAATATCTTTTTTAATTTATTTCTAATACTCCTACTTTGAATATTCAAGCGTTTTTTTAATAATTTGAAATAATATTTAATGTATTTTATTAGTGTTTTATAACAGTTTTAATATACTAATTTATATATATTAGACCAAGAAACACGTCAATTTCATTATATATATATATATATATATATATATATTAGACCAAGAAAGACATCAATTTTCATTAAAAACTGATCGTTTTTATCTCTTCCTTAAATAACATAATCCATCAATATTCATCCCCGACTGAAGGCATTTCTTAATTTTCATTATCAAGGATGTAATTCCTCATATATTTTTCCCTCTGGGGCCATGGTGGTGGCTGTAGTGGGTATTTAATGCATATGCTAATCTAAAAATATTTTTCAGTATAAATCGTTTCAAAACTATGTATTTAATTTTTATATTTCAAATTAAATCCATTTACCTTCATCTATTCCATGGTTTTTATAAAATAATTTGTTTTCAATGTTTAAAAAATCGAAAAATGAGAAGATAGGGGAAAATGAGAACATATGGTTGGGCAGTAATAAATTTTCTGCTTTATGAAATCTTCAATTGTTTATATTTCATGGGTGTTTATTTTAAATTTTGCCAGTACATAAACTTTTTTTTAAATTCAAATCAAGTGTTTTTTTGGATG
Organism: Salix exigua; assembly: GCA_032356905.1. Classification (NCBI taxonomy): domain Eukaryota; kingdom Viridiplantae; phylum Streptophyta; class Magnoliopsida; order Malpighiales; family Salicaceae; genus Salix; species Salix exigua. The sequence goes on from CM063601.1 coordinate 11,310,733, forward strand.
TGAACTTCTCAAAAAAAATACAATTTATGGATCTGGATGAGCGAGTAAAATATCGACTATCTCAGGTTCTTACAAGATATGCACGTTCTAACTTGAACTTGAGACCTGTTGTATAGATTGCAATCTTTCTACCATCATAGCATATCCTTTAAAACATGTTTTTTTTTATTTGACTATAAATAACTTTGTATTATTCTAAATATCAATCAAATTATATTTTTCTCTAAAAAGAATATGGCATTTAAAGTAAATTTAAACACTCAAATTAAAAAAATAACAAACATAAATCGAATCTCTTAAAAGTCCAAGTCTTCGTTTATGGACGCCATTTGGGTCTTCTCATCTACCTCTGCAGGATTAGGCATTAAGAACTGCAGTTTGTTTTGCAGGAAATTATGCGAGCAATGGCTATATTAAAGCGTCCTGCAATGGTGGGGATATGTAGTTTGTACTTCTTTCACTAGGTTATTTCTAGGGCTTCAAACTACTTTAATTGCTGAGTAAAAAAATATATAAGTGAAAAAAAAAGAGTATAAGTATTAAAATACTATAGCAATTCATATAGTTTTTTTTTAAATCAGTCTTGGAATTAGTCGTGGTGCACTTAAACTGGACTAAAAATTCCAATTATTAAAAATGTATAAGCGAACAAAAAAAATATAAGGAAAAAAATAATAAATTGATTCGAGAATTAGTCATGGTGCACCCAAGATGGCCTAGACACCCCAATTATCAAAAAACAAATTTGGTCCGGAGAGTAGTAGTGGTGCGCTTAAGCTGATCCGGAGATCTTGGTTAAAAAAATATATAAGTGAAAAAAATCAAAAAACATTTAGGTTAACCGAGAGAACATGGTTATAAAAAAAATATATAAGCGAAAGGAAAAAAATATAAGCGTGAAAGCATTGTAGCAATGCATATTGTGTTTTTAAAAAATTCAGCACAGGAATTAGTCATTGTGTGCTTAAACTGACCCGAAAATCCCGGTTATAAAAAAACATATATAAGTGAACAAAACAAAAGTATAAGAAAAAAAAATGTACCAGCAGGAAAGCATTTTAGAAAAAGAAAAGAAAAAAGTGGGTCTGGGAATTGTTGTGGTACGCATAAGTTGGTATGGACACCCCGGTTATCAAAAAAATTGGATCTGGGGATTAATCATGGTGCGCTTAAACTAGCTCGGACACCTGATTATATATATATATATATATATATATATATATAAGTAGAAAAAGAAAAATATATAAAAAAGTATAACAGGAAAAAAATGTTTTGGTGAAAAAATGAAAAAAAAACATAATAAGAAAAAAAAGGCAAAAAAAAAGAAGAAGCAAAAAACAGAGGAAAAAAACACTGTAGTGGGAAAAATATTATTGCAATCAACAAAGTTATGTGCAGGGAGCTACAATGATTTTCTCACACTATTTACAATTCATATTGTTTAAAAAAATTCGGTCCGGGAATTAGTCATGGTATGATTGAGCTGACTCGAAGATCTCATTTATCAAAATAAATTGGTTCGAGATATGGGAATAAAAAAAAGTATAGGGTAAAAAACTAATAAAATAAAATAAAATAGTCTAGGGATTAGTCGTGGTGCGTGTAAGCTGACTTAGACACTCGGGTTATCAAAAACAAATTTGGTCAGGGGATTAGTCGTGGTGTGTTTAAGGTAGCTTGAAGATCCTGATTATAAAATATATATAAGAAAAAAAGAAGTTTAAGCTGGCTTAGAGACCATGATTATATATATATATATATATAAGTTAAAGAAAACAAAAACTAATATAAGTGTAAAAACACTGTAGCAATCCATATTGTTTTAAAAACAAATTCGATCCAGGAATTAATCGTGGTGTACTTAAGCTAGTCCATAGACCCCAGTTATAAAAAAAAAATATAATTAAACAAAATAGAAAAAAAAATATACTAGCAAGAAAGCACTTTAGCAAAAAAAAAAAAAAGGTCCAAGGATTAGTCGTAGTACGCATAAACTGGTCTAGACAGTCTGATTATCAATAAAAATTGGATCTGGGATTAATAATGGTGCGTTAAATCTAGCTCGGACACTCCGATCATAAAAAGAAAAAAAATATATAAGTGGAAAAAAAAATATAACCATAAAAAATGTTTCATGAAAAAAAATATAATCAGGAAAAATACAAAAAAAAAGCTTTAAAAAAATTGGATCAAATTTAATTGTTGTGCGTTTAAGCTAGCTCAGATATCCTAATTATATATATATATATATATATAAAGAGAGAGAGAGAGAGAGAGATGGGAAAAAATGAAAAAAATAATTAGAAAACAAACCAAAAAAAGGAAAAAATAATTAGAAAAAAACATAATTAGAAAAGCAACAAAAAAAAGAAGGCAAAGCATGGTAGCAATCCACGACAAAATGTGTAGGGTGCTATTTTGCTTTTCCCACACTATTTAGTAAAAAAAGAAAAAAGAGAGCTTAAACTGGCTTAGAGACCATAGTTATAAAAATATATAAGTTATATATATATATATATATATATAACAAATTCGGTCTGGAAATTAGTCTTGGTGTACTCAACTTGACCCATAGATCCTGGTTATAAAAAAAATATATATAAGTAAACAAAATAAAAATATAAGAAAAAAAATGAAAAAAATGTACCAGCGGTAAAGCACTTTAGCAATAAAAGTGGGTCGCATAAACTTGTCTGGACACTCTGATTATATATATATATATATATATACATAAAATAGATTTGAGAATTAATTGTGGTGCACTTAAACTAGTGTGGACACCCCGATCATAAAAAAAACAAAACAAAACAAAAAAACAAAAAAACTGTAATTAGAAAGAAAAAAATGAAAAGCAAAAGAAAAGAAAAAGGAAAGCATTGTAGCAATCCACTGTGGAGAGCTACAGTGATTTCCCCACACGTTTTAGTGTTTTGTTAATTATATTAAAACAAAAAATGTAAAGTCTTTAGGGATTTTCTTATAGAAGATGAGAGAAGGGTTGAGACATGGTGTCAATTTATCAATTTATCGGCGAAAATGAAGGTTTCGGGTTTGTTTGGCACTGTATTTTAAAAAGGTTTTTGAATTTTTTTTATTTTTATTTTTTATTTTAAATTATTATTTTTTAGTATTTTAAATTATTATTTTGTAGTATTTTAAAATTATTTTGATGTTTTAATGTCAAATATAATTTTTTTAAAAATAAAAAATATAATTATGATACTCTTATAAATAAAAAAACAATTAAAAAAACAAACTTGCAAACCAACAGGCGAAGGAAATGGGTTGCTGAGAAAGTTGGTGGTTTGAAAGGAGGCTGTGAATTCATTGATGAGGTTTGAAACCCAAGGCATTTGTCTTCCCTGTTATTCTCCATGATTATTTGATTTCTACAATAAAGTTGCATATTCACTGTCCTAGTTTAAGATTTTAACCGGAAATATACACTTTAATCCTCAAATTATATAATTTTAATATCTCAATATATTTTTCACTTCTACTTTTGGTATATAAAAAAATATGTTTGTTATTTTTAGTCCATAGTTAAGAGAGAAGAGAAAGAGATATCATCGAATTCCAACACTACAAAGAAAAATTAATCATTCACATCAATTTAAACCACTAAAATGATTGACATTGATTTGATTTTAAAATAAGTAATTAATTATACAATTAATATGAGTAAATTATATAATTAAACAATTGTTTTTAAAAAATCCTCCAATAATATAATTATTAATTTTATATATAACTTTTTACTCTTGTTGAGGTATTTTTGAATAAAAATAAATATTTTTGATATAGTTATATTATTTTTCTAACATATATATATATATATATGCTGATGTGGCCATTTTACCTTCTCCGCATGAGCGGCTACGAATAGCAGCTCATGCGGGAGAAGGTATTTTTACCTAGCTAAAGATTTTTTTTGTTATTTTTAGCTCTCCTTATGCCTGAGATGCTCTAACATGACAGACTTATTTTTTCTTAAGAAATTGAAAAGAAAAAATTTAAAAGAAATTTAGCCCTATGATATATATTATTGGTAGATTTATTTGTACATTTATAATTATTATTTTTCTGTTTAAAGATAAGAGGTGGTGACAAGTTGCCACGTAGCACGATGATGAAATAAAGGTAAAAAGCTTACGATTTTGTGGCGGTGATGTAATTGCCTGACAGCTAAAAATAGAGGAGCAAGAGCCTCTCTGATTTCCAAACCCCAAATAACACCTACAACTAAATCTATAGGCATAGGGAACCCTCTCGACGCGTGACTGATTGTTGGTCATCTCAGTCTCAATATTCCGATTCACAGGCCTCTTATCCACCGCCGCCAGCATGGTCAGTTTCTCTCTTCATCGCCAGCGTCGATCACAGAATCCGGAATCCTATTTATCACTACAGCTCACTAATTTATACTGAATTTCACTCTGTTTTGTAGACTAGCAGAGGAGGAGTTCCCGGAGGAGTAGGCAGAGACCGATTTCGAAGAGATTTTACTTCTTCTCGATTCGAATCGAGTAATAGTAACAGTAAGAGAGGGAATAACCCGCCGTCGAGGCATCTTTGGGTGGGGAATTTATCTCACAGTATAGTAGAGACAGATTTGACAGATGAACTCCTGCAATTCGGGGACCTGGATAGCGTTGCATTCCAGCCGGGACGCAGCTATGCTTTTGTCAATTATAACAAGGAAGAGGATGCGATTGCGGCCATCAAGTCTCTCCAGGGTTTTCCTCTCGCTGGCAACCCTCTTAGGATTGAGTTTGCTAAGGCGGTTAGTTTTTGCCACTTTTGTTCCCTTTCTTTTTCTCTTATAAAATTCAGATTCCCTGGAATTCTGTGTATTAGTGCTAAGTGGGTTGTTTTTCATGCTCTAATTAAGAAGACTAAACTCCTCCACCTAATTAGTTTTCACCATCCAAACAAAGCTAAGTTTAAATTAGATTAGATTCAAGTAAGGCTTGAGTTGCTTCAAGATCACCATTAAAATTGATGGAGAAAGATTTAGGGTTTGCAGTTAAATCAACACTAATGATTACTAATGATAATAATTATAATTCATGGCTGACAGCAATATATGATAAATAAGGAGCAAAAAATCTCCAAACAGAGAGAGAGGTAGGCACTATAAGACAAACAATCAGGAAGGTTCCACAACTTCCACTCCAATGTTCCACTTTGCACAATTCTCTGCAGCTCTCCATCACTAGCAGATAAGGTTCCACTCCAATTTTCATTGTCCCATTGTTGTGGCTTGAAGTGGAATACTGTATTTAATTAAAGAACAAACACATAGCCTATTGATCATCGCACTTCTGATAATTGATATCCATAAATTGGTTATATTAATCAATTCAATGACTTATCGTGGAGCACATGGCTAATGAATTTCATGTCAGTTAAAAAGTCTTTGCTTTTCCAATCCAACAGTTTCACTTTACCTCTTGAGTCGAAAGTACACCATCCTAGAAGAGTATGAGCTCGTTTTTTCATTTGGCATCAGGGGATTTCCCACACTATTAGCTATCAACTATACAACCAGCTTTGTAGCTTTTCTCCTGCACATGAGGGTTCTTGCAGGTATAGCAAACCTTTAGTCCAAGCTGACAGCCATCCAATTTTGAGTTATGTGCTTGCTGGATCTGGTAATATGAACATTATAATTCAGATCAGTCTTCTTAAAATACCTCCATTAATGCTTCAGGGATGATGGTGAAGTTAAAATTTAAGAGTTGGGATTAAGAACATATGAATTCGGTGACTCAATAGCAATTAATGGTTCACTCAATCCTCCAAGTTCATTCCTCACCTGCTTTCCATATCCATCACAGCAGCTAGAACAGGCTGAACAGTACAATCAAAAGGAGAAATTTATTCAATGGGCTTGCCAAATCCTTGAAAATAAGATAAAAAGAGGGAAGCAGAATCTAATGAAACAATCATATTTGTCATGCACCAATACATGAAGCAAAATCTAATGAAACAATCACATTGTCTTGCACTAATACATGGACATGTCTCGTGGATTTAGCCCACTTTGCAATGTTAATGCACGGTAATAACATCCTTCATAAGACAGGTATTTAGGCAGTAGATGATGATGATAAAAGTGCCCAAGATTCTGTGGGGGCATTCAAATTCACAAATTAATAACAGTCATGCTCTGTGCAACTCTGGCAACTTTTCGACCTATATTGAGAACAATCCGTGTGGGTCTACACAACGCAGTGGAGTTTGCTTTGTTTAAAAGTGCCCAGACTCAAGTGTATACAATATTGAATTTGGTAAAGTGACCACTGCGAACCATTTTGCTCCATATGCCTCATTTAACCGAGTAAAATTTGATTCCCAGGGTCGCCCAGCAGCAATTATGATGTTATATCAACCAAAAGTCTTTCAGAACATTATAGCGGGGAAACTGTAATCTCTTTCCCCGCTTATTTGTCTGCTCGCATTGCTCAACCTCATAGCAGTTAGCTTCCTGTGAGTAAAAATAGAGTTAGTTTACAAATGTTGCAGAATTAGCCCAGGAGGAGCTTAGTCTTTCAATACCTTGTTAGCTTCTTCCCTAAATAAATTTGTTTCTGGTTAGATTTAACAAAATCCGACGTATCTGATGTTGATGGAAATTGGTTTGCTTGTCAATCATCCGAGACCCATGATGCTAGAATTCTTTTGACCAGAACACGTTTTCTGGGATAGATGGGTGCCTGCGGATCTCATACTGGTTAATTATGGACGAATATATCGTTCTCATTTCTCTCTCTTCTACTTTTTCAGATAATGCATTTACCAATGCTGTGCTTGATGATTAATCCATGAAAGCTTAGTTGCTTTAAACCTATTAATTTACTTTTTATTGAATTCCAACTGGAAACTAAAATAACATGACTAGTTAAAGAAAGGACTGGCTCCAACACATCCTGATGAGATTCTTATCCCAGGAAAAGTCATCAACACCATCGCATGATGAAGATTACTTGCAACGGCGAGATGAACAACGCCTTACATTAAGGGAATCCCCTTTCTTGCAGAGGGACGCTAGAGTGCGTAATGCTAGCCCTGACTCTTTTTACCTTGATAAATCCAAGATGAGCGATAATAATGCAGAGCCCAGTGAGGTATTATGGATAGGTTTTCCAGCTTTATTAAAGGTGGATGAAATAATCTTACGGAAGGCTTTTTCACCATTTGGTGAGATTGAAAAGATCACTGTATTTCCAGGTCGTAGTTATGCTTTTGTGAGGTTCAAAAATCTAACATCAGCTTGCAGGGCAAAAGAAACTCTTCAGGGGAAATTATTTGGCAACCCACGTGTGCACATTTGTTTTGCCAAGAATGAAGCTGGGTCTTCAAATAGTGGAAGGACCCCGCTCTCTCCGCATTACAAGCCAAACAGTCGCCAAGGAGGTCCTGAGAACTTTAGGCAGGATAGGAATTTTGGGAGCACAGCTACAGATCCCAGTATCAGATCTCCTCATTTCTACTCAGATTTGGATCCTACGGATTCTGATGTCTATGGCCTTAACAGGAAGGGAACCTTGCACCATGCTGGAAACAGTACATTTGATAACTGGAGGTTTGGAGAAGATCTAGGACCACCACCAGATGTGTATGAACGACGTGGTAGTCCTACAAGAGGGAGGGATGCCCACTTTCATGAATTTGCTAAAAAAAATCCTCAGAAAGGTACTTTTTATGAAGAACCATGGGATTTGCCAGAAGAGTCCTATCTGTATCGTGAAGCCAAGAAGTTGAAGACAGACTCCTTTCCTCCTGACAAGGAACTTCCAGAGTATCCTTACTCTGATTTAGAACAGGAAAGAAGAGCTTTACCAAGGGCATTTTCTGATTTCCCCCAACCAGAGGCATTTGATAAGAACTTGGAGGCTGGACCTTTTGGATACACACCAATCCAAGACCGGCCAATCAATTTATCTCTTCCTCATGGAGAAAGGAGTGACCCCTGGAAAGTATCTTATGACAGTTTCCAGGCTGGCTCTGGTTCTCAGCCCACAAACCGTGCTGAGAGGAAAAGATTCACCCCTGAACCAGAACCATCCTCTTTGAAGTTATGGAAATGGGAAGGGACTATAGCAAAGGGAGGGACTCCTGTCTGTCATGCTCGCTGCTTTCCTGTGGGAAAAGCGCTGGACTTTATGTTGTAAGTAGTAAACAACCCTTCTCTTCAAGCTTACACTTATGCACATATTAGCTTTGATATCAGCCAAGTGGCTACTGCCTTCTTGCTTACCTGTTCTATTTGTAGTATTTATGATGTCACTGAAACGGACTACCTCCTGCCATCCTATGAATGGATTACTTTTTCATTATTTGTTCCATTTTTTTTAACCAGTATTGTTAGTCCACGCATGGAGCATTAAAGTACAGGAAACAGAGTGGATCAATTTGTGTCCCATGACCACAGTATACGAGGGCATAATTTCATGGGTTAGACTAGAGCATGCAAATTACAGTGTATCTTTAAGTCTTGAAATCTTCTGTCCTTGACTCTTAATTTTCAGTTGTTGATCTATGAGCCCACAGTAAAAATATCAAAATGTTGGATTTTTTCTACCCAACCAGATTTGGTATGAGCCCACAGTAAAAATGTTGGATTTTTTTCTACCCAACCAGATTTGGTAAACTACTGCAAAGTCTGATACCAGGCAGAATTTGAAAGATGAGGCAGATTTTTTCCTGACATCAAATTATTTTCGTGGATATCATCTGACTATGAACTTAATCAGATGGTGCAATTCAATTCGTCATATAGATGTTTCAATATATTTGTTACATGACTCTTTTCAAAATTATATGTAAAGATGATAAATTTCCAAGAGATGTTCTACAACTGTACACGTGCAGTTTTCATAGGGAAACAAAATGCACTTTTGTGATAATTGACAATTTCATCATGTAACTCAGCTGTTTTTCCACCTGCTCAGTGAACTTGTGTTCTGGTTTACTGTTTAACATTGGCATTGATTCTACAGGCCTGATTTCCTAGATTGCACTGCAAGAACTGGTCTTGACATGCTTGCAAAACACTACTATCAAGCAGCTTCTGCTTGGGTTGTATTCTTTGTCCCTGCTAGTGATGCAGATATGGGCCACTACAATGAACTCATGCACTACCTGGAGGAGAAGCAGCGTGCAGCAGTTGCTAAATTGGATGATAAGACCACCTTGTTTCTTGTACCTCCATCTGATTTCTCGGAGAAAGTACTGAGAGTACCTGGCAAGTTGAGCATATCTGGCGTTATTTTGAGGTTAGAGAATTCTGGTTCAAGTCTTGGGTCTCTTCACCATCCAAATGAAAAAAGGGATATGAATATGCTTCCATTTCACAGGGATTTATCGTATCCAAAGCCACCAGCACATTCAGGTCAGTTTCCTGCAATGGCGTCCTTTTCAGATTCGAGTAAATCAGGAGGTGATCTAACTTTCCTGGGGAATGTGGCTTCAACAGCTCCACCCGTAGCATTGTCGGGTCCAGCCTATTCTGCTGGAAGCATATCTGATTCCTACAATGAGGGCAGACATCATTATCCTCCCCACCAGCAGAACTCCACATTGAGGCCCAACTGGTCTCCTCACCATTCTCAGAGCATTGCTTCTGGTAATAGAAATGTTCTTTCACAAGCATCCAATTCTGCTATTGATCAGGTTATTCCAGAGCATCACTCAGTCATGCCAAGGACAGTGCAAGAAAATGGCCCCACACATTTCGCAAGTGGAATGTCAACCAATCCAGTGTCTGGAAACAGCAGGTCGACCTTTCAGGAAACCAAGCCTTCTGTTCCAGTGTCTTTGCCTGTTACAGGTTTGCAACCACAACAACTTGCACAATTAGCATCATCTCTTCTAGGGCAGCAGAGGCTATCGGGTAATAATTCAAATGGTTCTGCAAGTGAGGATTTTAGGCCCACAGCGAATCAGTCTGACAACCACTTTGGAATAGCACAGGCACTTGGTTTGCACAACAATCAGGTGGGCTCTGAGATTCTGACATCTCAGTTTAGTCAATTGCAACAGATGCAGCAGCAGCAGGTATCAAATGTGCCACCCCCAGTTAGAAAAGAGCTTCAGCCAGGGGCTCAGGGTAATCCGCGGAATCAAAGTGCTGGCACACAAGAAGAAGCAGATGGAGATCCACAAAAGCGCCTGCAAGCAACACTACAGCTCGCAGCAGCACTTCTTCAGCAAATACAACAAGGGAAAGGACCTTGAGTGGTTCCTGATCATGTTGATTCCTCCATTTCATTTCAGTGAGGGTAAAATAGCTTTTCTTCAGATGAAGCTACAGAATGTCGCAGCAGCAGCAGCACTATTAATCAAAAAAGTATTGCTGAAAACGAGTTGTGCCAGTTCTGTATTCTGCTATATTTTGTGTAGTGATGATGTGCTGCTTCATGTCTCCTTTCTTTGTTGACTTGATCGGAAGAGTGAGGACTTGTAGCTGCAAAGGGCTGCTAGGAAATTCTTATGCAGGTCCATTAAAACTAGATCCATGATTTATCTTTAGTCCCACCCCAGCTCCAGTATTCAATTGTAGACATTAAAATTTTAGAAAGTTTGGTTCATGATCTAAAATTTTTATTTATCAGGAGTGGTTCTAATTAAATTTATTAGGTTGAGCTCAAATTGAATTAAAAAAAAAAACAAATCCAAATATGTTTTATGAATCTTACTTTAATATACTTAAGGATAAGGATATTTTAAATAATTTTCATATTAATTTCCCTAAAATATCTTTAAGTTAAAGGACATTTGAGGTTAAATTGTACATGTTTGTCTATAAATGGGGAATAAAGCCACCAAAAAAGGTAGAAGCAAAAGGACAACAAGAAGAGATGAAAGATCAAACATAAATACTTAGGGGGCTTTCTCAAATGAATTCAAGTCTACCAAGAAAGAAAATGATCAAAGTCTTAATCTTCATCAAATCAAGCTAAGACAACAAAGAATTAAAATTCTTTCCTTCATTAAATCAAATCAAGTCAATATATCTCACGACTAAACCTTTCAAGCTTGTGTGAATAATCTTTATCAAGTCAATTCAAGTTCTTTATCAAATCAAATCAAGTATAGATCTCCCATGATTAAAGCTTTCGGGCCGTGTGACTAACTTTTTATCCAAAAAAAGAACAACACCTAGATATAACCGTTAATCAGAGGATTTGTGCACGCGAAGAGCACTCTAAGAGAGTTTTCATGTTTCTTGTAATCAACTTCAATACTGTAATTTTGGCACCATATTTTCTAGCACATTTATTCGATATGCGAGAATTTTATGTGTACAATCTCTGGCACACCAAGTGGGACCCTTTCCTCCTCTCATCTCTTGAGTCAGCAAATCTACTATCCAAAGTAGAAACATTGAGCACATAAGTAATTCTCCAATCAATTCTCAAGATGTTAGAGTGGATGTTTTATCAGTCACTTGCATAAGAACTCTGTCTAAAAAATCTAAATTGGTCTCCCCATTGAGAACGTTCTCTAGAAGATAAAAGAAAAAAAATTCTTAAAATATGAGCTTTGAAATTCTCCCTTTCCAAATCTTCAAGAAAGGATTGAGATTTCATCATATAAATTATATTCAAGCATGCGGTTAAAGTCTAGATCCCATTCTATGATTTCTTCCAAAAATATATGAGGAGATCACTCATCGTCATCCAATTCTAACTCTTATTCTCAAATGTCAGTCATGGTCACTAAGACAAAATTTTCTGAGGATCAAATTCATCAAATGCCTTTGGAAATAAAGGATATGAAAAAATCTATTAAGAAAAAGAATGCTCAAATCACCATGTTGATGGACCAACTGAAAAAACAAAATCCACATGTTGAAAGCTCCTAGAGGATTGGGGATCCATCAGGGATAATATTGATCAAGATATTTTAGAAAACCAAGATAGTATTTAAAAACAACAAAAACAAGAGCATCATGACTGAACACTAGTACAAATGCCTTTGGAGACACTATTAGATCATCAATAAGCTCATTTACCCTTAGACAATGGCAACATCTAATTGTTGATACTATTTGTGCTCAATATGGAGGTGCTCCCCAACCCTCTCTTATGAAAAACATATCGATGAAATGAGGATATACCAAACTATCAACCTCCAAAGTATCAACAATTTAAAAGTAAAGGTAATCCAAAGCAATATATTGATCATTTTATTGAGACTTGTAATAATGCAGAAACTTATGGAGACCTGATGGTAAAATTGTAACAACCCGAATTTTTTTATAACTAGAGTTGTAACATGACCCTAAACAATAACATGTCCCAATACAAGTACATGTTCGAAATAGTAACGAGTCTTAACACTAACAAGAATGAGTCCAAAAACAAGAATAGCTCCAAACAAGTAATAGATCACAACAATAACAGTGCCGAAACAAGAAAAGTTCCAAACAAGAATAGATCACAACAATAACAGGTCCGAAAATAGTAACAATTCCAAACAGTAACATATCACAACAATAATAGTGTCGGAAACGAGAATGAGTTTCAAAACAGTAACAGATCATAACAATAACAGGTCTGGAAACAGTAATAGCTTCCAAACAATGAATGAGATCACAACAATAACAGTCACAACATAAATAATAACCATACATTTAGCATCATTCAACCATTTACACTATATTGATATAAACCCATTCACATGTAGTAACATATATATACATATACATTGGACATAACACAATTTAATATTCTAAGATAATCTAGTACTTTCTAATATCCTGAGCGTAGGTTGATACATTTAATATTACAGAAACAAAATTTACAAATATACTATTGTATACAATTTACATGTTCTTCTACATAACAAAATTTTACCATAACTCCCTAAGCTCCTATCTTATACAGAAAAGAATTAAGACTTAAAATATATTCCTGACGAGAATGAGAAGAACTTGTATAATATAGATTTTCCATATGAGTAAAACCATTAAGTAAATACTAGTAATTTACAAAAGAATCTGAACAACACATATCCATCAATCTACTTAAATCATATGAGCTTCTAAACACAACCATATACACCCTTTTAAGATTATATAAAAAAAGATTTATTTATTTTGACTGCTTTTCCCCCCTTTTCACATCGAAGAGACTATACTTGACACTAATGACCTCCAATAGTGTCTCTAGTTACCCGTCCTGAAATCAATTAATCAGTTTCATGAACTTGTTGACACTAAGATAACCGTTGGTGTCATTATATATATATATATATATATATATTTAATTCTTTTTAAACCAAAATAGATAATCTTTTTTCCATTATTTCCTTAGGAGGTTTTAGAGTATGCCGATGTCAAGGATTCTTGACACCATTAGCTTTCATCTCAGAAAGCTAATCAAGTCTATAAATTTCGATCGATATCGACGTCACCACTGATATCATTAACTATTTTGAAATCGAATAGCTAATAAAGTCTATAAATTATGTCGATATCGACGTCACTCGCCAATATCATTAACTATTCAAACCGAATAGCTAATCAAGTTTATACATTATGCCGATATTGATGTCACCACTGATATCATTAACTATTTTGAAACCTAATAGTTAATCAGTTTGTAAATTATGCTGATATCGACTTCACCCGTCGATATCATTAACTATTCTGAAACCGAATAGCTAATCAAGTTTATACATTATGCCGATATCGACATCCTCGTCGATATCATTACCTATTCTAAACCGAATAGCTAATCAAGTTTACACATTATGTCGATATCGACGTCACTCGCCGATATCATTAACTATTCTGAAACCGAATAGCTAATCAAGTTCTATATCTTACCGCCAACATATCAAGTAATACCAATAACAACCGACTTGTTTCTTTCTACACACACATATATATATTTTTCCATCCCTTAACATTTCCTTTACCCCTTTTCTTTTCCTCATCAATAGGCATCCACATTGTAACTTATAGTTCCACAACTAATAAAGAAAATAATTATTAGATATAGAAGATATAGGTACCAAGTACCTACCTGCTGTGAATGTTCGACTTGCGTTACCCTGTTGTTGTTGTTGCCCTCTACCCGTGGTTCTTCCTGAAACCATAAATACCCACTATTTTTTTTCATATTAATCCACATATCACACACAACAACAATAAAAATGGTAATAATATTTATTTTTCTTTACCAATTCTTTTCTCTCTCTCTTATATTCATTATCATCCTTTAACTTTTCAGCTCATTTATAGTCCTAGTGGACATTATGAATTCAATTTTTTTATCACGATTTATTCTCTTCTTTTATTTTCTGAATATCAAAAAACATTTCATGAAGGGAAAGGGATAATTTCTACCCTTAACATGGTTAAATTGTTTTCTATTTTCTCAACTTGGCCGAAACTGTCAACACAGATGACGACTTGACCTCTCCTCAGAGTTTTACCCATATCTGAAGTTCCAAAACTCCAAATTAGATGGGGTTGGACTTGTTGGAAAGCTAACACTTTCAGATACAACTTCTATGAAGGGACCCTCCCTGAATTATGTATTTTTCAGGTCCAAATGTCCTTAAGAAACAGGGAAACGAAACTGCCCTGCTTTGAAAAAAGAGAAAGTATCTCCAATTCATTTTCAATCCTTGATTTCTCATCAACAACAACCATGTCTTCACTTTATTCATGAAATCCTACTCATTTATGTATTTTCCTAACATTTTATGTTAAAACCCTAATTCCCAATTCAAGAAGAATTATGAACTTCTAATCAAATTGAAGTTATTTTCGTAGAAATTGGATTAGAACTCCTTACTTGGATAGAATGTAATAATTTTGGAAAAATCTTAGCCTTCTCCTTGAAAATACCCATCACTCTTCTCCCTCCTTTCTTTCCCAAATTCTTCACTTTCTTCTTGTAACTTCTCCACCCAATTGTGTTCTTCCACTTTAGAAATCCAAGACTTGTATGGGTTTACAATTTTTTTTGCGTGTGTACTCTTGCTTTTATGAAGTGAAATTCGAAATTCTCCCTCCCCTCTTTCTTCTAGTTTTAGTTGGACATGGCTGAGAGAAGAGATGGTTTTTATAATCCCATCTCTTCTTAATTCTATTTTGACCCCGTTTTTTTTTTTCGAGTTTCACAAAAATAGTTTATTCAGTCCCTAAAATAAGTAGGCTTTGATTGGTACACTGAAATTCTTACTGAAGAAATAAATAGTTGGAACCAATTAGAGTGAGAGTTCTTGACTCGTTTTTATAACACTTGATGAACTATAAGTTTGCCAGAACTTGCCTACACTAAGCAAAGAAAAGAGGAGCCAATCTTGGATTATATTGAGAGATGGAGAAACATGGTCCTTATTTGTAAGAAGAAAATAAGTGAAGCCTATTTTATAAATATATGTGTCAGAGGAATATAGTGGGAGTTATTATATAGTCCACAAGGAAACATGTCATTTACTTTTGAACAACTCGCTACAAGTGCCTGTGACTTGGAGAATTAAATAACATGGCATGAGAGATATTTTCCTAGTGATCCTCGTGATAAGAAGGAGATAGAGAAAGAATTCACGAAAGATACGAGGTTTGAAAATTTAAAAAAAGTCATGTTTGTCTCTATAACACTTATAAAAGTTTTAATCAATAAGCCAATCAAAGCAAAAAATCCAGAAAAAATATAACCTAAGAAATAAAGAAGTTTACTTTAAGGAAATTGCATGAAAAAATTACCCTTTTTCATATTCTGAAGTTTCAGGTATTATAGATCAACTTCTAAGATAAAGTTTTATTGAACTTTATATTCCTAAAAGACTCGAGGAGGTTGATACAATTGATCACCTGAAATATTACAAGTATCACCAAATAGTCAGTCATCCTATCAAAAAATGCTTTTTCCTCAAGGATCTAATAGTTTGTATGAAAAATAATGGAAAGATCCAACTATAAGAAGGAGAAGAAACTACAACTGCAAATATGACAATGATCGCCTTTAGGTCTTTTGATCTTATTCTCCTTCCAAGTTCTCTTTGTAAAAAAAAGTTATCTTTAATGATAATGATTTGTCTAATCATTTATCTCAAAAAGCACTTCCTATTTAATTCGAAATGGACGAGATAAAAAATAGTCTGGGCATATCCAAGAACACCATTATATGAGTTGATGACAAAAGATCTTGAAGATCTATAGTTATCCTCAGAATATGAAGATTAAATTGGAGATAGATAGTCCACTTTCATTTCTAAAAAGAAAAAAAAATATAAAAGATATACCTTGTCAAATGTTACTAAAGAAAGTTTCATGAAAGTGGAACCTACTGGATGGGGATCTTCTAATGACATAAATATGTCAGATCATGATGATAAAAGATGGTTCAAAACATCCAACCTTACCGGTTATAAGGCATTTTCACCTAGAATAATGATTGAGAAAAGGGTGAAACAATCAAACTTAAAACATAGACAAGTACAAAAAAGGCCTATTAGTGTCTTACTAAAAAAAAGGAAAGGTTGAGTAGTACAACAAGGAGACCCATAATTGTTAGAGAGTATTCTTCTAAAATATTATTTCAAAATGAAAGTGTCATGGTCAATGTTATAACTCATCTGGCAAGGCTATAGGTCGCGCGTCAGCGCCATCCATTTTCGGGCTAGTTGATTCGGCAGTGAGTTGTTACACATTCCTTAGCGGATTTCGACTTCCATGACCACCGTCCTGCTGTCTTAATCGACCAACACCCTTTGTGGGTTCTAGGTTAGCGCGCAGTTGGGCACCGACCATCTTCTCAAAATCACCCACAAAGACAACTAAAGAATCTCCCTAAAAAACACCCTATGGGCAGAGATCGAATGACGTTTTGTTTTGGGCAAACGCAAACTTAATTTAGTTGAGGGAGCAAGTTTTATCCTGTGACTTTTTAATTCAACTATAAAAATATCTTCGAGTCACATTAGATGATGTTATGACATGATTATCTTAAAAAATACATAAGTCTCTGAAAAATCATCTTACTTTTTTCATGATTCATTTAACTCCATGTGCACGGTACATAGTTTATATCTACACGATAAATTTTGAATTCGAGTTAAGGTGTGCAATTTTGTAAGAACTTGAAATAGTTCATTTAACTCCGTGTGCACGGTACATAGTTACACATTGAAAAGCAACCACTATCATAATACCAAACATATTATGAGGGTGTTTGGGAACGCGTTTGGAAAAAACTTTAAAAAATGATTTTTATTTTTATTTTTATTTTAGATTAATTTTTTATTTAGATCATTTTCATATGAGGGAGCAAATAATGCATATTAAACTAGAAAAAAATAATACGGATATTGTGACTTAACTCATCAAAGTTGCAATTTGAATCATGGACTCAACCAAACTTAATATATTTTTTACTAAGATTTATTTTTCACCTAACTATATATATATATATATATATATATATATATATATATATATATATATATATAGGTTTTGAGTAACTGTCCAACTCTTCTTTTCTCTTTTGCAATTTGAAAGAGATTTTTTAAAAAAAAAATTATAACTTTTAGGTATTTTAAATATTAGGTAAACTGAATTTTTTAACCGGATTCATAATTCTTTAAGTTTAAGCCAAGAGAAACGACAACGCTTTCATTTGCCCAACGAACCGACCAACATTAAGGACTTTTATTTCAGTCAGTCACGGCAGAATCGATCTCAATGCAAAAGAAAAGGTCTTGCAAGGTGAGAAACATTGGGGTGTGCAGGTGCTGGCACGAACATCAGCCTCAACAATTGATGAACAATGTCCTAGAAAGAAAGGTCAATCCTCCAATGCAAAAAATACATTTATAAAAGAAGTTATCTCTAAGTTAGAGAAAATTCCATCAAAATAAGTTTATCTGAGGCAATGAATTTTCCTCTAGAGACTCGAATAGCTCTTGCCCAAATCTTTCTTGGTTCTAAAGAGTTTGATTTTTTTTCCTCAAGGGTTGATGATATAACTAATGTTGATTGTTAACAACAATATCATTCCCAAATGAAGACTTGCAGCTTGGAGCAAAACCACATAATACACCATTTTATGTAAGTGAGTATGTTAGAGATCAAGAAATCAGATACATCTTAATTTATGATGGATCAACATTTAACATTATGCCAATTCATACCATGAAAAAGATTGGCATATCTCTAGATGAAATATCCAAGAGTAGGATGATTATCCAAGACTTTAACCAAAAAGGACAATGTGTCATTGGAAAGATTCGTATCAAAGATTGATATTGGAGAGATGAACTCTTCAACACTTTGTCATATTATCGAGGCAAAGACTTCTTATGATTTAATTTTAGAAAGAACTTGGTTACATGAGAATAAGGTGGTTCCATCAATATGGAGTGCTCGTTTGGCATTGCGATCCCGCTGGTTTTTGGCCGAAATTTGAAAAAAAATATTTTTTTTCATTTTAAATGAATATGTTTTTGTGTGTTTTAGATCTTTTGATGTGCTGATTTGAAAATTGATTTTTTTTAAATAAAACATCATTTTGATGTATTTCGACACGATAAGTACTTTGAAAATTTACCGCAACCACATTTCCAAACGAGCCCGAATCAAAGTTTTAATTATAGTCGTGATAGTGAGGTTAAACATGTTATGGCTTCAAATGAACCATTCTCTATTGAAGAATCACATTATGAAACTGTTAGGTTCTACTTTGAAGAAGATGAAGAATTTAAGTTAGAAGTTATATCTGATTCCAAAGATAAGATGTAAATTAAAAAAGATGAAGCATTGACAAAGTCAATCCAAAAATTCTTATCAAATTCTCAAGATCAACTCCTGAAGAAAGAGTTTGCCCTACCATTGTCAACCATGGTTGGGCTATCACCTTACAATTCTCACTCTTGTGAGTTTATTATGGATAAACCTTTAGAGAAGCAATAAAACAACTAGAATGATGGTTCGATCCTCGTGTCCAATTTTTTTTAAGAATGCAGGATATGGTACAAGTAAGCCTCGTAAACTTGAAAGCTTATATGAACTTAATACAGGTAAAAGACCATATAAAAAACTAAAAAAGGTCATACAAAAAGGAAAACCAGTCTAACAAACAAAATTTGGAGTAAGATGCCAACCTTTTGAACCTTTAAAAATTAAGGTAAAAAAGGTTGCATCGAATCCTATTATGGTTCAAGTCCTTGAATACAATGAAGAAGAAATCCAAAAGCCATGTGTTAGTCTTTAAAATATTGAGTTTAGATTCACACATTTCAATAATTGAAAGCTGGTGATTAAATATTCACTCCTACCCAACCATAGAGTTCAAAATTAAAGGCTCATGTTTTCTCTAGATTGGGCCCTAAAGTATTGAAGAGGAAAATAGGGTATTAAAAGAAGATTGATTTTAGATTCACTCCTACCCAATATTTGTTAGTCTTTAAAAGATTGAGTTTATATTCACCCATTTCAAAATTTGAAAGACTAGGTGATTAAATATTTCACTTCTGCCTAACCATAGAGTTTATATGGATTTGGCAAAAAGATATCAAGCCTGTTAGTTTCACGCAAATTTCATTCATTAACCACTAGAACCTTTGCACCATACAATTACCTCATGACCTTTCAATGCTTGGGTTCTTGATGTAGTGGGACTTATAACGATAAAATCTTCAAAAATCCATTTATATATATATATATATATATATCATGGTAGCAACTATTTATTTCTCTAAATAGGTTGAAGTGGTCCTATTAGAGGAAGTAAATTTTTTTTTTGCTAGATTCATAAAAGCCAACATCATTTTCTAATATGGTGTACCTCGTTATATCATCATGGATAATTAAAAGCCATTTTACAACAGCCTCATGGATAACTTATGCATAAAACTTGGTTTTGTCCCATATAACTCATCCATGTATAATACTGTCATAAATGGGCTAGCTAAATCATTCAACAAGACTTTATATAATCTATTGAAAAATGTGGTCTCAAAGTCAAAGTGAGATTTACATGATAGAACAAAGGAAGCTTTTGTGATTATATCACACAACATATCAAACACAAACACAAACACAAGCAATTTCATACTCTTTAGTCTATGGAACTGTAGTTGTTTTTCCATTAGAATATCAAATCCCATCTCTAAGGATTGCTATTTAAGAAGCCTTAATGATGAAGAAAATACAAAGTTACACTTGGAAGAGTTGGAAGCTCTAGAAGAGAAATGACTCAAAGCACAACAATGTTTGGAATGTTAAAAGCATTAAATAAAAAAGTTTGGCCTCAATCTTTTCAAGTGGGAGATACGATTCTTATTGTTTGAAGGTCAATAGTCATTGCCCAACATAGAGAAGGAAAAATCATCTCAAAATGGGATGACCCTTATATTGTCACTGAAGTATACAATAATGGAGCATATACTATTATTGATAAAAATGGTCTACGAATTGGACACATCAATGGAAAAATTTTGAAGCAATTCAATTCTTAGAAGATCTTTCATAAGCTTCATGTCACATGAGCATAAACTGCTAGACACAAAATAAATGTACTACTCTTAGCCTGCAAGAGTATAAATTATGAATAACATAAAAAAAATAACTTGAAACTACATCATGACTTGATCCTTTATTTATGAAGGTATGTAGGTAGCTTAAGACACATCCTAAGTTAAGTTCAGTCACATAAAAAAATCAACCAAATCAAAGAACAAATCATGTTATAATGTACTACTCCAGACCCGTGATAATTTATAATACAGAACTTGGTATTGCACAAACTTTATTTCCTAAGCATTTTCTTTATGTTTGAGCTTGGATTACACTTTTCTCATGGGTATATGCTATTATAAAAAATAACTATTCTTCTCTTTATGATTAGGAGGTTTAATGGTACCTTAGATGCATTCTAATGTTGGAAACCTAGTGCTTCAGATTGTCCTAAACTTTTAAATGGTCCACTTCAAACTAAAGAATTTAGCTTAGCTCTAGTTCCTTAGCCAAATCATTCTGGACTTGAACAAATGATAGACAAAGAAGTAATAAGACTTTAGAGTTTATAATAAACATTTGTCTTGGGTATGTATCATATCGCAAAGGGAGGCAATATATTTTAGAGATGTACAATCCTCATCGTTTTGCTCAGCAACATAAATTTAGACAAAGACTTCTAGGTACTTACTGAGCGAATCACGCTACGCTATACTGGGCTTTTATTTATGTGGAAAACTGATTGATTTTATGTGTGTTGTAAATGGTTATTTTAATATTTAATTAGTAAAATTGTAATTGATAGAATCTGTTAGAAACAATTTTTTTCCTGCCTAAAAGTCATTGAATGTTGCTACTGTTAAAATTATTTTGATAAATTTAATCGGTAGATTATACAATTGGAATCGAAGAAATTATGTTAAAATGAGCCACATGCTTCTTGTAATATACTGATTGATTGTTGTGTATGTTTTATTTGTTTCATGAATTATTTCATTAGCAAATAATAAAATTACAATCATTGAATTATAGCACAAATGAGTGATTTGTTTTATGCAACAAATAATTTGATTGATGGTTTTGTTTTCACTATTTTGGTAATAATTTACTTAGCAGATAGCAAAACTACAATTTATCAAATTGACTAAAAATATATTATTTGTTGCCTGCAACATATTAATTGTTTGTTCAACATGTTTTAACTATTTGCCGAATAATTTATTTGACAGATAGCAAAAATACAACTGCTAAAATTTACCAAAGATTATTTTTAAATATTTTTTCTTCATATTATTATATTAAACAGTTTTAGAACACTGGGATTAAATTAATGTGATATTTTTAACGAAAAGTTAGTTTAATTTTTGATATATATTTTAAGACGTTAATATGAAAAAAATATCACAATATATAATAGTCTCTCCTATTTTATTAAGGAAAAATCTAAAAAAAATAATATATATAAAAAATTAAGACCATTAACAAATTGTTACATGTTAAAAATTTTGGTGCCAAATATGGCGAAATGCAGGGCAATTTTTTATTTTATTAATGTAGATAATTTGGCACAATTTTTCTACATGTCTTGTCTATGTGTGGTTTAGTATATTTATTTTTTCATGATATGAGATCTGAAATATCATAAATAAAAAAAGATGGGGAAGTTATTTTTCACAAAAATAACATTGACTAATGAATTTTTGTTACAATTATTAAAGCTATTATTATAAATATCATTATACATAATTAATATTCTAATTATTATTGGTCATACTATCGATGACACCGTAATTATTGTTTGAAAAATAAATTATTATTTTTTATTTTTTAAGATTTATTTTTTATTTTTTTATATTAAACATATTTTAGAATACTGATAGTAAATTATTATTTTTTGTAAATAACAAATAGGTCATATATATATATATATATATATTAAGGTGTTAATATTAAATAAATATAAAAATATATAATTAGTCTCATATATTTATAAGAAAAAATATTACAAATAATAATAATATTTATTATTATTATTATTTTGATTGTCTTATCTATAATAATTAGAAATTTCAACACCTAACAATATTAAAAAAAACAGTTAAAAAAATCAATAAATGAAAAAAAAATATTATTAGATTTAAAAAAGTTGTTTGACTTGAAGAATAAATAAAAATAATTTTAAAAAACATAGAAATAAAAGGTGGGCTCAATGATTAGTCATGGTGCGCATAAGTTGCCCTGCACACCTCGGTTACAAGAGTGTACGAGCACAAACATTAACAACTCGGCCAAAGCAACTTCTTTGTTCAACTTAATAAACAAATTATACATAATGCAAATTATTAATATTAAAAATCCAAAACCATTTTATTGCCTAGGAGATTCGAACTCCCGTCTACTTGGCAATAACGTGCTTTAACCACTTCGCCAAAACAACTTTTTTGTGCTTTGAAAAAATATTATCATGTGATTTCACTATTCCAATTCACAGTGCATCTGAGTGTAGATGAACAATACCAAACATTGTTCAAAACATCATTCTGTTTTAGCTTATAGCGAGCTAACTTGTCCTTGCGTTGCGTTGAGCTTTTATATATATAGAAAATTGATTGATTTTGTGTGTGTTGCAATTGAATATTTTATTATGTAATTAGTAAAATTGTAAAATCTACCGATAAAATCTGTTAGAAATGAGTTTTTTTTTCCATCTAAAAGTGATTGAATATTGGTATTGTTAAAATTGTTTTGATAATTATTTAATCAATAGATTTTACAGTTGGAATGAAAAAAATTCTATTAAATCGTTGTCATCTTAAAATGGAGGCGCGAACAGTAACTCACCAGAAAATATGAAAAAAACAGTAAATTATTGTCGCATCCCTACACAAAACTCTTGGATTTTGTCTTATATAGGGGTATTTATATATTTGGTCATTTTGAAAAAAACATGCAATGACCCTATTGACCTCGTAATTTACTGAACGATATGTGCAATAACTTTAATGCCCCGATGGTTCCTATTATTTTTTTGTCTTATTGAAGGGTATTATGGTTATTGTATTGTGTACAGAAAGGTAAAAAATAGAAAATATCCCCAAATCCAAGGCTAAAATCGCAGTAGAACTATTCCATCAAAACATCATTTGAATAATAATATAATATAATAGTAATAAAAAAATTTCACGTGGCTGGAGAGAAGACTCGAACTCTGGCGGGGCGCAGGCAAACATATTAACCACTCGGCCAAGCAATTTTCTTGTTCAATTCTGGTATATAAATAATAATAATATTAATATGTAATCTCACTATTCAAGTCCACAGTGATCTGAGTCTACATGAACAGTGCTCAATTCACAGTAAAACCACGATATCTTTTAGCTTTGTAGATAACTTTATAGATAATGTCCTTCCATCATTTCATATTGATCCATCCTCTTTGTACCAGGTGTGACTTTCTCTTACAAGGAAATGGATTAGTGAAATATTTCATGTCCCAAAAGTTAACAACTTGATATCCTCAAAAGTTAACCCAAGTTACATGTCTTGGTGAGATAAAAAAAATATTTTCTCAATTTATCAATATTCCCACATGGGTCATTTCTCAAAGTGCAAATAGCAACTTTGTTTTAAATTTGAATGTAAAGACTGGATCATCACCAAAGGAAATGAGCAGTCACTCATTAAAGAAGTTGTTCCCTCATCCTTCCTTCAAAAACATGGTCTTCCTGAGCCACAAGAGCAATAACCCGTAAAAAAAAAACTCGAGAAAATAGTATTTCTCTCCCGGTTTTCACTTGACATGAGATCAACAGAAGGACAAAAGGTTTAAATTCCCTTCTTTCACCTTATTTTCACAGAAAGATATTACCTTTTTTTTTTTTATCAATCTCGGTTAATTTCAATTTTTATTTTATTTCATAGACTCAAGATTAAAATATTCTGAATAATATTTCTCTCAAGGTTTCCACTTGAGAGATGAGATCAACAGCGGGAAAAAGGTTTAAATTCCTTTCTTTTACCTTATTTTCACTGAACGATAGATATTACCTTTTTTTTAGGAATTCTATGGCCTTTATACTATAAACATATCTGGATAAAGCTCATGTTGCTAGCAAACCTAAACATACAAAAGAATATATATATATAGCTCATCTTGTTGTTGCCAAGGAACGTAAACATACAAAAGAATATGCACTTGCATGCCGGCTGGTGTGGTCTCTGTATATGGTCTAAAGTAAACCAGAGTACTTGAATAAAATCACTGCAAAAACTGACTTTCACCCTGCTGCTGTACAGAACCGGCTAAACATAGAAGTAGGTGGATGTCTCTGTTGGATTTGCTGTGTCCCGGCAAAGAATAGATCGAGCTTCAATTACAGAGCGAGGGGGCTCTAGATCCTTCTCTTGAAGTGAGTTTCCTAGCAGCCGCTGCATTTGCGAAGCAAATGTGTCATCCAGTATCTGCCACAGAAAACCAAGAAACCAGCATGTGAGATGTTCAACATTGACAGACCATAAAAAGCCCAGAAATTAACTCCAAGACCTACCCCTAGTGCATAGCAGGAACCATTATACCACACTTTGTTTTCTTTCCTGCTTTCAAGAAACTTCAAAACGATCTGCAACATTGCATGATTATAAAGCATTAGAATAGCGGATAGAAATCAAATAACCTCAGTGAAACGTGGATTGATTGTAGATAAAAACGTTACTCTACCTCTCCCATCCTATCCCAGAATCCACGACATGTTGCGACAAATATCCGGCTAGAAAAAACATCATGCAAATTGGATATACAATCAATGAGCTGTGAACTTAAAATCTGCATTCTTTCACGGACCTCAGCCTCTCCATCTTCTTCCCTTATCTCCTCCAAAATTCTTTTTAGTCGTGTGCTTCGACTAGCTTGCACCTGGAAGAATTGTGATTTCATTCATGTTACAGTTTCTCTTTTGTGCATTCTAAAAACACCAACTAAGGCAAGAGGAAGAAGAATCCATTAAGATGATTAATCAATAAAATTATCATCAACTAGTAGTATATGATGAACATGCAAAATCCTAGTGTTCAGGAACGCAAGTAACATACAACATATCCTCAAGTTTTAACACCCTACTTCAACAAGATAAGGAACATTGCAGCATGATCAATAATATTCAACAGATGATATAAAGCTAAATGATTTTCTCTAGCACCGCTCTTTTTTATTTTTTTGTTCCTTCTTTAAATGCAATGTTACCTAATAATGATCAGACACAGTATCAATCCCTTGATAGCATATATTGATTAGAAAATATCACATTCATTCATATTGACAATTGAATAAATGACCAGCATTACTAATCATCTCAAGACAATTGGTATGACTATTGTAAAATATTATCTTACGTGAGACTTAAAGAAAATAGAGTTTTAGATTTACAATAACCACTGATACAATGGAACTCGGATAATGGATAGAATCTTACATTGTTAACGAGCTTCTCCACCGTTGCATGCAGGTAATTTTTGTGTTTTGTTCTCAACAGAACAGTAATTCCATTCATCTGCTCCCCACAAATTGACTTTTTATCTCCCACGAGAGGTAGATAGGAAGCCCAGGACTTAAAAATCTCCTCTACTCTACAATGTAAGACATCAAGGATTCTCTTGATTGTATTCAGAAAAATTCCCAGCTGCCACAAGAAAATAATGGTAAGTTGTACGTGGACACAATTGAGTGCAAAACATGTGTTTGTGAGTGGATGTTCATGTTTGCACCACTCACTTGATTAGGTACAGAATAAAGTGTTGTTGATTGTCTTCTTGTCAGTTTTTGGACATGCATATTAAGCCTCTTCGGAATGCTATCTTTCAAAGGAGTCAAGATGTCATTGTATTGCTTCTCCAAAGCTTTAACTATTGCTCTTTCCACATCAGTAACAGCCTTTGAGAAGATTGAAAACAAAATGATAATTAGCTGTGACACAAAAATTAGCATAAAAGAGCAAAAATCCATCTAAATATTGGTTCCAGACATGCCTAAGAGAGCACATGTGGAGAAGAGGAAGAGCAAGTTCTAATGGCCTTTCTCTAGTAACTTGCCAAATCTTTCAAAAGATAGTACTTACGTTTTCCAAAATCAATGAGTACCGGGGCCATCGGTTTATCACCACTTCATACTCAATAAGTGCATCTTTAATTCTCTCATACATTTCTTCAGCAAATGGAGAGGTGGAATGATTTGTCATCACTCCAGCCCATGGAACCTGCAAGAGGTAGTTAATGGTTAGAGCATAGAAGGGAAAGAAAATCCACATTTTCAATTGAAAGGACATCTGGTTTTCCTTTGTTTCGTGTGTTGGTGTTGGGGGTGGGGGAAAGAGGGATTATGTTCTACAAACAAACATTCAATTGCTTTGAACTTAAATTTGGAGAAAACCCTCGCCTCCACAATTTTTCAATGAAGGAAGAGGAAGCATGACAGAACATGCTTGATATATCGTGAGACTATACCTTTTCTGCTTTGCAAAGTTCAAGCAAGTTAATCTGCATATCCTGCACCCAGATCATTATGTAACAGTGAAACAATCCCCTCGAATCGACACCACCTTGCACTGGACTGAAACAAAGAGAATATAAAATATAAGAGAGCCTCAACTTCTACATCTACAGTGGGTTGTAAATTATTTTGATACCATGTTCGGGCTGCATTATTAATGACACTTCATCTTCAATTTTCTTTGTTGGGACATATTAAAAATCGTTCTACTTGAAACCAAAACATATTTGTATTACTTTTCTAACACTAACCTGATATTCCATAACTCAAGATCCCGTTCAAAATCAGCAATTGCTATCAGTAGATCATTTACATGTGGTTGTGGACTAGATGGAGGACAAGCAGAGAGAAATATTCTAAGCCTGTTACACAGCTCAGTGCTATAAACTGCAGCAGCAATGTTTGACAAGTCGATTGAACTGAAAATAGAGAAATATGTGTGAAGATAAGCATAAAATGATCAATTAAGAAGTTCATTGCATGATGCAATATTTGCTCAATACTTTGCCTACAATAACTTGAGAATGAAAGCCACGATGACTACGGAATTTTTTTTCGAATTCGTCACTAGTGAAGAAAGAACAATATAAAAATCTCTAGTTTGGTGAAACTAATCTCGAGCAAACGGGAGCAAATTGTCTTTTGTAGGGTTTAAGGGTTAGGGTTTTCATAGAAGCAAAATATGTAGTGCTCTCATTAATTAAAACTTCAACTTACAATCATTTTGGCTCATATCAGCTAATGAGGATATAATATTCATGTAAGAAAGAAAGATACCAATACCTTGGGAGTAGATGCTGGTTGTGAATCTTGATGTCTGCCTGAATTTCCTTCCTAATATTCAGACACAAATTTTTCATTTTTAAATAGGCCGTGGAGATTGTTACAGAGTCTACGAGGAAGCCTTCAGAGTTGCCAGAAACGAACTCATCAGTGTCTACCATGTGTTTCCGACACCTCTTCTTCGCTGCTGTCTGTAAAAAAATTAATCAAGTTAGAGTTGTATCGTGCTAATATGTTATATGTTGCAAAAATACGATGGTCTAGTCCCAACACATGATTTTAAAGCACAAATGCAGTCAGTTGACAGGAATGAACTGGGAATGAGTGTGATTTTGGGTACAATAAGACCCTTTCTTAGCTGAATAAAACATTCATGTAACTGAAATGTGAGGGTGTCTTTGTATGAGGACATTTTCTCGATTTTTGTATGAGAACATTAATGTAACTTTTGCGAGTAGGTCTAATTAAAGACTTGGAAGATTAAGAGGCTGAAGATTGCACAATAAACATCCCTATGCCAGCTAGGCTCATTGAGAACATTGATGTAAAGTTTAATTTACCTGCAAATAGTTCCTCAGCATAGTCTGCGCATCCTGAGATAGTATGTCATGGAGTAGGGTATAGACTTTAACAGCTTCACCCAGAGCTGGTGCTGCAGACTCTTGCATCGGGTTGAACAGTTCTGTCAACCCTGTGGGTGAGTTTTCATCCAGTGATTTGTAGTTCTCAAAAACTTGTGCCAAGAGACTCTCAATTCGTGTTTCGCAATCTAAAAATATACTTTTCTGCAACAATACAACAAAGACAGTAAGAGGCATTGCTGTGGTGAACTGGGTCAATTTATGAAGCATAGAATAATAATGAATTTCAGATAAGTTGGTAGGTGCACACCATGCTCTTCCTATCATTGGAAGCCCATGCAAACTGATTTGTGAAAAATATTACACAACAATAGCAAATAAAAATAACAAGATGTCAACTAGCTTGGTTGGCAATGGATATATATATATATATATATATATATATAAAAGAAAAACTGTCAACAACCACCCCAAAAACTGATGACCGAATATAACATTCAGATTTTTACTAAATTCTTTTCATAGCATCTTCATATTTATGTATCATTCATGTCAAGTGTTTTCTTTCTTCATTCTTCAAAAAGTTACTTAGAAAGTTAAAAGAAATAGAAGTGCTTCAAAGTGTCCACTACAATCACTAACACAAAAGGATGATCTCACCAAATTCACGGAATGGACATGGTAGAGTCAACCTTCGGCAATGGAAATCCTCTGTGAACTTGGTTCTTCCATGACCCAAACAAACCATAATTGGAGTGGCATGAACCATTCTCATCGGTAAGAGAACCACAAAAGCTTTTTCGCTTAATACCCTTGCCAAAATATAAGGCCTATTATACAAAAACCTAAAAACATCATACATTCACTGTTAGCACCAGACTCAGCGCACTGTGGACTTGCCATTTTTCGTCCGTGCGTCGCGCGAGTTCGTCCACCCCTTCTTTTTTTTCCTATTATGAACAGTGTTTTAACGGTTTTACCCCCGCTAATAGGACAAAAAACAGTTCCGGCTGAGGGTCACGGATGTAATTGCGCACGTACGGACCGGTTCGGTCCGGTCCGCGACAACTTTTTTTTAATGTTTTTTGAAATGGATAAATTCGGATATAGCTCCTAATAAGACAAAATTGATGAATTAGGAACAGGGCTATCCCGGTAATTGACCATGATTTTTATTTTATTTTCGAAATACTTTCTCACGCCCTGTTCAGGGGGTGCGTGACGAATGATAGGGTGGCCAGAAATGGGCTTTTGGCATCGTCTTCAGTGCGCCTCCGCTTGGTCTTCCTCCAAGTGCGGCACGTTTTTGTCAGACGGTGGACGTTGAAGCGGCAGTGGCCGGTTAAAGTCGGTTGCACTGTTTCTCTCTTTCCTGCACGTAAAAGTGCAGAAGAGGCCCCCTGTTTTGGTGCCTTTTCACTTCTGTCCCTTTACTTTGAATTTTGTGTATGGTCCTAATTTCTGTTATATAAGTTTTGATTTCATTCGATTGGGTCATTCGATTGCAATTAATTAAATGTTCATTATTCACTTCGATCCTCCTTTTAATTTCCGGAATCTGTGTAAAAAACTTAATATATTCGGTACAGAAGTTTCAATTTTTTCAACTTTGTCGTTTAATTGAAAATGATAATAAATGTGATTTTCATTGCAGACCTTAAATTTTTAATTTTTTATTTTAATCCTTTTATATTTGATTTTCATTTCAGCCCTTATATTTTTTTATATTTCTAGAATAATCCCTACTTTTGTCCATGTATATAATTTAATTGTTTCTCTTGCTTCCTCTTTTGTTAGTGTTTTTGAGTGTTTTTTAGTATAATTTGATAATTTTTTTTGTTTTAATAGTAAGAGCAATGATAATTTTAGATTTTAAGACTTTGATTTTGCTATTGTTATAATAGGGTATCTTGAGCTATTTTATTATATTAAATTTCACATTTATAAATATTATATTTTAATTTTGATCCTTCAAATCCTATAAAAATTGTTTGCTCAGTCCGCAACGTAGAACATATATTTTTTAAAATTTTCAAATTAAATGATTTTTTTAGCTAATAATTTTTATTTTTGTTTTATCATCTATTATATTTTTTTATTTGCTCTGTCTTTCATTATTTCTGGTTTTTTATTTATTATTAACACAACAACAACGATAATATTAATAATGATGATAATAATACTAATAAATTTAATTATTTTTCTTGCTTGCTCTTTTGTTAATATGTTTGAGTGTTTTTTTTTTTAGGATAATTTGATAATTTTAATTGTTTTGGCAGTAAGAGCAATGATAATTTAGATGTTAAAACTGTTGTGTGGTTCAGCACCATTTAAATTAAAAAGAGGGGTTGTCACATCACTTAAAAAGTGGTATTAGGGTTTTATACTAAACAAGAGGAAAAAAAAAGAAGTGAGAGAGAGAAAAAGTGGTGGTTGCTGAACAATCCATCTTGTTTCTTTGATTTATAGCTCGTTAACCGTTGGATCGAGACGAGATTTGGACAGAGGCTTTTAGACACATTAATCTTCATTCTGAACGGTCAGATTGAAGATTGGAGATGTGGAACTTGTCCGTTTTAATAGAAAATGGGGCTGTCAGTATTGTGAGCCTTTTCTCAAACTTTGTTCTCTTTAATCTTATTGTATTCCAAGAATAGGTTGTTCTTGATGATATATGTTGTATCCCTCAGTTGAATCTAAGGAAGAATATTGTGAACCCATTATTTGTTATAGTGGAAGTTTTAAGTGGACTACGGTCCCGTGGTTTTTTCCCGCATTGGGTTTTCCACGTAAAAATCTTGGTGTTGATTTGTGTGAGTATTTGCATTATATTGTTGATTGTTTGATCCTATAATTTGATTGCACAAAGAGGGAAAAAGGTTTGGGACTTGATTGGTAATCCGCTAAATTGGTGCCCTATTATTGAGTTATTTTCCCAACAAGTGGTATCAGAGCACTGGTTGTGTAGATTGAATTTCTTGTTCAGTTAAAATGGAAAAGGAAGATTCGGGCATGATAAAGCTCACTTCCTCAAATTATTTTCTATGGAAAACAATGATGGAGGATCACTTATATTGCAATGATTTGGCTTTGCCGATTGAATGTAAAGGAGTAAAGCCTGTTGAAATGGATGATGCAAAATGGAAAGGGCTTAATAGAAAGGCTACCGCTAATATTAGAAAATGGGTATCATCTAAGTCCATTAATCATATATCTCAAGAACATGACTGCTATAAAGTTTGGAAGATGTTTGAAGAAACATTTGCCAAAGAAAGTTCACAAAACAAAGTTTTTATAATTAGAGACATTGTAAATTTGAAGTATAGAGATGGTGAAGATGCTTCAGTGCATATAAATGAGTTCCAAGGTTTTTTAAATCAGTTGTCATTGATGAATCTTGAGCTAGCTGATGAGATGCAAGCACTAATCCTATTGATTTCATTGCCGAATAGTTGGGAGACTATGGTGGTGTCACTTAGCAATTCCACTCCGAATGGAGAGATCACTTTAAAAACAGTGAAGGATTGTATCCTCAACGAAGAGAAGAGAAGGAAAGGGACAAGCACTTCCGAGTCTCATGCACTTGTTACAGAAAGTCGAGGGAGAAGTCAAAGTAGGTTCTCTCACGGCAAACAAGATAGAGAATCTAGCAATAGAAAAGGCAAACAGCATAGAGTTGCATTTCAAAGATCACCTTCACATAGAAGATCACATATTCTTGATTTAGTTCATACTGATGTTTTCTCTATGACTGATAAGACTCTTGGAGGTGCATTGTACTTTGTTAGTTTTATTGATGATCACTGCAGGAAATTTGGGCCACTTGTTTGAAATCCAAAGATCAGGTGCTTCCATGCCAGAGTGAAAGAGAAACTGATAGAAAGCTTAAATGTGTTCGAGCTGATAATGGTGGTGAATACAGAGGTTTTTTTGAGAAGTACTGCAGGGAACATGACATCAAGTTAGAGAAGACAGTTCCTAAGACTCCACAGTAGAATGGAGTGGCTAAGATGAACAGGACCATTGTTGAAAGAATTAGATGTATGCTCTCTCATGCAAAGCTGCCTAAGTCTTTTTGGGGTGAGGCAATGAAGACTGCAATTGCCATGATCAACCTTTCTCCATCAGTTCCCCTTGAATTTGATGTTCCAAATATAGTTTGGAAAAGAAAGGATGTTTCTTATGCACACTTGAGAGTGTTTGGATGCAGAGCATTTATACATGTTCCTCGAGATGAAAGGTCTAAGCTTGACAGCAAGACAAAGCAGTGCATTTTCTTGGGCTCTGAAGATGATGAGTTTGGCTATAGGTTGTGAGATCTAAAGGAGAAGAAAATTGTGAGAAACAGAGATGTTATCTTCTTTGAAGATCAAACCATTGAAGACTTTGAGCAGAAAGAGAAATCAGAGTCTACTACTTTTATTCCCTCTAATTCAAATCTAAGACCTACTCAACAGTTACTTTTGATGCTTGTTAATCACGGGGGAGATTTGCCAAATGATGATAATGGTGGTTTTCTTATTGAGCTATTAATTGGTGATTCTGAATCAACTAATGATTATATTGATGTTATTCCTGAACAGGATATGTAAGAAGCTCCAGATGAGCCACAACTGAGAAAGTCAACTAGACCTCACCAACCTTCCACCAAATATTCTCCTCATAAGTATGTGCTGGTTACTGATGGCGGAGAACCAGAATGCTTTGATGAAGCTATGTCACATGAGAAAAAAAGTGAGTGGTTGAAAACAATGCAAGAAGAGATGAAATCCTTGCACGAAAACCATACCTTTGAGTTAATGAAACTTCCTAAAGGTAAGAGAGCACTCAAGAATAAATGGATATTCAGGTTGAAAACTGATGAACATTGCTCACAACCAAGGTACAAGGCAAGATTGGTTGTGAAAGGTTTCGGTCAGAAGAAAGGTATTGATTTTGAAGAAATTTTTTCACCAGTGGTCAAGATGTCTTCAATCCGAGTTATGCTTGGTATAGCTGCTAGTTTGAATCTTGAAGTTGAACAACTTGATGTAAAAACTGTCTTTCTGCATGGTGATTTAGATGAAGAGATCTACATGGAGCAGCCTGAAGGGTTTGAAGCAAAAGGCAAAGAGCAACTAGTATGCAAGTTGAAAAAGAGTCTATATGGGTTAAAGCAAGCTCCAAGACAGTGGTACAAAAAGTTTGATTCTTTCATGGTGGAGCATGGTTTTGACAGGACAACTTCTGACCATTGTGTATTTATGAAGAGGTTTTCAGATGGAAACTTTATTATTCTGTTGTTGTATGTGGATGATATGTTGATTGTTGGCCGTGATACTAAGAAGATTCAGATTTTGAAGGAAGAGTTAAGTAAGTCTATTGCAATGAAAGACTTAGGACCAGCAAAACAGATTCTTGGCATGAAGATCACACGTGACAGGAAAAAGGAGAAACTTTGTCTATCTCAAGAGAGATATGTTCAAAAGATACTTGAGAGATTCAACATGAGCAACTCCAAACCGATTTGTTCTCCAGTTGCAAGCCATTTTAAACTAAGTTCTAATCAATGTCCTTCAAGTGATGAAGAAACAGATGAGATGAAAAAGGCTCCTTATGCATCCACAGTTAGCAGTTTAATGTATGTCATGGTTTGCACAAGGCCGGATATAGCTCATGCAGTTGGTGTGGTTAGTCGGTTCCTCTCCAATCCTAGTAAAGAACACTGGTCAGCAGTGAAATGAATACTCAGGTATCTCAAAGGCACTTCTAACTTCAGCTTGTGTTTTGGCAATAACAAACCTGTTGTGGAAGGAGGATACACAGATGCAGATATGGCTGGTGATATTGGTTCTAGAAAGTCCACATTAGGATACTTGATGAAGTTTGCAGGAGGAGCAGTCTCATGGCAATCAAGGTTGCAAAAATGTGTTTGCATTATCCACTACAGAGGCTGAATATATTGCTCTTACTGAAGGGGGCAAAGAGTTGTTATGGATGAATAAGTTCTTGCATGAACTTGGTCTAGTTCAAGAGAACTTTGTGTTGCACTGTAACAGTCAAAGCGCAATCCATCTCAGTAAACATCCTATTTTTTACTCTCGATCAAAGCACATTGAAGTTAGATATCAATGGATTCGAGATGTTATGGAGATGAAGTCATTTGTTGTTGAGAAAATTCATACTGATAACAATGCATCAGATATGATTACCAAGCCTTTACTGAGATGCAGATATGTTTGAGTTTTGCAGAAAGGAAATCGGCTTGGTAGAGCCTCCTAAATTGAACTTTACAAGATTCAGATTTTGAAGGAGATTTGTTGTGTGGTCCCGCATAATTTAAATTAAAAGGGGGGTTGCCATATCACTTAAAAAGTGGTATTAGGGTTTTATACTAAACAAGAGAAAAAAAAGAGAAAAGTGAGAGAGAAAGAAAAAGTGGTGTCTGCTGAACAATCCATCTTGTTTCTTTGATTTATAGCTCGTTAAACGTTGGATCGATAGAAGATTTGGACAGAGGCTTCTAGACACATTAATCTTCATTCTGAACAGTTCGATTGAAGATTGGAGCTGTAGAAGTTGGTCGTTTTGACAGAAAAAGGGGTTGTCAGTATTGTGAGTCTTTTCTCAAACTTTGTTCTCTTTAATCTTATTGTATTCCAAGAATAGGTTGTTCTTGATGATATATGTTGTATCCCATAATTGAATCTAAGGAAGAATATTGTGAACCCATTATTTGTGATAGTGGAAGTTTTAAGTGGACTACGGTCCCGTGGTCTTTTCTCGCATTGGGTTTTCCATGTAAAAATTTTGGTGTTGATTTGTTTGAGTATTTGCATTATATTGTTGATCGTTTAATCCTATAATTTGATTGCACAAAGAGAGAAAAAGGTTTGGGACTTGATTGGTAATCCACTAAATTGGTGCCCTATTATTGAGTTCTTTTCCCAACAAAGCTTCGATTTTGCTATTTTGCTATTATAATTTTTATAATAGACCAACAAATCCTATTAATTTCTTTGATCCCAACAATCATAAAAATTGTTTACTCAGCCCGCAACGTAATACGGTCAATATTTTTAATTTTCAAGTCAAATGAATTTTTTTCAGGTATTGATTTTTATTTTTGTTTTATCATTTATTTTATTTTTTTATTTTCTCTTTTTTTAATGTTTTTAGATTTCTTTTAGTCTTTGATCTAATTTTGTTTTTTTGGTTATTACGCAATAATAATATTAATATTAAGAATAATAATAATAATTT
This sequence comes from Salix exigua, assembly GCA_032356905.1. NCBI lineage: Eukaryota > Viridiplantae > Streptophyta > Magnoliopsida > Malpighiales > Salicaceae > Salix > Salix exigua. Next base: position 11,346,362 of record CM063601.1, read on the forward strand.
GAGTTTTTGTTCTTACTTGTTTTTTTTTCTCTCGAGGTATTTTAATAATTGTTAGTGTTTTGACAGTAATAGTGATGATAATTTTAGAAGTTAACACTTCGATGTTACTGTTGTTATGACAGGGTATTTTGATTTGTTTCATTATATCAAACTTTACATGTAGAAATATTATATTTTAATCTAAACAATTGTAAAAATTGTTTGTTCCGCCAACGAAGTGCGGGCCATCAAACTAGTTTAAACTATTTGAGAGTTTAGCTTCGTTAACTTGATTTAACTTGATTTCCAATTAGTATTCCAGCTTTTGCTTCTATTCGTTTTGTCACTAACAGTGAAAATTAATTATAAATTATACTTTATAGCATATAAATTATCCCCTATGTATTTGCTTCTTCCATGTCCCAATAAACTATCATTGGAGTGGCCAATCCTTTCTCATCAGTAAGAGAACACAAAAGCTTTTTTGCCTAATATACTTGCCAAAATATAAGGCCTATTTAAACTATAATTGGAGTGGCACAATCATTTTGTCACTAACAAGTAAAAATTAAATATAAATTATACTTTTATAGCATAAAAAGAGGGGGAAACAGGTTTCATCCAAATTAGCATCAAAAGCAAAGTTCCCTGAATTCAGTGTGATGAGACATTTGCCAGCTACTTGAACAGATCATTGCGCATTTGCTGGTTTGAGTTTGAAGTTAATAAAACGCTTGGATATGCATTCAAGAGATTATTTGTAAGTAGCGGATGTAATTTCAGCAATTATTAGGAGCCTACCTCTTGCACTGTTAAAGTCTTCTCGCTCCTGGCCTTTATAATGGGTACAAGCAACTCATTGACAAGTGCTAAGCAGTCTTTCTTTGGAAGTGCAGCATCCATGACCCGTGAAAGATATCTAGAAAGAAATTTAAACAATTTAAGATATGAAAGGTAATAGAAAGATAAGGGTAAAAATGACCAACTAGACCCACTGAAATATTCAATAAATTTGCAGTTATATGCACCTCAACTTTGTATATGAATCTGAAACTCCATAATAATCTGCAAATTCAATCAACAGCCACTTCCAAGATCCATGTAATCTCAAATTTCGAGAATGAAAATGTTGTGCATGCATAGCAGCCTCCAGTAGTAGATCATATGCTATCGTTTCCACAACAGGACCACTCTGTATAATATTAACGGCACAAAAAAATGAAATTATGGAAGTAAAACATGGCAAACACTGCCAATCATGGAAGCTCCTTGTATTATAGTAATAAGCTCACTTGTAGACCACATGAAAGCACTTGACAAAGCATTCACACTACAAATGTTATTCAAGAAGATCAGCATGCCCAAGCATACATTTACATTCACATGCTCGTATTCTAGCATTTCAAAATTGAATTTATAAGTGAATCATGGAAGCACCTTGTATTACAGTAATAAGCACACTTGTAGACCACATGAACACTAAACAATGCATTCACACTACAAATTGTATGCAGAAGATCAGCATGCACGCACAAGCATTCATTTACATTCACATGCTCGTAATTCTAGTATTTCAACAATGAATTTATACTAAAAAGGGGAAAGACAAAACAGCTTATTTGCCACCACAATGTTTTTTCTAAGAGTAGCCATAAAGATAAATAGGTATCATCTATTCAACTAATTTGAGTTGAAAGAACTAAAACCTTAATATTATTAGTCTCATCCTGTGTAATAGTACTGCCAATGAAGAGCTGTATCTTCCCAACACATTCTTGATCTTCATGGTATAAAGGCCACCATCGAATTCTATCACTCTGCATTATTTGAATAATCACATCATCTAAAGTAATTATTTATACTACATGTACCTCATGATAGAAGATACAGGATAAAGGTACATACAGGATTATCATTGAAAGATGAAACAGCAATTGTAGCTCGTCCTTGGAGTGACTTTTTTGTATCTTGGACCTCTACCAAAAGTGCTTCCCCTTCACTTTCTGGAAAACTGAATTACCTAAACATGTGAGATTTTCCCCATTCCATGTAGAACAATTATACCGGAAATTATACATAGTCCTTTTGTTTTCTGAGGGTGATTGGTGGTTTTACTTTGTCAACCATATGATTTTAACTCGTATAAAATTGATAGATTAACAGACAGGAAAATCTTTTGGGCAATATATCATATTACAAAATACATTAATGGCTCAATCTGCGAGCCTTCAATTGAGACTGAGCTGTCTACAATTCATAGCAGCCAACTGTATGACAAGTTGAAAGTAAGTTCAGAGCTTACAAGATGTGGTAGTCCCCACTTCCTGGGTGTAAGCAAATAGCTGAACCTGGTTCAACTTGAGAATTTTCTGTAGTACTCTTCAGTTGGAATAAGCATGTCAGTTTCTCTGCAAACATGAAAGAATAGTTTTAACTGTCCATTGAAATAGTGCAGCAGAGAGGTTTCTAAAAATTTGCACAATTCAAAATGCCAAAATAATTGAAATCCACATGATTGACGTGATTTACGACAACCACTTGCAGTGTCTTCTTTAGGATATAGACATAATTCATTTACCCTAATGATAATCTGAAAATGTGATTAAATATATGAGCAATAGAGTTTGCAGTCATTTTAATGAAAACACAAACCTTCTGTTGACACTGGAAACGAAGCTATTTTAAGAGAATTCATGCCAGTTTTCACTAGCGATGAAACATGTTGGACATACTCTTTCCCCTTCTGCATGTAGATTGCACTTCGCTGGGAGTAAGTGCTCATAAGTTTTCGCCTTGGTATTATCCGAAGTTTCTTTACTGTCAAAGTCAACAAGTGTACTTTAGTTGATTTAAGAGACAATTAAAGCTTAATTTTGGTGGAAAACTTTTTTTTTCTTCTCATTATTGCATATCCAGTTACTCAGCATTGGACATCCTTTTTGTCTGTCATGACTAAATAATGAATATCCTTGATGACTAAATTATGAAAAAAGAACGGAACTGGGAATTTTAAACATGACAACCAAATTCACAGGAAAGAATAAAAGAAACGAAATTCCAACACTTCATTCTAATTATTCAACTTCCTTATGTAGCAATGACAATAGATCTTACCTTCAACTCTTATCTTCCCTACAACCTTTTTTGCCTTCAAAGGGCATGTTTGTTCTGCAATTTTATTTGAGTTCACTGCGACAGGTTGTATATGTCGTGGTTGCAACAAAAATTTGTGTAGTCTACATTATTAGAATAGCAAAATAAATACCAATCAGAGTTGCATATTAGCCATAAATTAACAAAAAAAAAATCATCATTTTTAGTTGCTATATTAGATTTTCACCATATAAGCATAAGGAATCCTACCCAAAGGCACTTCGAAGAATCAGACACTCGTCATGCAGAAACTCAGGAGCCTCAGTGCGACCTCTAGCCCAGGCATATAGACATAAGCGGATGCATGCATCATAAGCAATCATAGTTTGCCACGCATATTGACCCCTGAAACAATTAAATTAACAAGCCTTCAGAACACACGCTGGCAACGATAGTTGTGTGAAACTCTTCAGATGGATTTTAAACAGACTCGTAATCCATAAAGGGCAGAAAATGAAAATGTTGCAGACAACATTCAGTCGAAAATCCAGAATTTAAAACAAATGCATTTAATTTTGATATTCAAAGCCTAAATGATCAACCAATAGCAAACAGAGAAATTACACTCCATTAAAATAACTAAAGTATCACTATAGCATTAATAAATTTGAATTTAAATCAGATCATACCCCGTGTTATAACAAGGTGAATGGTCTAATGAACTTGTCTGCCAATAAGGCATCGTTCCTTCCATTTCTCCAGTCATAGAACTATTTATTCTGCGCCAGAAGATAAAGCAGAATAGCAGTAAATGACTAATAAAACAATGAAATGGTAATTATAGATTACTTAATAAATGCCTAGTGGCACCAATAATTGCAATACCTTTCATCACATTCTGTACTTGGCATAGATTGTGATGTTTGATCAAATAAGCCTTCCCCTGAATCTCTTGGCTTGCCAACTCCATGCTCAATTTGCTCAATTTCTGTGTCAAACGTAACATTCCCTTTTTCTCCTCCAATTTCCATAATTGGAGGAGCACTTGGAGTGCCCATCTCCTCCACCGGACTAAACATATTTGATTCATTGCTAAAATTACCCTATAATCACAATCACAAACAACATTAATCATCAGTACTAAACAATAATAGGAAAAAAAAACGAAAAGATCACTCTACAAGCAAACAATAACCCAACATACCAATTGTGCATTGCGTATCTGAGCTCTCTCTCGAAGGGAAAAACTACCACCTGGGGCCATCGAATTCTTCTTGTGTGTTCCAAGTTTTCTAAACCCTAGATCACCATCAGCTTGAGTAGTACTCTTAAGCCTTCTAAAGTGACAAGGCAACTCAATCTTCAAATCCTCCTTCAAAACCCCTCTATTCAACTTGGTTTTAGCAGTAGGCCTATTTCTAGGAACCCCAAAAATCTCCTCCTCGTCTTCTTCCTGATAGGATTGCATCACAGGCATTTCCAAGTAATCAAAATCGGAAGGGCCCGTATTCTCAAAATCATCCTCTTCAGTGTAGTTTCTACGACCACTCACGTAATCCGAAACTGAAGCCACGCTCTCGTTATCTTCGTCGTCGTCGTCTTCGCCGTCTTCTTTGTTCTGAAGGCACGGAGAGACTATACTGTGAGGGGTTAGTAACCCAGAATGGAATTTAAGCGGAGGCAATATAAAGGAAGAGCTATTGTAGAAAAGTGGAGATTTCGGAAATGGGTTTTCTGCTAGTGGTGGTGGTGATAGCTGCTCTGCTGATAATGGAGATAGTGGGGATCGAACTTTAGGTTGAGATTCTTCTGCATCTGATCCCTGCAAATACATGATTACTACCATCATTCTCATTAAAATATCAAAAGAAAACAACAGATTTGTGAAAAGAAAGAAAGATTAGCATGCAATACCCGCTTGATCCAGTTAATGGCGGATTCATCTAGACCTTCAGTGAACATTCTTATTTTCTGCTTTTGAGCTTTCTGCTGCCAAGAGAAAGAATCAACGTCTCAAAGATAGAATTAATCAAAAGGGAAAAGAAAAAAGGGGGATATGAAGAGATTCAAGGGGCTGCTATTTCCTTTTCCTAATGAGGAGAGCTTCGAGAAGAAGGTAAAGCGGAAGGGAAGGGAGCGTTTTGAAAAGGCAACGGCTAGTTTGACGCTTACTTTCATATAAGAATATACAACATCTCTTTCTCATATATACAATTTTAATATAAAAACATATATAGGTGTTATAACATGTTTTTTAATAAAATAAATAAATTTTGTAGATGTTAATTTAATGCAACCCCACTAACTTTAAGTCTAAAGAAAACTTAAAAAACTATTAAAAATATAATTTGATTAAAAAAAATAAGGTAACAAATTTAAAAAAGAATTTTGAGATGAAAATATATTTAAATAACCTTTCAAATCTGTAACAAGAAATCATGAGACTAAAATAACCCCTAAGAAAAGTAAATCAAAATCAAATATGAAACTCATATTCTATTTTTTTTAGATTTGATGAAACCCCGCCTCTCTTTTAGGCATTCTTTATGGGCCGATTAAGAGAGTAAAACTCTGGTTATCTCAAACTCTAACAAGATTAGTACTCTCTGACTTGAATATAAGATCTGCAATGTAGATCTCGAGCTTTTGTACCATGTTACACTCCTTAAGGACCTCAGATTCCAATTAAATCAATGTTAAAGAATGAAATTAAAAAAAAAAGACCAAAAAACAAACAACTTGGGTTAACTTATCAAAGTTGCAACTCAAGTTATGTGACTATGACAACTTCAAATGAAACAAATAAAAATAAATTATAAAGTTCAGTTCTCAATCAATTTAATGTTGAAGAATAAAATAGAAAAAACATCAATTAAAAAAAAATCAACTTAAGTTAATCATCGAAACTCGTAACTTGGATAATGAGACTGGGATAACTTCAAAAAAAAAAATTGAGCTAACTTATGACTTGAAATAAGCAATCTCAATGATGAAAGATGAAATTAAAAAAAAATGATTGAAGTCAACCCGAATTAACTTACCGAACTCGTGACTTGAATATTGAGACTATGATAACTTTATAGAAAACAAAACATAAAACAATGATGAAGTTTAATTCTAAATTAATTAAATGTTAAAGAAGAAAATTGAAAAACAAAATACAAATAAAAAAATGGCGTTAGCTAACTTGTCAAAATTGTGACTTCTATCATGAGATCAGATAACCTTATAAAAAGTAAATAAAAAATAATTTGAGATACTTGAGGATAACTTGTCAAACTCGCAACCAAGATTTTTAAAGTTGTGACAGCCCCATTAAAAGCAAGTCAAAAAACTTGTAAAGCCTAATTTTCAATATATGTATTGTTGAAGGTTGATTTTTAAAAAAAATAATGAATCTAAAAATAGGACAAGTTAAAACAATCTTAATTTACATGGGCAACCCACAAAACACGTGAATTAAGTTATACAACCAAGATAATCTCATAAAAACAAACAAAAAAATCATGAAGTCTGATTCATAACCAACTCAATACTAAAAGATGAAATTAAAAAAAAATGTCAATTAGAAAAAAGACAAAACATACTTAGTCAACTAAGTTAACACGTCAAACTCATGAATCGAGTTATGAAATCAAGATAATCTTATAGAAAAGTAAATCAAAATAAATCATTAAGTATAATTATTAATGAAACCAATGTTGAAGGATAAAATAAAAAAAAAATGTCAGCTAAAAAGAGTTAAGCAAACCAAATTAACCAATCAAATTAGTGATACGAGTTATAAAACTAAGTTAACCCTATATAAAGCAATCCATAATAAATTATGAAGTTAAATATCAAATAAATTAAATATTAAAGTATAAAATGATGGAAAGGAATATAAATTTAGAAATAAAAAAAAAAAAGCAAAACAAAGAAAAATAAACACATAAATGAATAGTGTTGTGTGAAGTGGTGAATAGTAAATTACCACCTTTTTTAGTTTATACTACAAGTCCATTGGCCCATGTTATGAAGAGGTTAGAGAGAAAAAGATTAAAGAGTAAACATAATATTCAGGTATATGTTATACATCTTCTATAAAAAAAAAATTAGCCATGAATTAAATTGTTTTTATATGATATATAAAACATTTGATTTACCTTGCTTAGCATGGTTTGACCTTTGAAATTTGTGAGGACACTCTTGAAAATAATAAATTGAAAAACTCAATTGTGAATAAATTCAATGTTAAATAGCAAAGTTGATGAAAACAAAATGTCATTTACTTAAAGAAAATGATAGGTGAACTTGATTAAATAAAGAAGACTCAGTGCAAAAATGAGGTTTTGATTCATTTGGATTGAAAACTCATTTTTTATATAAAACAAATAGAAAACACCTAAAAAAACCATGATAAGCTTATTCATGACCTTAAAAAATCACAAAACATTATAAAATCAAAATTAAGAAAAACAAACATCTAGGTAATAATGGAACTCGTTGAAACCAATTTCAATTGTTTTAATGGTCAAAATCAGCATCAATGACCACTTTCTCTAGCAACTAAAATATAGTGTCCTTTCTCTCATCTAACAAAAAAAGACTTGAAAATAATGAAATAAACTTTTGTATCAAAATTAAATTTTAAACAACTAAAAAGATCAATCACCTACAAACCTAAATAGATGGGGGATGATAGTATTTTCTATGAAATTTAAAGTCATTGCCTATTTTACTCATCATTTTCACTTTGATCCTCAAACTTTTAATCCAACTCTTTCTTAAAAAAATGCAATTAGGTGCTAATTTGAGCTCAAAATTGCTAAAGTGTGCCCAGAAAACAATGAAGGATTAAATTATAATTTTTGATAATTTCATCTATTACAATCCACAGTGATTTGTGAAAGGGTGAACAATGTTTTTTGTTGTGGTAATTTACCCACGAGCTTTAATTTTTTAACTAGATCATTGATTTGTGTTACGTTGCGGTTGGATCATATTTGTTTTTGAACATTCAAAAGAAACATCCTAGAGCTACTAAAGGTTTTCTAATAAAACAATTAAATAATACAGAAGCTGACTTGATGTGGCTTGATCGACTTGATGACTCCAAAGATAACATGTTTGACCTATAAAACATGGTTTGACTAACATGATTCAAGACGATATGTATTTAAAAACAAAATAAATATTAAAACGATAATATATTGGATCGATTTGGGCTAACCTTGGTTGACCTACCAAATTTATGCCCGAATAAAGTTTCCATGATAACTCAATATAAAATAAATCAAAACAAATTATCAAGCTTAATTTCTAATAAGTCAATGTTGGAAAATAAAATTAAGAAAAAAAATCTAAGTTAACTTGTCAAACTCATTATTTGAGTCATGAGACTATTATAACCTCATATAAAGTTAATAAAAAAAAATGATATGAGTCAGCCCGAGTTTACTTGTCAAACTCGTGACCAAAATCATAAATGTATAATAATCCCATAAAATAAAATAAATTTAAAAAGGTTAATTTTCATAGAAGTCATTTTTTTAATGATGAAATCAGTAAAAAATCAATCTAAAAACATGACATAATAAAACAACTTGAGTCTATCCGAGGTAACCCATAAAACACGTTATTTAAGTCATAAAACCAAGATAACCTCATAAAAAGCAAACCAAACAAATCATGAAATATAATTCCCAATTAAATCAATTTTGGATGATAAAATTAAAAAAAAATCAATTAAAAAACAAAAAAAATCAAGTCAACTAGGCTAACTCGTCAAATCCGCAATTTGGGTGTAAGACCAAGATAACCTCATATGAAACAAAACAAAATAATCATAAAACCTATTTTCTATTCAATCTAATGTTAAAAGATAGGATGAAAATAAATAAAGTTTTTAAAAAAATCAAGTCAACCAAGTAAAAAATAGTCAACAACAAACAAAGTAAACTATAATAAATCTTAATGTCAAATTTTAAATATATTAAATGTTAACTGTAAAATTAAAAGGAACTATAAATTTTAAAACTATTAAAATAAATAGAATTATTTAATTTGAGTCCACGATAAAAACATCAGCCTTTTAGGATATATATATATATGGAATCGGGTCCCATATGGAAAGGGCATTATTCGGAAAGTGTGGTGTTATAAAGAGAGTTTTGATATATATATATATATATATAGAGAGAGAGAGAGAGAGAGAGAGAGAATCGGGTCCCATATGGAAAGGGCATTATTCGGAAAGTGTGGTGTTATAAAGAGATTTTTGCTGCAATTTAATGAATGATCTACTTTAATTTATTGCATCATAAGCAAATTGGATATTCTACTACGGAGGACGATCCGATTTTAATTCTTATTATACATCTATTTAATATAAAAAAATCATTATGTTGAGTTTTTGTAATATTGTAAAATGTCTTTTTTCCAAGTATTTGTTTATTTATAAATATTTTAAAATATTTTAAAAATATATATTTACAGGACAAAAATCATAAAAAAAATATTAATTTAAGTTTTTTAAATGCAAATAAACTTTTAAATGCATCCAAAGCAAATAAGATGGAAATCCAAACAGTCACCAAGTCAAATACATTATGTAGTACTAAGCTTTATGATCATTTTTTTTAATTAATGATGATGTCTGAATCAGCTTGCACGCACCTCAACTAATCTCATAGACCATGATGTTAATGACTATGTAAGCTTCCAGTAACCATTATATTAACAACTATAAGGCTCGAACCTGAGATTACAGGAAGAGCAAACCCCTTAGTCTCACGCTCTTACCACTCGGTCATCTACTAGATTGTTAGTCTCACCCTCTTACCACTAGATCACCTACTAGATTGTTAGCTTTATGATCTTTTTTTTATTAACATGGATGTCCAGACCAGTTTGCACGCACCTCAACTAATCTTTTAGGACCTAAAGCTAATGATCATATAAGCTTCTAGTAGCAATCACACAGCTCAAACCTAAGATCACAGGAGGAGCAAACCACTTAGTCTCAATCTCTTACCATTAGATCACCTACTAGATGGTTCTTTATGATCATTATTGTTTTGATGGGTTGGGGTTAATGTTGATTTTCAAAGTGTTTTTCATTTTGAAATAATATTATATCAAAATAATCTAAAAACAACAAAAAAATTATTTAAAATAAAAAAAAATCATTTTTTTTCAAAAATATTTTTGAAACGCAATGTCAAACATACACGAAATATTATTAAATTAGTATTAATTAGAAATAAGTTTTTTCAATAAATAAATTTAATTATTATGATATCTTTTATATTGGTTTGTTGTATTTAAATGGATCTTCTAAACATTAATTTTGAATTTTGAATTTAAAAATATAAAGAAAAAAGGTATATTTTATATCACCCAATCCAACCACCTGAAGACAAATTATTTTATCCGTTGTGAACCGGTCGACCGCTTGGTTTTGTCCGTTGTGAACCGGTCGACCGCTTGATATGACAGTTGCATTAAAACGGCTATAAACGGCTAGTTTCTTTTAGAAACTTATAAATAGGCCTCCTGATTGCAAAACTAAGTACACACAATTTTCATATCTTATATTGAGGCAATTAGAGTGCAAAAACACCTTCATATCATCAATCCTCATTAATACTCATATTTGTGTTTAAATCTTCATATCTTAACACAAAGAGTATTTCTCATTCTCACTACACTTAGGCCCCGCTTGTTTGTTGGAAAGTGATTTCCTTTTGGAAAGTGAATTCGGGAAAGTGAATTCGGGAAAGTGAATTCTGGAAAGTAATTAATTTTAAGATTGCATTATTTATTGTATTGTTGCCTTAATCTGTGAAAAACAATTGGTATCGAGCATAGTTCTCATTTATTAAGTTTGCTTAGACTTTGAGTAGAATGGCAACTACATGCAATAATCTCCGAAATGAAGGTGCTTCAACATCTAGACCACCATTTTTTGATGGTGATGATTATGCCTATTGGAAAGCTAGAATGTCAATATATCTTCAATCTATAGATTTCGATTTATGGTTTTCTATTGAAAATGGACCTCATAGACCACTTAAAACCGTAAATGGTATTGAGATTCCAAAAAGCATAATAGAATATACTGACCTAGATAAAAAATTACTTTTTATAGATGCTAGAACAATGAATACTTTATATTGTGCATTAAATAGAAGTGAATTTAATAAAATATCTTCTTGTAAAAATGTTAGGGATATATGGCATGCTTTAGAAGTAACTCATGAAGAAACTAATCAAGTAAAAGAATCAAAAATTGATATATTAGTTCATCAGTATGAGTTATTTAAAATGTTGCAATATGAATCCATAACAAGTATGTTTACTCGTATGACTAGCATAACAAATAGTTTACATGCTCTTGGTAGAACTTACACAAATGCAGATATTGTAAGTAAGATTCTCAAATCTTTACCAAAAGCTTGGGAAGCTAAAGTGACAGCAATACGAGAAGCTAAAGATCTCACAAAATTACCATTAGAGGAGCTTATCGGTTCTCTAATGACTCATGAGATATCTATGGATAATCAAGATCAAGAAGAAAGGCCAAAGAAAAACTTGGCATTTAAAACTCTTCATCAAATTGAAAGCGAGGATAATGATGATGATGAAGATAGTAACGATGATCTTGAAGAAGATGTAGCATCTATCACAAGACAGTTTCGAAACTTTCTTAGAAAGAAAAATGACAAGAGAAAGTTCTCGAACTACAAAAAGGAGGGAGAATCAAGTAAAGAAACTTCGAGATGCTACAAATGCAACAAGTTGGGACATGTCAAAACCAATTATCCCCTTCTTCAAAAGAAGAAGAAAAATCGCTTTCAAAAAAAAGCTTTGAAAGCAACATGGAGCGATGATTCGAACTCAAGCTCTAGTGATGAAGAAGAATATGTGGCTAACATGTGCTTCATGGCAATCAAAAGCGAAAATGAGGTACAATCTTCGGATGATGAATCCGACCCTTCTTATATTGAATTACATGAACAACTTGAAAATTTGTATGTAGAATATAAGAAATTAGGTTCGAAATATAGTACCCTAAAAAGAAATCATATATGCATAATTGAAGAAAAAGAATTATTAGAAAAGAAAGTATGTGATTTAATTGACAAGAGTAGTAAAACTAATCAACTTGAAGAAGATAATAAATCCTTAAGTTGATGAGTTAAATGTAATTATCGCAAAATTCACACAAGGCTCAATTTTTTTTGAGAAAATATTTTCGAGCCAAAGAAGTGTGTTTAACAAAGGAGGATTAGGTTATAAACCTAAGATAAACCAAAAATACTTAAAGAACTACTTTGTTAAAGCCAAACAGCCTTATGATCCATATCATACATGTAATTATTGTAGAAAATCAGGACATTTGATTTATGCATGTCCTATGAAGAAAAATAAGAATGTTAAAATGATTTGGGTTCCAAAACGAACCACCCCTAACCAAGAAGAATCAACCAAGCTCAAGGAATCAACAAGAGTTGGTAAGTAAATTTTTCGGTGGACATAATTTCATTTTGGATATATGTTGTTATTAGATATTATGTTTTTATTTATCTAAAATGTTACTTTTCTTTTGTTGATGCCAAAGGGGAGAGAATATGAAAATATCAAATGCATCAATAATGGGGATAAAAATAGGAGAATATGAAAAATTTATATGCATATATATAGGGGAGAAAAATGATTTTTCTTGAAATTGCATATGATATTTTTACTTAGATTAAATTGCTAAAAATGTTCAAAGTCTCTTATGTATTGGATTATAAAATATAGGGGAGACTCAATTTTTATCTAAGTTTTTGTTTATTGTCATCATAAAAAGGGGAGATTGTTGACATATAATGTCTTACTTTGTATGCTTTATATATTTTGATGATAACAATAAAAAGAAAATGGACTAATAATATGCTTGGATGAGATTAAGCTATAAACAGGTATTATACATAGAATACATCAACAAGCATAATGGAGTACATGAAGAAGTCACTCCAGGAAGTCCAAGATGCAAGCAAGTGAAGACTTAGAATAAGTGTTCATTTTAGTGCTTTATGTAAATCTCTATTTCTAACTTGATAGCACAAATTAAAATGAACTCACACACTTCACAGTGCATGCATTAAAAGGATTTGATGATTATAGGTTTAAGTCATAATCAATTGGTTCAAGAAATTCAGAAAAGATAATTTGTCAAAATTGCCTTTCTGCATGAACCGGTCGACCGCTTGAGGTATCCGTTGTGAACCGGTCGACCGCTTGGAAGACAAATTATTTTATCCGTTGTGAACCGGTCGACCGCTTGATATGACAGTTGCACTCTAACGGCTATAAACGGCTAGTTTCTCTTTGAAACTTATAAATAGGCCTCTTAATTGCAAAACTAAATTGACAGAACTTTCATATCTTATATCGAGGCAATTAGAAGTGCAAAAACACCTTCATATCATCAATCCTCCTTAATACTCATATTTGTGTTTAAATCTTCATATCCTAACACAAAGAGTATTTCTCATTCTCACTACACTTAAACACCTTCAAATATTCTAAGTGTTATTAAGTGAGATAAAGAGATCATAGATCTTCATTTGTAATATACATACTATTGAGAGTGTATCGTTGTATTTCAAATACAATCATTGTAAGACTCTTGAGAGTTGAGTATAAAACTCTTGTTATTGGTGAGGGAACATCACCAAGAAAAAATCTTGAAAAGGATATATCTTCAAGTGGGAAAAGAAAAATCTTGAGCAGGGCATATCTTCAAGTGGTGTAAAAGTCTTGGTGTGGATTCATCAAGAGGAAATTGTAATCTTGTTGCTTGGATTAGTAAGAGAGTACAATACTTAAGTACGGGTTGGTACTTGAGTCGTGGATGTAGGCTTGCCGAACCACGTTAAAAACCGAGTTAGCAGTCTCTCTCTCTTATCTCTTTACTTTAAAGTAATTAATTTTAAGATTGTATTATTTATTGTATTGTTGCCTTAATCTGTGAACAACAATATGAAATTAAAATAAATACGATCCACAATAATCACATTGCTAGGTACGAAAACAAAATGTAAATTACACTAACTTCATAAGGTGTCATGAAATTTGAAACAAAAAAATATAAAAGAAAATTTTAAATTGGAGAAAATACTAAAAACAAAATTTAAAACAATATTGATGATCTAAATGAATATTGTTCATGAAATGAAATCATTTTTTATTATTGTTTTCTTTCTTTATTTTTTTTAGTTTTTAGTTTAAATATTTTTATTAAATTAAAATGCATTTTGATCCGTTTGAAATGAGGTTTTTGTGATGTTTTTTTTTTATTATTTTGAATGAGAGTTTTCGTTAGATATTCAAACTTTTTCAGAGAAACGGAAATTACAAGGCAAGTCTTGGAAAAGAAATTTGGAGGTTAGAATCAAAAGTGTTGTTCTTTTGTCTGTTTCTGTACTTTCTGTTAAAAGACTTGAACAAAAATACAACTCCATGATAAAGTTGATATGGATAATAAAACAAAATCTATTTATATATGGATAGATAGATCGATAAATTATACGAGTAAAAGTTTTATTTGATGTGTTATTAAATTTTAGTATAATAAATCTATTTATATATAATAAATATAGATAGATAGATAAATTATACGAGTAAAAGTTTTATTTGATGTGTTATTAAATTTTAGTATAATAAATCTATTTATATATAATAAATATAGATAGATAGATAGATTACGGGAGTAAAAGTTTTATTTGATATGTTATTAAATTTTAGTATAATAAATCTATTTACATATAATAAATATGGATAGATAGATAGATAGATAGATAGATAGATTACGAAGTAAAGATGTGTTATTAAACTAGTATAATAATGAATAATATAGTATTTATAATCCTTTTATTTTATTTTATTACATGGAAAGTGAGTTGAAATTAACGTTATAGATAGGAGTCAGGAAATCTTGGATCAAAATATGTTTTTTTTTAATATTAGTAGTTTGTCAAAAGAAATATTATAGATTTTATAAAGATATTATTCTAAAAAAGTATATAAGAGAAATCATATTGTTTAATGTTTATATAAATTATAATTTACATCCTATTATTTATATAATTATATTCAATATACTTTCCATGTTTAATCTCATCTAGTACCATTAGTTATTGTAAAATAAATAAAATATTAAATATTTTCCATTAATCTCAATTTTTCTTTATAATTAGAATTGTCATCTTAGTTGCAAATCCCTAGTAAACTAAAACAACTATCAATCATATAAATATATAATTGAAACTCTACAAAAATTATTTACATTAAATTAATTTTTAGGAATTAAAATATATCCAAAACTAAAAAAGGATTAGATTGGGTGTTCTTCACCTGCAAAACAAATCTCTTATATGTTCTTGGTAGTTGATTACAAGTATGCAACTAGTGTAAAGATGACTGATTATTCTTTTTTATATTTATATAATAGGATATTTTTTAAGTTTAATTCCTCTAGTATTATTTTTTAAAAACGTTTCTAATATGAAAAATATTGAATTATTTTAGTTTAATATATTAATATTAGAGTAAATAAATAAAATTAAAATAAATCATTTTAATATATTTTCAATTAAGAAACTCTTTTACAGAAGATAACGCATTGCTGACATGAACCTCATTACATATAAACTTCAATCCAACATAAATGTTATGAAACCAATTTCCCTAAAAAGAGAAACAAATCTCGACAGGATGCGATGAATCCAGTTTCGGACAGCTGCTGGTACTAAACGATGTAGAAATGGGTGAATTTTGTTGCCCTGCTATTATAATTATAATTTTAAATCTTATCATTCTTATTTTATTTAATAAAAACCAAGTATAAAGTGATCTGACCTATGCAAATTTGACTTCAAAAAATATATTAAAAAATAATATAAATCACTCTTATTTTATTTGATAAAAATCAAGTATAAAGTGATATGATCTGTGAAAATTTCACTTTAAAAAATATATTAAAAAATAATATAAATAATAGAGTTTCATTTAAAAGGTTAAATGTGAAATAATTATTTAACACCTAAAACCTAAGTTACTGTACTCTCTGTTTAGGAAAGGAAAGGAAAGGAAAAGATGGCGAGGATCGTGGACTTCCTTAATTTGTCTATCACTTCACCAAGAGTACAAGACAAGACAAACACATTGAGAGAAAAGGGCTCCACGTTTCCCTTCATGCACCAGCACAGAGTGACAGGCCAGGAAGTGGAGTTCTCAGTCACACAGTCGAGCACAATCAGCACCAGTCACACAATGGCACCTCAGCAACCCTGTACTACGTACGGAACAATCATGGATGAAGTGCACCCTCTCTCGATTGAGCCCAGTTGCGCGCTCCATTGTCACCCTCATCAGGTGCGAGAGGAAGAAATTTTCTCTTATCTTCTCCTCGGGTCTCATTTACCTCGGTCTCATCTCCTTGTTGCAAAAGTATAACCTCCATTCTCTAGTGCATACAAAATGGCTGTTGTGTACATCTTTGGACTCTTCTAGCTTTTTATTTATTGATATTTGGCTACTGTTCCATTTCCATGGACCCCACTAGATAGCGGAGGGGGCCTACGTGTCAGTGAATTTTGGGGTCTGCTCTCTGTATTTCTAACCCCTGTATCTTGCTCTTCGGGAGTGCAAATGCAACAAGAAAGATTTTGAGTTGTGAGACAGAAATGAGTGACAGGAAAGGGGGTCATGGTGATGATCGTGAGGATACGTTTTTTGGAGAAGAAAGGGGGGGGATTCCAATGGAGAGCCATCATTTCTCGGATGGTTTTGACAAGGAAAATGATGGAAGATCAGGGTTTCTTGATTTTGGGTATGGGAACCCTAAAAATCAGTACTTTGAGCTCAAACTCCCACATGCTGATCATGGTGATACTCAACTTGGTCACCTCGGTCCACTTGGTGACTGTGATGAAAATGATGATCCGTTTCGTGAACTCCAAGAAACTCTAGAAATCCCAACTCATCATGTGCCTCAAAATGGAACTTACCACCCTGCTGCTGTTTCTTCTAACGAGGAGGTCGGTGGGGTGGTCGTGGAGAAAGAGGAGGAGAACAACAAGGAGGGGCCTGAGCAGCAACCTCCATCTCCTCCTCCTCCACAACAAGCTCATAGTCACCTTCTCATTAGTTACACTTCTGATCTTAAACCTCGCCTTAGATGGACAGAAGACCTCCATTCATGTTTCGTTAATGCAGTCAAAGAGCTCGGTGGACCCCAACGTTAGTATATCCCCCACTGAAAAAAAATAAAGCTGTTTGGTTTCTCTATATTTTTTAAGTTATTATTTGTTTGTTTCAGTGGATGAATGTATTTTTTTTTCTAATGAAGATGACTTCATTGTGTTTTATTATAACTATTTTTTTCATTTTTAGGAGCGAATCATGGTTTTCTAAATCTTATCTCGAATAAGAGTAAAATGGATTTTTCAGAATTGATTTTTTATGAGAGATGATTATTTTTTCTCAGTGCATGTTCTGAAATATTTGGTGATTATATGATGATCTTTCTGCTGCTTTCTTTTTTCTACATTAATTTCCATCTGGAAGCTTCTTTTGATCAGCCAAAGAGGCCTAGTTGTTGATGATTCTAAGATCATCTTTTCTATTTTGTGTGTGTGTGTACTGTTAAAAAAAATCTACTCGATCGAACAATATATCCATCTGCACGCCTCTTTTGATATGCCAAAGATGACTAGTTGTTGATGATGATTTTATGATTATCTTTTTGCTCCCTTTTTTTTCTTAATTTTATCTGTCAAAGAGATAGGATTTTCATCTGCATGCAATTTTTGATGAGCCAAAGTTTTTTTGTTTTACTGGGATTCATAGTTGTTTACATCTAGATATGAAGTTTATGTGGTTGGATCTTTTTTTGATAACCTTTTGATTTTTCCTTTGTATGCACTCCTTGAAGAAGAAGAAAAATCATTTTCTGCTTCTGTTAAAGATTTCTTCTTTGAAATGTTTTTTACTTCAGTGAATTTGCCTCTCTCCTTTTCTTTTCTTTTTTTCCCTTCTGTGAGCATCATATCGTGTTTTCATCTAAAGAAAACAATTGCATAAAGCACTACGGTCTCTGTCTGCTATGTAACCTTTTCTCTCAAAGAAATGTCATTCTAATATATGGAAATTCTCCATCAACTGCGTGGCTTTCTTATTCTGTGTTCTCTTAGCACGCAGGTGATTGTCTGTGTTCTCTGTTTATCATTTCGTGTTCTGTTCTTAGTTTTTAGTTTTATCTTTAATATTGTGTAGATTAGTTTAATGAAAGCTACTGTGATGGATAAAGTTATGATGTATGATTTCTTTGAAACAAATTCAGTATTTTGTAATGCTTTGTCTCTCAATGAGTTGTTTTTATTAAATAGATGCGATTCTTGAAATATTATTGAGATCAGTTTAACACTCAAATGAAGTCATGATTTAATTATAATTATTTTTTCTATGTGTGGTATTTCATAGCATGCATGCCGTAGTAGTTCTATGGATGTGGTTTGTTAAGAATTTCTCTTAGAGGTAGTGACATGTTTGTTTGATTCTGTTATCACTGTGATGAAAATCTAGCTATGACAGGTTCTTCTGGTGGGAGATCTTTTTTGTATTAGTTAATGGATTATACGTCACACTATTGATTCCCTACTTGGAGATTTTGGTATTTCTAGTGGTTCCCATAAACTGCTTTCAGGATCATACTTGATCCTTTGCTATGCACGTGGAGCGAGCTTGTCGGCATCGCAAATTTGTTGACTTGAGTTTCAATACTAACTGATTTTTTGTGTCTTAATGTTTGTCGTGTTCTCGCAATTTTGTACTTAATCCTTTTCTATGCACGTAGAGCGAGCTTGTCAGCATCGCAAATTTGTTGACTCGAATTTCAATACTAACTGATTTTTTTGTTTCTTAATGTTTGTCGTGTTCTCGCAATTTCGATACAAGGAAATCATGAGAAGTTTGTTATTCAAAAGGTGTTTGGTGGATGTTTATGTTTATTTGATGGTTTCATAAATGTTTCCCTAGTTTGATTGGATGCTTTTAGAGAAAAATCTGGCAATTCATGGCTTGCACCAATGAGTCTTTAGCATAAATAGCCGTTATCAATTTCCCATCATTTTCCAGTTCTTTGATTTTCAGACACGTGCACGGCTTCAATTTGTGTTTCCGTTTGGTTTTATGTGTTTCAGAAGCTATTTGAGCTTATTGTTCCTAGTTTGAGTCACATTGTCAACTGAGAGTTCCTTTTGGTATTCTTTTTTCATTTTCATAATGCTGTACTAAATGGCTTAGGATGAAGTAGTTTTGATTGCACAGATGAGAATTTACCATAGAAGTCTATTAGGTGCCCTCCTTTCCATTTTTACTCCTGCCAGCTTTGTTCTTCAGAATGTGATTATTCTCATGTTTTCTCTTCTTTTTTTCGTGTTTCGGTATTTGGAATTGAGCTAATTATTACTAATTACTAGTCCCAGTCACATATTAATGTAGAGTTACTATTATTATTTTTTACTAAATGCTGATTAGGAAATGTGCAGCCATTTGTTGTGTAATTCACTATGTTTCCTTCTTCAGAAATTACTGTTTGAACTGATAAATGCTAACTATCGTATTCAGCTATAAGGTTCTTCAATACGTTTGTCTTAGCTAGCACAAGAATATAGGCTCAGAATCGCAGGTTGTGAAAATAGAGTAGAGAAGACAAAGTAGATAAGATTACCGTAAGGGTAGAAAATGACTCCAGCTTGGAACAAGATGAGATACTACTGCGAAGTGAAATGCCTTGTGAGTTGAGTTAGTAAAAGTTGATCCAACAATGAACTGCATATTTTGAGATGACAAGTTTTAGTAATAGGGAAAGCACAATAGAATCATTTGATAGTAAAAGAAGACAACGTGGGATCATCTAAACCCTGTGACCTGGTTGGCTCAATCCATATATTCTTTGGGATTTGGTTCCCATCAGACTGAGATACAGTGAGAAAAAGATAGTATGCTAAGAGTGATTGGGGTTGTTTTCTGGGTTTGGCTGGAAGGATAAGAACCCAAGGATGTATTGGGATCTTTTATGTTTCTTGAAACTCGTTAGTTTAAAGAGAATTTATACCATTCTCACCAAACAATTTACTAAATTTATTTCTACTAGAGCCCTGATACTGTCTCTGGTAGATGAATCGTGCTGTATTTTGTTTCAAATCTCTTTCAAGTATCTAACCACAATAGCTCAGGAAATATTACATCATTTACTTTCTTTATTCTATTTATACCACTTCTATTAGGTGTTTTAAAAAAGATCCCATGTCATGACTTGCGAATCATATCTGCAGAAGCGACACCAAGGTCTGTTCTGAGGTTGATGAATGTTGAGGGATTAACCATTTTTCAAGTCAAGAGCCACCTCCAGGTGTGTTTATTTCAATTGCTTGAGCTGAATGTTGGCACTTCATAATGTATTCTCCACTGTTAACATTTCAGAATAAAAGTGAAATTTTAATTTTATAATGAGGTGCTAATTTATCCATACATGATTATTGCAGAAGCATAGACAAGGCAGATATTCAGTAGGGCGATACAGCGAGCCACTCAGAAATGGTGAGTCTTTTTAGACATCACCTGGTTGATAATCTACCTGTCATTATCCAGCAACATTCTTTTGTGCTAACATTTTAGAATTATGTAAGGGTTAAATGTAAGGTATTTTCTTCGGTTTTTACGTTCGGATTATACTGGAAATAAATACATTCTTCTAAGGCTTCATTATCCTCTCTACTATCTCCCATGAGGGAAGAGGAAAATTATGATTTAATGCTCTGGTTGTTAGAAATTACCATTATGTCCCTCATGACAAGTCCATGTTCTTGTTTATTCAAACCCATGATCATAAAGATAGATTATGGGGATTGATTGCCTAATTTTCTCCTCGAGCTAATAAATTAATGAGAGTGATCCCTGATCTACCTATAAATAATAGCTTTTTGTACTCCATCTACGATTACTAGTAGGGCATAGATCATAAAATTTTGAAGTTGTGTTGTTGCTACTGTATTGGGAATTCATTCGGAGCTTGAGCAAAAATAAATTGAGGTATTTATAATATAAAATTTCCGTTGCTATGTGTATTTAGCATTTGATTATATAAAGTATATAACACTGGTGCTGTCGAGGACTTCCATAGTTGAGAAAACAGAGAGAATGTTTGATCTTTCTATGCAAAACGAAGGGTTTTCTGTCACTTTGAGTAAAGCATTTCATCATGAACCTGATATCGTTTTCTGAATGAATGAAAGGTACCTCAGCTGGTAAGGGATCCG
Organism: Salix exigua; assembly: GCA_032356905.1. Lineage (NCBI taxonomy): Eukaryota > Viridiplantae > Streptophyta > Magnoliopsida > Malpighiales > Salicaceae > Salix > Salix exigua. The sequence continues at coordinate 11,367,790 of CM063601.1, forward strand.
AAGGCCCGAGCAACTCTATGAACTTGCCCCCATCGCAAGCAAAGAAGTATGATTAGTATTTCTGTTGACAATTGGGAAAACCCTTGTTCTGCTAATATTTTGGGTTTTATTTTCATTTTGCAATCAGGCTAACAGCTCCAACTTTGTTGTTTCCTGGTGCTTCCATGTCATATATAGTCGACCCAAAGGCAAATCAAAGGTTAAGAAAGAAGATCGAGGCAGCCTTTATCTGCAGATTCAGGCTCAGGCAAGCTTCTTCTCCTTCGCTTAAGAATTATTCTGGTAATTTTTGAAGTTGAATGGATCTCACTATTCATCATTGATATTCAGTTCTAAGCATTGTACACGTGTTTGTTTGATCGATAACATAGCCTCTATGTTTGGAATGTTACATGAACAACTTGGTTGATCGATAAGCTTCCCTCTAAGTTTGTTTCTAACCAGTGTGCTGAAGGCGCAGCCCTGGAGAAAGGAAATTACCATGGGCAAGGCTTCACCGGATCGGGAAACATGGCACCGCTGATGCCATATTTTTACCAGAACCAGCTGAATGCAAGCCATGCCAATAACTCAATGGAGCCAGCCAATGCAGGTTTTTCCGCTGAGACGCCACGTGGTAGTTTCCAAACCCCAATGACAGCTCAATCTGGGACTGGGAACAGCTCCCTTCCAGGCGGGCATTCAGCAAGCTCATACCTGGAAGGTTTCAACACGCATCCTGGAAAAGGGAATTGGGCATCATATGAGGTCCCTGCAGGCAACTATTTGAATTGGGACGACACCAGCGCAAACATCCTAGCTATCGACTATGGTCGCTTCGATCCCGATGGAGGAGCTGGGACCTCTTAATGACTGGCCAGAACCAATCAATCATCGGTATTTGGATGGCTTGGCCGGATTCAAGAATTTCTTTCTACCTTTGCATCAGGAGTGGCTATGGGTAATGTCACATGCCTATATCTATAACGTAATAAACAGCAGCAAGACTGGATTGTGAATTCCTGAACATTAAAGTGCTGTTTCAGCAGTCAGTGTTGTAGTTTTTATTCATGAGGAAAGCGCTTTGAATGTTTCGAGTATATATTCCATTCACCTACAGCTGCATATTCTATTTTCCAAAGCTGGCCTCAACGTCCGGAATTTTGTTTCCTACTGAAATAGAAGGCTCTCAGCCTTGGGATTAAAGTATTGCAAAAGATCCAGATTTGAATTGTTTGTTCAGGCAAAAGCGGATCTTGCGCATTACAGGGCAATTTATCTATAGATTACGAATTTACTATCTCTAAAGTGTAGTGACATAAAAATGACAGCAGGAGGGGCGCACTCCTAACCTGCCTGGGCAATGTTCACCAATAAATATTTTCAGTTTCCTGGGCACGTTAATTACTGAAACTAAGGAAGATGTATTCAAACTGTTGAGAGAGATTTAAAGGACTTGCATTGCCTGCCATGTGCACTTCTTTTATCAAAAGAAAGAGAGAAAACAAAGTAAATCAATTACTACAACATTTCTGAAGCAACTGAAATGATCAAAACATTTAACGTACCCCAAATGTAGCTGCAAACTACTATCATGTCTTCTAACCTGGAAAAACATATGAAATAAAATGAAATATAACAGGCCTTGATGGATCCATCCGAGTCTTTAACACAGCACAAGTTGATCAGCTAGAATTTAGCAGATGCGAACCAAGAGAATTTCCTTGCTATGGAGCAGACATACAATGGCAACAATTTAGTCTATCTTTACCGATGAGAAAAGGTAATGCACAAAGTAGAACGATGTAAGGAGACCAATGGTGCCAGTAGACAGCATAATTGCAATCGCCATGATCAATGAATAGCCCAGATAGAGTATGGCTGACACGGGTCCACTTAAACTCTGTAGGTCAAAGACCAAGTAATTGATGGAGTAAAGAAAGACAAAGATAGAAACTGAACCGGAAGCAAAGAAAGCCTTCCACCACCACTGCCAATCCTCCACACAAAGATGCATGTAGGTAAGAACCACAGACACTTCAGCGCAGACAACAACTAGGAGCAGCAGAACTATCAGCAAGAAACCGAATACATAATAAAACCGTCCAAGCCAGATGCTAGAGAGAATAAAGAACAGTTCAATGAAAAGGGTCCCAAAGGGAAGGGTTCCGGCACCCAGGACAAGCACCCATGATGGCAATTTACGTGCAGGAATTTCTCTTGGTATCTGGTTTGTTCTCACTGGGTATTGAATTGCCTCGGCTCGTGTCCCCATTAATCCTCCCAAGAGAGTGAGTGGCACCGAAATGCAGAACCACAGGGACAAAAGGATAAAATACAAGGAAATAGGAATAGCACCGGTACTATGGCTTCCCCAGAGAATGAAATTCAAAATTGTTAGGATAACAAAGACAATTCCAGGGAAGAAGGACGCAACTGACCAAGAGATGGACCTCCATCCTTCTGAAGTTCCTTTGATGGTTGTCCACATGCGTACTGCAGCGTAGCCTGCAGCAATACCTAGGAAAAGATACAGGAGAATCATCCCTGTTAGCAACATTCCTCGTGAAGCTGGTGACATGAAACCAAAGGCTGCAAAAACAATAGTAACTACTGCCATCCCAGTAATTTGAACACCATCTCCAACCATAACACAGAGAAGCTTTGGGCAATCTGGTTCTCTGAACACATCACCAACAACAAGCTTCCATCCAGAAAGCTCCTCATTCATCTGTGCTTGAGCTTCTTTGTCCAATTCCTCGTACCTAGTCAAATCCCTTCTCACAGTCCTTAAGAAGATGACAAAAACAATACCAGCCAGGAAAACGATCACCATGAGCGAGTTCAAGATCGAGAACCAGTGAACACGAGCACCTTCCATCTTCAAGTATGCATCCCAACGAGATGGCCATCGAATGTCACTTTTCACAAATTCAACCACATAGGTGAAGGATATCCTCTCCTGCTCTCTTATGATTTGAGACTTGTCAAGGTCTGAGGGGCAGTCCACAGCTGGGATGTTGTCATAGATATGGTGCTTTGTCATCGCTTCAGGATCATACTTAACACTGCAAGGCACAACCACAAAACCAACAATCTCGAAACCAGATGCCTTCTTCTTATCAGATTCAGAAATCACACCCATGCCTTCTTCCCCAGTACCAATTACCTCGATACCACTCCCTTCATACTCATGAACCAGGACAGTGAACTTAAGGTGATTGATTATATAATCCTCATTACTATTTTGCGGTGTATACCCAACAGGGAAACCGGTCCACTGAATGTCAATTCCATTTTGCTTGGCATACCTCATCACAGGCAAATTATCCAAAATCATGTTCACTTGATATAGATCACGTGTTCTCTGCTTCAAAAGCTTAACCTCATGCTCACTCAAAGGCTTGGTAGTACAAAGGTAAACAGACTCATTCACATTCATTCTAAACCTGTAAGGAGAGTTATCAATCTGATCTCCCATAAGAAGCTCCCCAAGATTCTCAGCACTTTTTTTTACTCCACCATGGGGTTGGCAATAAGGGAGACTGTAGTAGCTAAAAGGAAGCTCGGTTTCAATAGAAGTTAAGGAATTAACTTTGGCAAAGATTTCATCACCGGTTGAATACGTGTGCATATAGCTACCGGGCAAATAAAACCCATTGCATGCTTTGCCCAACAAAACCAGCAGAAAGAAAGCCCAGCAGATCATGGGCGTTCTCATTTTCAATACCTGCCACTGGATTAAGCAAAACAAAACAATTTTAACTACTCGACCTAATTTTATGCCACAATGCACATCAATCAAACATGATTGGATCAGCACGCTCGCCACATGAGAACAATGGTCATTTTCAAAAACCCCACTACTCTTAGCCAACAATAGATCCATTAATTAACCCTAAACACGTTATCTATCGATACGTGCATCCTCTTAATATGGTTAGATCTGATTAGGAAGCTTTACTTTAAAAAAAAAAAGGTCCATAGCAGATCAGATAATTAGAACTGAGAAGAAATGCAGTTACTTATTTAAAATAGAAGAATAAAAACACTTTCCCAAGATACCCATACCGAATCCACCATGAAACAAGACTAGCAACGCATCACACCTAGATCTACTAAAATCCATGGGTATAGCATTAAATTAACAATAAATTAATATTCATAGGATGAAGGAGGTTTGTTACCTCAATCAGATCTAGAAAAACCGTAAGCGGTCCGGGTGGAGTGAGATCGGATCCGAACTCGGTGATGCCCAAGGCGTTACGCAAAGCGCTCACTATTTCACTCGCGAACTGGAAGATTCTTCTGTGGGTTATTCTTCTGTCTTGATCTGTGCGTGGATGAACTGAAGATGGAGAAAAGGAAGAGAGATCACTGAAATGAAGCACAAATCGTGTGCGTGTGCTATGGCTTAGGCTAATACGCGAGAGAGGGGGGGGGGAGGATATAAAATGGAAAGGGAGAAGAATGGGTTGCATACAGTTGATGACATGCCATGGAGAGAGATTGGGTCGTTACGGCTTGGCCCATTTATGTATGGTTTGGGAATTGGGTCGTTACGACGTGGCCCATTATGTATGGTTTGGGTTATCTTAATTGACTGACCGACTTGTCGGTATTCAAAAATTCTCATAAATCCCCCGACCATTGCTGAAGATTAGGATTAATTAAAAAGTTGTATTAATAATTACTAAAGGGTTTCTGTTGTTAAAAAAAATTATTATAAATTTACAAAAATATATAAATAATTATTAAAAATCTCTTTTTTTTCTATACTTTGAAGAATTACACTTGACATTCTTGGATTTATATGTTAATAATAGTTTACAATTACATTCTCAAGCTACAATAAAAAAAAAATCAAAAACAATTATATCACTAATAGCATAAATACTCACATCACACATTAGACCTACCAATGCAAAATCAATCTATATTATCAACATCCATATCCCTATCTTCTTCTCTAACAAGTAGTGTTGGTTCTTTTATGATCAACATTATATGTTGTAATATATTTGTGTTGTAGATTGTGTGTTATTTTTACGTATGTCCTATAACATCTTGGCATTCTTATCGTTACAGGAGCAACATCAACATATACACGAATCTCGTATTCGCTTTTATACATACTTAATACATGTAATATAGATGTATCATTAATAAGTATATTCTTTTTTATCTTTTATTTGAAATATCTCTAAGTTTACATCAAATACTTTGTTGAATATAAATAATATGTTTTTTAAGACATATAATCATTGTTATTTTTTTTACATACACATAGTTGTCATGATGAAAATTATAAATGGCATTTTATATCTTGTGAATATTGGAATGATTAAAATTGAGCTCTAAAAGCTTGTAATGTGATGGATATATGAGCAAAACAATGAAAAATAAATTATATTACATGAAACCATATAGTATAACATAATCAAACTCTATATTTGTAAGTGATTATGTATTATTTTTCACTAATTAAACTAAACTTTCATAGTATTTTCTTTAACATTAACATAAGAGCACAACAAAAATGCCTAATTAGGTTATGTGAACAATCAGTCACAACAATAAAAGTCAATGTTTATAAAGGTTTCTAAATAATCATGTCTAATTTGATAGGTTGATATTTATTGACTTTGCTCCTTTTTTATTTTTTTTTAACTGGGTTCTATTTTTTCTATAAGGTTATCTCAATCTTATAACCTGGATTGCGAGTTTGACAAGTTGATTTGATTTTTGTTTTTAAATCCTTTTGTAATTGAATATGTTTTTTTTATTTAGTTTCACCTTTTTACAAATCCATGTTATTTTTTTATGAATATCATCCTTTAATATTTTGTTGTTTTGAAGTTTTTTTTTTCATTTTGTTTTTTGTGATGTTATCTCAATCTCAAGAATTAAGGTTTTTTTTTTTTTATCAATTTCAATCTTCAACATTAAATCTATTGAGAATGAAGCATCATAATATTTTTTTTACTTCAAGTTATTCAATCTCACAATCCAAGTTGTAGACTTAATAGGTTATCCTGGGTTGCGAGTTATGTAAGTTACGTAAGCTAACTCGGGTGGGTATTATTGTCCCTTTTTAAGGGGTGTTTGCATTGCATTTCAATTTTTTTTAAATAAAAAATAAAAATTTTATTTTTTATTTTAAATTAAATTTTTTTGGTGTTTTTATATTATTTTGATGTGTTGATATCAAACATATTTTTTTTAAAAAATAAAAATATTATTATAAATAAAAAATACTTTAAAAAACAATCTAGACCAAACTTCCAAATAGATAGACACTTGTAATATTTTTTGTCTTTCAACATTGGATTGATTAAGAATTTAACCTTCATAATTTACTTTTATTTGGTTTTTATAGAGATATCATGATCACATAACTCAAATTCTATATTAGACAAGTTAATCTAAATCAATTCAATATATTATCATTACAATATTTTAAAAAATATTATTTAAAATTCATGAGGGTAGATAATAACGATTTGTGATGAGAGTGCCGGGGTTATACAGAATTAGAGTTGAGCCAGAAACACACAGGCAGTGGCCCAGCCCAAAGCAGAAAAGAAGCCCTCCTCTTCTGTTCGGAAATCTAAAAAAACACAGAGAATCGATCGAGTGGAATCAGCAGCGCCACCACTCCCTTCTTCAATCTTCACTCCTTATTTCCATTTGCTTCGACCCCACTTTTCAGTTTCAGGTTAGTGTTTCCGTCTTATAATTATAATGTGTGCGTTTACTAAGAGAGAAACAAATAAATAAAAAGAGTCTTAAAACTCCATATCCTTGATCCCCCCTTAAACCCTACTCGTTTTGTGGGTTGTTTTTTGGGATATTCTAATATTTTGTGTTCTTGAATTTGAAATGGGATTTCTCCTTTGAATTTTCATCTTATTAAGACTGTATAGGTTTCTGTAGAAATGGCTCTCTGTAGAAACGCCAAGGGTCCTCTTTCAAGAATGCTAGCTACCAAGCCGGTTGTTAGCTACGGACAAAGTTATTATACAGCAGCCACCGCCACTCCCTTTTATAAGTCCGCAGATGACAAAACTGCATTTAGATATGCCTTTGGAGTTCTCTCACGGCAATTTAGCTGTCAAACACCTCCTGCTGCAGCAGTCCAGATGAATCTCATTAGGCAATTGAGAGAACGGACTAGTGCTCCTATCAAAGATGTCAAGGATTCTCTTGTACAATGCAACTGGGATATTGGTAAGAGAATGAATGAAAGAGAAGTTGGGATTATGCTATTTTATTTCGTAGTCTTTTTGGTTTTGAATTTGGGATGTGGTGGGTTAATTCTTGTTTACATGTAGAGGCCGCACAAACGGATTTGAGGAAAAGAGGGAAAGCTTTGGCAATGAAAAAGGCGGGTAGAATTGCCACCGAAGGATTGCTTGCATTGGCTCAGAATGAGGGGAAGGCTGCTGTTATTGAGCTTAATTGTGAAACTGACTTTGTTGCCAGAAATGAAATTTTCCAACACTTGGTTGGTTTGTAGTTTTTTTGCTCTTTGTTGTGCTAGCCTTCTTTGGGGATTCAAAGTTGCCTCCAAGTCCTCCATGGTTAATGTTCTGGACCTTATTCTGTTATTGTGATAGTGCAGGCTTTAACTTTAGCAAAACAGGCTTTGCTGGTTGAAAATGGTTCTCCGCTGGTTTCTGGGGTCCATCCTGTAGGTCTCGAGTCTCTGGAGGTGAGATGATACTTCTTTGCTAACAATCACTTGTCCTGGTATAATTATCAGTAGCTCATACAGTGTTATCTGACTTAAATTAGGTTTTGAGTTCTCCAACATATTAGGATCTGTTAGTGAAATTGGATTTCTTGGGTGTTATGATTGAATTGAATAATTCTATCCTAATCAGGAGTTGAAGTTCAATCTTGAACATCCAAAGATAAGTGGAGATACAACTGTTCATAATGCAATTACAGAAGTGGCTGCAATGATGGGTGAGAATGTAAGACTCAGAAGGGGCTTTGTGATGTCTGCACCTTCACCTGGCGTTCTTTCCACTTACCTTCATACTAGTCCTCAACCAGGTACAGTGTTTTGGAACTGCGTTCCTTTCTTTTCAAAGAAGATTTTATTCTTGCATGCAAACATAGCACACACACCCTTGGCTCATACTCATAGAATACTCAACTGAACATGCCATGATCTCTAACATTTCATATGAGCTAGAGGGTCTGGGATACTGAAGGATCTCATTTAGCTCCCACCACCTTATGTCCATGGATTTAGGTTTGGGTCGTATTGCGGGACTTTTATCTCTTGAGATAGAAGATGGTAATTCTCCATTGGATGCTCTCCAGCGTGTTGGATCAGAATTGGCAGTGCATCTGGTAGCAGCAAAACCCCTATTCTTGACTAAGGAAAGTGTTTCCTCTGATGCATTAGAGAATGAACGTGAAATTCTTAAGTCTCAGGTAAATTATTACTTTTGAATCCATTCTGGTTCTGTCAGTAGATCTTAGAAGTCCATTTTGATTTGTTCTATGTTTCTGTTGTTAATTACTGTGATAATAGACCAGAGAAGCCCGTCTCACTTTCTTTTATTTTTCATACCTGTTTTTAGTTGTTTGTTTTTAACTTTTGAAGATCTCTTTCTGGAGTATTTTCTTGTTATATTGTAGTTCTAACCTTTTCTTTTGGGCAACATCTAAGACGTTTATAACCTAATTTAGCTTTGTGGATGCATCTTTGCTTTGAGGATTGTACCTTTTCCATTCAAGGGGTTAGTTTGTGGTTTTAGAAGTTGCATATGTGATGCTATGCACCAACTGAATCAACAGATTACTGCAGGATATTATGCTATTGGATCCTAGGCAGATGATGATATGTATAATCCAATTTGAAACTGACAAAATCAAGAGACATGGGCAGTATCAAATCTTTTGGTATGATGCATTTCTTAGGAGTTAAGTGTTATTGCATGAATATTGGTTGTGTTATGAAAAAATATGGGTTAAGGTTTTATGACAAAAAAAAGAAGGTAGATGTGGGCTGTGAAAAGTATTGATTTCACTGAAGATTGGACATCAAAGGAACTACAAATACAGAGGAAATGGCCTGCTGATTCCAAGGTTCATCTCAGTTGGGTTAGCATCAGAAAAAGATCATTTTGGAACTTTCTGTGGGCGATGCATATTTTTCTTTTTGTTATGTTTAAGCCATCATTGACCAATGCTATTTCCATCACTATTTTTCTTTGGTAATATTGCTGCAACATTATATTATGTAAAAATGATGCCTGCCAGTTCATGTTAGATTAAATATGACATAGGCCAACTACATGTAGTAACTTGTACACTATAGATAGATTGAGGCATGTGCACTATAGATTGATTGAGGCATGTGCACTATAGATTGATTGAGGCATGTTAACATGTATATTCTTCTGTTGTGAAGGATGTGCTAATGGTTATGCTGAATTTTATTTTTGTTTTGTTTTTTTGGTAGGTTATTTTACTTTACAACTGTTTTCTAATCGATTTATTTTTCCATGTAAAGATTTTAATTATTAATAATGGGTTTTTATATGTCAGGCAGAAAGTACAGGGAAGTCTCAAATGGCCATAGAGAAAATGGTGGAAGGCCGTTTGCGTAAATACTATGAGGAAGTTGTTTTGGTAGAGCAAAAATTTGTTATGAATGATACAGTGAATGTAAAGGTATTCCAGGCCACCATCTGTCTCTCTTTCTATCAGACACACGCACACACTCTGCACAAGCATGTGAATGTGTCGTGTTTGTGTGCACTCTCTCTCTCTCTTACACACACTCACACTCTGCACAAGCGTGTGAATTTGTTTCTTTGTTTGTGCATCATGTGACTTGTGCAATTGTAAAAAGAAGTGTCTTACATGTTGCCTCACAGACACTGATCAGCAATCTATCCAAGGAAGTGGGCTCACCTGTGAAGATAGGCAACTTTTTCAGAATGGAAGTTGGAGAGGGAATTCAAAGGTAGAGAATGCTTTTCTTTTACCTGGAAGAAAACATAGATTTAGTGACTAGTGAATTAGGTTTTTTTTTAAATTATGTCTTCTCCTCTCTTTGCAACTTATTTGGAATTTCAATATTCCAAAGGCAAGGAATAACCATTTTTGTACCCATAAATTTACTCAGCCTTGATGACCACGGGAAACCATCCCTATTCTGGTATGAACCCTTGAAGCTATTTTCAGAAAGCATGGTGGCGTTCTGCATGTAACAATATTACACTGTAACAGATATGGTGTGTGAAATCTGAATAGGAGCAAATAAATGTGACTTCACAATTAATACTGGTTTGTTAACACTATCGTACAGCTGTTTTCCTGTACCTTGGCTCATTATGTTTGAAGGCAGTTGAGGAATTAATAATACTGCTAGTTTTGAGAAAAATCATAAAGCCTGCAGAGAAGACCTAGTTTCTCCCCCTTTATGTTTGGTATTCTAACTGGTTTAGTTTTCAGGGAGGAGGCGTCAAGTGGAGATGAACCAGTGGCTCAGGCAGCTTGATTTTAGGAGATCTGTTCCTTTATCTGTGTAGCTCATGAAGATAAGCGATAACAAATTAAAGATGTGATTCTGAAGCTGAGGGCCATCTTGCTTTTGTAACATTTCAATGGCCACTGTGTTATGCAAGCAGATGATAATGTTAATGCAATGCCGAGTTGAATTTGTTCATGACAATTTTTGTTATTGGCCACGAGCATGAAATGCTGCTTTCTTTTTCTTACTGGATTTCGAGCTTTTATACACATACTGGGAAATTATATATTGAACTGTTAAACATTTGTTCTTTACTTGAAGCTGGCCCAAGGTAGTGTGATTGGACTTTTCTTGTGTGGGTATAGTTGAACTTGCCGAGAGACAAAAAGCCTAGCATACAGTATTTGTTTTTTACCCTAAGGTGAAAGGGGAAACTAAAAGCGAAAAAGTTAGCCCAAATGTTTGATATTTTGAAGAGGTATGATCTTCTATTTGGAAGTCTTGCTTTAAGTTGGGGCGGGCGACACACATCTATAATTGAAGCACATGATAGCAACATATTTATCTTTCCTTGCAGATGTTCTCAAGAACGGTGCATCTATACTGTTGTGGACGGTTCGTTGCCATCAACCTTTAGCCACAAAAGGTACAAAATGTTAGTTTATGTTCTATTTACGTCTAATCCTGCACATGAGCACCCATGTATTATTAGATCTGTTTGAATATGAACTTGTTACTAACTCTTTGATATCAAGCATGGATGCTTGTACATAGGCTAGATGACCTTGAAGTATAAATGCAATAATCTATAATTTTAAACCAGCACATGGTCATGGAGAGCCACTAAAGATTTTTTAACTACTAAAGAGATGCGAGATGCTTAGAGCAAGTCCAACGGGAGAGGGATCTCGAGAGGCCTAGGCAAATTTTTTAAATTTTGGCTATTCTTGTTCAATTTATTGTCTCCAACGGGAGAAGCATCCCGAGAGGCATTTTGCTTTTCATTCAACCGGGAAGGCATTTCTACATATGGAAGGATGGAGAGCTAAATTAAAAAAGAGCTGTTGGGATTCAAGGAATTTTACCGTTGCGTTGCGTTGCATAACATACAACAACAACAATCAGCAATGAAAATCACAAAATCACAGTTCAAAAATACACATAATCAAAAATCACTTGGCAGCCAAAAACACAACAACATTCTTTTTCTTGCCAACCAATTAGAATAAACAAAACAACACAACAGATTCAATTTCATGTGAATAAAGGGGTTGGGAGTTGAGTTGATTTTGGTTGAGATTTTAATTATATATAGGACTAAAATTTTTTGGTGGTGGTGGAGGAAGAGGGAAAAGAGGGAGGACGCAACAGAGGGAGCCGGCAGCTGGAGGGGAGTAAACAGGGGGTGCTGGAGGCGGGAGAGGGAGGGAGGGGGCGACACTTAATTTTATTATTATTATTATTAATTATAATACATAAAATAATAATTATACAAATATCTTACAACAATTCAATGATACTTTTGTTGAAATTAAGGTAGAAAAAAAATAAGACAGAAATATTATGTTAGAGCAACAAGCTTGAATGATTAAACAAAGGCAAGAGAAACAAGAAATAAATATTATGAAGATGGATACTTCTACATTGGATCCAATTTTTGCAACGTATTTTCAAAATAGAAAGTTGGAAATTATGGCAAATAAGAGTATTAATTTGATTGAATTATTTGTAATGAAATGTATGCTAATTAATTATGTTTGAACTTATTGGTTATTTGTTAATGTGTTCAAATATTGCGGATCTTTTAATTATAATTAAATTCATTCATTTATTTATATATATTTAAATATAAATATAAATAATAATTTCACTATTGGAGAGTTTTTCAAAAGCAATTATTTAATTATATAACTTACTTCTATTAATTGTATAATTAAACTATATATAAAATAATTGACTTTTATTTAAAATAAGATAAAAAAAATGGTTCTCCAAAATGATTTTTACCATTGGAGAACACATCAACAAAAAAAACTATATATACACTATTCAAATAGTCATTTTAAAGATTTGGCTCTCCAAAATAATTTTTATAATTGGAATTGCCTTTAGTAAACAATAGTATTTTAAAGGAAAAAAGAGCAATAAAAACCAGATGTTTTGAGTTATTAACTTGACAGGATCCAATAATATTGAGTAATGTAATGTAATAATCAGATTTAAACTATAAACAACGCCAGCAGACAAACTGTATAGAAATCATTTTTTTTAAACTAGTTCAAGGTGGATTAAAAAGGGGAAATTACAAGCAATGGCTACCCACCCGTAGCGAGCAATAGACCTTGAAGGGAAAGCCCCCTAAAAAGCCCACAAGAAAACAACCAATACAAAGCAACATCAAAATTGCTCGACCCCAATCTAGAATACCTCTGAGCTAAAACCCCTTCGACCCAGAACCTAAACTTCATTGTTCATCCCATTTTCTGTCGAAAAGAAGATCCAGCAATGATGCGTTAGCCCAATTTCCGCAAATCTGAACTTGGTCCCAAGTCCCAGTCCCCTGCACACCCTTCATCTTCCAAAACAAAGCTTGACCATGACAAGCAAATGGCCCAGCCGAAAATCCCGAGCCCTGCTCTTAAGAAATGACCCGCAATCCTATTTTAAGCCCACCCGACGCAAGCAATAGCCCAGGCCAACAACCACAGGCCCAAGCTGTGAAAATCTGGGTTGAGAATAACCTCGACTCTTCTAAATTGGAGCCAGTAAGGACCCCGCAAGCCTAATCCAAACTCACTGCACTTCCCATTGACGACGAATTCCACTTGGCGGATCCCGATCTTCCCTTGTGTTGGCCAACTTGTCTTGAATCAATTGAATAATATCCTCTGTCATCTTCCTCGAACTACCATATTGTCTGGTCATGAATGCCCCTGTTTCTCTCCGCCACAGGTGATAGATAGTAGCCGCCAAAGCCATGCCCATAATCCTAGCTTGAGGACTCGAGTCATACTCGATCGAAGCCCATTCCCAAGGGAGATGCGTCCACTGAATTTGAGCTTTATGAGTAATTGCACTCCACACCTCTTTTGAGTACATGCACCTGAAAAATAGATGGGTATGATCCTCCACATGCTCATAACACAACATGCAAGGGGTTGGGGAAGAGGTCGGTTGTGAACTCGGTCCATCGTCCTAAGTCTCCCTTTGATGCAAGCCACAAAACAAAGGCATGCCGCGGATGTGCCATTTATGCCAAATGAGATTTCCGTCCTTGCTTTGGGGCCTTCGGGATCGAAGGAAATCCCAGTCGCGTGGAACCGAACAGACCCCATTAGCACTATGATCCCAGAGCATATACTATCTCGCTCGATATCTATTTGGGTAGAACGCAATGGACTCCCATGTTGCTTGCAATTGAACACTAGTCCTTGGGAAATTCCAGTCATCCCCTCAATGATATCTCGAAACCATAGCATTGCTCGTATGACTCGTTGTCTGTTAAGACTCTCATGAGGAATTTGTCACTAAATCTCTCCCCATTTGGCAACCGATAATCATGCCAAAGGTAGGTGTCATGGCCATTACCGATAATCGTTGAGAAGTTGCCACGGACCAGCTCCCTAGTTTGCAAAACTTTACGCCAAACCCATGAAGCATTTGCAGGGATGTCTACAGACCCACAACGATTTGCCCCTAAGGAGGTTGACTTTCACCCAAGAGATCCAAATTGAGTTCTTATTGATCGCGATGTTCCATAAGCGCTTGATGGTAGTCGCAGTATTCCATTCCTCTAGCCGCTTGATACCTAAGCCACCTTCATTAACTGGAATACATATATCCTTCCAAGCCACTTTGGCATCTCCACGGCCAATGACGCCTCCCCAAAGGAAATTCCTTAACAATTTCTCAATCTGCTGAGTAATGAAGGCCGAAAGCATAAACTTTGTGGTCCAAGAAACTTGGATTGAAAAAGGATCGCTTTAATTAATTGTAGTCCGCTCGCATATGATAAAGAGGATGATGTCCATAGCTTAATTCAGGTCGAGATTCTCTCTATTAAAGGAAGACAATTAGACTTGGTCAACCTCTTTGTGATCAGCGGCACCCCTAAGTAGGTAATCGGCGGGGACTTCTTTTGCATCCCCAAACTCTCAATAATCTCCCTCTGCACTTCCAACCCAATTCCTGCCATGAAAAGGTGACTTTTACCATAATTAATTGATGACCCGAAATCCTTGTAAATTCTTCCATTGCATCCTTTACAATTCTAGTCGATTGCAAATCCTCGTGATGTAAAAGCATTAGATCATCAAGAAAACACAAGTGCGTGGTAGCAGTTTTAGAACATCTCCAATGGTATTTAAAGGTCCGATGGTTGCTTGCCCTTCTCAAAATGCTCGACAACCCTTCCATGGCTAATATGAAAAGGTACGGAGATAATGGATCCCTTGACTGAGCCCCTGGTGGCCTTGAAGTACCCAAATAAACCTCCGTTCATTCCAATAGAGAAATGAGGGAAGTTATGCACTCCTTTATCCATCCTACCATGATCGGAGGGATTTTGATTGCCTCTAATGCTTGCAATAATAAAATCCCAAGTGACGAGTGTCGAAAGCTTTCCGGAGGTCTACTTTAATCGCGCATCTCGACGCCCCTGTCAAGATGATAATTATGCAGCAGCGATTGGGTCATCCGAATAGCATCATTAATATTCCTCCTCGTTATGAAGGTCGCCTCGCTTCCGGCCGATGACTTGGCCTGCATAAGACCGCAACCTCGCACACTAGAACTTTCAAAATGCACTTGTAAATAACATTACAACAAGAAATTGGTCTATATTCATCCGGACCACTCGGATTCTCGGTTTTAGGAATCAGCACCATACGCGTAGAGTTAACACCCTTTGGCATACGATTACCGAGAAAAATTCCTTCACTCGTCGCTAAGAAATCGGCTCCTGTAATCTCCCAAGTCTTTAGTTCTACCATCAGCTGAACTGCTTTTCAACGCCATCCTTAAGAGAAATAAATTGTAAGGTAACAGATCGGATAAGCTCGAATCTAAAGATAAAAAACAATGTCTGAATTAAAGAAGAACAGAGATGCTTACGGATCGCATGAAGATGCAGACAAAGAGGGAGATCTCGATCTCCGTAACTCTGTGAATGTTGAACAAGTAATATTACTAACTATTCACTAGTGGTAGTGGTAGTGGTAGTGGTGGGAAGGGGTGCTTGCAGGCCTTAAATTTTTTTTTTTTACAGATCCACGAAACACGCCTCTCTTTCTTCAAGTTGTTACTGTTTGTTATGACATTTTATTACAAAACAAACAAGAGAGATGGTTCGGTTCCAAAATCGTAAAGGTGATTGTACCCATTTAATTTTTCTCTTTTAGATTTAACTAGTTAAAATTGTTTCATTAGAGCAAATAATTTTTATAATTATTAAGATTAAAATAATTAATAATACATATTAGTTCAAAATAAAATATATTTTTAATACATTCACAATTTGATATAATGGAGCATATTAAAACATTTTATTATAACAATAGCGATATCAAATCTTAGTATAAAAATTATCATTATTATTATTATTATTGTCAAAATGATAAAAATTATTGAATTATCCCGAGAGAAAAAATCAAAAAATTAACAAAATAGTAAGTATGAAAAAAATTAAAATTGTTGTTGTTGTGTTAATGTTGAAAAAATATTAAATAAAAGACTAAAAATAATAAAAACTTTAACAAAAGATCAAACAAAGAAATGATAAAAGAAAAATAAAAATTATCGAGTAAAAAATTCATTTGAATTGAAAATAAAAAAACTAAAAAAAGAACAAAGAGAGAAAAAAAACAGAAATATCAATTTTTAAATGATAATAGACTCAAACTATAGTTTAAGAGCTAATTTTTAAAAACAAATACAACATAAAAAATAAAAATAAAATAAAAAATTAAATACTAAAGCTAAGAGCACACTTATACATATATGGAAAAATAGAAACTATTCTATAAATATAAAAATGAAGGGATTAAAATAAAAATTAAAAGTATAAGGGTCGATAGAAAAATCAAATATATTATCAATTTCAACCAAATGACAAAATTGGATAAAAATAAAACTTTTGTATCGAATATATTAATGTATTTAAACTCAATCCAAAAATTAAAAGAAGAAAGACGAAGTGAAACCTTAATATATAATTAATTTCAATTGAAGGACCTAATTAAAAAAATTAAAACTTATATAACAAAAATAAGGATTATATAAAACAATTAAAAGTGAAGGGATAGAAATGAACAGTACCATAAACTTGTGGCCTCTGTTATACGTTAGCGCTGTGGAGAGAAAAAGGAAACAAATAGTTCGACTAGCCACCGTCACAACTCCGACAACCCTTTGCTAAAACGTGTCACACCATGAAGAAGAAAATACGACAAGACATTGGTTGACACGCTAAAAACTCATTTTTAACGGCCAAAGTATGTCGTGGGTTTGAAGTTGAATATTGTCAATCTGTATGTAACACATTCTCGCAAAGTATTGGGCAAGGAAAAAAGGTCAATTACTAGAACACCTGTACATTCAAATCTTATTTGAGGGCGAATAATATATAGTCATTTTCAAAAATGTGAAATTCTCGTACCCCAATCTGAGTCCGCTTTTGTCTTTATCGAGGTGTATCTTAGTATTATGCGATTCCAAAAATATATCAAATTCCAATGGCACTCCTCCCGCTTACATCCATTTTTTGTTTTTATCGAGGACAAAAATATTATTTTATTATGCAAACAAATATAAAAAATCAATGAAATGGTGAACTAGCTTAAAAATATACTATTATAATCCATAGTGTTTTCACTCACATGCTACAGATGAAATTATTATTTTGCAAACAAATATAAAAATCAATAAATTGGTGAACCGACCCAAAAACATGTTATTGCAATCCATAGTGTTTTCACTCACCTCCTATAGTGAAACTTTGACCACTTTTATTTTATTTTATAATAATTAAGGAATTGAAAATGGTTTCATATATTTATAAATAATAAATATTTTTTAAAAATATTATAGTATCAATTCTTCAAAAAAAAGAGAACAAGAAACAAGCTCATGGTTCTCTTGGCCTAAAATAAATAGGACAACACTCATTGAGTGTCACGTTTAATTTGACCTCGAAAACTTAGGGTTTTTTGTATTGTGGTTGATGTTGTGGTTGAGATTTAAAAAAATAGTTTCATTAAAAGAATTTTTAGATGTGGTTTATAATTGAAATTGAAGTGTTTAATTAAAATTATAATTCAGTTTGAAGTGGATTGTGATTATGATAAGGGAGAAAAAATTAACATCATACCATCATGATTAACATGGTAAGCCAAATCTCCACAAGCTTTAATCGAGTTGTTCATCAAGTAGGAAAGATTTTTCCATTTAGAGCCATTTTATTCCAAAAACTTTTGAGACATATCTATTCAAAATAACATGAGCAACTAAACACCAACAACTTCATACATTTTCTCTTAAAGAACATAATAAGAGGCACAATAGCAGCAACAACTTACCACCACTAAGATCTTTTGGAAGTAGTAATCCTTACCTTGCCAGCTCTAATGTTCCCCATTGCCACTTCACAATGCAAAGAAGATCACAAATTCAGGATTGTTCATATACATTTTTTAAGATCTTGACAAGAAGCATGGGAAAATGGAGTCAACAATTGGTAAAACAAAACAGTAAAAAACAACAAAAGTCTGTAAAAGTAAATCATAATCACAACCAATCAAAAAGCAATTAATAGTTGTTTTCCTCAACTAGTGTTTTGTTGGTTTTATTTTGTGGGTTCCATACAAATATTTCAATGTATTTTACATAACCAAACACTAATACACCATTTTTTTCAAACTCGGTTACAACCACAAAGACAAACACTCATAATGTATTGTTGTCTACCTTTTGTATCTTGTGGGACGCCATGAACTTTATAAATTTAATAAAGCATTTTTTGATTTAATGGTGAGTTGTGCATATGGATATTACTAAGTTGTTTTTCACTTGTCTATAAAAAATAGATTAGAAATAGACATGTATCATGTAATGGAATCATAATTCCTATATATATATATATATATATATATATATTGAAAATTTAACAAGACTCGGTAGAGCATCATGTCATGAATTTGATTTAAAAATATTGATGTATTAATAGATTTCTCTTGTTGAAAGATTAGATAAAACATTATTGTTTTTATTCAATCTTCAATGATATATTTTTAAATGGGATTGCAAATTGATGTCATTTTATTTTATTTCCAACTATTTCAATCAAAACCAATAAATACAAGTCTACAAATATTAATAAAAAAATTTAGAAAACACTTCAAACTAAAATCATGAAAACATGGACCAACAGGTGTCACGCAAAAATCAAGGAAACTTTGCAGAACATGTACCAATTAAAGAACAAAAACTTAAATGAAAACAGACTATAACAGAGACATGATATCCCTATACACTTCACTAAGCCTCTACAGTTTGACTTGGCCTTCTTTGCCAAGAAGCCTGAGCTCCTGGCCTCCTTGTGACTTCTATATAAACTTATAGAGCAAAAATATAAATGAGCAATATATACCACTTGCCCTCACCTCCTCTCTTGTTTTTCAAATATCCTATGATTTTTGTATGTCACCCCAAAATACCCAACACATGTTTCCATTTTAATTATCAAATAAGAATATAATATAAATTATGGTTAAAAATATTTTTCTAGAATAAATGCACTCCTAATATCTAAATATTTTTTAATGTGTTTGTATCTTCTCCGACCTGCAATATATCACAACACGATACAATAGTTGATAGTTTTATTACTACAAGTCAAAAGATACGTGAAATCGTATTGATAATCAATAATTTTATTGTTTATATTATTGTTTTATTTATAAAATAGCTAGCAACATACTGTTTTTTTCTATCTTTAAGAAAATATTTTTTGAATGATGTAGAAAAATAATAATTTCAATAAACATGTACATTGACTTACTTTCTATACAAGATACAAATAGAACAAATATTAGTGTGACCTAAAATTACTAAGGAGGTGTTATTTTTCCTTCCAATTTATATTCTGTATGTCAACTATTTGATTTTGCTATACAACTTGAATAAAAAGTTTATAAATAATTCAATTAAAGATATAATATAAAAATGATATGATAAAATTTATGATAGATTGAGACTTTTTACATTTATATGATAGAAGATATTTTTTAGATCTCACCTAAGAGAGTATTCACACTTATAATCGTGTTGATATATATATATATATATATAACATGTATTATAAAATGATAAATATTATTTATATGTGTATATGTTTATATCAACAATAGCGCATGTATGTGATATTGTATTAAAAATCTAAATGTTCTATAAATATATTTATATAATATATATATATATATTTCATGTCAAGTTTAATTTTTCCCATTTCCTATACATTATTGATTGAGTCTAAAATCTTATATATTCTAATTGAGTGGGATTGATATTTAGAAGGTCATAATTAAATCATCATTTATATTTTAAATAGTCCATGTTGTAATGATATATAATTTGATATAGTAACAATAATTATCTCTTCAAAATATTTTTCATTAGGAAATGTATTAAAATAATATTTTATTATTATTTAAATTTTATTTTTGATAGTAGTATGTAAAAATGATATGAAAATATAAAAAATAAAAAATCATTTTAAAAATAAAAACCCTCTCTCGCACAGTGGCTCAACGACGGCACAACCTCCAACTAGGGTGAGTATTTTCAGTTCGGTCCGGTTTTTTGTCAAAAAAGTAACCAAACCGATTTTTTTAAAAAAATCAAACCGAAACCGAACCGAATCTATTCAAAACCGACCACTTTCGGTTCGGTCCGGTCCGGTTTTTTTGGTTAAAAAATTCATAAAACCGAATTTGGTTTTTGGGCCTTCTGATGGGCTTTTTGATGGGTTTTCTAATAAATTTTCTGATGGGCTTGAAAAACTATTCTCATACCAGAACCCAAAGTATTTTTAAATTTTTTTTGCAACAAATACAAATATTAATGTATTGAATTGTTAATATAGTGTTTATTAAGTTTTTTTTAACCTTTATAATACTTTTGTTTTGTGTAATTTCGCATGATGAGAAATAATTAAAACTACACAAGTGAACAAATTTAAATTTAAATTACAAAAAATGCCTTCAAAGGGCTTCAAAATAAGCAAGAATCATAAAAAATTTCAAAAAATACACTCAGTTTTGAACTAATTATCATCCGTTAGTAGAAAAGAAAGGAGAGGAGCTGCGGCAAGCATCGGTTGTTGCTTTTGCAGCTACCGCGATCGCAGCCTTCAACTTCAACCTCCTCTTTGCAAGGGATCGGCAACAATGGTCCATGTCCATCCAAGTCCCATGGCGCTTCTGCTCCCAACTATGTGCAATTTGAAGATAGTGACGAGGAAGATGAAGAAGTCGATTCTCACAACTGCATGGAAGATGAAGATAACGCCTCAAAGTTTTTCTCCTTTTCTCCTATGTCTTATAAGGGAGTCGAAGCATGTGTTTTAATGCATGAAAGCCATGCCCACTTTAGTTCGCAAGAAGGTGAAGGGGTTATCGCTTCTAGGCAGTGGGGATGATGGGACTCCCCCTCTTGCTAGAAGGTGTCGAGACCGCTACATTTCTAGGTAGAGGGCTGACGGGATCCCTCCAAGAAGACAGGGCACAAGATGGATAAGGGTAAGCTACCTCAAGGTGATGAGAGCGGAATGGACACTATGAGTAGCTCACTGACGAGAATGAGGCAGTGGGGAGTAGCATGAATGACAACACATCCAGGAGTAATAATGGGTCAAACACACCTTCCCCAACGTCAAAAACGTAAAGGGAAGAAGAGGAGGGAGGTGTCAAGCCTCCAGTGAGGTTTCGGTTCTTCTTTTATCATTTTAATAATGGTTGCCATGGGATGCTTTGGAATGTAAGGGGAATTAACAGTACCTGCAAACAATTCGTTATCCAGACATGGATAAATCAAAACAAGGTAGATGTCTTTGGTATCTTAGAATCTCGGATTAGAGCAAATAATATGGCAACAGTTTTGCCTAAGATTCTTCCCTGTAACTGGGAAGCTATGACTAATATTGGGGACCACCCTAATGGTCGGATTGTGGTTGGTCGAACAGCTAACAAAATTCAGCTTAGACTTGTGGACTCTTCGTCTCGATGGTTGACATATGATATTTACAATCACCAAAGTCTTACAGGGATGAGGCTCACCTTTGTCTATGGGTTCAATGATTATGGGGGTCGATCGACTCTGTGGAATTACATTAACCGGGCAAGTGAGGAGAACACAAACATTCCTTGGGCTATTATGGGTGATTTTAATGCAATTCTAAGGCCTTGTGATAGAAGTGGTGGAGTTAATGATTGGCAGAGCCACCGTGAGGATTTCCAGGATTGTATCTCTCGATCTTCCCTTCACAGATTCCTTATAACGGTATCGAGGCTAAGTTGGCATAATGGGCGGACGGGAGGAATACAATTATGAGGAAATTAGATTGGGTGTTTGGCAATTTGACTCTATTAACTAAATGGCCGACCGTGAGGGCTTCTTTTCTTCCCAGGCATAATTCGGATCACAGTGCTATGGTTTTGGGTATGTAAGCTTTGCAGCCAAGGGAGAAATCTTCCTTCAAATTCATGAATCAGTGGGCAGACCATGGGGACTTTCAAGGGATTGTGCAAGGAGTCTGGAGGCGCGCATTGTTGGTAATCGTATGTTCCGATTGACTACAAAGCTCGCCATTTTAAAGCAGACACTGCGGGTCAAGCATCGGAGGAGCACGAGTCATCTCTCCTTTAAGGTTTTCCAGGCTAAGGTTCGAGTGGAGCGAGGCGCAGATCTGAGCTTGATTTAAACCCTTCAAATGACAGTCTCAAGGAAATTGAAAGGCGTAAGCGAGAGTGTACATGGAGTCGAGCCGGAAGAGGAGGCCTTTTTAAACAACGCTCCGGATTCGATGGCTCACCTTGGGTGATCGGAATACCGATTTTTCACGGATCTTTAATTCACGGGAACTCAAGGAATGTGATTAGTCGCTTGATTGATAATGAAGGTAATGCACATACTAGCAAGCAAAGATATGGGAGACCTTGCAGATGAACTATTACAGGTCTCTCCTTCATAATCCATCTCCGGACCATAATTATAATGCTTCGAGCTATACAAAAAGCTATCTCGGAGGAATCCAGGCGTCTCTAATGGCTCCATTTTCACGATAAGGAGATCAAAGATGCGCTCTTTCGATTCCGGACTCTAAGGCTCCGGTCCAGATGGGTATACAAGCTTGTTTTTCAAAAAGACTTGGGAGATTACAGGAGCCGATTTCTTAGCAGCGAGTGAAGGAATTTTTCTCGGTAATCAGTATGCCAAAGGGTGTTAACTCTACGCGTATGGTGCCGATTCCCAAAGCGAGAATCCCAATGGTCCGGATGATTATAACCAATTTCTTGTTGTAATTTAATTTACAAGTGCATTTCTAAAATTCTAGTGTGCGAGGTTGCGGTCTTGTGCAGGCCAAGTCATCGACCAGGAGCGAGCGACCTTCATAACGAGGAGGAATATTAATGATGCTATTCGAGATGACCCAATCGCTGCTGCATAATTATCATCTTGACAGGGGCCGCGAGATGCGCGATTAAAGTAGACCTCCTGAAAGCTTTCGACACTCGTCACTGGGATTTTATTATTGCAAGCATTAGAGGCAATCAAAATCCCTCCGATCATGGTAGGATGGATAAAGGAGTGCATAACTTCCCTCATTTCTCTATTGGAATGAACGGAGGTTTATATGGGTACTTCAAGGCCACCAGGGGCTCCGTCAAGGGGATCCATTATCTCCGTACCTTTTCATATTAGCCATGGAAGGGTTGTCGGGCATTTTGAGAAGGGTAAGCAACCATCGGACCTTTAAATATAGAAATCATTTGGCAACAATTAGCTATAACAAATGAGTTGTTGATATCATACTTGAAAGGTGAAGAGAGAAAAGATCGCTGAAGATTTACCATCATTTTACTATGGACATCGCCCATTAGCAGAAGAAAAGCTTGTTGAGACAATTTAAATTGGTGTTTGACTTTACGGTAACTTCTATGGTTGAGGTTAACCGCAGAACCAAGATATTTGGTTAAGCCTCAGTTTTGGAAAATCATCTTTTTCACCCCCAAAACAGAGCAGCTTAGTCACTTCTATTTGTGTTTTATTTATGTGTTTGTTCATCGACTCATCTCTCTCTAGATCATGCCCCTGAAGCATTGTGTAGATAGTTTCATTGGCAGTCAGAATCTTAAATGCAAGCATTGTGTAGATAGTTTCTGGGTTTTGCTTGATTTATATCATTTCCTTAGTTTTATTGATTATATGCCCCTTTAGCTTAAAGTTAATTGATTAAAATAATTATAATAATAATAAATTATAATTTTTTTTAATTATTCCAAAACATAAATACAAAATAACAGGAAGTACATATTTTACAATCTTGTCACAATATAAAAATAAAATAATATAAAGTAGATATTTTACAATCTCAGCACGTGTACTTTGAATTGAATTGATATTTACTTACTAATAGTGATTTATTAATTATTTCTGTAATTAAAAAAAAGATTTTATTTTTATTTTTAGATTTAAATCATAGATTAAATATTGAAAATTATTAAACTTTTAAATTTATCAAATCAGTATAAATAACACAATAAAAGTTTTGTTTTAGTAATATATAGCTCAAAACACCCTTTTAATTAAACAAATAAAAACTATAAATATGAAAATCATAATAACTAAGTATATGAGATTGTTTTTATTAAATCTTAAATATAATCATAGTTTTAATTAAATATTTCAATTTCAACTATGAATCTCAACTAAAATTAATTTTAATAAAATTATATTTTTTTAACCTCAGCAACAATTACAATATCAAATAGTACTTTAAATCTGTTGCAATCTTCTGCTGCAAAAGATTGCATGACGAGATGGAAAAAAACACGTCACCAGAGCAACACTCCGTAAAAGAACACTGAAAAAAAGGAAGTGAGCGTCATTTCATGTTACAATCAATTTAAAAATGTCAAAATGTTCTACCCTCAGTTAAGTGGGCGGGACAGCATATCTGTGCCTTGGTGAACAGTTTTTTCATGTTCTTCCATTATAATTTTTTCTCAATTTTGGGAGTTGGTTCGATCTCTAGCTTCATCACAGGAGCTATCGCTGCTGTGTGTGTACCTGTGATGGCCATCAAGCTGCTTCATTATCTCAAGAGAAACAAGAGAAGAAGACTAAGAGGTCTATCTCAACCCGTACATGTCATTTCTTACAGAAAAATACAATAGAGCTTTTTCACACAGTGCTTACAAGGAGTAGGAGATGACTGGAAAGGGGGGGAGGGCTATTCCTATCCCCAGACTGGTAAGAATGAGCTCTAATGAAATTTAAGGCTGGTCAAGACATTGTTGTTGACAGGATCAGCCAAGTGATCCAGGAGGTTCTGGTATGGTCCCACTCCAGTCACGAGACCTTGAACGAAGTAACCCAAGATGGCCAGCATAGCCAGCCTGCCGTTCTTCACCTCCTTCAACTTCAGCTCTTTCAGTGACTTCTCATCTTTCCCAAATCCAAGTGGGTTAAACAAGGGTCCGCCGGGGTAGGCTGGTTCTCCGGACCCACCCAAATACTTCTCAAATCCCAAGAAATACTGCTTGCCCATGGAGCCTGGATTTGCCCAGTCCTGGAGTCTCCTGTGCTCTGCGAATCCCATGAGTGCCATCTCAAAAACAAAAAGCGTGTATGGATCTGCCCAGTAGCTGTATGTCCCGGCCGGCGGGATAACACCGGTCTTGAACCAAGGGAGGGCGGTCTCTGGAGGTATGAGGCCAGCCTTTCCAAGAATCTCCGGTACAATGGCACCAACCGCCCCCAGCATGGCATACCGTCCGTTAATGATCTCGCCGTAGGCTAACCACTTTGGCTCGATGAACCCTCCGGTGCCTTCAGGGTCTGAAAGTCCAAGTGGATCGAATCCGAAGTCACCTGGAAGGCTGTAAAGTAGAAAGTTCGAAGATGAAAATTGAATTAGAAGCCAAATTAACTTTCGCGATGATCATCCGTGTATTATTGATTTTATATCCAATCATGATATACCTGCCATCCAAGTAAGACAGACTTTGTTTCGAAGCGAACCAGAGCTGCCTGTCTGCTCCTTGCTGAAAAAGATCACGCAACACGAGAGTTGACCGAGAATTACTACATGATCAGCCATAGCCTCTGCTGAATATCTGTAAATGAAACCAGGGAAAGAAGCGGATACCTTAACAGGGGGAGTAGAAGCTGCTCTAACAACGAAAGAGCTTTTCCTTGAGGAAACAAATGTCGAATGGGTTCGTCTTGCTCCTATTATTTTCCTTGCAGATTCCACTGAAGAGGTAAGAGATGATGACACAAGTGCTTGTGTTGCCATTTTTCCTCCTTCCCCTTCTTCTTCTTCTTCTTTTTTGGTGCACCACCACCACACAAGAATGGCGCTGATAGACTGCAACTCTCGCCTGCAATGAACAAAACGAGGGGGGAAATGAGGGCCAAATCAAGGTAAACCACTACTTCTGGGCTTGGAATCTTGTCTGGCATGAGATGTGACCCAACATTTAGATTAGGTTGGGATCTGGTTGTCCAACAGGGAATTCACACGTGGATTGATTACTTGGATAATGGATATTGTCATCGCTGTGTTGGTGGCGTAGAAGCTCCTTTGCCACGTGGATGCCTCGGGATCCTCAAAAATCTTAGATTATCAGATGGGCAATATCTTCTCAATCCCCCCCTCCATTTTTTTTTTTAATAAACTAAAACATCATGGGCTGGAAAGCCCATAATTGCTTGCCTGAGTTATAAAGCTAGGCCCGTTTAGTACACTTGTAAATTCCGTCCATTTCACTTCACTTTGAAGAACTCTTATATCTCATATCATTTTAAAAAATAAAATAAAATTCAACTCCCTGTAACACCCGGCTTATTACAGATTTCACTCCTAAACTTCAATCGAGATATTCCAGTTACATTCTACTCGTTTTGTTTCATGAATATTTTTCTTTGGTTCTTTTTTTAATCTATAAATTTATTCTTTTAAGTCTTGATTTCTTGAACATTAAATTTCATAGTTTATCATATTTTTTTATAGTTATATTAGTCTCATGACCTATATTGCGAATTTAAAGGATTTACTCAATTGACTCAAATTTTTTATTGAAAAATGCATGATTTTTCTCTGAAATTTAAGAAAAATCCAAAAAACATTCAAAAAAATTCCTCACTTCAAAAATATATTTTATTTTCATGCATGTAGTCGAATTCTAAATATTTTTCATGTATATTTTCTAAAAGATAAAATCATGTTTCTGTCATGTTTTAAAAATACAAAATGGATATCATAATTAATTTATGACTATGCATTAGGGTTTGATCAAAATACCAAAAATCTCATAATGATTAATTTGTATAATTAAAATTTAGAGTGTTGGGATCAAGTTGTAGATTTTAGTATTTTGAGGTATAAAATTACATTGTAAATGTATTTTTTTTAAGTATCAAAGATATAAAATAGAAAATAAATGTGATGCTAAATTTGGACCTAATAATAGTTAGGATTAACCCAATAAGATAAAAACTTCCTCACAAAAAGATATTTGTTTTGAACTTTAGATGATACCAACAAATAAAAATATATTTTAGATTAACAATCAATTAATGATGTAGTTTACTATAGGTAAGATATAGTAATGTGTCTTTCCATTACATATTTAATCTTTTCACCTGGACTCTTGCAGAGTATTAGGTTTTTTAATAATTATAATACTAAATGGCGACTCTTGAACTCTATAATCATAACTTTATAATTAAACTCAAAACCCTTTCGATTATAAGAGGCAGATCCACCATTCAGTGTCATGCACATCACGACACCTTGTAAAATAACTTGATAATATCCCCTTGTCATTTACTGACCTCATAATTGGTTCAGATCAAATTTAGCATGACACAATTCTTCTCCTCATCCAAAGACTTACTATTTATTTCATGAGACCCCTACCCTCATGGTGAGAATAAACGTAGATTGGTTGAATCTTTCTTGGTGATTAATTGTTTCAAATATATTTGATGACCAACCATCTCATGTCATTATTAAAATACTTAATGTGGGCTCAAGCCCAACCATTATGCAAAGTTTTTCAAAGAAGGACATGATTGTCTACCCTTTAGGATACAATTAGCTTGAACTAAGATGGTAGGATCTAAAAACCTCCCTCGTGAATCTTTAAAGAGAAAGAGTATCTTATCCCATATGTACAGATAGGAGTGATAATTTAAAAATAACTCTAAGAGGTTTCTATGGTTAGTTTGTTGATGTGCTCATTAAAGTGTGATATTTGAGCCACATACTTGTCAGGTTGGTGATTGACCATGAATTCCATATTCATAACACTTATGCTATTAGGGATGTTGTTTTTAGGATCCTAAAGCAATCTACCTCTCTCCTAAGTGTCTTTAACAAGAGGAGAAAAATGACTAATGAAAAGTTTTACTCAACTCCCTACCAGAAAAGAATGTCATTTGAACTCCTTGTTAAGGGATGAAGCTTCTCTTTTTATAAATGTATTTGCCTTTCTTGGGATCCATTTTTGTTCTAATTAAAAGAAATATATGGAAAAGGATTGTTCTGAAATAGACATTTAAAAAAAAACTTTTTTTTTTCATTTGGATGATTTTGGGGTCTTGTCATATGAGCATGTTTTCCAAAGCATGGAAATTGCAAATGAAAGAAAAGTCATAAGCAAAAACAATTATATAATTTTTTTTTACTTAGATCATTGAATAAATAATTTTTGACATCATCATAAAACTCTAGAAATCAACTCAATTACCACATTAAATGTAAGTCATCGTTTTGTTTTCCAATGAACATTTTTCCCAATAAAACCAAGCCACTTAAGCTTGAGGAACTCAATGGTCTTGTATAGGACACAAAATCTTTTCGGTAATAATAAAAAAAAGCTCTCATTAGTGCTAACAAGACCTTTTCAAAACTTTTTTGTACATTATACAAAGATTTAGAGGGCTACAAAACCTTTGCATATAATACACAAAAACATTATAGGGCTATTAATGAATTGACTCAACTAGAATTATAAACAAGTTTATTGTAGTAATTAATCATATTTGGGCTTAGTCAAGTACTAAGTCCAAACACTTACGTGTTTGGCAAAATGATAAACCCATCATCTCTAGAGCATATGTGGGTTTGGTGATCCACAATACTCGCTATCTTCAATAAACCGATGAGTGAAAAGAATTTCTCTAATAAGTCAGAGATATTTTATTTCATGAATTATTCTAATATAATATGATATATACATATCTTAATATTGACATAAAACACACAAATATAAATAATACTTATTATTTATATCATATTATTTCATATACATGATTCGAGTATATATGTATAATAACTTTTTATTTTATTTTTTATTAATTAATAAATAATACTAGGTAATAAATACTCATTATATACCCAAAAATCCGATTAATAGTTTATAAATATATAAAAAGATTTACCTGATAAATAATAAATATAATACGGATATCAAGAATTTTTACTTTATATTGCATTTTTTTTTTGAGAGCATATGTAATATTATTATGTTTTTTTTCTCATAAATATCACTTATTTAATTATTAAAAATTCTCTAAATTCACACACACAAAAAAAAAACATGGACCAAGTATCAATCACCAATCAGCTTAACTAGAAAAAATAATAATGAATTGCTTGATTATCATATAAGTTTTTTGATATTTTAGACTTCATCAAATATCATTCAATTAGAAGAAAAAAAAACACCACCACCAACGGAATTAACAACCTTGTTCCAAGTTAAACAAAGACATAAATCACAAGAAACTGAGAACGATAGTCAAGGAGATGCTTCGAATTCGAAGAGTGTTAGAGGAGAAGAAACTCCTGAATTTAATTGGAAGAAGCTCAAGAACAAGATGGATGAGCAGCAGTACAGAAGTAATGAGCTTTGGGGATGGGAGCCATGGAGCTCTGGGACTGCCCACTTCTCTGATAGGCCACGGTATGGATGCTTATGAACCCACCCCGGTTACTGGGCTTCCTTCTGATATCACATTAGTCAGCGCGGGACACTACCACTCGCTTGCCGTCACTTCTCATGGCCAGCTCTGGGCATGGGGTCGCAACCACGAAGTCCAGCTTGGCCGCGGCCTCCTTAATACCAGGTCCCATTTTCATCAAACAAATTGCCTGCCAACTGTTTGTTTTAATTCCCCAATTTTATAGTTTTTCATTTGAAAAAACAGAGAACAAAAGATCCAGTAAATGATTGTATGAACCTTGTTTGATCATAAGCAGAGATACATGGAATGAACCGAAGAGAGTCGAAGGGTTGGATCAAGTGCAAGTCACTGCTGCATTTGCATCTGGTGTTGTCTCTGCAGCGATCGGAGATGATGGGTCATTGTGGGTTTGGGGCAGGTCTAAGCGTGGACAGCTTGGTCTCGGCAAAGGCATAACAGAAGCTTCGGTGCCATCTAAAGTTGAAGCACTTGAAGGTCAAAAGATAGCTAAGGTAGAACGAATTCTCACGTTTCTTAAGTAGCGCCAGCACAAGGCTACCCCATGTCGATATAATAACCACAGAATGTTTCGAGTAATCTAACTCGAAAGATGGGAAGCTTCTTGATTTCAATTTTCTTCAACAGGTATCATTTGGTTGGGGGCACGCTCTCGCGCTGACTGTGGATGGAAAATTGTTTGGCTGGGGTTATCTGGCTGATGGCAGGTTAGGAAAGATGGGTGGTCTTGTTGAGGCATCTCCACTTGATTCCAGTATGAATGTAGTTAAACATGAAGTGATCACACAATCAACATTGGAAGTTGCTGAAAGACTTGTTTTAGAAGGAATGGAGAAAGAAATGGACATGCCGATAGTTTGGGATCCCTGTTCAGTGGAAGAATTAAAAGGTGTTGAAGTTGTAGACATTGCATGCGGGCTTGATCATTCTTTGGTTCTTTGCCGTGAGTAATGACATTACATAGTTGTGAATGTGTTAATATGTGTAATGTGCATTGCTTATTCATTTTAGGTGTACAATTTTCAGGTGACGGCACTCTATTGAGCTCGGGGAGCAATATATATGGACAGTTGGGGAGGGCAAACCATGACATAGGATTGTTTCCGGTTGATATAAGCTTCCCGGCCGCGGCTATTGCATCAGGCCTCGGCCATTCTTTGGCAATTTGCCGGGTTAAATCATCAGAGGGCGAAGGAGATGCCACAAGTATAGTTTCATGGGGATGGAACCAGAGTTCCCAGCTTGGAAGGCCAGAGCCAGAGAATGTCCCAATGGAGGTCGAGGGATTGGCAGGGGAAACTGCTATTTTAGTGTCCGGTGGGCGAGCACATTCCATCGCTGTCACATCTAAAGGAGAGGTGTGGGTATGGGGCTGTGGAAGGAATGGCAGGCTTGGGCTAGGGAGCTCATGTGATGAACCTGAACCAGTTATGCTCGACAGTCTAGAGGGTTGTGAAGTTTTGCAAGCCGTGTCAGGGTTTGATCATAACCTAATCCTGATAGCTCGGTGAAAATATGTAGTTTTGGCGCAGTTTCAAACCACTTATCCTATATTGTGGAATGAATAGTATTTATTAACAAATTTTTACGCTGCTATGCCTATCCACAAACACATGCATTTTTTCATATTTCACTTCCAAGTTACTTATATCCATTTTGTTTCTTTATAGGTCGCTGAAATTTTATTTTATTTTTCCATTTCAATAATTGAACTTATTTTTTCTTCAATTTTATCTTTGCAAAAGAACATGGAAAAATTTACAAAAAATTTTCAATAAAGGAATGAAAAACTTGGACTAAAATTTATATAACTGAATTGAATTTTAGGTCATTCTTTTTTAAAAAATAACATGGACTAAAATTTACAAAGAAATAGATTGTTATTTCAATAAAGGAATGAAAAACTTTTATTTCACCCCTCAAGTTTTAAATAATATATTTATATTGTCACGACCTGATTTCCGGATCCGTGACCGACACATAGTATGGTTCCCCTCCAAGGTTCCACATCTATTGTTATTATTTAAGATGGTTTGTCAAATTGATTTTTTTATTTAATTTCATCTCCTTTTATTTTTTATCTTTCAAATTTGATTCTTATTTTCTTTATTGATATCTATTTTATTTTCTATGGGTTTTGTTTTAAACAAATTCAATTCTCATTATTTTAATTGATTTTTTTTGCCTTGACAATTTTGTTAGATTGATCTTTTTTTCTTCCAATTTCATGCTCCAACATTTAATTTGTTGGAAATTAAGCTTCTTAATTGATTTCAGGTCTAAAAATTTAAGAGTTACGTGTTTGGGATTAATCCATATTTAGAAAAATTGTTTGAGTTTACACTTTCTTTTGTCTCTTTTTTTTTAAGCTCGTGTTCATTTAGTTTTATCCCTTAATATTAATTTAATTCAAGATTAAACTTTGTTATTTTATTTGAATAAGAATTTTTGATAATGAACTAAGTTATCCTAATTTTTAAACTGTTCTTTGCTTAATTTATCCTTCTTTTAGATCTTTTAAATCTAATATATTTAATTTATTAAATGTAAGCATGCTATGTTCATCTCATGATTTTTTTTAATGAGTTTACTTTCTAGTTTATAGCTCTAACAAAACGTGCGGTCTGTCTTGGTGGTGAGAACGAGCCTTTCACAATGATGTTCAAATTTATCTTTTATCTTCTCGTGAGTATGAATAATTATAGCTTTTTCTCATATTATTTATGATATTTTTTAAAAGTTAATAATTAAACTAATCAAACGTATTGAACTCAGCTAATTAATCATTTTCATCTCGTATTTTGTTTTTAAATACTAGCACCAACTTATAATTTACTATTTATTTTCATGCATGAGAAATTGGCGCACGCTCGAGATAGAGAGGGGTTGGATCGAAATGAGTGAAACAAGGAGGATGAAAATGAAAATAAAATAGTAAGACTTCCGAGCACATTGGTGGCGTAACAATAAATAATATTAGTATTAATTTGGAAGCAAGGGATAGAGAAGGCGCGTGGGAAACAAACCCGCACACAACCTTTGGATCCTACCTGATTTCCCGCAGGTAAGGTGTCTCGGCGAGCCTCCGATCCATCGACTGAGATCGAGAGAGAGGGAGAGATGCTGGAAAACCCTACACCTGCTGCCTCTGCTCCTCCTCCAGATTCCACGACAGTCAAGCGCTATGCTCCTCCCAATCAAAGGCACGCCCCCGCCTCCTTTTCCAAGCTTTTAGTTTTTTTATGCTCTTCTATTTCTCACAAAGACCTTCTTGTTTGTTTTTCAGGAGCCGTTCTATCAACAGGCGCAAATCAGGAGGTCAGTTCTTCGTTTTTATTTAATTTAATTTCATTTGATTTAAACCTTTGAAAAGAAGTTCGGATTTTGGTTTGGTGCAGATCGGTTTGATAGAGGTAGCAGTCTTTATCAAATTGATGGAGAGAAGAATCACCAGCAGCAATCACATGCCAATACAAGAAATAATATTCCAGATCATCATGGCGATGCAGGGAGCAGCAGTCCTCTCAATGACAACTACTCTTCCCACACTTTAATACCACTGGAAGGGTGTTGTCGCAGTGAGGCTTCTCAGCTTCTAAATGATCGTATGCGCACTCTACTACTGTTTCTTTCGAGAACTGAATCAAAAATTTAGTTAGCTACTTGTTTTTATCGCCAATCTAGGTTAACTGCTGAGCTGCGAAGCTCAAGCCCAATCATTTTAGGCACTTTGAATGCTATTTATAACCAATCTGTTTTCTATTCTGTGCTTTTTATATATACTTGCATATATTTGTTTTTAAGTGCAGGTTGGGCAGCGATCATGCATAGCTACAATGATACATCAATAGATTTATCTGGTGAGTGGAATCACCTAGCAAGTGTGTGTTTTGTGAGTGATATTATACTTGTTTGTTAGGTTTTTGATATTGTGTTTTTCATTGCCTGTGTAAAAGTTGTATTTTTTATGTCATTTTGCTTATGCTAAGTTCCTTGACTGGTAGAATTCTAACAAGATGATGTTTATGTTGATTGTGAAGTCAAGAGGCCCTTTATCATGTCATGTGTCAGCTCTTGTGAATGTTGGACGGATCATATAGTATATCAATGTTTGTATGGATTATGAGAGCTCGGAAATGGAAGAGAAAAGGAGTCGAACGAGTTGTATTGTAACACCTCTTTCTATTGATGTCTATTATATTGATACCAGCACTGGTGTTTTCTTCTAGGTACCAGGATCATACTGGACTTTCAAGTTTTAATGGCATTGTCTGGTGCTATCAACATTACTTTGATGTCGGGTGTTTGACACTGCGTTTCAAACACTTATTTTTTATTTTAGATTAATTTTTTTTATGTCAAAAAACACTCATTTTGATGCATAAGCTGATGTCAAAAAGGATTTTCATAAGTTGATATCAAAAAGGATTTTCAACAAATAAAAAACTCATTTTGATGTATTTCTGAATGAAAAACACTTTTAAAAGCAACCGCATTCTCATTCCCAAACAGGCACTTATGGATATCCATCAATGTCTTTTAAGTGGTTGAATATGCTGATATAGTTAAAGTTGCCAGTAAGGCCAAATTTGCCCCATGTCAAGTGGATTTTTTTTTTGCAACGTTACTTCCAGATTTTAATTGCTGTTTGTAGTTTGGGTGCATGATGTGTCAGCACTTTAGTTTTGTTTTGATTCTCCTGTAATGTGGTAGCCCTTTCTACTCTCCTGTCTATGTTGCTCGATTCTTTTCTTTACAATTGGAACAAAAACAACAAAATATATTTCTGCCAATACCTTGCAGGCATGTATATAGATTGCAGAAAGGTCATGTAGAATGCCTATTTGTGCTATCATATATTGGGTAGTGTGTTTATTGATCCCTAGTTCCTCAGCAATACTGTTCTCTTCTTGTTTTTTCATTTTCAGAAAGACCAGTTATGTATCCAGGAAGCAGCGCACCAGCATGGGGACAGTTTAAACTCCCCCATCAGGTCAATCCCTCTCCCTCCATCCCTCTCCCTCACCCCTTCCATCCCTCTCCCTCACTCACATGTGATCTGGTTTGCTTTTCAGATATTGTCTCCTGTGAACAGTGTTGGAGCTCCTAACCCACAGTTGGACTTCATAAGTGAACTTCACCGTGCAATTCAGAATTCCAAAGCCAGTTATGAGAACTAACACTTCCACACCACTGCACAAGATGAATGCTGTTTCCGGATCTGGAATCATGTTATGTTGTTTTGGTGTTTATTAGAACCCAAAACATGGTACTTATTTAGAGATGTTATTTATGAAGACAGCCGATGGTCCTTTTGTGTAGACATGTACTTTGCAATAGTGATAATGTGCTGCTTATGACTTATGTATACTATTTCCCCTGTGCGGGTCAATGTTAGTGAGGTTCTCTTTATGCATGAGCGAAAATCTGTTTTTTGTGCACCCCCATGCAGGGCATGTTTGCGTGTTGGATGATTTTGCATTTGTAGTCCTGTTATGATGTGTTGGAATCATGGAAGTGGAAATGATTGTAGGATGATCCTCGAGATTTTTCATGGAATTTACTGTGATTATCAAGCTTTCACTGCTCTGCAAGTCGCAATAATGGAAATTGCATTTTCATATTCGTCAACATCGTTATCTTGCTACATTTTCTTAACCTGGCATTACAGGAATAATACTGGCTTGCTACATTAGTTAAAATTGGCATTACAGGAATTCCGGCTCCATTGAGATCCGGCATCGTTTTGTCACTCGTTTCGACAAGCTCCCAAGATCTTGATCCAAGGAGCTCTTTTCTTCCTAATATGTTCTTTTTGTTTTCAGGCTTCATGCAACTAGACATCAACAGTCTCTACCTTACATAGCGGTATGTAACACCTTTGCTATTGAATAAAAATGCAAAACAATTGGTGTTTCTGTTTATCTTACATCATCTCGAATGAATAGAAAAACTTTACCCTTGTGTCTAGTGAGTAACTATCCTTTCCACACAGGAATGATTCCTTGAGCTGCCAATCTTTTTTCCACCCAAAATACGATGTGTTTTTCAGTTATTTTCTTCTCATCGATCAGAAAAGGCTCAACTGTGCTGACTCCTGAACCATAGGATGATAGAGAAAACCCTTTTGGACCTGCCCCAGGAAGAAAATAGATTGTCAGGCTATACTGTAGTTTCAAGTAACTCCCTAGCTACCATCAAATAAAATTTACCTGTGAGTCCATCAGGGAAGAAGGCCCAAAACGAATGAGGAGTGCCCTTCCGTAAAAAGGAGCCTTCCAACTGGGATATTTAATATATCAATAGAAGAAAGATAATTGCTGGTAGCAGGCTGGATCCATTTTGAGTAGCTAATGACATTTTAGGAAGAAAAAAAGATGGGATGCTTACTCTGTTTTCTTTGAAAGACAGCTCGAGTTGAGTGATATCATCTTGAGCCTCGAGAATAGCTTTCAGAGAGGGGATCACATCCTCCTCCATCATCTGAGAAATTGGCTTGGCAGGAGCCTTTTTGGGTTTTGCCGGGGCCTTCTTTTCAACTGGCTTTGCCTCCTTTGCATCAGCATCAACTGCCATGGTTCACTTTCAATTTTAAAACTCACACTCCATCACGACTAGACTTGTTAAAATGCGCCAAGAACACGTCTGCTTACCGGTGGAAGTGGACGATTCTTGCACAGCAGAGCACGTGATTCTTCTTCGCGATGTTACTAATTTGCTGGCCATCTGCTGCGCTCATTCACACAGACCATACTAGGTTTTATTAGTCTGTGCATTAAAAGATTAGCTCATAAGGATCTTCATCAAATTTTCATGTTTGAGAAAGGAAAAGTTTGTGTCAGGAAAGCCATCGTGTAATTTTAGGTTAGCAGAGCTATCTGTCTTGAGTCCCCCATGGTGGTTTCCCAGTATCATCACTGCGTTCTTGATTTTTCTTCCTGCAATCTTCGAAAGAAAAAGAACAACCTACTGCTTGAGGCTGATAAAATTTAGTAAACTATAAAGCTCAGTTGAGTTGAGTTTACCCTCCCTCTATTTCTTGAGACTTTAAAGTAAATAATTTCCAAATGAACCCTAATTTGCTTCATTCTTCTCCGAGATTAATTAATTGTTCAATACCAGATTACATATATATATGTATCTGCGTGTGTGTATTGAAGAGAATAAAATAGATTAGACAAACAATTGAGGAAGTGGGATTTATGTGCCATGAAACTGATAAATAATTGATTGCATGCACATGTCAGAATTAGACGCATACCAAATGGAGTGTAGGAGAGGAGGTGGCTCTGCCATTCTTCCTGAAACATGAAGGTGGTGATGGGAAACTTGAAACTCCCATTGCTCCACCTCTTGTTGTCATAGTTTTAGAGGCTTTCTTAATAACCCTGGGATTTCTTATTATCTCACTCTCTGCGTTTTCTCAACGACCACTCATCTATCTTAATTTATTTTTTTCAATTTCGCTTGCTCTTTATATGAGAAGAAGAAAAACAGGCTGAGCTAACCGGATACAGACTGGAAGACAAGCAGCAGTGAGGAAAGAGAGAGGAGTCCTCTGATCCACACAATGTTTGGTAGAATACATGCCACTGATTTCTTTCTTTTTGGACATTCATGTATTCCACGTCATGACAAAACCGTGATAATTGAAAGGAAAAACCCTAGGTCCCTAGTTGTCCACCATCTCTTGCCACTCAGTCAGCTATATTTACTTGCATATTTATCTCTTATATTTTTGAACCGAGGTAGCATAAAAACTACAAGTCACCGAGCATGCACGATCGTCCAGAAAGTATACTTTACCATGACACAATCCCTGTTTTGGGCTCTCGGGCACAGGTCTGGCATAGCACCGTTGGCAATGCAGCCTTCAATTGCAGAAAAGCAAAATTCACTAAATTTATCACGCCGGACAAACAAAATTTTCTGACAGTCCACAGCACCAAATTGTTCAATTTGCTAACAATTCATGCGAGATTGATCGCTGCATGGTGCCTCCATGCATCTCATCTGTTGTTTCGATTGCCAGAAAAAGGACTGAGTTTAACTCATTTCAATATATAAAACCCGCATTACAAATTAAAATACTGGAAGCATTGCGCTGCTTTCTATACAAAAAATAGGCAGAAGATGTTGCTTCTGCTGAAGCAAATAATTGGCTTGAAAAAAAGATGGGAGCCAATAAAAAGTAAATCAATACTAGTACATGGCTAGATATATCTGGAAGCCAATAAAAAGTAAATCATGGAGTGTTCACGGACATGAAGAAAATCTTTTTCACTGATTTAGCACAGTACTGGGGATCTTTACCGACTAATCCACTGCAGCATGTTCCAGTTCAGGACTTCAGGACAATCCAGATTTCTTCGAGCTGGTTCTTTTTCTTGCTGCAGCAGAAGCAGTGGACAGCCTGTTCTGCTTAAACTTTTGAACCATAGTGTAGACCTGCATCAAAGAGGACACTTTAAGGGAAAACAATTTTATAAGCAAAATGTCTCAACTTAGAAAACAACGGTCGAATGCCTCATACTGAAAACAACAAGTAAAGAACAAGAAATGTATTTTACAATGCCTGGCCTGTTACTATTTCAAGAATAAAACTTGTTATGAACCAATGTGTGAGTGTGCTTGATGTAGATATTTTCACTGTTTCTCAATCAGGTTTGAAATGTGCAGCTGCTATTCCAATCTAACAGGAGCTTATATGAGAGGAAAATTATCCCTATATCTCTGTAATTTGTGTGGATTTTGCCTGCTATATCTTTAGCTACCAGCTCAGCAAGACCAATAGATGGTGTTTTTCCATAAATACCAACCAGTGCATTGGCCTCACACATATCTGTTCATTGGTTCACAAAATCTTGTTATACCATTGTGTAGCATAACATCCCAATCATGAATGCAGTGCATGAGGATTTCCTGGACCAATCCAATCACCAAATTACCCATCTAAATAATATAAAAGATGGGAATGAAAAAAGAACATTTTTCTTTCCCAGTCCAATCATTACCCTACTGCACAAGTGAAGTAGGCTCTCAGAATATTATTTAGATGGGTCACTTATCTCTGTGAATGACTAACCCACTTCATTGTCTAATATTCCCTCTAGTTCTGTATTGAACACTTTAATTGGTCATCGGTTCATATAATGTGAATCTGAATTCTCATGCCACATTACCTTTCTCACTCCAGATGTTAATCCCAAGCTTGAAAGGGCCTGGCGATCCACACATTTCCAGGTTGTATTTTCTCCGTCTCGCATACTAAACAAGTCACTCATGTCACCTGCAAGCAAACAGAAAACAAGTGAAGGATGCAGATGATGGACTGGCAAGATTGAGTAACAATGTGTTTGAACGTCTTATAAATTAATTCCAGACTATCTATCTCAAGACATTTATAAACTCTAAATGAACGAGACAGCCAAAAATCTTTGCCAAAATGGCTAATTTAGTCATCCTGATATATAGATTTAAGTATCAAGTATCACCATATGATTACAATGTATTGATTCTATCATCAATCTCTACCATTCATTATCCAACAATGACACCAGAAATATTTTGAAATTTGAAGACTTGATAAAATAGTAATTGTAATGCAAACAAACATTTGCACAGGAATAGGAGGGTCTTCAAACCTTTAAGATGTACTATCAACAGTTCTACATAAACCTTAAGACGAATGTGACTGAAAATGTGGATAAATTCCCCAACATCTTCCCTCAGAAGTATGCTACAGGTCCTCTGTGGGTCAAGTCTAAATGATTTTTTCAAAAAGCAATTCATTTCCTTTCTCCTTCTGGTCAAGGCCGCTTCTTTTCCCAGCATGACAGATGGGAACTCCCACAGTCCAGCAAGCAAACCTTCATCTGGCCTCTTTACAAGAAGAAATACACTATTGGATTGGTCTCCCTCAATCAGATCATGCCTTCCAGATATTTCCACAACACAAACAGCAGAAAATTCATGTCTTTGCTTTAACTTTATGCTCTTAGCAGGATAATCTGTAATCAGAACTAACTTATCCAGCTTTGAGATTGCAAGTGCACGGCATTCGCCTGAAACAGGACATGAAGAACAGCTTGGGTTCAATGGAGTGCATAAGGTTGCACCAAGTTCCATCAGAGACTGATTAAAATCCCCAGGACGATGAGGATCAACTAGTTGAGCTGCTAGTTTCCTGACCACAATATACTGAATTGTTAGAGAGAGGAACCAAGGGCACAATACATGTAGTTGCCTGATTTACAGGGCACCAATGTTTTACCACATTAATCAGGTTGCATTGGAGGAGATAATTTGTCTCACTGTAAAATTACTGATCTTCAAACTAGAATGGGCTAAAACCCTGAATTGAAGAAGTAAAGTGTAGAAAGCATAAAAGCTCACCAAAATTTCTTGACCGTCACCTTGTCTTTTGGATTAGCTGAAATTGCCTTCAACCTAGCGAGTACCCTTATTACATTCCCATCAACCACTGGCACCACCTGACATAACATATCTTGAAAACCTAAATTTGTATACTTCAAGAAGGAAAAACTGAGAAGATACTCACTTCTTTGAATGCTATTGAGGCAATTGCACCAGCTGTATAGTCTCCTATTCCGGGAACCTTCAGTAGGGAAGAAACAATTTTAGGAAATCCATCTCCGCCAGCTACAATCATCCTGGCTCCCTAAAGCCATAACAAAATGAAGCTAAAAATTGTTCATGTTTGCTACAGAGGCTATATAAATGATTTCTAAGTGTAAGGCATAAAATCTTTTTTCTTCTATTTAAATTAGCTATCCACATTTTATTTAAGAGAAAACACATGCCCTTTTCCATGTCACTTTTTTTTCTCATTTTCTTTTCAATATCCCACCAATTGAACAATATCAGATCGAGGTTTCATTTCTTATTCAAAACTCGCAAAGAGCATTAGGATCAATCACCAATGTAGTCATAGAAGCTCTAAATTGCAAAAGATGGCGATCTAAAACGCCAACAGACATACCAAAAAAAAGGCAAATTACAATTCTAATGGAAACAACTAGCTATAAAGTTTAATCCAGGGTATATCAAATCCCAGGTGTCATCCCATTATCCTGAATACAGCTTGCTGGACCATTGGAGCAATGACACAATTACACCAGAGAAATTCAACAGGTAATGATCACCAGTAAACAGATCACAAACATGACCATGATATCTAACTTCCCACCGAAGCTCAGAATGAAAAGGCACCACCACTATATTTCTAAGAAGACCTCCACGGATAAACTCTAAAACTTCTACCCTAAACAATTAAGATTATATCAGGAATCAGAAGAACTCTCTCCTCGAAGAATTCAGCTCCTTATTAAGACCCACAACATGGAGCAAATAAAACTTCACACAAATTTTTAAAACCTGAGGGTGTCTGGGGAACAAAGATTTTCCATAATTAGCCGATTACATTAAGCATTGAAGAAAAGAACGAAGCTTTTTAACCATATAAATGAGTGGAACATAGAAACTCTAAGACATGCGCTTACCAATAGAAATTAAGCTCAAAGGCCAAAGTTCCCACAAATATAATATCAATTGACATTACGTAATAGTAAAGCAACAGAAGAAGAGAAATACAAGCAAAAATACAAAACCATTTAACCAGAGGTTTACCTCCAACAGAAACCGCGCTCGCCTATAATACCCTAGACCAGCCCACATGTCATTCACTTCCTACATAAACAAGAAAAAAAAAATCAACTGGTGATTTTAGACAAATAAAGAGGGCATTGAATTTATTTATAGTTAAAAAGTTTAAGAACCTCAAGAGATGCCTGGGCCAGATGGTGTAGAGTGGGCCATTTTAACATCCAACGATTGTAGTAATCAATCACAGTCTGGACTCTGGTCTGCTGCAACATAACTTCAGAAACCCACACCCCATATGCCCTCCTTTCTCCTTCTCCTTCTTCTTCTTTAACTGGAATTTCTTTTGTTTGTGTGATTCTTCTCCAAGGGAGGTCCCTTTGGTTGTGGTCGTACCAGTCAAGCAATGAGGCTCTGATTTTATGGATTTCTTTGTCAGAGAACAGGTCTTCAATGTCAGCTACTGCTTCTTTTGCAGCTGAATGTTGACGCTGCTCCTTTGGCTTGGCTTTGGCAGCATTTCTTTTCCTCTTACTTGGCTTCTCGATGTGCTCCTCATCCATTGTTGTCGCTGTGGTGAAGTGGGGTTTTCTGTTCACTTTGTGTATGAGCCTGCTGCTTCTCGAAGAAGGTGATTTCGAGAATTCGAACCGACCCAGCCCGCGCGCCCCCCTCACTTTTGGGTTTGTGAGACCAGACATGTGTGGAACTGAAGTCCGATGTTGCTATTTTTAGATGCTAAATTCTACTAGTTAAACGACGACGTCTAGTTAGGTTAGTTGCACGGACTCAATTTCGTTTGACCTTGGCCACTGGATTATGCCACAGATACATCCTCCACGATGCTGCGGTCCATATTTTTCTCATATATTTAGATGAGGCAAATTATTTGTATTTTTATATATAAACAGAATATTTAGGTAATGCAAATGTATTTTAAAAAACCAAGAAAAAATAATAGTTTGTATTATAACACCGACTGTATTGATAGGTTGGTTTTATTTTAATTTAATGTTAAAAGAAAAAATAATGATATTAATAAAAAAAAGTTTTTTTATAAAATCAAGATATGTTGGGGGGATAAAGAGGAACAAAATTGGATTAAAAAAAGATTAAGAAAATGGGATTTGATCAACAAACACGAAAAAAACATAACATGGAAAAAAACTAACTACACAAAAAGATATAAAATAAAATATCATAATTAAAATAGCAAGGTTGAAAATTAAAATAAAAGATAAAATAGAGGGAAAATAAGGCATTTTTATTGGATAGTTTAATTGAAAAACAGAAGAATGAGGAAATGTTTTTTTAAGAAAATAGCATACAATAAATTTGAATGAAAGGGTGAGAATAAAAACTAGTAAAAATTTTATAAAATGATCAAGAAAAAAAATAAAACAAATGTTCCAAGCCTCTCCTAGCTTTTTAATATATTTATCTATATTTTGCAAAATATACAGGGCATTGTTGAAGATATCTAGGTCTTTTTTTTCACATTAAAAATATGTTTTACCCTCGAAGACAACAAAAATTATGGATGTTAATTAGGAGTTTTTTTTACTTTTCATAAATTCTAAAATAATAAAAATATTTTTTTTATTCTAGGATCAAAAAAATATTGGGTTGCTAGGTAAGGTTTTTATGGGTTCTCCACACTTCATGCCTTGGTGGGCATGTGTTTTTTTTTTTTTTTTGATGCACCACCATATCTATTCCACGTGGTATGACATGTGATGACATGTGATAATTGAATTGTCGTAAATTGTTGTTTATTTTTTCCTCATTTTCTCTCTCTTACCAGATAGAGTGCATAATTGTCCTCTTTTATTTTTGGTTTTCTAATTTCATTCGTCATTCTTTGATATTTTAATTTTTTTTCTTATTCTTTTTATAGATTATTTTTTCTCATGTTTTTTTTTATTTCCACTAGCCTAACTATAGTACCATCACAAATGTTCCCTAAAAAAAAGAATTACATAGGCAAAAAAAAAAAGGGAAAAGATAGAAGGAATTATTTCCTGATTAATAAAAATAAGATCACGTTGAATGGGTGGGCGGGGAAACAATTATTCCTGGTTAATGGGAATAATGGTCTATTAAATGGGAAATTATGGAATTTAAATAAAATCTAAATGTTTGACAATATTAGGTTTTTTTGTATGATTTGAAAATTGTATCAAGGATATGTAAAGATGTTAGTATAACAAAGATAAATTATTCCATTAAATGATATGATATAATGAATATATTTATGAGCATAAATAAATAGTTTTTAATTCTTTTGTGTTGATTGAAAGTGTATATTCTGATCTTGTCTAATATATAAATGCCGAATGAATATGTTTCTAGTTACCTCGTATTTTCAAGTTGGAAAGTAGTTTCATTAATACAGTTTTTTTGTTGTTAAATGAATATTGTATTTTTTTATGCGAGGAAAACTCACTTCAGAAAGTGTATTTTATGAACTCAGGTAAGCGGGTAAAATTGTAGTTGTCCTAAACTCTCATAAATATTACATGTCCTGAATTAAATTCGAGACCTGCTATGTAGATCGCAAATTCTCTGTCATCACACTATGTTCCCTGAGGACTTGTTGTAATATACTCTTGTATTTAAGAATTTTAATGTTAGCTTAATTATTTGTGATTGATGTAATTTAATAAAGTTGCCCTTATTAAGTTAGTTTATAGTTTTATTGTATATTTATTTAAACATATTTATTTTTAAAAGATAAAAACAAAGTTTTATTATACCGAAAATGGAAGAGAATATTTATTTGTTGTATATATTATTTTAATATATTTTTAAATAAAAAATATTTTTAAAACATAATTATTTTAATATATTTTTAAATAAAAAATATTTTTAGAACATAATTTCTAAAATAATATCGTACAATTATTATAAATGGCTGAAAAACAATGGTGACCTTTGGTTGGTGGAGATGCAACTAGGATTTTGACATGTCTGGGTTTGGGTGAGAGGGTGGTGGCTATTTTTTTTTTCTAATAAAAAAATCATAATATTTAACATAATAGCTTTTTTTAATTATTAACCGAGAAATCTTGTAGATAATTTATTTTTCTGCGAGTTCTTTTGACACGAGGTAAAGTGTTATTAATTTATAATTGTTTTAAAATTATAGAGATAAGGTAAGAAATAATAATCAGACATTGGCTAAGAAGATGTTTGGACCAAATCCTATGATCACGCTACGTCAACCTTGATCTCTAGTTTTCAAAGGGTTACAGATAAGTGGGCATGGACACGTGGCGACAGTGGATAACAGGAAAACGGATTGCGACCCTGATCGGAAACTGATTTTGTTTATGGATTAAATCCAATCCATTATGGGTATGTATATATTACAAGAAAAATAAACAGCGTGACTTTTCTCCTGTACACTGTCTCTAGAATTACTGTGGATTCGAGCAGTGTGCGGGCGATTTTGGCCCTCGACCGCGAGGCAAACCGGGGCTATTTTAGGTTTTTCCTCTTCCCGTCCTTTTTTTTAAAAAAAAATATTCAGTTGTGAACAGTGCACTTACGCTTTCGTCCCTGATAATAAG
The DNA here is from genome assembly GCA_032356905.1 of Salix exigua. Classification (NCBI taxonomy): domain Eukaryota; kingdom Viridiplantae; phylum Streptophyta; class Magnoliopsida; order Malpighiales; family Salicaceae; genus Salix; species Salix exigua. Next base: position 11,412,730 of record CM063601.1, read on the forward strand.
ACAAAATAAAGGTTCCGGGCGAGGGGCACCGGTGTAATTGCGTGCGGCCGGACCGATCCGATCCGCAACTTTTTCATATTTAATTATTTTCTGAAATGGCTAAAGACTATTTTAGCCTCTAATGAGACAAAAACATTGAATTAGGTTAAGGGACATAACCGTAATTGACCCTGTTTTTAAAATAAAATATTCGGTGTCTTACAGGGCGTCACCCGCACGCGCCGACGGTTTTTCGCCTCACACCCTCTTCGGGCGGCGCGTGAGGCGTCCTCCGGTGACCGGAAATTGTCTATCGGATGACAGAACGATGCCCCGTCGAGTGGTCTTCCTCCCGCGGTGGCGCGTGTAATGTAAAAAAGTCCGTGAACGCGTAGGTGGCCGGTTAAAGTCGTCGGCCACGTTTCTCTCTCTCCGGAGTGTCAAAGTTTCACTTTGGTCTTTCTACTTTCAATTTCCGGATTGTCTGTATAAAACTCAATCAATTCGGTACAAAAGTTCTGATTTTTGCAATTTCGTCCTCTGATTTCAATTGACAATAAATGTAAGTTGCATTTCAGCCCTTTGACTTTTAATTTTTTAATTTAAGCCCTTTATATGTGATTTTCAATTCAGCCCTTACACTTTGATTTTTTTTTATCCCTACTTTTGTCCATGTATATATAAGTGTATTAAACACAATAATAATAATAATAATAATAATAATAATAATAGTAATAATAATAATAATGATTTAATGATTTTTGATTCTTACTCTTTTGTTATTTTTTTCCCCTCCCAATAATTTGAATTTTTGTTTTTGCCAGTAATAGCCATGGTATTTTTTTTTTCTTTTGTTAAAGTTTCTAGGATATTTTTAATCTTTCATTTACTTTTGTTTCTTTCATTATTAACATAATAATAATAATAATTATCATAAGAATAATAATAATAGTGATTATTATTTATATTACAAGAATAGTGCTTATGTATTCTATTATTATAATAATAGTGATTATTTATTCTTTCATAATAAAAATAATAATAATAATAATTTTTAATTGGTTTTTCTTGCTTAATGTTGTGTTCATGCTTTTTATTTTTTCTAGAGGCAATAATAATTTTTGATATTAAGGCTCCGATGTTGCTATTATTATAATATTTTAAATGAATATTGCTTCCTTTTCCCTGTTGTTTTTTTATTTGCTATTTCTATTAATTGATTTTAATAATTTTATTATCTGCACAATAATGATTTCAGTAAGTTTTTTTTGCTTATTCGAATATTTTGCTCTTTTTTCTAATGTTAGTGTGCGCTCTTTTGTGATCGTTTATAACACAATTCCTATATTTTAAAAGATGTAATCTATGCTTACGTGGCAAACTTAACTCAAAATTTTAAACATTTATCTCCTAATTGATAATTTTTTTTCTTATATCATATAAATTGATCGTTATAAATTGAATTATGTTAAATTATATACAAAAAAAACCGCGGCAACGCGCGGGCAATTTGCTAGTATATATATACATATGTGTGACACAAATTCCAATAAAACTTATTAATTAGCAGGGGAAATTAAAAAATATTAGACAAATAAGGAAAGGCAAAAATGACTTTGCGTTAGGGAACAATTTTATCACTATTCATGCTAATTAATTAGCATTAATAGTTTCAACAGAACATAATAGAAAAAGGAAGAGGAATTGAAGTGAAATTTACTATTCAAGTCCACAATAAAATAAGATTGGTTGGACAACGAAATCACAATATCTTTTAGCTTTATATATAATGTATCAAATTTTGTTTTTTTCAACCGTGATATTAATAAAACATTGGGTTTCTATATCACAAACATATAATTAACAAACTATTTTGGATATTATAAGTTTTTGGTTATTTTTATATTTTAATCCTGACAATGTTTATAGAATCATAATTTTCATTAATTTAAAACTTTATATACTTTATGATTTTAGAGAGTTAAATTTTTTACAATTTTATAAAATTTGGACAGAGTTTCCTCTATATAAAAACTATATTTTAAATTTTATCCTACTAAAAAAACTTGTAAAAAAAACACAATAACCGCAATGAACAATTTATTACTAAACTCAACATATTTTCATATTACATAATCACAAGTAGTCCTAGGAATACAAATACACACACGTGTAAAATGAATAAAAAATAATTAAATAACACAATATTTAAGTAATCCTAAAATATATAAACATAAATCATCCATTTATATCTATGTCATCTACTGGATGATTTGAGCTCATCAACAACACGATCGTTTCTGATCGAGTGGCCTTGTCCTCTGTCATAACACCATCAATAGATAGTCTCTCTCTAAAGGTTTTAAGTCCAATGTGACAAACATTTAACCATTGTGATGTTATAGTGTGAACTTCACTTTCTTCATCAATATAATAAAGATAAGATGCAACCTCTTGATCTTGTCGTAACAAAAAGTCAATCTTAATAAAACATTAATGTTAAATTAAAAAAAATACATTAAACTCAATATTTAACATATATCAATCATAAAAAAGACTTTATTACTTACATGATATTGAATCTACTATTACATGTACCCAAATGGAGAAATCTACTCGAGAACTAAAGTAATGATCATTTATGTTATACTCATATATCAAATCGTATACTCCCCATTAGTAATCACATGATACATCTTTGTAAATATCTTGTTCCTGCATGCATCTCAATGTGATACACGTACATCGTATTGATCTAACCGGTCATAATCATCATTTTTTTTATGATCGGGGTGTCCGGGACAACTTACACGCACCTCGACTATAAACACCCTTCAAGCCCAAATGAGCATGTAAGGCACCGCAGGGGTGACAGGCGTACCATGCAGGGAATGACCCAGGTAAATGAGAGGAGGTACCCTCCCACCCCACTCCCACTAGGACTCGAACCTGAGTTCGAAAGTGGGAGGACGCTCCTCTGCGCCATGACCCTTTGCGGTCATAATCATCATTTTTAACCTTATGAGTAATGGTGTGCAGAAAACATCACTCATATTGATATCAATTATAATGTGTGTTTTTGTAGTTGAATTGTTGCATTACCTTATCTGAGCAAAATTGCCACATCATGTAGTGTCGTTGTCATATCTGCATGCCTAAAATAAAATATTTGTGTCTTACATATCCATCTTTCAATCATCTCATGGATCAAGTTGTGGTCAAGACAGTTGCCATGCAAAAAAAACATCATGGACTACATATGGATGAACTCGCTCATGTAGTTGCATATGCCCATGTGTACTATAATAAATAACGGTCTCATCTTGCATACCAGTTTCAATTATAATTATTGAAAATATAACATTTATTATAATTAAATTAAAATCAAATATACTTATAATCCCAATGAACATGTTCTTCAATTGATGTTGATCCTACAACCATATGATAAGTATTTTTGGATCTGATAGGCATGCACTATGACTCATGCTCTACATGAATATCATAGGCATGCTCTTCATACTCATAGTAATGCTCACCCTAATCATCATCGAAATATAAAGCTCAACATGAATGAATGATCTACAAATTTAAATGTTTGGTGTATTGTCTAATAATACTTTGGATTGATGAGAAATTATATAAGTTTAACATGGTAAAATAAATATAATAGTATATAGTAACATGGCATTATAAATTGTTATACATGTGTAGTCAATTAGGACATGTTTTACTTTAGGAACAATATTGTCACCATAATGACATAACTTTTTTTGGATTCGAGAAAACCCCACCCTCTCTTTAGGCAGTCTTTGCAGGCTTGGGTTAAGCAAGTAAAACTCGGACTGTCTCAAACTCTTACAAGGTGATTATGTCGTAACTCGAACTTGAGATCCACAAGTCAGATCTCAAGCCATTTATCACCACGTCATGGTCTTTGGGGACAACATAACATAGATATGCTATTAATCATTTTAAAAAAAAGAATTCTAGTCAAATTAATATAATTTTAACTAAATTGCATTACCTTAATCTTAATTAGCAAAATTCAATCAAATTCCTAAAAGTTAATGTTAAAGCAGACGTAACAATAAATAAGTATAATTCATGATACAATATCGATGGATATTTTCATGCTGAATTGCATTAAATCAAACAAAATTCATAGCAAATTAATCCAGTTCATAAAAATAGTAAACTTGTCAAATTATCATCAAGTCAATTAAATATGCAATTCATCATGATTCAACCACATTCATGCTTTATTGCATAAACACTTGTGCGTTTCTAAATACATTATTAGTCAATTATAACAATATATTTAGCAACCTAACCTAAATTAAACACAACATATAATTAATTGAAATAATTATTTCAACTTATTTTAATGTTTAACTATATCAAATAAACTATAATTAATGTATTCTCGGCTAATTTGTAATTGATTCAACAAATCTAAAATTCATCTTAATCTCTACACTCAACCAAACCAAATCTAATACAAATTAATAGCAATATAATATGTTTATTTTACTTGTAGAAGTACAGGAATGGTTGGGCAACAATGACAATGATAGTGGTAGTTAAGGGAGGGAATAAAGGATCTTAATTGATTCATACTTGTAAAGCGTAATATTCACTAAATATCATGTTTCATAAGCACAACAAGATTAAATTATATTATTTTGTTAAATAAATTCATATTTTTTTGTTTTTCAATTTACCGTGTTTATTTGGAAAATAAATCCATTTTATTTATAAAATTAATGGAGTATTATCCGCGTAAGTTTCCGTAAAAAAAAAAAAAACATTGTTGAACGCTAATCTGACGAGGATTGTTGATGGTGACGCTGTTTCTAATGTTTATCACTCAATAATTAAATAAAATTATAATATTTATTATTAATGAAAAATACTACCAAGTATACTTATTTATATACCGATACTCCTTAAATTAAGAGCAGAGTTTCTTCTTCTTCTTCTGAGATATAGAGATAAAAGAAAATGGAAGTAGGGTTCTTGGGGTTAGGGATAATGGGAAAGGCCATGTCCATGAATTTGCTTAAAAATGGCTTCAAGGTCACTGTCTGGAACAGGACACTATCCAAGGTACCCACTTTTTGTCCTCTACTACTACCCCTTTGCAAAAGTTTCTCTCTCTTTTTTTCTTGTTCTTGGGATCTGATTTATGTGCTGTGAAAGTACTTGTGATTAATGTAGTGAATAAGGTTCTATGTACTTAATGGACTGTAGTTAACTAGATAAACATGCTGCTTCAGTATTGTTTTTGTGTTCTTACTTAATTGATGACAAGAAGCTTGGTTTCGCAGTGTAATGAACTGGTGGAGTTTGGTGCATCAATTGGAGAAACTCCTGCACAAGTAATCAAGAAATGCAAACTTACTATTGCTATGTTGTCGGATCCTGCCGCGGCTCTTTCGGTCCGTAATTTTACCTTAATGTTATGGCCTTTGGTTTTAGATTGAATACTTCCCTTTTGTGGAAATTATTATGAATAATATTTTCCGATTGCCGGGTAATTTGACTCTTCTTGCTGAAATCCCTTTGTTTGTTTAGGTGGTTTTTGATAAAGATGGTGTGCTTGAGCAAACTGGCAGCGGAAAAGGTTATATTGACATGTCCACGGTTGATCCTGAAACATCTTCCAAGATCAGTCAGGTTATAATTGGATGATAATGCTACTCTTTGCTGTCAATCTTTCTAGTGTTTGGTAGAATGTCAATGATTTTTTTATGAAAACTGTCCTTTGGTATGCTTAGAGATTTCCAATTTGGTGATGGTTAGTCCAAAGAGGAAATGATACTCCATTAATTTTCTAAAGAGATGATACGAGTGAACTGCATCTAACATCAATAATTTGGGAATTGTTGAAGGCATGCTAAAAAAAACACAAAAGGAATAGCTCTCGTTGTGCTCTTGGTGTATCTTCTTCTTACTGACCTTGGTTGAAACTTTGAAGAGTAGATAGAAGGATTGTTATCTGATCGTATAACCCTAGCAATTGATGGATATTTCTTTTTAGGCTAATATCCTAATATGAATTTGGACTTTGTTTGAGGAAGGAAAATAAAGAATTTTCTAACTACAATGTGTGTAGAAGATGTCATGTTACTAATGTGTGGACTTATAATGCTTAAATCCAAAGCTTTGGAGGCCTTCCCCTTTGTAATCATCTGTTCTACTGCTTCTGTTTTCATTATGAAGACTGCAAAACATCCTTAAACATCTGGCAATGGTTTCTTTTGTTATGAGCAAGATATTGGTAGCCACTTTTTTATAAATTACTAAGCCATGTGGCTTATATCTACAGGCAATCACGTCAAAGGGTGGTGCCTTCCTTGAGGCTCCTGTGTCAGGTAGCAAGCAGCCTGCAGAAACTGGTCAACTTGTAATCCTTGCTGCTGGGGATAAGGTCAATTAGTGAATTATTTTATGATTGAGCTGTTTTTTGGTGTCTGATATATTTGCATGTTTGCTGAACTATTCCTTTGAAATATCAGAGGCAGTATAATCAACCCCCCATTTCTGCACGCCATTTATTTGCATACATAGATGACCAAGCTGTATCTCTTATATAAATAGCTTAAACTGTGGAATCATCTGATTTTGGACAATGTCTCGGGCATATTTTGAACCCCCATTTCTGCACAGGCTATTGCCATTTACTTGTGTACACAGATGACCAAGCTGTATCTCTTAAATATATAACTTAAAATTGTGGAATCATCTGATTTTGGACAACATCCCAGGCATATTTTGAACCCCCGTTTCTGCACAGGCTATTGCCATTTATTTGTGTACACAGATGACCAAGTTGCATCTCTTAAATAAATAACTTAAACTGTGAAATCATCTGATTTTGGACAATGTATTGGGTATATTTCATCCAACATGATGGAGATATGGATATAAATTGAATGTAGGAAGGTATAAATGGGTGGAGTTTAAGATGACTGTCATCTTGTCCTGTAGTTATTTCCACCAGTTACTTTTGCATGAATATATTGCTACTCTAATTGATCTTTTATTGCTGATTAGATGGGAAAGTTGTTATCAGAATTATCACTGCTATAAATTGGTTTCATATGTACTAACCTGCAGCATCATGTCTTAATAAATAGTTGGAAGCTGTTGACTGGACTGTGCTAATGTACAATCTAGTAGTAGTTCAGAAATGGTGTTCCATGTGACATAGTTCTACTAGTAAACTTAATTCTAACACTAACGGATGTTGTAATTCCTTCCTGAGGTTTTGTAAAATGACAATATAAGGGTTGTATGGGATATGCACAGGATACATGTGCTTCTGTTGTAAAGAAAGACAATTTTGATAATATAGCTATGCAATGCAGACTTCTTGATATCTACAAAAAAGTATGTTTCTGTATGCACCTGTTGTTTACTTCTGCTTACAACTTATAATTTTAGGGATTGTATGAGGAATCAATTCCAGCTTTTGATGTCTTGGGGAAGAAGTCTTTCTTCTTGGGGCAAGTTGGAAATGGAGCAAAAATGAAACTTGTGATCAACATGATAATGGGCAGGTAAAGATTGCTTGAAGCATTGAGGCAAATATAATAATATCTAGTTGCTTCTACACCAGCAGTATCTAAATGTCAATGTATATATGAGAAACCAATTTTAACATTGCATTCTGCATGTCAGATGTGTATTTATTGTGATCAGGGCTGGCACAGTAAACTCTACACCTCAACTGAGTATTTGTTGCAGCATAATACACATTTGCTATATGTTGATGTGTTGATGCTCTCAATAATGGATATAGATTGTGATCTCGTGTTGCAGTGTGATGAATGCATTTTCAGAGGGACTGGTTCTGTCAGAAAGGAGTGGACTCAACCCGCATGATCTTCTTGATGTCTTGGTGAGATTGCAAGCAAGAAATTTCATGTAACTTGTTTTGGGTTAGTGTCTAAGTCTTAATGAGCTACTTTTCTGGCAGGATCTAGGTGCAATAGCTAATCCAATGTTCAAGGGAAAAGGACCAGCTATGCTCAAGAGTAATTACTCCCCTGCATTCCCTCTGAAACATCAGCAAAAGGACATGCGGTTAGCTCTAGCTCTTGGGGATGAAAATGCTGTATCAATGCCAGTAGCAGCGTCAGCAAATGAGGTTAAACTCTTTCATCTTAGTTATCTTCTTCAAACAAGTTGTTTGGTTCTGGTGTTAAAAAGCATTTGGGTTAGAATGATTAGTGAATTTTAAAAAGATAACATGCAAGAACTGGTACTGGATCATTTCAAACAAACTGGACAAGAACAACCAGCATGTGTATCGCGTTTGAATTGCAAAAATGACTTCCAACTTGACTATGAGCTACTGTTTCCTTTTGTCTGCATAAGATAGTTGGATAACTTTGAAGCTGTAACTTTTTCAGATATTTTGATTTTTATCCTTTGGGGAAGTGTAGTTTTGAATAAACCTTGCAAGTAGTTCTTCAGCTGTCTTTATGACTAGACAACCTCTCGTATTTAGATTTGCTAGAGTTTTCAATTTCATAGTGATTTGCTGCAAGATCTTAAAGAGTTTTTTTGCTCATGTTACCTCCCTCCAGACAGTTCAAGTTATGTCTTGTTGTCTGCTAGCACTAGGATTGATCCAGTACATTGAGAATAATTATTGAGTTTCATGGTGGTGGTGCTGTTGTTGCGCGGAGCTAGGAGGGTTACCTCTTACTATGGTAGTTGCAGATTTGAAACATCCTTCATGAATATACTAGATGCATGGAACAGTCATGGTAATAAGCTTCTGTGAGTTACTGTGTTCTTTCCCCTCTGGACCTGCTAATCATCAGTGGATGTTGTTTTGGAGTTAGTTTTGCATGGATTGATATTGATGTGCATTCTTGGGTCAGTTTAGAAGAACAAATGTCGGTAACTGTCGAAAATAGAAACGAGTAGCTTTGGATAATTGAACCTAAACTCAGCAATTGTATTTGCTTGCAGTCTTTCAAGAAGGCCAGAAGCATGGGATTGGGGGACCTAGACTTTTCAGCTGTGCATGAGATACTGAAGATGACCAAGGGTTAATCTCTTTGATGGTGGTTCACGTGTCGCTGATTCGAAACACAATGCTCAGCTAGGACTTGGTTTGCAGCCTTGGAAGTTGTAGCCTAGTTCATCAATCACAAGCTAAATGAAGCTCCTTCAATGAGTGAATAACAGACTGCATTTTTTCCCCTTCTTTTCTGTTACCCTTAACTCTTTGCTTTGCGGGTTAAACAGCAAACTTTCTACTTCAACATTCACTTGCCTCGTGTAGCAATAAACCCATTCCAATGTTAGATGAGAACTTCACAGTTAGAATTATAGAATCAAAACGTTACGAGCAATGATTTCCCAAAATTTCATGGAAGGCATAATAACACAGGAATAGAGGGCAGAGGAAAGCAGCCGAGAAGATAATATGCTCGAATAATTAAGTTGAAGAAAAGATTTAAGTATTTCTTTTCACCAGTCAACTTTTTGACAACTTTATTCTCCAAGCCAAAAGTCGATTGTCATGTATATACATGGACAAAACTTGATTCCTCCATACCAAAATAGAAAAAGGAGAAGCTAAAGCCTAAATCGTTTATTACAAGAGACATGGAAAATAAGCTTACTTTGCCTACTAATAGGGAGGTCGTTGTAAGGATATGAGCGAGACTAGACCTTGATATAAATATATTTTTTAAATCTATCCAATGCTGTACAACATCTAATCACTCGGACTGCACTAGTACGTCAACGGTCAAAAAATGCAAATAGTCATCAAACATCGGCACTATAAAAAACATTGATTGCCTTCATCCTTTCCACTTGGACCTAAATTGCATCCCAACGATTCTCCTAAGAGAACCTGCAAACCATGCAATGATGACCAGTGCTGTGGCCATATTAAACCTTGATGTTTCCCAGATGCAGATTGAGGGCCACACGCACAACCTCCATATCAAACCTGGTTATATTGCTGAGAAGTATAGTTACCTGCAGAGAAGCATGTCCTGATGTTAATGAAACAAGAAAGCACAGAATGACCACAAACAAAGGTGATGTCTTTTAGAGGTGGCAATTAGTTGCACTAACATATATTGTGCCCATTTATGACAAATGTCTCTGGTTTTTGCAAGTAGAAGAAAATAATTTTGCAAAAGATGCTATTTTCCACAGTTTTTTTATTTTTCTGACTTGTTAAATAAATTAAAAGGAATTCTCTATTAAAGACAAGAATAATATATAAGACACTAGTGGGGCATCGTAATAAAGCACCATCAATCCACTTGGCATTACTTCCATTGTTTCTGTGAAATCAAAGTTACAAGAAAATGCAATTCTAGTTTTCATCAAAGCATCAGAGACAAAATATGAGATGAATCTTTTCTACTTCCTAGACTTTATCTACACAAAATACGAATTATAATGATGATAAAAAATCCCGGCAGTTAAGCTTGATATATTTCAACACCATTAATGAAATGTGTTCACAGTAAGAACATGCCCGCACCTTTGTTCTTGGCTTCCTGCTTGTTTTCACATCAAGTCTTTTCCAAAAAAGGAGAAATTAATTCATCCAACTTCATCAACCAAAGTGCAAGTGCAGATGATGTTTGAGGCATAGTAGGAAAACATGTGATGATTTCTTCCATGTAAGTACTGGAACCTTGCGCAAGATTGCATTGAAACAACCAATCCTCATTAATTGCAGCAACAAAATCAGCAACTACCTGAAAGGAAATTAAGATACTCTTTCAGAAATCCATGCTACTCTGGTTCACTTCAGGAAAACCGAGTTAAACACAGGCATCTATGCTTCTTTGAGCACAAAATTTAGAGGACAAGAAAACAAAAACCTGCAAAAGTTCAGCCAAAGAAGATGTGCGTCTAAGCCGTCTGATCCATAACCTATGAGCAGATTTTGTCCAGGCACCCACCAAGGCATCTTCGGGCATAACAGTCTGTATGATGGGGGCAATTTATTAGAAAACAGATGTTAGAAGAAAAAGAATTTGTACTACAGAATCGTCTACATGCAAAGTCATTGTTTCCATGATCCTTTCTACATTATGTTTACCTACATACATATACCTCACCACAGCTGCTCATTATCTTAATCACACTCATTTCTTTGTGCCTGTGAATTTGCCATGGTGTGTGTTTCTAACAAAAGTCGCATAAAACCACAAATCAATGACAAATAGAATGATGAAACAGCACATCTGCACAAGAAACTTCCTACATCTTGGAGGCTGAGCAACCACAATACAAGCGAACTAGTTGTCAAATGCCAGCACATCATCCATGGATCAGAATGATCACTACAAGAGAAAAAATTGACCAGGCATGTGGTTCTCTTTAGAAGTCACTCAGTTCTGAAGGACTCAAATGCAGATTTGACTTTTAAACCGAATTAAAGAGGATGGTATAGGTAAAATTCAATGCTGCATTAGAGGTGTTAATAAAAAAATATGCTTCTACTTCTTCCTCCTAAATTTTAGCGATTTAAAAAGTATGACAGTGATGTCTTACTGTCTTCTATGTTTAAAACGCACAGTGACATAAACATGCAAACAAAAACAAGCACATGCTAGCCAAATCATGCATAAATTAGATTGTATTGGGGCAGAGATAAACTATAAGAGCATACCTCAATTGCATAAACTGCAGCTTTCAGTGATTGCAACTTCGATGAGAGAACTTTATGCTTTGGAAACATCACATTGTCCTCTTTCTGTCTACAAGTAGCTGAATGGATGGCATATCTTTCCTCGAGATCAAAATCAAGCTCAAATGTTGTATGACAGATCTTGCAATGCTTTTCGTCTCTCCAGTACAGGTCATGACAAGTTTCGCATCTTCTAAGTGATTCAAGATATGACCTTTTACTTCGTTTTACTGCATTAAGATCACAGTAAAAGTAATTCCATATCCAGGTATCAAACCGCTGGAGACGGTTCCATTTCTGGTTTTCTTCTTTCCCCTTCTTTCCTGTTTCAAGAACTATTGCACCCATTGGTGGCAAAGAATCATTTGCAATGTCGGTGAGGGTTAGGTTGTTGTCTACATCAGACACTGGAGAAGAACTGTCTTCTCTAACTATTTCCAGCTCAGACTGGTCTGATTGTTTGAAACACTGAACTCCGGAATCATTTACCATCCTACTTGACATCTCTTGACAGAGAAAAGCTTCCCTTTTCTCCAAAGATTCAATTAGGAGGGCCTCCCGTTTTCCTCTGTCATCTAAAACTGACAATAAGGCACGCAAAGCCTGTACTTGGAATAAGCAAATGCAAAGAAGGTGGTCAGAGATATATTTCAACAGTACCATAAGCAAAGCATGTAATCACTTTCTACAACACGCACAATCCAAGGTACAAATTAAAAAATTAGCAATCAGTGAATATCAAGACAGACTGAGAAGTCTACCTCTTCAGTATCAATCACTTCCCAGTGACCATCTTCAGAAGATTCAAAATAGACTCTCTTATGGCCAGGGTCATACGAATTACACGGGCCCAGGAAAAGCCAATATCTATTGTACCTACGATCAGACCCTAGAAAGATGGATTGCATTGGGTGCAAATTGATCCCAGGTCCCATCCCTTCTGGCTCTTTCTCTTTGCCAGAAAGTTTATCCTTGCCATCAAACTTTGAGAATAACACTGTAGAATCAACAGGGAAAAACTTGGATGATGTGTATGCTTCTTTTGTGTCATTTATTTGCCCAGCATGGACCCAGGATGGCCTGGGCACGTTATCTTTTGTTGATGATGATCTTTTTATTTTTGCTCCAGAACCATGGTGTATGTTAGGAACAGATTCAACAGTAGGTCTTGCTAGATCCTGGGGGGAGGGGGGCAGCAGCAATCACTCAATGGTTAAATCAAGATTATATTCATATAGAAGATTGTTATAAAGCTAATAATTTGAATCAACCATTTTCCTAGTTACAAAACATAGGGGATGATCACAATTAATGGGAAGAATTAAAGAGAAATGAGATATCACATTAGAAGTATTCACACTAGGAAAACTCCAATTTCTTAAAAACCAGTAAATACTCAGCACTTGAAATAACAATCCTTACAATGTGTCAAAACCACATTTGCCAACCCAGTAAGAAAAACAATGATTTTATTCATTTGAGAGCTGATTTATTAAATCATGATATCCATCCTACCTAATTCATTAAGACAAAACAGATATCTAGTTGCAAACAAAGTTACCTACAATGAGCTTAAAAACTTTCATAAGCATGTGACATGATCATTACCACACAAAAAATGGTATAGATACCTAAGGTAGAAAACAACCCTAGTTCATAAGCTCCAATCATTTGCTAGAAAAAAAAATCCCAACTTTCTCATGTTGGGTACATTTGTCCATGAAATTGATTTTCCTAAAGCAAATGACTTTCCACAAACAACAAGAGCCCTAATCATAACTTCATTGAGGTTATAGCTGTTACCTCCAATCTAATACTGGATCCAGCACTGACAAGATCAATCAACGCCACTAATCCATTCAACTTTTCTTCAATGTTTAGATCTGAATATTCACCTTCCATTAGTCCTAACAACCACACTTCTCCTGGATGGCTCTCATCAATTTCATTATCAAATGTAAGCATCCTGGTTTTTCTTTTACGATTGTCAATAAGCTTAAGATTTCTTGGACTAGAATTTTCTGAATCACAATCAGAATCGCTGCTGCTAAATGCACCATTATCATGGAAGTCTTCATGAACAATTCCAGAGTCCTCAGTATCTGATTGAAAGTCATTGGCTTCCTTTGCAAGAGTATTGATTCGCAGACGAAAAGTAGATGATGAAATCTTTTCAAATAAAGTGATATCGCTTGAAAGAGTTGAGCAGATCAAAAGCTCCAGCTCATCACTTGTGCCAGCAAGATTTAATTCCATGATCTTTAAAACAAAACCAAATACTCATCACTACAGGATCATTTGACAAGTACCAATTTAAAGAACAAGATTGAGAAAATAACTATCTAGTGATTTCATTTCCTTCGAAACCGATGAAGTAACTTACTTGAGAAGACTTAGCAAGGTCAGAAACTTTTGATCCATTATTTCCTTGAACTGACAGAAGTTGATATAGTTCACCTTTAAGAGTTCCAGGATGTAGGCCACACTTCACCATAAGGCTCATCTCCTAAGAAAAAAAGAAAAGCTTTAGGTGTCAATTTATGTCTCTCTTTCAAAGAAATATTGTTACATATAAGAATCTGACATTTGTACACAAATTCTAGATTATAAATTTTAGATGAAAATATCAAAAGAAAATTGCAACCTGTTTAAATAATACCTTGCTAAGGACTTCCTTACGAAATCCACCTTGCTTTGAACCAAAACCAGCTGCAATCAAAACTTGACACAATATTTCAGTCCATGTTAGAGGGTTGAGAGAGTTTTTCCAGAACTCCACAACATTTTCTTGATCTTCAACCTGACAAAACATTGCGATAACCATACTAAGGTTATGTTTATTCGAACTTCTATCCAAAATGACAAGATTGAGAGAGAGAGAGAGAGAGAGACTAGATATGATAGATTCCAAACTCCCCAAAGGAAAAGCACATAAACTAGATAATAGAAAACCTGATCTATAGAAAGCCTATACACTCAGAACTGAGAACATTCCAAATATTTGTCCTTAAATTAAATATAGATAATCAGATTATGAAAGGAAGGGGTTGAGTAGAAGAATTCATTTAAAAGTTATTGATTTATCTCCAATGATTTATTGTGTCCAACATCATGATTCTCGTACATAAACACATCAAAAATTTATTAAAACTGTGTTATGCAGGTGACTAGAGATTTCTGAGCTGTGCAGAATACAAGATTTGCATTAGGGCACATCATACAGCCAAAGAATTCTAATAATTGTGTAACATTTTCATTATTATACCTGAAACATCAACAAATTTTTCCTTGGAATTCAAGTTACTCACAAGTTTGTTTAAGCCTGAAACTTTAGTCTTTGAACACAATAAATTCTTATAGAAACACCATTGCATCATCCCAAGGGCTCAGAATAAAAAATTAACAGAAAATTCAGTTGCATTGTGGATTTACCTAACCATTCACTGTTCAAAAAAACATATTGAATAATGTAAACTGGCACTATAAATTATAATAACATTTACATTGATGTTAATTGTTGCTTTTGCCTTTATAGTCCTAAAATAACCACTGAATGAAAATATGATAAATAACAATCACTTTCCATGGCATCTTGGACCTTTGTATTATCAGTTATTAGTAGCAATATGGCTTTTCTTGTCTTCATTGGCACCACAGTTGAGTCACATGCAAGCAAAATATCAATATTTCTTGATATCTGACAATACTGTTACCTGAATTACATCTTTAACATACAGGATCATTCAACAAAACTATCAATGCGCTTGTAGACCTAACTTATGTTCATGGACTTGAGCTATATAATATACTCACTGAGTGAATGAGGGCGAGAAACTTGCAAGAAATGCTCAAATGAGGGAGAAGTCCACTACTGATCTCTGTTTCAACATCAGACAAAAGAAGCTTCAGAAGGGCCACATGAATTTTTCCAAGTAAAAAGGAATCCTGAAAGTCACATACATACAGATGAAACCAATGTCAATAAAATTTAAATGCAAGAAAATAAAAGAAACTAGGTTAAATACAAGTTCAACAAAAGAACTAGTCAGAGATTCAACCTTATCATGGAATGCTTGAGCCAGCTCATCAAGAGTGAATGGGCATATATCAACTGTAACAGAATAGGTGTAAAGAAAATGGAAGACCTGTAAAAGACATCCCGGCCTAACTTCAGCAAGAGAATATAATAGAGAAGAAAAACATTAATTCATAGACCAGGTAGGGTAGACAGTCAAATTAATCCATTGTCTTCTTGAATCCAGTCCAAATGTAGCAAGTACGTAGCCACAGAGGAGTTTTTTTATTTTCAAGATCATGTAGATCAGACAAGCACCAATCAAAAGCAATCTAAATATACAAGCAAAATGATTGTGCACAGAAGAAAACCTAGTGTATACCATCACTGGAGTTTTGACTAACTTATGCAGGTGATTAATGTTAACCACCACTGCATCTTCAGATATGATCATCTTTAACTACCTACTATTGATGCACTCATCAAATATATCATAGACCAGTATATAATAGTGCAATTTACATATTAGAAGTATTTTCAAAGAAGATAAGATACATTGAGTAAACATTTACTAGGCCATATTCATGGGAAAATGTTGCAAGCTGCTTCTAGGTGTATTATATTTGAGTAAGAGATAAAAAATTATAAATTCTCTGAAAAGGATAAGATAATAACAAACATCTTTCAAGCAAGATATATGTTGCATTGCAAAGCACTAAAAAGCTATTCATCCTCCACACACCTTAAATAGTTTCTTGACTGCCTCCAGAGAAGAATCCCAAGGCTGCATTGCAAATGGTTGCTTCATCTTCACAGAATTTGGAGGAAATTTTGCCAGCAAATCTGGAAAAAATCACATATTGGTAGAAAGAACTCGAGTATATCCTATATGCAATAACTACAGACACTTCTTAGCACACTGAAATACAGCCAAAACAAACCTTTACAAAGGGAACAGCCATAGAGCCTGTTTGCCGCACAGTGTTCCGTACAAGTTAGTGGATTTGGTCCAGCTCGTAATTCTCTCAGCTCTAGCTCTTCATCATCCACTAGCATAGCAAATTGATTAAGGCATTCCTGATTCATTAACCTTTCCAGTGCGAGTTCACATTTTTCCCTGAAGGACTGCTTCTGGATCTCATCTCTTTTAGATTCTACCTGCATAACAGGTAAATTGATGTTACTACATTGGCAGATATAATTTGTACCAAATCATTAAAAGCACTACAAAAATGATTACCTCCCTCCTTCTAACAGAAGGCTTTCTCTTCTCCTGTAATTCTTTTTGCAGCATTCTCTGTTTCTGAAAATGCAGCACAGTGTCAGCAAAGTGGAAATAGCTCAAACTGAAGAATTGATCAATGCAACAGATATTTGCTAAGATGTACCCAGGGACAGCAAACAAGAATAATAATTCATCAAGAACAAAAGATCTTATGGGAAGCAGATTAGATGACTAACAACTAGAGAAGACACTGGCTGTCTTCGCTTCTTTTTCTGACAAGGCTGCTTCCGTGAAACGGGAGGTGATATTGGAGGTGTAACAGTTATTTGTGAGCCACCACAATGAATGCCAGTGGGAAAATCTCCACCATCAGGATTTGTTACTCGCCATACTGTCATCAAACCCTTTCCCATACCATGTTTCTTCACTGGAGCACTCTCGTTGCAATTTTGACCATCAAAAGCAGCACACATAGATACCTTCAAGTGAAAAACAAACATATGTGAAACATTGTAAGAGAAGCAGGGAAACACTGTCTATGTAGAGAAATTCTTTACACTACCTTTCCCCTTTTGTTAGCTCTTTGGTTCTCTTGGCAAGCAGGATGAGAATTTCTGGAATCTAAACATGCAAATGCAGTATGAGTACCAAAAAAAGACAGAGGTGTAGCAAATTGGGACAGCAAAGAAGTACAAACATTATGCAGTCACAATCCATATTCATCTCAAAGTTCATATAAATGACAGGATAAAAATCCAGTTGGTCACCATATTTCTCCTACTATTCGCACATTAATCCACAGAAAAGACAATAAAAAACATAAAGCTCTTCCCTGCATTCATTTCAATATCTTCTAAAAATCTTTCAACTCTTATTCTCTAAGGGAACAAATAAATAAAAACCTGATAGATGGTTCTGGATCTAAATATGCAAGAACTATGTGTCTGCTAACCAAACAACAATAAAGAAATAATAATAATAACGCAAACTTTTTACCTTCACAACCATGAAATGCTCTGATAGGAAGAGAATCAAACTCCAAACCAAGGGGAGGACCATCTTTGCGAAATATCTTCCCCAGAATATAATCAGAAGTCAACAAGTCCTGAACGAGCACCAACTTCTTCCTCTTACCTATCCTGCCTTGAAACTCTGAAGGCGCAGATTTGTACTTTGAAGATGAGGGATTGTTGGACTCATCTTCATTACTAGCAGACAGCTCCCACTGTTTAAGCATTTTTCTAGCATCAGAAGCAACTGGAGCTCCCTTTCTTCCTTTGAAAACTGACAGTTTCTTGATCAAACGTGGTGGTTCAATCAATTCATTTTTGCTCTTGTCTCTCCTCCTTTTCTCAATAAACCATCCCCGAACCTGCTTGAATGTCAAGTTCGAGACCACAGCGAGGTCTTCCATGGCCCTGGGCGAAGGATACTTATCCTCTGCTTCACACAAAACCATTGCCGCCGGCTTAGAAAATGAATGCAATATAGAATGCATATAATAAAGCCTATAAAACAACACAATGCTCTAAACAGATCTCAAGGGAGAGTTTAGATTATTTTTTTAAAAGAAGGTAACAGTTACAAATTAAAATGAAGAGAATATCTAGGCTGGGAAATTTGATTAGTTACAATGAAAAGCAAGTGGTGTTTTCGATGAAGGAATCAAACCACATAAATTCCCCTTCCCTTATGAATTAAAAACTATAATTAACTCAAAATAATAATAAATAAATAAAACTAATACAAGAAATATTTCAAAATATTGAAAAGGAAGGTAGACGATAATTCATTAGATAGTAAAAGACCTGCATAGAATTTCAGAAGGGTTTGAAGTTGAAGTTGCGATTTCCTCTTCATTTCCGTCGTCAGTGAAACCACTCCTTTCAACTAACGAATTTGACGATAATTAATCGAACTGGGTTTCCCACATCCTGACAGCACCAAACAAACCAATTCCACCATCATCAGTAAGTAAACCAAGTATCCTCAGATAGAGAAAACAAGAATTACATATAAAAAAATGATATAGACTGTTCAACACTCTCTAATTCCTTCTAAAGCCACAGAAAATGAAACACCCCATTCCTATAAAAAATTGCTGGGGTAGACAACTGAAGTAGAATAGAATAGTAATCAGTTGAAAGTAAAGAAAGGAGGGGGCATGAGTGTGGATATTGTAGAGTGAGTGGAAGAGAAGAGTGGAAGATTGCTTGCTTACTCTTACAGTATTGTGACGGTGGTGAGAATGAAGAGGTGTGTGTGCTAGTGTGCGTGAGAAGGGGAGATGGTTGGTTGAAGAAGAAGAAGCAGGGAGAGGGGGGGTGAGAGAGAGAGGTTACCGAAAGGCAGTAGGGTTTTGGGTTTTATCATCTCCTTCTTTATTTTGTGTTTTTTTATCTATATATATATAGTATTAATTGTAATATCTTCCTTTTATTTTTATCGTGTACTTTATTTTTTTAATTTTATTGTTCTTTTTTGGGGGGATTTCCCTCTGAAGTCTTAACTCATAAAAAATAAAAATATCTATGTAGACTATCTTCATCGAGCTACGCTGGCATTTAGGGGTTTAAGAGCAGGAATAAAATGGGCTGGTGCTGGGCCGGCCCAAGTATTCAACGAATAAAATCAGTGGATGGTATGACTGGTGTGGTGGATGTCGAATTTTGAAGGATTATTTGGAAATGAGAGGCTATAGTAGTTTCTGTCGTCGGAAATATCTACTTTTTTCTCAAATAATTTTTTTTTTATAAGAAGCTAATAATTTTATATCTTAGTATAAAATAAGCATATGAAAAAGTTTACCGAGAACCCTGAAATGCATGCAGGTTTTTTTAAAAATGAATATAATAAAAATATTTATATACCATATGAATTATATGGTGTTCATGATTATCAAGATAAAATCAAGAACAAGAAACTATTAACAAATAAAATTGAGAGAGAGAAAAGAGGGAATGAAAAGGAAGGAAGAAAAAAATTAGTAAAAAGGGAAATTTTATATTAAGAAAAAGAGTTATAGCATGTGAATGATTCAATGTAAATATAGACATGGTTTTATTGTGAATTGTAGTATTGTAATTACTATCTTGTCATTCGATCATAAAAATTTAACATTTTGTTTTGGGGTTATTTTTTATTTTTCTATTTAATTTGTTGTCATTAACTAATTGCTTGAAGTGTTTGCGTCTTTTGTGTGTTTTTTTCTGAACAATTGATTTATAATTTTAACCTGGTATCAGACGAAACAATGTTGACGAACAAGGGCATTTTAGATTTTCTAGTTTTCCCATGAAAGGTGAAATGACTATTGCACCCTTGGACGAATCAAAAAATTAAAGTCCCCAGTGAGGTTGTTTCTTGTTTATTTAACATCCAATGAATAGAGAGACTACAGATATGCCCTCGAAAATGATGCAATCGATGATTTAGTGTTGGGGGTATGTTAGTATTTTCATGTGTGTGTTTTTTGTTATTATCATGGGGCTCCGGATGGTGTTTAGGTAATTTGCTATTTTTTAAGTATATTTTTTTCAAAAAACTGATAATGCATCTTGATGCGAACCGGCTCAGAAACACCAACAAGGACTTACTACATGTTCATGGGCTTGATTTGTAGTTTTGAAGGTGTCAACCAAGTCAGAATTACAAGGACCATTGAAGTATCAAGAGGATACCCTAGTACATCTTATCTATGTGCAAAAGTGGTTCAACTCAACTTTATTTGAGCCATGAAGTGAGGACAGCAAATGAGCCAAAAGAATCCTACTACAACTTAGAAACATGGGATTCATGGGCTTGATGGAAGAGAATAAAAAAAGCCTTTTAGGATTTATTTAATTTTGTTTGCTACAGCCCAAGGCTTGATTTGGCTTAATGAAGACTTTGATTTCAGCTATGATCCAAGGCTTGCTTGGATGAAGGCATAGGCTTTTCAATTTAGGATTTTGGGTTAGTTTTGAGTGGACCTCTTTTAAGTCCACATAAGAGGTCCATTAGGGTTGCTTTTTAAGAATTATTTAAACTCATGTAACCCTAATTTCGGCAGCCATTTTGATTAATTTTAATTCTGAATTTTTCAGTTTATGTGTGAGAGTGATTCTTGCATCCTTTAGTTTTTTAATTTTAATTCTGAACTTTTCAGTTTATGTGTGAGAGTGATTCTTGTATCCTTTAGTTTTTTAACAAACTAAATCCGACTTCTCGAAGATTAATTAGCTTCGTGGTGTTATTCTACTCATTCTAATAGTGTTGGTGCCTTGGGGCAGGTTTCCATTGTGCTACTCCTATCAGACCTATTTCAGCTTTCTAAGATCAAATCTCAATCTTGGTTGTGGGTTGCGTGACCATGTGATCACGAGGTTCGCATCGGGTGGTATCAGAGCTAGACTCCGAAACAAGGTCATATCATTATGTTATTTTCGTGCTTTTTTAGTGTTCCTTGAAATTTTCAAATGTTTGTGATCATCTCCTTGTTCTTCGTGTCAGCGTCATCTAATAAAAAAAATGTTATATTTCATTGTTTTCTGTCTCTTAATTTCAGTATATTAAGAAAAAACTAAAAAGAAAAGAAAGAGGGAGACATTAGTTGAAATTTGAATAATCATTGAAATCTTGTCTTAGAAAACACTACTCTGGGAAACATAAGCAAAACACATCGAAATCCATTAAAAAATCATATTCCGTCTATTGGGGTTGAGAGATAATCATACGTTAAATTGAGGCTTATTTAGATATCGTATACCAGAGTTTTCAATTGGAGGTTCATTTCTACTGCAAATTGATCACACAAGGGTTTGATTACCTAGAAGTATGAGAATGACTTATAATTATAATTGTAGTTTTGTTTTGATTTGTTTTCGATATTTTTATTGCTTCTTGAGTCTGAAAATCATAATTAGAGTGCGTTTTGAAGGCTACTGACTTTGAGTTGTTTATTTTAGTTCTAAAAGAACCAAAAGAAAGCAAGTTGTGAGGTAAAAGGCGTAGTGAGCTTATTAGAGTGAAAAATCTTGATTTTGTTTTTGTGATACATGAGAGTGTGAGGTAAAAAGCGTAATGAGCTTATTAGAGTAAAAAACCTTGATTTTTTTGTGTGATACACGAGAGTTGTGAGGATATATTTTTGCTACTAACCAAATTTTGCAAATTCAAAGGATGTCTGAAAACAACGAATCAGCGACACATAACGTTGATGTAGTGTTCCAATTACTAGCCATGTGTTAGCAACTTGAGTTGTTGTCTAGGACATACAAAGATCTGAAAAGATGAGGTGAATTTGATAAAACAATATAATAATAGGGCTGATTGCCATGGAAATACGGTTTAATGGCCGTACGAAATAACAAATCTGATTATGAAGAGTATGTTGATGAAAACGCAAATGTGGGAGAAGATAACTATGATTTTGCATCTGTTGACCAAGGAATCAGGTCTGGTCTGAACAATGCTAGGAGAATGTGAATTTCTGTGGCATGGGGAATTATGAAGATATGGATGGGGACACCATCAAACTGAAAATTCCTAACTTTTAAGGTAAAAATGATCCTGAGGCTTATTTGGAGTGGGAGAAAAAGGTAGATTGGATTTTTGATTGTCATAGCTATTCTGAACAAAAAAAAAAATGAAATTGGTGATGATTGAGTTTACAGAGTATGCAATGATTTGGTGGGATCAAATTGTAATCAGTAGAAGGAGAAATGGGGAGCGACTCGTTCAGACTTGGGGGGAGATGAAAGTCTTAATGAGGAGACGGTTTGTGCCTAACCAATATTATATAGATTTATACATGAAGCTCCAAGGTTTGAATCAAGGCTATAAGACAATAGATGAATATCACAAAGAGATGGAGATCACAATGATTCAAGCCAATATTGTTGAGGATAAAGAAGTCATGATGGCTAGATTTCTTAATGGGTTGAATCGGGACATTGTCAATGTGGTAGAGCTACAACACTATGTGGAGGAGCTAGAGGACATTGTTCACGAAGGTGGAGAGAACTTAGGAAGGGACATGTTCGGCCAGGGTTTAATTCGGGTTCTTCATCATCTTGGAAGATAAATCTAAAGAGAGAGGGTATTGTCCAACCGAGTTCCTCTGTTCCTTCTAAAAATGAACCATTGAAGGCTAAAATGTATGTCTTTACCGGTGTCAAAGGTAAATCTAAAACTCAGCCTAAACGTACCCGTGATGTTAAATGTTCCAGGAGTCAATGGAATAGACATTATGCTTCAGAGTGTCCAAACAAAAGAATAATGATGATTAGAGATGATGGTGATATGGAATCGAAAAGTGAAAAATCTGATTGCGAAGGCATGT
The DNA here is from genome assembly GCA_032356905.1 of Salix exigua. Classification (NCBI taxonomy): domain Eukaryota; kingdom Viridiplantae; phylum Streptophyta; class Magnoliopsida; order Malpighiales; family Salicaceae; genus Salix; species Salix exigua. The sequence goes on from CM063601.1 coordinate 11,435,957, forward strand.
CACCATTGGAAGATAGTGATGGGGATGAGTTAGCATTACTAGTTGCAGAGTCCTTGGTTATAACACGCACACTTTAGGTTTAGGTCAAGGAAGATGAATCTAATAAACAAAGAGAGAATATCTTTCATATGCGTTGTTATGTATAAAGTAAGGCGTGTGGTGTAATTATTGATAGTGAAAGTTGTGTTAATATTTGCAGTACCACCCTTGTTAGTAAACAAGATTGGAGTATTGTTAACCATGCAAAAATGTATAGATTGCAGTGGCTTAATGATAGTGGTGAAGTGAAAGTGACTAAGCAGGTTGTGGTCCCATTTTTTATTGGAAAATATTTTGATGAAGTTCTGTGTGATGTGGTACCGATGCAAGCAAGTCACATCTTGTTGGGGAAACCATGACAATATGATAGGAAGACAGTTCATGATGGGGTTAAAAATAGATATATCATTGTAAAAGATGGTAAAATCATTATTCTTGTACCTCTTACACCCAAACAGGTGTATGATGATCAACTAAAGCTAAAAAGTGAGCATGAGGCGATGGGAAGAGAAAATCAAGGTGAGGAACATGGGGAGAGAATACCATCAGATTCGGTCAGAACCCAATCCTCTACAACCCATTCAACCACTCATCCAAACACAAACAAATGTTTAGCCAACATTCCAAACAAATCAGACCATTTAACCATTACTCAAAAACACCCAAATCCGGTCGAGAGTGGAGGTAAGACAAGAGGAGAGAAGAAAGTCAAGAAGAGTGATGAGAATTATGTGGAAAAACTAAAGAAACAACCTAATTTTTATGCTACAGATAGTGAGGTCAGATTTGCATATTTCACTAACAAGCCAATAATTTTACTTATGTATAAGGAAGCTTACTTTAATACTAATGATCTTGATCATATGATGCCTAGTGCTGCTATTTCTTTGTTGCAGGAATTTGATGATTTGTTCCTCGACAATACTCCAAGCGGATTACCACCATTGTGGGGGGAAAGAGGATCAGATTGATTTTGTACGTGGAGCTTCAATTCCTAACAAACCATCATATAAAAGGAATCCAGAAGAGATGACTAAGCTTTAAATACAAGTTTATGAGCTAATAAATAAGGGATATATTCGTGAGAGTATAAGCTTGTGTGTTGTATTCGTGTTATTCATGCCTACGAAGGATGGAACATTAAGAATGTGTGTTTGATTGTCAAGCCATCAACAACATAATGATTTTGGTCCAAGGTCAAATCCTTTCGAGGAGAGAGGGGATGATGTGAACTGCCCCAGAAACACCAATAAGGACTTATTACATGTTTAGGGGCTTGATTCGTAGTTTTGAAGGTGTCAACCAAGTTAGAATTGCAAGGACCATTGAAGTATCACGAGGAGACCCTAGTACATCTTATCTATGTGCAAGAGTGGTCCATCCCAACTTTATTTGGGCCATAAAATGAGGACAACAAAGGAGTTGGAAACATGAGATTGATGGCTGAATGGAAGAGAATAAATAAACCTTATGGGCTTTATTTAAGTTAGTCAGCCATAGCCCAAAGTTTGTTTAGGCTTAATTAAAATTTGGTTTTCAGCTAGGATCCAAGGCTTGTTTGGATTAAATCATGGGCTTTTCAATTTAGGATTTTGGGTCAATTTTTAGTAGACCTCTTTTAAGTCCACATAAGAGGTCCATCAGGGTTAGTTTTTAAAAGACTATTTAAACTCATGTTAGCTAAATTTTAGCAGCCATTGATTAATTTTAATTCTAAACTTTTTAGTTTATGTGTGAAAGTGATTCTTGCATTCTTAAGTTCTTGAACAAATTGAATCTGACTTATCGAAGATTAACTGACTTTGTAGCGTCATTCTACTCATTCTAATAGTGTTGTGTCTAGGGGCAGGTTTCCATTGTGTCACACTCCTATCAGACCTATTTAGACTTTCCGGGATCAAATCTCAATCTTGGTTGTGGGTTGCGTGACCATATGATCACAAGGTTTCGCATTACATCTTAACGACACACTGCCAATTGTCTTCCATCTATGCCTTCTGTTTGGTGGTGAAAAATCTATGTTTGTCATCTCACTAGATGCATGATCATGCCCTCTTTAATGGTGTGTGTGTTATTGGATGATGGTGGGAGATTTGCTGATAATCACTTGATCATTTTTCCTCTTTTCTCTCTCCTACAAGCGAAACTATGTATCTCTTTGTTTATGGTTTTTTTCATTTCAATCTTGGGGCTTTTAATTGTTTTTCCTTCTTATTTCTACAAAAAAAAGTTTTGATTCCTTTTAATTTTGTTCTTCAATTGAAATTGAAATATGTTTTTTTATTCAAATCAAACTCTTATTTTTTATATTTTAAAAAAGGTTAAAATGGAAAGTCTTGAAATATTTTTTCCCTTGGGCTTATTTCATGAATTTCATTAATCTTTCCTTTTTTTTTTGTTTTTACTATGTCCTAAGTCTTTCAATCTTGTTATTAATTTACAAATTAAAAGCAATTAGCCTTCAATTAGATCATAAAAACAATTAAATTTCCTATAAGCAAAGTTTAATAACCAATATATATATATATATATATATAAATTAATCAAAATACAAGTTTATACTTCATAGTGAAATACATGAGGCTCCATGCAGTCTTACGTTGCACTTAGAGCATCTCTAGTGGGAGTAACCATTTTGGAGAGACAAATCATTAAAATGAATGTTTGAATAGTGTATATATGACTTTTTTGTTAATGTGTGATCCAATAGTAAAAGTCATTTTGGAGAACCATTTTTTTTTTATTTTGTATGCAATTAATTATACAATTAATAAGAGTGTAACATAATTGCTTTTAAAAAACCCTCCAATAATATAATTATTAATTTTGTATATAATTTTTTACTCTCTTTTCATCAAGGTATTTTTAAATAAAAACAAAAACAAATATTATTATAATTATTAATTATAAGGTATTATTATAATTAATAACTATTATTATGTAATAATAATTATTATAATATAATAATACTTACTATAAAAACCCACCCCCACCCTGTTTGTCTCCATAATTTTCATTTCAAGCTAAAAAAAACCCTATCTTCTTCTCTTCTGGTCGCAATGTCCTCCCCCCTCCAGTCACTACCCCACCCATCGTCCACTCCCCTCCAGCCAGCCCCCCACACCGCCGTCCACTCCTCTTCAGCAGCCCCCTCACCCCACACACACCCGTCCACTCCCCACACAGCCGTTCACTCTCCTCCAGCCATCCCCCCCACACCCATTTCTTCTATTTTCCTCCTCCTCCTCTTTTTCTTCGTCGCCCCCTCCATTTTGCTTTGTTGTGTTGTTTTCTTATTGAAAAAGAAATCAAATCTTCTGCTTTGTTTTTCTTGTTGAAGTTTCAATCATATGGGTTCTTGTTCAACTCGAAATCAAAGCTTCTGTTAAGTTTCAATCACATGGGTTCTTCGGATTGGCTGCAAAATATTCTGTGTTTTTTCAATTTTTAAATTCGTTGGGTTGTTGTGTTGATGGGTGTTCAATTGTTGAATTCGATGGTTTGATGTCTATCGTTCGGTTGCTATGTTGATGGGTGTTCTGTTGCTTTGTTGAGTTGTGTGTTTCGATTTGTTGCTGGGTCTTTTAATTTGTAGAATGGCTGCCAACGATAACATTTCAACGGTCTTATTTTTTTTTTTGCCTTCACAAAATCTATTTGTAGGAATGATTCTCGAAGATGAACAAGCCATTTTAAGTCTTCATTTTGCTTCTCCCATTGAAGACAGAAATTTACCAAAAAAACTAAATATTTGAAATTTTACCTTTGTTTCCGGTCTCCTCCGCTCGAGATGCCCTTAATATAAAAATAAGGAGTAATGCCCATTATATATTTTTTTTTAATCTTAGGTTGTTAATAAAACATCTAAAAAAAGACAGTACCAACCAGAAGGCACCATCACCCATCACTTCCTCTTCTGATTCTGGGCAATCTTTCCTTTCTCTGTGGTGGTGCTTTATAGCAACTTGTCGGAGAAGGCTCGCAAGCAAGCAAGAATGGAAGACGGAACGGAAAATGATCCAGCCCCTACATCGAAACGACAGTCTCTTAAAACCCCATCAGTTTTTAGCGGTTACCCCTCTTGGAAAAACAAGGTTTTTTTCTTTTCTTTTCTGAATGGATGCTTTGAGTTCTTAGACTTGTCTAAATAGCTAAACAAAGAATTTTCAAATTATCAGTTGAGGGAAAACTGTTACAAAAGAGTGCGTGAAGACAGGACCCGATTGCTCTGGAAAATGAGGCTGCCCATTGCTAAAGCTTTAGATAATAAGGTAATCATTTCTTTCTTTTACCCCTTTGTTGCCTGTTATTATTATTATTATTATTATTATTATTATTTTGATCTCTTGAAGTTCTTGATTCAATCCCCTGTTTACTGTTTCTGGGTTTAGGAAATCATCAAATATGCTCTCCAGGACATAGTTTCTGATGAGCTGGAAAAAATTAAGAACTCGTCGTCGTCGTTAAATGAACAGTGGAAAACTCCAGCTTGTGCCCTTGAGGCGAATGATGATATATTATGGGAATATGATGGTCTTCTTGATGCTTATCAAGGCGAGTGCGAAGAGATTCTGTTAGAAATGCAAAAGATCTTCTATGAAGATCTTAGTGACGAGACATCTAGAAAAGGTTACCGTGTTTTCTCTCATACAAAAATTTAGTGGTTTCCAGTGGAAAAAATACAAATAAATCTTGTCCTGCTTATATATATAGGAGCGAGTGAATGTTATGGATGCCCAGGTTTTGTTGTCAGCGACCCCGCGCGCGCGCACACATATAACTTGAATGTAAATGCAAAGTTAGCTGTTTGCAGCTGTTATTGTACTTTCTTCATTTTTATGTCTCGCAACTTGTTTTTCTAATCTATCCCATGAAAACACACGCGGGGAGTGTATTTGATTGTCAACTTAGTTGCCAATCTGAATTTTGTATACCTTCAGTATTGCACATGCCCATGTTCTCATGTCTGTTCATGTGCTAAGGAGGTTATAATCAATTGAATCATGCTTTTTGAGCTTAAATGTTTACTCTAAACATGCAGAACCAAAAAACTCCATTGAAACCTGGGAAGACAAAGAAGACGATTACTTGGCTCATGCTGTTTATGAGCACATGCAATTGAGTGATAAGAAGGTATTACAGCTTGCAAATATATGTCTAATAAAGTCTTGGTAATATATCTGATATGCACAGAACACTCATCCTTGTAGCTGACATTAGCATTTGTAGGTTTGATTTTCTACTAGTGTCAACAGTAATGTCATTTAGATGCATTCCATACCCACAATTTTGGGTAAAATCTTAGTGCGTGTAAACAAACTTGTGGTTTAAGCCCCCTGGATGTTAGTTTCCACGTCCCAGCTAGTGTATGCCATTCCAGCCCTGGGAGCGTTACCAGATAAATACAACCTGTTAGAACTTGCTTGAATGGTTAACCAAGTCGGTGAAACTATACAAGACTATTTGATTGAGTCAAATTAGTTAGCTTGAGATTCAAGGAGCCAATTAAAATCCCAAAGATTGATAGAACTGTTGCTCATTCCTATGCCAAATGCAATAGTGGTTAAGTAAAACCAGAGGACAGATAGCATGATAGAATGTGAAGTTTGAGAAGCCCTAGGCTTTCTGCTTCATGTATGAAGCATATCTTCTTATCCTCCCTGACTTCTCCTGGTGTTATTCATATATCTTCTTACCGGAAATTAAGATCAGGATTGTGGAATCCTTCTTGCTAGAAATCATTTTTCTTTTGTTCTGTTGGGCATAATGGAAAATGCAGTTATGATCAATAAAGCTTCTTTTGCTGCGGCTTTCATGCTAACCTAACAGAAATGGAGTTTATAAAGCTTTCTGACGTTGATGCTAGGTGGCCAAGGAGATATGGTGTCCCATATGTATGCAAGGAGAGTTGCAAGAGAACCATCAGTGCATATATTGCACTCTCTGTGAACTTCGGCTCAATAAAGGCGATGAGGTTTTCAATTTCAACTTAACTGATTTGTTTTTGGAATGTAATAAATTACCATTTTTATTGAACCTTATTTTTATTCCTTTCGATTGTCACATTTAAGTACTGCTGTTAGCCATGCAAATACACTGAAAAAGTTGGCATATAGTTTACAGCAATTGTACCTCATTTTTAATAAAACAACTGAAATTACCGGCAAAGCTATCACGCTATTGCTGACATGCCTGGACTCTGGTTTCGTTATTTCAGATTAATTTGGACGTGCTGCAGATCCGACTGGCAGAAGCCCACGACGAACATCTTGACCGTGGCTGTAGATCGAAACCAAAGTTTTGCATTGAAACTAGATTTGGTTTAACTGCATTATTTATTGTTTGTCAGGATTGCAGTGCCTTTGAGGTGGTTATATAGTGTTTTTGTTTTTGTTTTCTGGTAATAATCACAGGAAAATGTCTAGTTGATACATCACATGAAATCTCATCGGAAAGAAAGTCTGCGCTGAGGTGGGGCTGGAGATTCTCTGTTTTCTGCCCATACAGTGCAGATTGTTCTCTGTAGCTGGTTCAAGTATTTGCTTGTTTTACAAAACATTATGGAACAACAATGGCGGTGTTGATTTTGCTTCGGAGCTGTGTACTTGCGTTCGGCCTTTTCAGAGTTGTGGCCTGGAAACCATATGCTCAAATGGAGTGTGAAGAAGTTTCACTTGTTAGAATGGACCATTGCATAATATATATAAAAGATAAAATTGGCCTGTAGATAGCAGCTCCCGAGAGGAAGGACGGTACTCTTTTTGAGGTGTTTAAAAGTATTTTTTTAAATGATTTATTTTTATTTTTATTTTAAATTAATTTTTTTTGTAGTTTTTAATATTTAGATGTAAAAAATTAAAAAAAAATATTATTTTAATAATATAATTCTAAACAAAAAAACAATTTAAAAGAACACACCACACAGGCACTTCTGATTCTTAATTCACGCAAGAGAATAAGAAGAAAGTCAACTTGGTACTACCACTGTAGAGCCCCCAATCATCCTATACTTGTTCAACAAAGGCTTAGTCAACTTGGTACTACCACATACTCAGCCCAAATCGCCCATCAATCTCAGCTCCACTCTGTCTGAACTCTGAAGTTGAAAACACAAAACCATAAACCCTAACCTAAAACTGCTAGCTAACATCTCTAAAACCCGATTTGTAATGAAACCAACACGATTTCAACACAGAGCACGTAATTAATAAACTCAATTTTTTCAACAAGATGACCAACACGATTTGTAATGAAACCAACATGATTTCAACCGAGGAGGAAGATTTGGTGGCAAGATCCAGTAAGAAGGTTAAAACAGGGGACATCAGTAGCCAGAACTATGTAGACAAACTTCTCGGGGAAGCATTGGTTACACAAGTAATTGATGAAGATAACCTTCTGCAAGACTATATATCAGAAGATGACGATGAGGAAGATGATGAAGATGACTGTCCAGTGATAAAAATTACAAGTGAGGAAAAGAAGCGCATTCGAGCTCCATGGCAACAAACACTTATTATCAAGCTAATGGGGAGAAAAGCGGGCTACATGTTCTTCCTGCAGAGACTGAGAACTATGTGGAAGTTTCGGGGCGATTTCACTATAACTGATTTAGGTAATGAATTTTACTTGGCAAAATTTGCAAATCCAGAGGACAGGGAACATGTGCTTTTTAGGGGCCCTTGGGTGGTATCCGACCATTACCTTACAATCAGAACATGGCATCCCAATTTTGATCCATTTGAAGCCACAATTGATAAGGTTGCAGTATGTGTTTGTTTGCCTGACTTAGCATTAGAATATTATGACACTGCCATATTGTGGAAGATTGGCGAAAAAATTGGCAGAACAATGAAAATAGACAGAACTACTTCGGTGGGTATGAGGGGTAATTTTGCGAGATTGTGTGTGGAAGTGGATCTAACAAAACCATTATTGGCAAAATTTAAATTACGCAGAAGGATTCGACGTGCTCTGTATGAGGGTCTACACACCATTTGTTTCCAATGTGGACAATACGGGCACAAGCAAGAGTTGTGCCCTTACAGTGAGAATGTGAAGAATGAACAAGACAGTGGGAAGAAGAAACCTGACGAGCACGAAATAGCCATAGTCCGACCAGAAATCATGGAAGCTTATGGTTCTTGGATGGTGGTTGAACTGCGACACAGACGGCAGAACAAGCGAGAGACGATGGGGGAGACAAATGGAAATGGTAGGGCCGAACATCCACCCATGAGTTCAGGAAACAAGGTCACAACTTTAACGGACAAACACTTCGGGATGCCTGCTAGATTTGAGGCGCTAGTGGAGCTACACGATGAGTCGACAGAGGTGCGAGATGGAGAAAGTGGAGAGAATTTTAGGGAGAAAAGAGGTGCAGAGAGTTTAAAAGGGGACGACTTGCGGGCTGGAGGAAACGCGGGCCATGACCCGAAACGGGCCCATGCGGGCCAAGGAGCAACAACCAACAGACTGGGCCCGAGAAGAAGAAACCCACGTGCAGGTGAGCTGAAGATTGCAGCAGACGACAACACAACAGCCCAGAGTCAAGTGCTCTTAGTTTTGCTAAAGGAAAGGAGAAAATAACAGAGGGTGAAATGGCCAGTAGGAGGAACTAAAATCAAAGCTTAATAGTTAAGCCAAGGAGAACGGACTCACAGGTAGATTTGAGTCGCATGGAGCATAGACCACAGGTGCAAAATTGTGAGCACTTAACTCAACAGGTCACAATCCGAACTCAACAATACCAGGAGCCGGTGCACAGGATGGCACCACCAGACAAGGATCCTATGGCAACAATGGACAATGGGATTGGACACGATAATGGGTTTATGGAAGTAGACCAGGAAACAGAGGAGGAAATGAAAGTTGATGGAGGGACGGCTCTCATGGAGCATGCTTGATACTGATGGATTATTCATGGTGTGTAAGTTTTAATTATCATCCACATTTAATGAAGTTTTTCTTTTGGAATTGTAGAGGTGCTGGTGGTAGTGAGTTTCGGGCAGTGATAAGAGATTTGAAGAGAACATATAATTTTCAAATAATGGCTATTGTAGAGCCAAGAGTAAGTGGGGAGCGAGCTGACAAAATTATTGATCAAATGAATTTTGATTCTAGTTTTAGAGTTGAAGCTCAAGGGATGTCTGGGGGATTATGGGTGCTATGGAATAAGGTGAATATAAATGTTAGGATTTTATTTTCGTCTAGACATTTTATTCATGGTATTGTTGATGAAGGGTGTGAGGGGGAGTGGCTATTTACTGTGGTGTATGCTCATCCGAATACGATTTTAAAAAAACAATGTTTTGATGAGGTTGCGAATTTGGCCAGGGGTGTTAAGATTCCATGGATGGTTGTGGGTGATTTTAACGAAATTTTGATGGCGAGTGAAAGAGTGGGAGGGGCGGCAGTTGACAATCAACGGTGTTACAGATTTGCTAAGTGGGTGCAGGATTGTCAGTTAATAGATTTGGGTAGTAAGGGCCCAAAATTCACATGGAGAGGGGGATGTCGAAATGGTTATGGTAGAATTTATGAGAGGCTGGACAGATGTTTTGGGAATGCTCAGTGGAGAACTTTCTTTGAAAATGCGCATGTTTTGGTTCTCCCAAGGGTTAAATCAGACCACCACCCAATTCTTGTAGATTTAAAAGAAGTGCGAACAGGGGCTTATAATGCAGAAAGACCGTTTCGTTTTGAGGTAGCATGGATTTATCATGAGGACTTTGCAGAGTTTTTGAAAGATAATTGGGAGACAACAACTCAATTACCGAGTAATTTGACAGCTTTGACAGGTAAGTTAAGGAGATGGAATAAAGAGGTGTTTGGCAATATTTTCCACAGGAAGCGACGAGTGTTGGCTAGACTGGGTGGTGTGCAAAAAGCAATAGCTAGAGGAGGAAAACGGTTTCTCTATCAGCTGGAAGATGAATTGGTTACGGAGTATGGTCAAATTAGTCATAAGGAGGAATTGCACTGGTTTCAAAAGTCTAGATGTCAATGGATTACTCATGGGGACAGGAACACTACTTATTTCCAAACAAAAACGGTTATTAGAAGGCAACGAAACAATATTAAAGTGTTAAAGAATGAGCAACATGTTTGGGTTTAGGAGGAGAATAACCTCAAAGAAATGGCGCGGGATTTCTTTCAAAAATTATTCACGGGAGATATAGAGGGGAATCAGAGAGCTAGAGTAATGGAGGGGCAATTTTCTGTTTTAACTCATTATTTGGAGCAATTAGAGCTTCCAGTGTTGGATGACGAGATAAAGGCAGCGGTTTTTGACATGAAACCATATAAGGCGCCGGGTCCGGATGGGTATCAACCAATCTTTTATCAATCCCAGTGGCAGGTGGTTGGCCAGTCAGTATGCCAGTATGTTAAAGAAATTTTTGCAGGCAATATTGATGTTAATGAGATTAATCATTCTTATTTAGTGCTCATCCCAAAAATTCCGAATCCAGAATATTTACATCAGTTTCGACCAATTGGTTTATGCAACGTCATATTTAAAATTGTGACAAAGGTGATAGTTGGGACACTAAAGCCATTGCTGTCGAAACTAATTAGTGAAGTTCAAAGCAGTTTTGTTCCAGGAAGGCATTTCACGAACAATATCATTATCTCTTAGGAAATAGTTCACTCAATGCGAAGAATGAAAGGTCGAAGAGGAGTTATGGCTATTAAAGTGGATTTGGAAAAGGCCTATGATAGGCTAAGCTGGAACTTTATCCGAGACACCCTAGTGGCTACTCGATTGCCTAGTGATTTGATAAAGATTATTATGCAGTGTATAGAATCTCCCACACTTAGTGTTTTGTGGAATGGGTGTGCATCTCAGGAGTTTGTTCCTTGCAGAGGTATACGACAGGGAGATCCTCTTTCTCCGTACATTTTTGTGTTGTGTTTAGAACGTCTATCTCAACTCATCAACAAAAGTGTCGAAAGAGAGGAATGGAAGCCTTTTACAATGAAAAGGAACGGTTTACAAATTTCGCATTTATGCTTTGCAGATGACATGTTATTGTTTGCAGAGGCTAATTTGGAACAACTAGCCACGGTGCAAAAGTGTCTCCAAGAGTTTTGTGTGGCATCGGGCCAGCAAGTAAGTGTTGCAAAAACAAAAATTTTCTTCTCCAAGAATGTTTCAAATGCCTTGGCGAACACTATTAGTAATAATAGTGGTTTCCAGGTCACGAGGGATTTGGGGAAATATCTGGGAGTTCCTGTATTACACCAAAGGATTACTAAACAGACATACAACTATCTTCTGGAGAAATTGCAACAAAAGTTAACTGGGTGGAAGGCTAAAACTCTTTCGCTAGCTGGAAGGATCACTTTATGTAAGTCAGTGTTATCCACCATTCCTCTGTACTCCATGCAAGCTGCGGTAATCCCAAAACATACATGTAATGAAATTGAGAAGATCTGTAGAAGATTCATATGGGGAAGCCAAGATGAGAGAGATAAGGTTCACCTTGGAAGGAGATTTGTCAGGTATGGAATATAGTGCAGCAGAATACTAGCTGGAATCTTGGAAATGGAAGCAAGATTTTATTTTGGAAAGATAACTGGTTGGCTAACTATGGCCCTCTATATGGCCACATCATTGGGGAGATTCCTATGGATAACAGTACCTGTACAGTTGCTCATATGGTGGATGATAGGGGCAATTGGAAATGGAAAGAATTTGCTCATCTGCTCCCCATGCCAGTTGTGATGGAAATAACAGGTTTTATTCCGCCAACTCAGGATGAGTGAAGACAGAATGATTTGGAACCCATCACCGACTGGAAGTTTCAAGACCAAAATAGCATACAGTCTGCAAGATGAAAGGAGGCTAATGGACCGGGACCCTATTTGGAAGGTTATATGACAGTGGAAAGGAATGGAGCGGATCAAATTGTTTGTTTGGACGGTGGCACATAATTCCATTATGACAAATGATCGGAGATGGAGACGAAGATTGCCAGATAATCGCTGTTGTATGCAGTGCATAAATGAAGTGGAAACGGTAGTCCATGCTTTGAGAGATTGTCCCCAGGCCCGGAGAATATGGGAGGTTTTTGTTAAAACGGAGGAAAGAGATCTTTTTTTCAGCCAACATTGGTATACATGGTTGCTCTCAAATTTGGCATTTAGAAAAAGGGATGCAAATAGTATGAATTGGCCTCTGGAATTTGGCATAATCCTATGGTACATCTGGAAGGAGAGATGCAATAACGTGTTTGGCTCCTCTCAAGGTAATTGGTATGGCACTATTTTAGCTATAAGACGAATGGTTATGGATCATAAGAATAATCAGGTGGATGGTTCGGTGGAGCGGAATCAAAGTAAACGGACCCTGCAGGTGGCGTGGACATATCTACCTGATAATTGGATCAAATTGAATGTGGATGGATGCAGTAAAGGAAATCCAGGACAGGCAAGCGCTGGAGGAGTCCTTCGGGATGACATGGGTTCTTGGGTAGCAAGTTTTGCAAGGAATAATAGGATTTGCTCTTCGGTTATAGCTGAACTATGGGCGGCCTACAGAGGTCTTCAACTTACATGGGATAAAGGATATAGAAAGGTGATTCTAGAGTCTGATTCTAGGGTGGTGGTTGGTCTTATGCAAGGTGATACAGTAAGCATGGACAAAAATTGCAATCTCATCCGGAAGATTAAGGATATGTTGTCTAGAGCCGGACTGTTCACATTTATAGAGAGGCCAATTATGTGGCGGATTGGTTAGCAAATTATGGGTTAAGTAAAGATATATTTGATGGACATTCTGATGTTTTAACGGACCCATCGTCAGGGTTGTATACTTTGTTGTATTATGATCTGATTGGGTCTATTATCCCTAGATTAATATAGTAGGGCTTATACGCCCCGATTTAATCAAAAAAAAAAATTGGTACTACCACTGAAGAGCCCCCAATCATCCTGTAGATAGGCTATAATTGTTCAAGTCGTTATACTGGTCAACTGCAACAACCATGATTTCAGGGCGGGGAACGGTGCAGGCTCCTATGATGTTACTTTGCTTTATATCTTTTTTTGCTGAAATAAAATAAAAATTATATTAACGTGTCTAGTTTTTCATTTGATTGACCGAGTTTTCTTCCGGTTTACAAACAAACCGGCCGGCCAGTGAATCATATATGCATTTGAAATGGTAACAGATGTCAAGGAAATAAATTTAGAATTGGCCCCAAATAAACGTCATGAAAGGAGCATTGATCACCACAAGGAGGATCGAAAGGGAGTTTAGCTTACAGTCCAAAAAGGACGACGAAGAAGACTGCATTCTGCTAGCAATTGAAATTGACAGGTGGGGCATGCAAGTGTATAAGAAGCGCGCGGCTGAGTTATCAGATCAACAATAATCATACAAAGCCAATATATTTGGTAGCGATTTAACACAGATGATATCACTCAATGTATCACGCCCTACCACTATATGGGTGACCCACAAAAAAAATTATGATTATAAAAAAAGAATTAGCACAAAAAAGACCACTTTCATCCCATGCAGAATAGGCTCTGGCAACTCAATTTGACAATCGTGTCAAACGCATCATAGCCCTAAATGAAGCAGCATTTCAACTTTCAGGCGCCGCGTGTTGTTTGAACATAATTTACAGCAGCCTGAATGGCCAAGGCATCTCAACCGTTAAAAAGAAACCTCCTAAGCCCCCCTTTCATCAGCTGATGTCTCGCAGTATTACCAAGCAAATCGACAACCGTGACAGATGAAAAAACACACCTGCCATAAGAGTTGAGCATTTCCACTGCCAACGAAACCATGCACTTGCCAAATCAAGTACCAGGAGCATAATATTGATCAAGGGGTTTCAGAAAAGCTCTTCTGAATTGAACTTGTTCCATGCTTCCTATATTAACAAAAGAAACTCGTAATGAGAGCACGGCAAGGAGAATGCAAGTATTTTCGCACATCGCAATGCTTTTCCTTTGCCACATTGAGATTGAAAACTTACCTTGAGTAAGTCAAACACTTTCTCAGCAACATATTTTTGATGAAGATTGGCGCCTTTTTGTTGCACTTTATCAGGATGAATGCATAAAGTTGCTTTTCTATAAACTTTTTTAACTGCAGCACCAGTGATCAAATCGGTCAAGGAAACAGGCTGCCATCCACATTCAGGCCACAGCACCTGATCATTGTACAAAATATTTTAGAAACAGAAAGATGAAAACAATATTTAGCTTTACAATGACAAACAATAAAAAAAAAAAGTGCTATAATTAACCGCAGCTAAAGATCATAGAAGTGAAGATCACATGATAAAACACAAAAGCTTAACATGTTAAACATTCTAATGTTAGGAACTAATAACCACCTTTATGACAGAAGCTCATCCTAGGATCTTCAAGGCTATATGACAGTTTTACTTCTTTTTTTTAATTCACAAATTAACAAAAAAGAAACAGCATATACAAAGCAGTTTTCTTATTTTGACAAACCTATAAAGTAATTGTTTTAACAATAATGCAGGGAGTAGTCTCTTCAAAGCTACTTAAAATCAAAGGTGCATCTAGGATAAAGCTCAATACCTGAAAGTAGTGTGTAAAGCGTAAAGAATGAAGTGAACTAGGGGAGCAGCCAAATCAGTCATCTTAATGGACAAACAAAGGAAAGGAAAAGGTATCCTCGAGCTCAGGTTCTATAGATGAGAAGGTTTTGTGCTCATAAGCTCTTCCAAGGTTTCAGTTTCAATTAGATGGGGAAAAAAAAGCAAACACTGACAAACTCACCAGAAATGAAGCGCTCCTCAGATAACAAATCCACAAGGACTATTATTTATTACTTCATGAGCCCAAAGGTTCAAATCAGTTCCAAGAAAAAAAGACAATGGACATGAGCAAAGGACAGCTAAATGCTGAATAAAACTTCTGTGTTCAAATCACAATAGCAAAAAATAACCCTGCTTAATATTGTCTAAAAGATAACCCTGTATTTATAAAGGGCATGCTTTTTTTGGATAAAAGATATCAATAAATGACATGACAAAACCGACTTGGTAAAGGCAACCCATAAATTATTCTCCACGTAAGTATCATGTTGGATGTGATCATATAGGATCCAAAGAAAAAAAAACGCACATATTGTAGTGTTGATAGCAGAGCACGCAAATTTCCCTCTTTTCCTGCAGCCCAACGCTTGATCTCAACATCCAATGTTTCAGAAATCCTCTGAAATCAATTCAAAACTGTATCAGACATCTAACAATAGGGAAAAATAAAAAAAAAATCCACGAGAAAAGAAGAGCAAGATGCAAATCGAAACATTTTTCACACTCTTGAATACTGGAAGGAAGAGAAGAAAAAAAATGAAGCTAGGTTTCAATCAACAACATACTGTTTGTTAACAATCTAAGAAATGAAACCTGTTACAATCAAATTCCAACAAGACAGGTAAATTATTTGGTGTGCTGAAACTTGTATTTACCATTGACATAAAGAAGAACCAACTGATACAGTGGAACAGGATTCAGCTCGGTTCACTTCCAAATTGAGAACCATAAAAGGACTGTAGTTAGGAGTAAAACATCATTCTCATAATCACTTCTGATTACCCATGTTGTCCAAGGCCTGAGCCTCCAAATGACACCCAAGGCCAGCACAATCACAATATTAAATATTTAACTGTAACAGCTACCCTCTTTTGACTCAATTATACAGGTTAATTTACATTCAACAAGATATTTTAGCTACTAACCATTTTGGACATATCATGACTGACTTTTGTTGTAAGTTAAAAACATAACTTATAGATAGTTAGAGCCTACTTATAGCCACAGCCCATAGTTGATAAACCAAAACATGACCAAAGTTTGACATGGTTCTGTCTATGAAAATCAACACTCAGGCCAAATAAAAGCCTTCATGCTGCTGCATGTACATGAACAAAAAGAGTAATGACTCTGGAAGGAAGTCATTAAATTCCAAACCCAACCCCCACCACCCTGGCTCCCCATCCCCAGTTTTCATCAAAGATTTAAGACAATAGAAATAGACAAAGCTAAAAAAGGATTACTGAAGGCTAAGCCACTCACATGTCTCTCTGCTTGTTCTCTCTGAGCTTGAAGGTCACGGTTATTCTTCTCAGCCAGTGCTTTTGCCTGAACATGTATAATCATCGATTAAAATATGTGGAGCTAATGTACAGTAATAAACAAGTATCCAATTAACTCAAAACTGTCTCAATAAAATCATGTCATGGAAAACATACAGCCCTCTCCTGTGTCCTCTGGTGGCGTTCCAATCGAGCTTTTCGCCTTTCGTCAGTTTCCCCTTCAACCTCTTGGAACTCTCCAGATGATGCAGTACCTCCTTTACAAAGCAGAAATTCAGACAATTTACAACTAAAGAGAATCATGGTAACATGAATAAACATTCTCATGGGCAGAATGACTACCTCCAAAAAGTGAAGTTAAATCATCAGCAATATGTGTTGTTGAAGATGTTTTCCTCATGCTAGACGTAGCCCCAACAGATGTCCTTCTAACAGGTTCAGACCCTCCCTTGTTCTGGCTATCAGAGAAAGGATCCTGTAATATAGGTTCAGAAAATTAACCCACTGATACCACAACAAGTCAGTGAATGAGTGAAAGCTTCTGGTCCTAACCGAAGTGTTTGCCCCAGGCCTTTGTGCACTGGTTGCTCGAGCACTGAAGAATGATTCAAGATCATTGTCACTCTTTTGTTGATTTGCCCTGGCAGCAGCGGCGGCGGCGGCGGCAGCCCTCTCTCGAGCCTCAGCAGCAGCTCTTTCTACAGCAGATCGTTCTGCTCTAAGTCGAGCATCAGCTTCAGCCCTTGCAACAGCAGCTCTTTCCCGGGCTTCCCTCTCCCTAACTTCAGCATTTGCCCTTTCCCGGGCTTCTGCAGCACTCTTTTCTGCCCTTTCTTTTGCCTCTGCTGCTGCCCTTTCACGTGCTTCGGCATTTGCTCTCTGCACAGCAGCCCTTTCTGCTCTTTCTCGGGCCCCAGCAGTTGCTTTTTCCATAGCAGACCTTTCAGCTTTCAGGCGAGCTTCAGTGGCTGCTCTTTCACGTGCCTCTCTAGTAGCCCTTTCCACTGCTTGTCTGCCCTGCTCCCTTTCTCTCTCAATCTCCCTTGCTCGCTCCCTCTCTCTTTCGAGCCTCCTTTGCTCTCTTTCTTTTTCCTCCCTCTCCCTCTCTTTCTCAAATCTTCTCTGCTCTCTCTCTTCCTCCTCCTTTTCCCTCTGCTGTCTCTCACGATCAAATCTCTCATGTCTTTCCTTTAATTCTCTCTGCTGAGCATCTTGCATATCTTTATCCATCTGACCAGTTTCTTTGTTTCTAGCAGCCTTTAGATATTCCCTCTCCCTCATTTGGCGGAATTTAGCCTCTGCTTTATCCACGGCCTCCTTCATAGCAGCAGAAGCAGCAGCAGACGAAGTTTTATCTGCATCATCACCAGGTAGAACGTCTGCAAATTCGTTATTATTTTGAGTGCTTACTGTTACAAAATCCTCAAGTTCATCGATTTGAGAAGTCACTGAGTTCCTTGAAGCATGATCTGGTCTAGTATTTTGAGAGTATGAGGTGGAATTTTGGAAAGAAGGATGCTCATTGAACTTCTTTCTAGAGTTTGTAGAAGAAAAGGAGCCAAACTCTGGCTTTGATTTTCGCGGAGGTCTTGGAGGTGGGGGTCTTGAAGGGGGTGGTGCACTTGTGGGTTGAGTAAAAAGAGGGATTTCAGACACGGTAAGCCATGCATCATCAGATGATTCAGAGACCTCTTCGGATCTGAGAGAGGAGTTTATCTCATTAACATTGATATCCACATATGAAGGAGGAGAGACATTTTGACCAAAAGATCTATGAAAATCTGTTGAAGCAGCAGGCATGTCAAATATGGCTTCATGAGATTCCTGATAATCATCCGGTGTCTTCTTCTGTGAGTGGCCCACAGTATTCTCCACAGGATATTTGTTAACTGATTCTTTACTCACAGAGGAATATGCACCACCTGAACTTGATCTTGTTCTTAAAGGGCTTCTATTCTCCCCTCCCTTGTTGATCTCAGGAGGCACAGATTTCCCAAGATCAAGGTGATCTAGGTCATCAAATACTGCCATATTTACAGATGAACTATCAACCTTGGTGTTTCCAGTGTTACTGATTTTACTAATTTCTTCCAATGGGTCTGTAAACAACCCCGATGATGAAGTTGCAGGGGTTGAATTTGACTCTAAGATTACAAAGGGATCCTCCATCACACCAGGAACTGACCTAGCCGAATTTGAAGATGGCTTTTGGAACTGACCAGGCTCGGAATTTAAGCTGTGAAAAAATAGTATGGTGCTAAAATATTAATCAACTAATATTTATAACACAAACAGATACATCTCAAATTAATCAACAGAAAATATAGATAAAAATTTTCTAACTAAACATGATTAACATTCAACATCAGTGATTCTTTTCCCTGAACTGGTCTAAGCTATGGCTATACTCAATAGGTTCAGAAACAACTGATTAAGTACTGATCAATTTTATAAAGAAAAGGCTAAACCAGCACACACGTTGATATGTGTAAACATGGCTATACATGGAAAATAACCAAAGGAAAAGGAATGATGACAGCAGAAGGATAAAAAACAGTGAAGACATGGGGATTAATGCTGCATAAAAAACACGTTGGTTTCTTGTCATTTCGCAAACATGACTCTCCCAAAAAAAGGGCACGATTGGAAACATAATACAGACATCTAAACAATAATCTGACATGTTTAAATCACTGAACATAATACAAAAACCTCCTAAAAGAGGAACTTCAAACCAGAAGGCAACACTTCCCGATCCCATATCATAGGCGGTGTCTATTAGAGTTAAAACAGCAAGCACTAGTGATATTTCTTGCCACGGTGCAAGTGAAGAGATAACTTGGGTCCAGTACCACAGCATGCCTTTGTATTCAGTTACTACCAAAACAGAAAAGGGAGAATGAAACCAGCCCCAAAACCTTAGTTTGCCTCCAAACTCGACATTTTAGCAAATGCATCATGTATTAGTTATGCCATCACATATTCATTCTACAACTAGTTATAGTCTAATTCTGGTAAAATGCTAAAGATAATACCGTAAAACTAGCCATTTCTCAATTGTTCTTCTTGTTTATTTTCCTTTTGTCACAACCAGAATGCTTTTCCACCAAATTCCCATAGCTTTGAAGCTGATTTGAACCAATATTTAGCTTCCACAATGAAACGTGGTGAATGCAAACATATAAAAGGGAAAGAGACTGCAAGGACTTCACTTGGCAACTAGGCTTCTTGGAACATTAGCACGTTATAATAACTTCTCCACAATCAGCTCAACCTTTACATGCATAGAATGAATGTCGAATACTACTTATTTCTAAGAAAACCATGCCAGATAAAAATTTGAACCAATCCTTTATGTAATTACTAAACCAAAAACTTGCTATAGTCCACACAGATAGTTCCATTTAAAAGTCTTGCGTGTCTTGAAGCAGCCCTATCACATCATGATTGTAAAATGCATCAAGGCACGGCATAACAACACATCTAAATCCCAACAGTATTGTTAAATCATCCAGCTAAAAGAAATGCAAAACCAAAGTTCTCTGTAACCCAATTACTTTTGCAATTAGCCTAAAATGTAAATTCAAACAGCAATGCCAATAATATAAGCTAATTCAGCAAAATTACTCTTGTCAAAATACAAAAAACTGCAGCAATAACAACAGTGATAATAAAAACAGTACCGGTTAACAATAGGGGAGCTACTGCCACCAAAACCAGGAAGTAAATCATCAAAAGCCGTCGAGTCCTTTTCCACTTTACGACTTTCTGTCTTCGATTCCGTCTCCTTTTTACCTAAGTTCCCCAACAGATCATCGAACGGTGAACTCTCTCTCGCCAGCGGTCTTCGATGCTGCTTCGGTGGTGAACTGACGGAAGCAAACACATTATCAAACTTGGGAGCCGATGCAGAACCACCATCAGTAGACGAATTCTTCAATCCGGGCAATCCATCAAAAATATCATCATCATAAACAGGCTTATCAAAAATCGGCATCGATGCCGATTTGGGATTCTGATCCTTGAAAATGGAATCATAATCGAATGACGATGTAGTAGTGGAAGCTCCGCCACGTGATTCTGAATACTTCAGCGGGCCATCGAAGGCGTTGTTGAACAGGAGACCGTCGGTGCCGACGTGATCGTCGAAAATAGGAGCGGATTTGTTGGAGAAGGAGGATCTGATGTGAACGGAACCACCGGATCCAAGGTTAAAATTGTTATTATCACTGTTTGTGTTCCGAGATGGAGCCATGGGTGCGGATTTGCCTTGGGGTTTGTACCCAAAGTCCCGAGCTAACAGACCGTGAAAATCATCCATTAATTTGGATTTTTTTTATGCTGGTGGATCTGTGGAGATTTTGAATTTTTTTATAGATCTGGGAGAGAGCCGACGGAGGAGAGACGGAGAGTGGCTAAATGATTAGGAGAATCATGGAGGCACGGAGGTGGAGAGGGAGATGACTGGTCAATTCCCTTGTATAAATATAAAATCTAAAATGTGAAATAAATGAGGATGGGAGAGCGAAGTGGGAAGGACGGAAGGAAGATGGGAGATGGTGGAAGAAAGAGGACCAAATCGTAATTATAATTTTCAGCTTTCTCTCCCCTTTTTCTTTGGCTTGTGTCCCTATTCGAATCTCAGGAATGAGAATTTGGACGCGGTCCTTTGTATGTTGGTATTGTGTTTTCAGCGGTATATTTTTTATTGAAAAAATATTAAGTTAATTTTGGTTTTTTAATTATTTTATATTTATTACTATAAAAAAACAACAAAAAAATTACTTTCCGTTTTCTTTTTTCTTTTGATATAATTAGTGAATTCGCAATCAAAATTATATTTTTTTAAATGTAAAAAAAAATTAGTAGTGCGAGAATTTTTTTCATAATACTAGAAATTTGGATGAAATAATAAGTGACCAAACTTTGTGTATAATGAGAGATTTTAATAAAAATATATAAATTTTAAATTGATATGAATTTATTTGTTTAATAGATTTAAATGAAATTTGATTTTTTTTTTAAAAATAACTAACGTTAAGCAATGCAATTTAAAAAAAATAAAAGATAACAATGAGCTATTAGATTTTTCTAAACCATTAATCCGGGATAATAGATCTGAAATATTATACATAGAGAACTTGCAAAACTCAATTTTTAACAAATACAACTTTGTTTTATGAATTTATTAAAATTATTATTGTCATTGTTATTATTATGATTGTTAAATTATCACAATCATGATAACTACCACTATTACCATTACTGTAAATAATTAATATTTGAATTATTACTGGTATTACTATCATTGCATCATCATTATTATTATTATCGTTTACATTATTACCACCACAACTATAACTAATACCACCATAATTTTTATTTTTACTCTCACTATCGTCATCATTGTAATTAATGCAATTATTTAATCATTAGTAGTAGTAGTAGTATTGTCACCACCACTATTATCATCACGATTATAACCATTATTATGATTACTAATAATATTATTGATAAATTATCCTGAAGAATAAAATAAAAAACCCATCAACTTGAACTAAAAATCAAGCAAGAAAATAATAAAAATATTATTATTATTATTATTATTAATGCATGAACAATAAAAATCATAAAATTATTTTAAAGAATAAAAAAACAAAAACTTTAATAAAAGAGGAAACAAAAATAAAATAAAAATGACAAAACCAAAATAAATATTATTAGCATAACAAATCATTTGATTTGAAGAACAAATAAAGAGAAAAAAAAAAAAGAAATGTCAATTTTAAAATTACTAGGATTCATGGTAAGTGATAAATGGACAGAGGTGAATCCTACTAAATTTAAGGTTATTTAAACCATGTCATCTCTTGAAACAAAGAATGAAGTGAAGGATTCATAAGGAGATTGAACTACATAACTGAGTTCATATTTTAACTAATAATAATAAACTAATTGTTTAATTATTGAGAAAACAAATCTAAGAATCTAGAATAATGAGTTTCAATAAGGTTTCGATAAAATCAAGCAATACTTACATTACCCCCATAGACTTGTTTCTTATAATCTAAAAGGCTTTTGATATTATGATGTGAACCTCGTGATCACGTGGTCACGCAACCCACAACCAAGAATGAGATCTGATCTCGGAAAGCCAAAATAAGTTTGATAGAAGTGTGACACAATGGAAACCTATCCCAAGGCACTAGCACCATTGGAATGAGTAGAATGACGCCACGAAGCCAGTTAATCTTTGATAAGTCGGATTCAATTCGTTCAAGAACTAAATAATGCAAGAATCACTCTCACACATAAACTAAAAAGTTTAGAATTAAAATTCATCAATGGCTGCCGAAATTTAGCTAACATGAGTTTAAATAGTCTTTAAAAAACTAACTTTAATGGACCACTTATGTGGAATTAAATGAGGTCCACTCAAAACTGACCCAAAATCCTAAATTGAAAAGCTTGTGACTTAATTCAAACAAGGCTTGGATCCTAGCTGCAAACAAAGTATTAATTAATCCCAAACAAACATTGACATGTAGCTAACAAATTAAATAAAGCCCATAAGATTTATTTATTTCCTTCCATCCAGGCCATTAATCTCATGTTTCCAAGTTGTAGTAGGATTCTTTTAGCTCCTTTGTTGTCCTCACTTCATGGCCCAAATAAAGTTGGGTTGGACCCCTCCTGCACATAGATAAGATGTATTAGGGTCTCCTCTTGATACTTTAATGATCCTTGCAATTCTGACTTGGTTGAAGCCTTCAAAACCGTGAATCAAGCTCCTGAACATGTAATGGGTCCTTGTTGGTGTTTCTGGGTCAGTTCACATCATCCCCTCTTTCCTCAAAAGGATTCAACCTCAAATCAAATTTATTATGTTGTTGATGGCTCGACAATCAACACACATCTTCCATGTTCTATCATTCTTAGGCATGAGTAGCACAGGTACAACACACGGGCTTATACTCTCACAAGTATATTCATAATCTATTAGCTCATAAACTTGCCTTTGAAGCTCCATCGTCTTCTCTAGATTGCCTTTATAGGTTGGTCGGTTAGGAATTGAAGCTCTAGGTACAAAATCAATCTCATGCTCTATGCCCCGCAATGGTGGTAATCCGCTTGGAGTATCGTTGGGGAACAAATCATCAAACTCCTGCAACAAAGAAATAGCAACACTAGGCACCATATGATCAAGATCATTAATATTAAAGTAAGTCTCTTTGTACACAAGTAAAATCATTGACTTGTTTATGAAATATGCAAGTCTGGCCTCACCTTCTCTAGTATAAAAACTAGGTTGTTTCTTTAGTTTTTCCACACAATTGTCATCACTATTCCTGACTTTCTTCACTCCTTTTGTCTTACCTCCACTCTTACCTTCACTACTCTAATGGTCTGATTTGTTTGTGTTTGGATGCGTGTCTAAATGAGTTGTTGAGGTTTAGGTTTTGGTTGAATCTAATGGTCTTCTCTCCCCTTGAGCCTCACATTTATTTTCTCTCCCTATGGCCTCAAGCTCACATTTTAGCTTTATTTAATCATCATTCATCTATTTGGGTGCAAGAGGTACAAGAGTGATGATTTTACTATATTTTACAATGGTATACCTATTTTTAACTCCATCATGAATTGTTTTCCTATCATATTGTCATGGTCTCCCTAATAAGATGTGACTTGCTTGCATTGGTACCACATCGCACAAAACTTCATCAACATATTTCTCAATCAAAAATGAAACCACAACCTGTTTAGTCACTTTCACTTCACCACTATCATTCAACCATTGCAATCTATATGGTTTTGCATGCTTACCAGTACTCAAATTCAATTTACTAACAAGGGTGGTACTGTAATTATTAACATAATTTTGATTATCAATAATTAAACCACACACCTTCCTTTATACATAACAGCGCGTATGGAAGATGATGCGAACCGACCTAGAAACACCAACAAGGACCCATTACATGTTTAGGGGCTTGATTCGTGATTTTGAAGGTTTCACCCAAGTTATAATTGCAAGGACAATTGAAGTATCTATGTGGAGGAGGGGTCTAGCCCAGCTTTATCTGGGACATGAAGTGAGGACACCAAAAGAGCCAAAAGAATCTTACTACAACTTGGAAATATGGGATTGATGGGCTGGATGGAAGAGAATAAATAAACCTTATGGGCTTTATTTAAGTTAGTTAGCTACAGCCCAAGGCTTGTTTTGGCTTAATTAAAATTTATTTTCAGTTAGGATCCAAGACTTGATTGGATTAAGTCATGGGCTTTTCAATTTAGGATTTTGGGTCAGTTTTTAGTAGACCTCTTTTAAGTCCACATAAGAGGTCCATTAGGGTTAGTTTTTAAAAGACTATTTAAACTCATGTTAGCTAAATTTCGGCAGCCATTGATTAATTTTAATTCTAAACTTTTCAGTTTTTGTGTGAGAGTGATTCTTGTATTCTTTAGTTCTTGAACGAACTAAATCTGACTTATTGAAGATTAACTGGCTTCGTGGCGTCATTCTACTCATTCCAATAGTGCTGGTGCCTTGGGACAAGTTTCCATTGTGTCACACTCCTATCAGACCTATTTCGGTTTTCTGGGATTAGATCTCATTCTTGGTTGTGGGTTGCATGACCACGTGATCATTAGGTTTGCATCAGAAGATATTCTCTCTTTATTGATTAGATTCATCTTCCTTGACTAGAACCTGAAGTGTACACCTTATAACCAAGGACTCCGCAATTGGTAATACTAACTCATCCTCATCACTATCCTCCAATGGTGGCATGCCTTCGCAATCAGATATGTCACTTTTAGATTCTATATCACAATCATCTCTAATAATCATGATTCTCTTGTTTGGACACTCTAAAGCATAATGTTTGTGCCCTTGACACTGAAACATTTAACATCACGAGTACATTTAAGATAAGTTTTAGATATACCTTTGGTACCAGTAGGGACATCAACTTTAGCTTTTAGTGGTTCATTTTTAGAAGGAAAAAAGGATCTCGGGCAAATAGTATCCTCTCTCTTTAGATTGATCTTCAAAGATGATGAAGAACTCAAATTAAACACTGGTTGAACATGTCCCTTCCTAAGTTGTCTCTCCACCTTCATAGCCATGTGAACAATGTCCTCTAGCTCCACATAGTGTTATAGCTCTACCACATTAACAATGTCCTGATTCAACCCATTAAGAAATCTAGCCATGGTGGTTTCTCTATCCTCAACAACATTGGCTCGAATCACTGCTATCTCCATGTCTTTATGATATTCATATACTATTTTATAGCCTTGATTCAGACCTTGGAGCTTTAGATATAAGTCCCTGTAATAGTGGTTAGGCATAAATTGTCTCCTCATTAAGACTTTCATCTCCTCATACCACCTGATGTGAACCTCGTGATCACGCAACCCACAACCAAGAATGAGATCTGATCCTGGAAAGCTGAAATAGGTCTGATAGAAGTATGACACAATGGAAATCTACCCCAAGGCACTAGCACCACTGGAATGAGTAGAATGATGTTACAAAGCTAGTTAATCTTTAATAAGTCGGAGTCAATTCGTTCAAAAACTAAAGAATATAAGAATCACTCTCACACATAAACTGAAAGTTCAGAATTAAAATTCATCAATGGGTGTCGAAATTTAGCTAACATGAGTTTAAATAGTCTTTGAAAAACTAACCTAAATGGACCCTTTATGTGGACTTAAATGAGGTCCACTCAAAACTGACCTAGAATCCTTAATTGAAAAGCCCATGACTTAATCCAAACAAGCATTGGATCCTAGCTGCAAACAAAATATTAATTAAGTCTGAGATTTTAAATTGGCCGGGGATTTTAAAAAGATAGAGTTCACTGAATTACGAAGAGTAGGGGATCAACTCAAACATCCTGGGCACACTAGATGCCATAACTCCAACTAACTTCAAACACAGGATATAATTAGTATAAATTGATATCAGAAATTTTCTAACTCATATTGCTAAGTTGAAAAAAATATAAATGGAAATCATGGGTACTATGTATCAAAAACTTTGTGTAGAACTAGGAATATCCTATGAAGGCCTTTAAGCTTCAGTATTTATGGAAAAGGGAGAGATTACGAGCATTGTGGTGGCTATAAGATCTGTCAAGGATTATGTTATGACTAGTGAAAGTGTTTGGACTAATGCTTGCTAAAAGATTCACGGGCAACGATGATGGTGATGAGTTACTACAATTTAAGCCTGACCTTGTTAATAGTTGTGGAAGGAAATAAGTATGTAATGGAGTTGTGATAAATTAAGATTCTTAATAAGAGGTTAGCTAAAGGTGATGAGAATGTGTGTTATGAAACTCGAGTCTTTTGGTGTAGCTTGATAATGTTATACTAGGAAGGGATATCAGGTGTGGTTGATTATGATGGTTGTTGGTGAGGGTTGAACAATGTATATTCTTATTTAAAAGGTCAATATTGATTTGGTTGGAAGAGTATTAAGATGAATTATGATTTCTTTTTATATGGTAGTTATGAGTGGTGTTTTATAGTAGTTTATGGGGTGGTAGACAATGTTTTTTGGGTGGTAATGATGTGTTTATCTTGGACTACTTGGTGGTGTTATTGGGTTGATTTTACGTGAGGGTCTTAGTAGATTTTAGTGGTTTATGAAAGTTTATGAAGGCTGACAATAAGGCTTGAAAAAGGAGATAGGCTGAATAATTTAGGCTAACTACTAGGTTGATTGAATTTATGGTGTTCTAGGTCTTATCTTGGGGATCGTTAATGTGTTTTTGGATATCTTTATTTATAATAAAATTCCTACATGGCATTAAGAATAAATCTCTATTCCTTTTCAAGATTTAATAAAGGATAGACTGATAAAAAAATATCTCATGATTTGATTTTCCTAGACTTGGTTTTTTAAAAAAAACAAGCATACACTTTAGTCTTTAATTGTTTAAAAAATTAGTAATCACACCCTTCAATAAAATCATTTTCTAATATTTCAATTTTTAATTTTAACCTCCTAAAAATTAAATTAGAGCAAATAGTCTCAAATTTAGGTCATGAAAAAAAACTAATAAACTTCATGTTTATTCCTAGAAAAAGTACAAAAGATCAACAAATTAATCGTCTTTAAACTCGAAGGAAATTAATAATCTTTATATCATAATGTCTTAAACTTCTTTAATAAAATATATTTTATATTTTAATTATAGTTGGACTTTAATTAAGTCATGAAAAAGTTTTTACAAAGAAATTATAATTTCATGGGTTACTATCCTAAATTAAGATGTGTGGTATGGATATGCGCTTGATTTTTATAGATTTTGATTAATTAATCCATGAAATATCGATACACGTTATGACTGAGTTTAACACTATTATTGGTGGAGTGATTGTTGAATATAAATGACACGTGGACTATAATTAACCATCAATCAGGAGAGGAATCCCCTTATTTATACAAAAGATGGTGTGTATTTGCTCTAAAAAATGTGTATTTGTAGAGAATCTATCAGCATAGAAAATGTTTTGTGACAGTATAGAATGTCTTAAAACAAAAATAAAAAATCATTCAGGCCCCTGTGTATTGGACAACATACCAAAAAAATAAAGATGTTATAGCCCAAACATCATGAGCGACAATAGGGCAACAAGTGTGATGACCCAAACAACAAATTGGCATGTTTGAAAAAAAATAAATTGGCATGATTCGTTTGCCCTACACTTCGCTGTAGGATTTTTTTGTCTCATTTCAAATATATATAAAAAATAATGTGGACCAGCCTAGAAACACCTACAAGAACCCATTACATGTTCCAAATAGTCCAATGACGTGGTCCAAGACAAAGACATTGAAAAAGGCATTGAATGCATTGGTTTTGAAGGTTTCAACCAACTCAGAATTGCAAGGACCATTGGAGTATCAAGAGAATACCCTAATACATCTTATCTATGTGCAAGGAGGGTCCAATATAACCTTATTTGGCCCATGAAGTGAGGACAACAAAGGAACCAAAAGAATCCTACTACAACTTGAAAACATGGGATTAATGGGTTATATGGAAGGCTATAAATTAGTCTTATGGGCTTTATTTTTTTTAGCTAAAGCCCAAGGCTTGTTTGAGCTTAATTAAGACTTTGTTTTCAACTAGAATCCAAGGCTTGTTTGGATTAAGTCATGGGCTTTTGAACTTAGGATTTTGGGTTAGTTTTGAGTGGACCTCTTTTAAGTCCACATAAGGGGTCCATTAGGGTTAGTTTTTCAAGAACTATTTAAACTCTTGTAACCTAAATTTCAGCAACCATTGATGAATATTAATTCTGAACTTTTTCAGTTTTATGTGTGAAAGTGATTTTTGTATTCTTTAGTTCTTGAATGAATTGAATCTGACTTATTGAAGATTATCTAGTTTTGTGGTGTCATTCTACTCATTCCAATAGTGTTGGTATCTTGGAGGCAGGTTTCCATGTGTCACACTCCTATCAGACCTATTTTGGCTTTCTGAAATCAGATCTCATTCTTGATTGTGGGTTGCGTGACCATATAATCATGAGGTTCGCATCAGGTGGCATCAAAGCTAAGCTTCGAAATAAGGTCATATCATTATGTTATTTTTGTTTTTTAGTGTTCCTTAAAGTTTCTCGGTGTTTGTGTCCATCTCCTTGTTTTTCATGTTTGCGTCATCTAATAAAAAAAGAGGTTATATTTCATCTTTTTCTCTCTCGTCATTTCAGTATATTAAGAAAAAAAATGAAAGAAAACAGATTGAGTATAATAAAAAAAGAGAAAGAGAGATAGAGGCATTAGTTGAAATATGAAGAATCATTGAATTTTTGCCGCAAAAAACACAACTCTAGGAAACATAATACAACCAATTTGTAATGGATTGAAAATTCATAATCCTTATATTGGGGTTGAGATAGCATTATATGTTAGATTTGGGCTTATTCTGATATTGGTTACTTGAGGTTTTATTTCGAGGTTCTTTTCTGTCACAAAAACACTACCTTAGTGAACCCTAACCAAAACACCACAGAATCAATTGAAACTCAAAGTTTTGTGTATTGGCATTGATATAACACCATATATTAAATTTGGGTTTATTTTCATATCGTATATTAAAGGTTTGAATTGAAGGTTCAATTTTGCCACAAACTAATCACACAAAGGGTTGAGTACCTAGGAGTAAGAAAATGACTTATAAATTAAGTTATGTTGTTTGTTTAGTAATATAATACTAAATATTGAATTTAAGGTGATTTTGACGTCGTTTGCTCTAGGTTTAAATTCTATTTCATAAAAATTGCATAAGAGGTTAGATTCTTGTGAAGTCTCAAAATGTGATCTTTATTGTTTAGATTTGACCAATTCTTCATAAGTAATTGTTTATGCTTCTATTTTATTTCGTGTCTTCGTATCGTCCATAATTCGTATGAATTTGCATTGCTACTCGTGAAATCATAATCGTTTTTTGTTTTACTTTGTTTTTAGTATTTTTATTGCTTCTTGAGTCTGAAAATCATAATGAGAATGCGCTGCAAAGGCTAATGATTTTGATTTATTGATTTTAGTTCCGAAAGAACCAAAAGAAAACAAGTTGTAGGTAAAAGGCATAGTGAGCATATTAGAGTGAAAAACCTTGATTTTCTTATGTGATGTAGAGGTGTGAGGATATATTTTGTGCTACTAACTAAAATTTTTAGATTCAAAGGATGTCTAAAAACAATGAATCAGCGACACAAAATGCTAACGTTGCTTTCCAATTGCGAGCCTCAGGTCAGCAACTCGAGTTGTTGTCCAGGACATACAAGGATCTGAAAGATGAGGTGAATTCGATAAAGTAAAAGAATAGTGAGGCTGATCACCGAGGAAATACGGTTTGTATGGTCGTACAGAATAACATATCTGATTTTGAAGAGTATGTTGATGAAAACGCAGATGTGGGTGTAGATGACTATGATTTTGCATTTGTTGGCCAAGGAATCAACTCTGGACCAAACAGGGCTAGGAGGAATATGAATTTTCGTGTCAAGGGGAATTATGAAGATATGGATGGGGACACCATGAAACTTGAAATTCCTAACTTTCAAGGCAAAAATGATCCTGAGGCTTATTTGGAGTGGGAGAAAAGGTAGATTAGATTTTTTTTATTGTAATACTATTCTAGAAAAAAAGAAGGTGAAATTGATGATGATTGAGTTTACAGAGTATACAATGATTTTGTAGGATCATATTGTAATCAGTAGAAGGAGGAATGGGGAGCGACTCATTTAGACTTAGGGGAGATAAAAGTCTTAATGAGGAGATAATTTGTGCCAAACCACTATTACAGAGACCTATACATGAAGCTCCAAGGTCTGAATCGAGGCTAGTGAATGAATATCATAAATAGATGGAGATAGCAATGATTCGAGCCAATGTTGTTGAGGATAGAGAAGCTATCATGGCTAAATTTTTTAATAGGTTGAATTGGGACATTGTCAATGTGGTACAACTACAATACTATGTGGAGCTAGAGGACATGGTTCACATGGCTACAAAAGTGGAGAGACAACTTAGGGAGGGACATGTTCGACCAATATTTAATTCGGATTCTTCATCATCTTGGAAGATAAATCTAAAGAGAGAGGGTACTGTTCGGTCGAGATCCTTTATTTCTTTTAAAACTGAACCACCATAAGCTAAAGTTGATTTTCCTACTGGTGCCAAAGGTAAATATGAAACTTAGCCTAAATGTACTCGTGATGTTAAATATTTCAGGTGTCAAGGGCATGGACATTATGCTTCAGAGTGTCCAAACAAGAGAATCATGATGATTAGAGATGATGGTGATATGAAATCTGAAAGT
Source organism: Salix exigua (assembly GCA_032356905.1). Classification (NCBI taxonomy): domain Eukaryota; kingdom Viridiplantae; phylum Streptophyta; class Magnoliopsida; order Malpighiales; family Salicaceae; genus Salix; species Salix exigua. The sequence goes on from CM063601.1 coordinate 11,466,938, forward strand.
GATAGATCTAATTGCGAAGACATGCCACCATTGGAGGATAATGATGGGGATGAGTTAGCATTACCAATTGCAGAGTCCTTGGTTATAAGGCGCGCATTTCAGGTTCAGGTGAAGGAAGATGAATCTAATCAACAAAGAGAGAATATCTTCCATGCGCGTTGTTACGTACAAAGAAAGGTGTGTGATTTAATTATTGATAATGGAAGTTGTGTTAATGTTTGCAATACCACCCTTCTTAGTAAACTGAATTTGAGTATTGTTAAGCATGCAAAACCATATAAATTGCAATGGCTGAATGATAATGGTGAAATGAAAGTGACTAAACAGGTTAAGTTCTATTTTCGATTGGGAAATATAATGATGAAGTTTTGTGAAACATAGTAACAATGCAAGCAAGTCACATCTTGTTGGGGAGACCATGGCAATACAATTCATGATGGGGTTAAAAATAGGTATATCATTGTAAAAGATGGTAAAACCATCACTCTTGTACCTCTTACACCCAAACAGGTGTATGATGATCAAATAAAGTTAATGAGCATGAGGCGATGCAGAGAGAAAATCAAGGTGAAGATCAAGGGAAGAGAAGACCATCAAATTTGGCTAGAACCCAAACCACCATAACCCATTCAACCACCCATCCAAACACAAACAAATATTTAGTCAACACTCTAAACAAATTAGACCATTCAACCACAACTCAAAAACACCCAAATTTGGCAGAGAGTGGAGGTGAGACAAGAGGAGAGAATAAAGTCAAGAAGAGTGATGAGAATTGTGGGGGAAAAACTAAAGAAACAACCTAATTTTTATGCTAGAGAGGGTGAGGTCAGATTTGCATATTTCACAAACAAGCCAATAATTTTACTTGTATACAAGGAGGCTTACTTTAATACTAACGATCTTGATCATATTATTCGTAGTATTACTATTTCTTTGTTGCAGGAATTTAATGATGTGTTCCTTGACCATACTCTTAGCGGATTACCACCATTGAGGGGGATAGAACATCATATTGATTTTGCACCCAGAGCTTCAATTCCTAATCGACCAACCTATAGAAGCAATCTCGAGAAGACAAAAAAGCTTAAAAGACAAGTTGATGAGCTGATGGAAAATGGCTACATTTGTGAGAGTATGAGGTCATGTGTCATACCTGTGCTACTTGCGCCAAAGAAGGATGGAACATAGAGGATGTGTGTTGATTGTCGAGCCATCAACAACATAACGGTAAAGTATAGGCACCCCATTCCTAGGCTTGATGACATGTTAGATGAATAATATGGATCTTTTATTTTCTCTAAAATTGACTTGAAAAGTGAGTACCATCAGATTAGGATGAAAAAGGGTGATGAGTGGAAAACTGCATTTAAGACTAAACATGGTATATATGAATGGTTAGTAATGTTGTTTGGACTTACAAATGCACCTAGAACATTTATGCATTTAATGAATCATATGTTGTGTGCATTCATAGGTAAGTTTGTGATTGTGTATTTTGATGACATTATGATCTATAGCAAGAACTTAATTGAGCATCTTGATCATTTACATAATGTACTTAGTGTGTTGCGTAGTGAGAAATTGTATGTTAGTCTTAAAAAGTGTTCCTTTTGAATGGACAAAATCATGTTTCTTGGCTATGTTGTAACTGCACAAGGTATCGAGATGGATGAGGAGAAAGTTAAGGTCACCCGGGAGTGGCCTACACCTAAATTTGTAAGTGAGGTAAGAAGTTTTCATGGGTTAACTTGTTTTTACAGGCATTTTGTGAAAGATTTCAGTACAATAGTTGCACCCTTGAATGAAGTTGTTATAAAGTTAGATGGGTTTAAATGGTGGGAGGAACAAGAATTGGCTTTTGTTCTTTTGAAACACAAATTATGTTCTGCACCTATTTTGGCTTTACCTGACTTTATGAAAGCATTTGAAATAGAATGGGATGCTTCTAGAATGAGAATAGGTGCTATTTTGATACAGGATTGCATGCCTATTGCATATTTCAGTGAGAAGTTAAGTGGAGTGACCTTGAACTATCCCATTTACAACAAATAATTGTATGCCTTGGTGAGAGCACTTGAGACATGGTAACATTACTTGTGGCCAAAAGAGTTTATAATCCATTCGGATCATGAGTCCTTGAAACATCTAAAGGACAAGGTAAGTTGAATAGGAGACATGCAAAATGAGTTGAATTCATTGAAACTTTTCCTTACGTAATCAAGTATAAGTAAGGCAAAGAGAACATCGTAGCGGATGCACTTTCATGCAGGTATGTTCTTTTACACACCATGAATGCTAGATTGCTAGGCTTTGAATATATGAAGGAATTGCATGGTAACGATTCTGACTTTGCTGACATTTATAATGCATGTGGACATTCGGCTTTTGGTAAGTTTTATTTAATGGATGATTATTTGTTCAAAGAGAATAGATTGTGTGTTCCTACGAGTTCTTTGCGTGAATTGCTTGTTCGTGAAATACATGAGGGTGGTTTAATGGGTCATTTTGGGGTTGCGAAAACCTTGGATGTATTACATGAGCATTTCTATCGGCCAAAGATGAAAAACATGGACTATATACACCATTACCTGTGTCTACTAAACCTTGAGTAGATTCTATATGGATTTTATTTTAGGTCTACCTAGGTCAAAGAAAGGTAGAGACTCTATTTTTGTTGTGGATGATAGGTTTTCTAAAATGGTGCATTTCATTGCATGTCATAAAACAGATGATGCATCTCATATCGCAGACTTGTTCTTTAGAGAGATTGTACGTTTGCATGGCATTCGTAAAAGTATAGTGTCAGATTGTGATGTTAAGTTTCTTAGCTATTTTTAGAAGACCTTATGAGAAAAAGTTGAGAACCAAACTTTTATTTTTGACCAAATGTCATCCTCAAACAGATGGACAAACTGAGGTAGTGAATAGAACATTATCTTAACTTTTGCGTGTTGTAATTCAAAAGAATTTGAAAATTTGGGAAAATGTGTCTTTTGTTGAGTTTGCTTATGATATAAATATTCATTCGTCCACTGTTTTTTCTCCATTTGAAATTGTTTATGGGTTTAATCCACTAACTCCTATAGACTTAATTCATTTATCTTTTGAAGAAAAGGTAAGTTTAAATGGTGAATAGAAGACAAAGATGATGAGACAACTCCATGAGGGAGTTCGACTGCAAATAGAGAAAAACAACAGACTTTACGCTTCATAAGCAAATATGGCACATAAACTAGTCATTTTCCAACCCAGTAATTGGATTTGGGTGCACATGCGAAAGGAACGATTTCCTAACCAAAGAAAATTAAAATTACAGCCTCGTGGTGATAGTCCATTTCAGGTTTTGGAGAGAATAAATGACAACGCATACAAAATTGATCTTCTAGGTGAGTATGGTGTTAGGATACCTTTAATGTTATTTATCTTACGTTGTTTGACACAGATACTGATTTGAGGTCGAATCCTTTCGAGGAGAGAGGGGATGATGCAGACCAGTCCAGAAACACCAACAAGGACCCATTACATGTTCCAAATGGTCCATTAGGGTTATTTTTTTAAGAACTATTTAAACTTCTGTAACCTAAATTTCGATAGCCATTGATGAATATTAATTCTGAACTTTTTCAGTTTTATGTGTGAGAGAGATTCTTGTATTTTTTAGTTCTTGAATTAACTGAATCCGACTTATCGAAGATTATCTGACTTCGTGGCGTCATTTTACCCATTCCAATAGTGCTGATGCCTTGGGACAAGTTTCCATTGTGTTACACTCTTATCAAACCTATTTCGTCTTTCTAAGATAAGATCTCATTCTTGGTTGTAGGTTGTGTGACCAGTTGATCACGAGGTTCACATCAATATATATAAAAGAAAATTTGGAGGTTTTATAAAGAGATTTTTTTGTAACTTGTGTATTTGAGTCAACATGCATCTTGACTAATCCATATGTACTAGATTGAATGGTCATGAGGATTGCGAGACTCCAATAGGTAACCTAGGTTGATCATGTAGTGTCTGTTTGAAAATATGATTGATGTTGATTTGGAAAATGTTTTTCATTTATAAATGCATTAAAATGATGTTTTTTTTATATATTTTAAAAATTATTTTTGACATCAACATATAAAAATAATCTTAAAACACTATTTTTTTTCAAAAAAAAAAAACGATTCTCAAACAAGTAGGCAAAATTGATAAATTTTACGCATTTTAGTTGAGGGAGGACTTGAGAAGGGAAAAGGAAAGACAAAATAGTGCTGCTGGGCCGGATTCATTTTTTATGGATCTTCCTGGCCGGATTTCGTTTCGTTGCTTTAGACATGGATTTTGTTTGCCGGAGTCGTAAATTCCATCTTTCAATCATAATCACCAGAAATTTTCTGAAGACGATATTTCAGTTGGCAACTTAAGTACACAATAAGTTCCCCACCTACAAATCAATATATAATCATATTCCTGTATGAATATCGTCGATCCCCATGTTCATCGACATTAACCTTGTTCCATTATTACAACTACTTGCTCATTAAACAAAACAAAATAGAAAAAGACCGTTTCAACAGCTCTCTTCCCTATTATAATTCATCTGCGCATCATCATATATACCTACTACAATTCCACTACCCTGCCACTTCAGAACCAGATCATCATTAAACCAGAGAGAGAGAGAGAGGGGAGGGACAATGATGGCATCTTCCGTTATCTTCATCTTCTTCTTCACCATCTGTGGCTTAGCAGCCTTTGTAAGCTCTCAAGTAGATTCCTGCAACTCCAGTCTAAACATCAATGGCCTCCCTTTTGACTCGGCATCTCTCAACTGCGTCAATGCTTGGAGCTCTCAAAATTTCATTCTTAGAGTAAGTTTACTTTGTTTACTTTACCATGTATGATTGATTTCTTGATAACGCCACGCTCGTGCTCTTGTTCTGTGCAGTACGCGCAGACATCATCGAATTTATGGAGCTTTGTTCTGTCAGCACCGGATGCGAATAGTTACATAGCTATAGGATTTTCTAGCAATGGTTTGATGATAGGATCCAGTGCTGTTGTGGGGTGGATATCGGCAACTGACGGCTCTTCGGGAGTAAAAAAGTATTTTCTGGGAGGGCAAAGCTCAAAGGAAGTGGTGCCTGACGGAGGAAACCTGGTGGTTAACACCTCCGTGATCATAAGTCAGTCTTCACGCCTGTATTTAGCCTTCCAGTTGAACGCCGACCAGCCGTCGCAGCGGATAATTTATGCTCTCGGACAGACCGGTTTGATGCCGTCTTCTCCGAGCTTCTCCCTGACCAAGCACACCAGCACGGCCTCCACAGCCTTGAATTATGTTACAGGTGAGAGCTGGCTGGCCATATGTTTGCATTATATGTGTGAAATATTTATTAATTAATTACTACCTCACAAATCATTTGTCAAGAGTAAGGCAACATGATCTGTTCCGCTGTCCACGATATCTGGCAAGAGCATGCTCTGTTTTTTTATTTAAACTTTATTTGATCAGGTCAGCAGACTGATCATATCATCATAGCTTTAAAATGTGATAAGGTGACTCTCTTTTTTTTTCTTTTCACAATAAGGTGACTTTGAAGTCACCATAATTAAGCCGACTTGCTAAGTAACTGCTCTCAAAGATTAATTAATAAATATAGTATACTCTGTAACATTTTAAGTGGAAAATAAAATAAAAGTAGATTGTAACATCACAGTGGTTTTTTAAATGAATTTCTGGAAATCTACTATAAATTCATTCTTTTATTCTTTTTTTCAACTCACACTCGTATAAAACAATTTCAAGGGCTAATCATTAACTATACATCGAGTCGATCTCTAAGAAGTCTGGTCTGGTGTGATAATAAAGGGATAAAAAAGGCTGTACATTGACTATATACCATTGTATGTACTGCGACTGGCAAGTCAAACAAGCAGTGTAAGCCCACCGTCAAAGCTAAGGAAGACCCATGGAGCGTTGAGCATGGCTGGTTGGGGTATTCTGATGATAATCGGAGCAATAGTGGCTCGCTATTTCAGGGAATGGGATCCTGCGTGGTTCTATGTCCATGCCTGTACACAGTCGCTGGGATTCTTACTGGGCGTAGCTGGTGTCATCTGCGGGCTTGTCCTCGAAAATCGTCTCGGCGTCGATGTGTCTACCCACAAAGGTCTCGGGATCTTCATTCTTGTTCTTGGATGCCTTCAGGTCAGGAAAATCTCAGCACGGAATTCAAAAACGCATGCCTTCATGAGAGAGCTGAGCTAGCTAGGCTGTTCTTCGCATGATCACAGATGTGAATTTGAGCTGATTAAATTTCTGCATGCAGGTGATGGCATTCTTGGCCCGACCCGTCAAGTCGTCGAAAGTGAGAAGGTACTGGAACTGGTACCACCACAGTGCGGGAGGCATTTTGATTGTACTCGCGGCAGCAAATGTCTTCTATGGAATCCATTTAGCTGGAAAGAGACGGGAATGGAATGCTGGGTATGGAGTTGTTCTTGCCATCTTGTTTGTGATTGCTGCTCTCCTGGAGGTGAGACTGTGGGTGACAAAATGAATTTCTTACACTTTCATTTCATTGCTATTTATTTGTAACAGAGTGCTTCTTGGATTCTTCTTTCGTTCTTTTATTTAATTAAGGATTCGTCGTTATTTTTCGATTACAAAATTCAATTCTCTTGTTCTTCATGGATTTCATTTGACTGTACCTTTGTTGCTGAGTGGTTTTTTGAGTGTTTATTAGGTGTTCTAATGAATTGATTTTAAGAGTAATTTTGTATAGAAAAATATTAAAATGATATTTTTATAATTTTTAAAAAAATTATTTTTAATATTAGTACATGAAAATGATCTAAATTATGATTTTTTTTTATTTAAAATAAAAAATATTTTTAAAACACAATGTTAAACAAAAAATTAATATGAAAATGAGTTTCCATGTCAGAAACCCACCAGCTATAATTTTTATTGGGCTTATTTTCTTTCAAATTAAATAATTGTCCATCTCTAATTAAAGAAAAAAATTAAATTAAGTTTAAAAGTATTTAATTTTTACTTAGTTTATGAATAAGATTTTAACATTTTTTTCTGGAGGCATTCATTTTGTGTGTAATTTCAACATGCCTTCAATTGTATTTTATTCTATAAGGAGGCATTTTTTTTATAATAAGATAGAACCAACTTGAAATTGATATCCTATTAATATATTAATATTTGTAATACATGTTATTACTCAGTTGTATTTAATAAATTTATTTATAAAATTAATCTATATCATAAATCAACACACACATATAATTTCTTTATTAAAATAATTAAAATATTACTCAAGACTGCACATATGAAAATTTTGCAAAAAATAAATGCTTTTATTTTTTTAAAATAAATTTAATCTATACAAAATATATATATAAAAAAAAGATGAATTACAATAACCTTATAAGAAAATCAACATCCTCGATATAATAATAAAAAATCATTATTTCAAAACGGCTATATAAGGTTATAAACCATAAAAAAATATAGAGAAGGGATATGAGCATAAACATAAATGAAAAAAAGTATTTTTTAAAAAACATATATAGAATAAGAAGTAATTTACAAGAAAAACATAAAACAGATTAAAAAAAAAACAGAGAGGTGAAGCGTTGTGAGCTCCGTAAGTCAAGCTTGTTTAACCCACAAAGAAAGTGATCGTGCGTAGACTAGTATTTGTTGTGGTTATTTTAGAAATATTTTTTATTTAAAAATATATTAAAATTATTTAAATAATAATTTTTAACATAGCAATACTAAAGTTTATTAATTTAAATTTAAAAATAAAAATAATATTTTTTTAATTTTTTCAAAAATACTTTTTGAAAAAGTGGTTCCATACACGTGAGCCTTTTGTTTTAAAATTAATCGTTACTAAAATAAATTAGTGGTGCTCGTATTGTGGAAATGACAGGTGACAAATCACATGTTCAATAAAAAAAAAAAATAGGAGTGCTTCTAATTAACAAAACAGGCCCGTGCATGAGGCCAGGCTTCAAGATCTAGACACACCGAGGCTTTTTAATTTAGGCTAGTCTCAGGTGAGTTATCAATTTCGTTCTTATATATACGTCCACCAGAATCGATACATTTTATTTTAATTTAAGAAATAAAATAAATTACAACAACTTTTATCTCGATTAGAATCTTAATTTTTAAAATGTTTCAATTTCATTCTGTTCGTTTCATTCCATCCAAATATAATATTTTTTTAAAATAATAAATAATTTTACAATATCAATCATATCTCTTAATCTGACTGTTAGATTACAATGAGATTTCATGAGAAGTCTCTTAACATATTTATATATATTATGTTAAAATTTCAAAGCATTTATAGAATATAACGAACTTGCGAGTTTGATGATGATATTCTCATAATATGATCTAAGCTAATAATTTTGTTTAGAAAAATTATTTTATCGTGTCTTTTTTTAGATTAATTTTTTCTCAATTTTATTATTCAATAAGGAGTTTATTATGAATTAAACATTATAATTTATTTTATTTAAGGTTATTATGGTTCTATAATGCAAGTCATACATTTAAGATGTTAAACTATGTTGACCCGAGTTCATCCAATATATCATCGTTTCAATATTATTTAAGATAAAATTGTTATTTTTTAGTTAAAATATATTTTTATCAATTTTCCATGTTATCTTTGAACTCATCAAGTTAATCGAGTTATATCAGTTCAACTTTAACTTTTTAACTTATGTTTGAAATTTAAATTGCACAATTCGAAATAATTATATTTTTGGATTTGAATTTTTTTTGTTGAATTAATATATTTAATTATATATATATATATATATATAAACATATACAGTACAACCCCGAAATGAAACGTCAAAACACTATGAAACCAATACATTTCGTTTCAATTAAAAACACCAAACACCAACCGAAGCGGAAATTCACAACCTTAGTCTCACGTGTCAAGTTTTTTTTTTAAAAAACTGTTTTTCAAATAGTATGTATTTTTTTATTAATTAAATTAAAAAATCATTGTTATTGAGTTGAATAAGGTTTAACCCTAGTTAATCAAAGATGTCATTACCTTATACTTAGAAAAAATATATATTTTATACACATTAAATTTTAATTGATAATAAAAATTATACTATTTTAAAACTAGTAGAACTCATGACAAAAAAAAGACCTTTTTTTATTTTTATTTTTTTAAAAAAACTTGAAATTCGCCTTTGAAATCAACGTCATATATTAAACCAAAATAAAATCTTTTACAAGTTAAAATAAAAAATAAAATTCACATCTCTTTTATCAACCCTAGAATCCAAGGTTCAGCGCGTGGAATGTTGGCCCTCTAAAAATAATAATGCAAAGAAAATAAAAAAAAATCCCTGGGTTGAACTTGCTAGAAAATAGTCGCCGACGAGAAGAGAAAATGGTAAGGACGAGGTTGGCATGGTTCATAGTGGGGTTTTCGGTATCGGCAGCAGCAATCTCACAATTCACTTGGAGAGACCTGTCCAATGAAAGATATGCCCTTTCTTATCATGTATTATTCCTTTCTCCTTCTCCTTTTTATTTTTATTTTTCATGATTGGTTTTCTCCATCTTCTCTTCTTTGATTATTCTTTTTTCTTCTGGTTACACAGATGAACCAGAAATTTGAGGACCTTGAAGCTAGAGTCCTGAATCTTGAGTCTATTTCTCCCCAGAATCCTAATCAAAGTACCCAGGTTTGTTTGTGATTCTATCTTGTTTTTCTTTTATTCTAATCAATTTGTCAAATTGAATAATTATTACCCCCATGTAAAAAAGAAAATTGATGGGCTTTCTCTGTTTATTAATGTGAAGTATGATGAAGTGAAAAATGTGCTAATTATACAACTAATAGCAGTGATTTGGGATTACAAAGATGCTAAAACACTGGTTGTTTGTAGCATCATTACTGCAATTATCTTGAGTAGTTAAGAGCTTGATTAGTACAATTGCAATGTGCTTTGTCTGGTTTGAGAAACCGGATTCTTTGTCTCGTATCGGGGTAAGTACACATGCTTTACCAATAGCTTTAATGGGAATACGGTGGAAGTCCACCTCATGGATCAGGTTTGGGTTTAATTTAAGAGCATAAACAATATTCCTACCGATACTAATAGCAAGTAGAATGGATGATGATGATTGTGATTTTGACTTCGATGTTAGAAACTTGATTAAGCTGAACTGTTTTATGTTGTTTAGACTCTCCATTCAGTTCAGTGGTTTTCAATGAAATATTGCAATGCTAGATCATTCCCTTCCCTATAGCCCTAGCCCATATCATTTTCAGTCAACCCTCAACCTTAAAAAAGAAGAAGGTGAATCAAGTTTTCATGATCACCATCTCTGCTTGGTATCCATAGTCAATGTTGCGCGTATCCAAAGCATCTTTAAAAAAAAACAATTTTTAGGCTGTCCTCGGCAGGTGCCCCCTCCGCCTTCTCATGGGCGCTCTTGTTTCTTATCCAGCCTTTTCTTTTGTTAACAAACTTCCATTTTATCCTTCCTACCTTTGATACACTCTATGCTTATGCCTGCTTCCACTGCACAACACTCGCTGCCTAGCCACACTTGCATAACATTTACCAACCTACTCTAGAGTTTTTATTTGTATAACAGTCTAATTTTGCTTACCTATTTCAACCACTCTGCCTTGGTGCTATGGGTAATATGTTACTCAGTGTTCCCTTCTTTTCAATGATAGACCTAATTATCAGAAATGGTTGCAGTCTAGACCCTCTACTTTGTCAATACTAACAATGTACTGTGTTATTGATTTTACAATGCATATACCTTATCATCTTAAACTCTGTGTTGTTTATCCTTGAAATCCTTAAGTCAATTAGAGCATCATTTAGCAGTACAAAAATCCTTAAGTTCATGTTCTTGCTTTGTGTTGCCCCACTTTTCCCTGTCATCTTAAAGGGGAAGAAGAATTTCTAGTTGATTGGCTATTGTTGCCCTTTCTATTTTGTCATAGGGAAAAGTACTAATAAAGTCATTTTTGAAAAATATATCATCATTAAATTAAACCAGCAAGTTCATCTTTATAATTTATCTACCAAGAAAGTTCCTATTTAATTAAAATACATATATTACCTCCCACATGTATCTAAAACATTTACCATTCAAGTGGGTGTTCTTTTTTTTTTTTTTTTAGTTTGCTTAAAAAAACATTTTTATAACGATTTTTGTAAATATTTAATTTTGCTCTCTTGTAAAATAGTTTATACTTTATACTAGTCAGGTGTTTGGGCTCTAGTGTGGGCGAACAATGAATTCTTTTTTGCAAGCATTGTCAATGAGTTTTCCATAAAAAAATTAATTTGCGAAAATCGAAAAGTTGATGTGTGCTCAATAAAATATATCAAGAATTATATATGCTAATAATAGTTAAAAACGTTGTTTGCTAGTCAGATTAAGTCAGTAAGTTAAGACAAAAATGTTTATTAAGATAAAAATGCATATGAAGATATATGATCTTATCATACGGGGAGCTCTTCAAAAATTGTTATTTTATTATACAACAATAAAATTATTCTTGTAGTAATAATAATAATAATAATAATTTTAGCTGTTGAAAAAGATAATAATTTTCTATATAATTTTTCCTTTTCTTATTAATATATATTTTTTGTCCTGGGTTCTTAATACGATAAAAACCAAAAGTAAGTAAAATAAATATACAAAAATATTTCTTTAATTAAAACCCCATTATCTCATTAATGTGCTTCATTATTTGGCTCTTCTTTTCATCAAAATATTTGTTTTTTTAGACTAAAAATTCAAATATAATTATGATTATGAAAGTGAACGTATAAATTGTGTGTTTGATATTTGTAAATTATAGTTTTAAAAAAGAAAAACAAATCTTATTTCCAAGAAATATAAACATTAACGTTCGGATATTTGGAAGAAAAATGTACATAGTGGTCCTGAAAAAGTATAATAGACTTGGTGGTAATTATATTCTTAAAAGTGAACCTATTTATAGCTTTTTTTTCATCATCATGTTCTTTGCACTTCACCTTTGAGAGTAGAGTTGTTTATTGATTGCTTTCCCTCTTCTTTTTAATCAATGGCAGGTTGACAGTTAGGTTTTGCCATGATCTCATCGTGGACCAGATAAACTTTTCGTGCTGCTGTTAATTGCTCTGAGTTTACTGTAATCATCTTCTTGGAAGAGGTTCAACTTCGAAATAAATATCATTACACTTTGATCCCCAACTTTTGTGCAATTGTATTTTAATGTTGTTCCATGCATGCCCGCGGAACAAGCCCATGCCCTTTCTTTTTTTATAAAACATAATGGACCTTCTTCATAAATAAGCTGCTGTATTTGTATTTGTATTTGTATTTGTGATGGCTAATTTATTTATTTTTTTCTGAAAGAAAAAGTAAGCAGTCCATTAAATTCCTTGCTGCAATACCCTGAAAATGAACCTACGAAGTAACTGTTTTTTCAGTAATTTGGCAAGTCAGAATCCCCCTACGCAGCTAACCATTGGTTTGTTTGTTTGTTGAAATTACACTCCTCTGCCTCTGGGCTTTCCCTAATATAATAACTGAAGCAGCCAGCCTAAATTACAGACATTGCATACAACACTCCTTGCAGCCCTAGCGCCGCTTGTACACGTTCACATCTGTCTGAAAGATCCGAACTTGGAGGGCGACAACCTTGGATCGAGGTTTCGTTTTAATGGGATGGTGGGGGGAGGATGTTGCTGGCAAGCTCTTCATTCAACTTCACTGGAAGCAGGGGCATCTGCTTCATTGTCTCTGGCATGTCGTTTAAGCTGCACAACTCGCTGGAATTAGAAACACGATTGTCGTAGTAGAATTCAGACCAGCTTCTAAAACTACTTGATGCAGGGATTTTTGTTTGAGTGTATAGTTGAGGTTGTTTTTAAAAGTATTTTTTTTTTCAAAAATATATTAAAATAATATATATATATATATATATATTAAATTATTTTTAACATCAATAAATGAAAATGATCTAAAAACATCATTTTTTTTATTTAAAATAAAAAATAAAAATATTTTTTTTAAATACTTTTCAAAAATATTTTTTAAACACAATGTAAAACATCTTGACCCAAACACAGGCTATATTGTCGTAGAATTCAGACCAGCTTGTAAAATTACTTGAAGCAAGGATTCTAAACCCCAAACACGGATTAACAAATTTCACGGGCATATGATTGAAAGCCACCGCAAAGCCTTTTGCAGTAATAAAACAACCACCAGCTACTTTACCATGCAAGTTTAATGAAGGGCACTTGTTAGATGATACCAGATGGTCACAAGATATGATTGCAAGCACAAAGTATGGCATGTAGCAAGATAAATCTCTGTCGATGATAAATTAAGGAGGAGGTAAGAACATACTCATTCAAGAGAGCAAGGATATTCTCCCGACTTTGGCATAAAAGATTGATATTATCATGTATCTGCAACGAAGAAAATAAATATTAGCATGTATCAGGAAAAAAAAACAATTAAATGAAGAGTGCTGGCGACAGTTTTCACAAATCATATTGTGTTGTGGATCAGACAAACAACGGAATGGGATCATCTAAAAGGATCTCCAAAGTCATAGCATTAACAGGTGAATATCTATCTTATAATGTGATAACACAGCAATATATTTAATTACTCCCTGGTACCTCAGCAGCTATCATGGTTCTGACCCAACAGAACAACAATCACTTATGCACAATGATCTCTGTAGATGACAAGTAATCCCTTCTAATTTGCACAGTTGCACTACAACGAAGCAGAATGTGACTAATAAATATTTAGAAACCATCCCACCTAAAAGCTTAAGCTGTTAGGTTAAACCCTAGAATATGATTTATATTATTTTCTAACACCCCCTTCAAGTGAAAGTTATTTGGACTTGAAACTTGCACAGACCCACACTACCTTGTGCTTGTTTTTTTATCAAATAGAATGAGAGAAACGAGATTCAAACTCGTGACCGCTGGGTCAACAAGGTTCTGATACCATGTTAAAGAACCATCTCACCTAAAAACTTAAGCTATTAAATGAGACCCCAAAATATAAATTATATTATTCTCTAACAATAATAACAATCCATTACAACATTCATAGGATCCGAATGGTCAATTTTAGCAAAATGGACAGCAACCCACATAAATAGAAATTAGATTCTCTCAAAATTCAACAATGTCATCACAAGTCACCAGGGCACACTTTGATGTTGACAACAAACACTATTACTTAAAGTTCAACCCCTAGGCAGAAGAGATTTAACTGAAACAATTTCAAATAAGAAATACCCTACTGATCCCATGATCCTTTACGCTGCAATTCATGATGCACAAGCAGGTGGTAAAAAAAAAGAAAAAAAAAAAGCACTAAAACAAGAGTACTAAATGACAGCAATGGTCGTTGAGAACAGAACACAATACTAAAAATCTCATGCAATACGTTGGCATTGATTTGGTCAAATTTCTATATATCACCTGAAAACCTGCAAAATTTGAGGAAATTTGATTCAAGATTTGAGCATTTTTCTCAAGAAGTTCTCCTGTTGCACCACCAATATCTGCAAATGACACATTACCAGTAAGGAAAAAAAACAATGATGAACATAAATAGAAAAATAGAGCATATTACTCATGGTTGTTAATAACAATTTAGTAGTGCATGCTTATCATTCATGTCTTTAAGCTCTGCAAACTCAACCACTACTTACACAGAAGTATAATCAAGACCTCTGCATTTCTGTACCATACAGGATTAGCATTGGTTGGGAAAGCAAAGTCTTATTCTGTAATTATTAAACCCCGTGGTTGCATTATGTTGCAATTAATGTCCCAGGAAGCATGTAACTAAGGGAGGAGGTAAACTTGCCTAAATCCTCCAACCTTGTGACATAAATGAGTGGAAGTGAGCAGGACAATGGATGCACTTACCTCAAAACAATGCTATCAGCGTTCTTTTATTATTATTTCCTGTTGCTAGTGATATTAGAGAAACCTGCAAAGCATGTTGGCCCTAGCTTGAAGGCTTTTTAACTAACTGACAACCAACCAATTGCTAATTCCTCTTGGTAGGGCATTCACTATCTTGAACTGTTTTATCATCTCAGAGAATTCAAGATCATATGAATGCAGGTAACAAAACTTGATTTTGAATCATATCACTCGGCTGATTGGATGCTGTACATAGCAGTTTTAGAAATTTGAGGATCATATAAAACTGGTGGATGACTCCTACCATCAATAATGTTAATTAGAGGAAAAAGCAGAAGGCTAAATTTCTTTTACAACAATAGCCACCAGGACAAGGAGTGAATGGTCCAACCAAATAAGGAAGCAGCCAAATAAAGCGATTGGGGTTCCACATACATCTACATTCCACATTTTTTCCAAAATTTACACAGCATTAGTAACTGGAACAACTAAAACATCATAGCACATCCAAATTAGTTTGTGCATTTCCAATCATGAAATCTCCATGATTTTGTGATTATAAATGGTCATTATGGGAAAATATCAAATTCCAAAATTAGTAGCACTCAGCAAAATTGTACTAGTTAATAAAAAATGAGCTATCCTAACTAGCACCATCAGTTTGGAAGAGCATAACAAATGAATATGAATAGTATTTGTATGTTGTGTACTTTTCTATGTTCCTAATTTATCCAAAACCAAACTAACCTTTGTAAGAAACCCCATCATCATTGTCTATGGGGATCATTGGTGGAGCATATGAAGGACCGTTGGGACGAGTTGTCAGGTGAGATGATGACTTTGTTGAAGAATCTGTTGCCTTTTCCTGTGAAAAATACATCAATGTTACATGGGATTTTGGATAACAAAAACACAGAATAGTATACATAAATAAAATTAATAGAACAATTGGTAAAAATCATTCATCACGTTGAGGGGGTGAGATGGAAGACAACCAGAACCTTCATATAAAATACACACAACAGCCCCATCACCATCCCAAGACAAAGAAACAATAGAATACACTATTGCAGAGCACAAAGCAGTCATGACTCTTTTTATGTGTATAATTCCACATACACACCTTAAATAAATGACCATTGACCGTCTCAAACCCATGCAAATGACTCAAACTTTTCCAACAATCAAAATTCTAGGTACATGTTTTATGCAGCCATTCAACAAATGGGTGCTTCAAAATACTCATGGCTAAATGTGTGCAACATAAGATGTGGATATATAAATTTATCGGCACTAGTACCACTAAAATTTTGGTCTCCCTAGGAATAATCATCGTAGCTCCAACCTAAGGGCTAGTTCTCTTTTTGTTAAACTAAAGAAAGAGAGAGATACTCCCTTCATTGATAAGCCTGAACGCCTACTTTATGATTAGTAATGGCCTTGATAGTTTTATACTTGGTGGCAGAGAATAACTTAGCAAGCCAAGGACCTTGCAATTTGCATTAGACTGATAAGGTAGGCCTACCAATGAACTTTTCCAACTATCAAGAATGGTATAAAAAGTCAACAAACTGACTCAAGAGCTCTTTTTCTAACCAACCAAATCAGGTCTTAAGATAATCAGGCAGATTTCTCATGGCTTTCGGTGGAATTATAAGTCAAGGAATTAATCCCATTCTTGCATGCTCTGGAGTGACCGAATGGCTGAATCGGCTACACAGAACAAATCATGTGACTAGAAAATATACCGTGTTACTAGGCTATCACATAGTTCTGTTAAAATTGATGAAATATGTAACTGTCAATATTTAATGTAACTGTTTGTTTATGTAAATATGCTGCTATGCATGGACAAAATGCAATGCTTGTTCCAGTGCTAGGGGTTATGTTTTCCACAAATTTTCTAGCCAGTACGTTTATATCTGCTGCATTCTAATGCCAGGCATTGCTAGTCAATTAAATACAGCACAAAACTGTAATTGAAGGTTAGAGCATACCTTTCTATCCTTATTTTTCCTTGCCGAATGATCTTCTTTCCTTCTCTTCCCATTTTCCTTTTTCTGAAAATACAAATATATAGCCAGTTAGACTACTTAATACACATGACATACTAAATGTAGCATTTCTTTTATGCTTGCACGAATCTACTTTGGCCATCAATCACATTAAAGAAAGAGTTATAAATACATACCTTTTTAAATAAAAACAACAACTTTCAAAAAGAAAAGAAAAGAATAAAAAAACGGATAAGCCATCCTTCAAGAGAGGCTACTTGACAAACATGGGCCAATGCCATGAATCAAATATCAACCATGAATGACAATTTCCTTAATAAACCTCTCACATAGATCCCATGCTTCTCATCATTCACAAATCAATCCATCGTATAAAGACTCAAACTCTTTCCAGGTAATCCATCTCACAATTTTATTTGTCATACCAAGTTTCTATTTAGGGATGTCCGAAAGTTCTGTCCATTTTCCAAAAGCAGCACAAGGAAAGATATAATTTGCAATCTTAACCTCGATTATTTAATTAATTACAGATCTATTTCAAAATATATGGACTTCTATTTTTCCAAAGTTCTTGAGAATTTTCACAGCGGACAATGCAATAAATGATGATTTGATAAATAGTTAAAAATTCAATAGTGGATGAACAAAATGGGATGGTGGGGTATATGTTTTTAGTATCGAACTGGAAAAAAAAAAGAGGAGATTACATAATGAGTAACATCACAGAAAATTACAAAGAAAAATGCAATGCGTCAAATATTCCATAAAACCCTTGAGAACAGTTTCTACAGACGCTAGTCATTAAAACCCTTGAGACTAGTCTACAGATGCAAGTCATTAAAATCCCTGAGACCAGTTTCTACAGGTGCAAGTCACTAAAACCCTTGAGACCATATAAGTGATGCAGTTATCCTCTAACTGCTTTTTTCTTTCAAAATTCTTTCATTCATTAGTCTAGCTGTATTTGAGAGCCCTTAGCCACTAACATTACCCACCATCCTTGAAACAGAGTCCAATTGGATTGAAGAACGGAACCTGTTGACCGAAGACATGAGCCTAACAACAAATCCCAGGTCAACTCCCTTTCCACTAAACCAATCTAGAGGGTGGCAGGGGGAGGCAAAAAATATCACCTCATATAGATATCTTCCAATATTTCAATAGTTTTAATTTTTTAATCTCCAATAAATAAAGGGATCCTACCTCTGTAATACCCCTCACACTCCAATAAGGCATGAGTGCATCTAAGTATATTACTGACTCAACAATCATGTACGTTTTTTAAAATGAGACCAAATTATTCATCATTGAATATTTATGCAAACAAGATCCCAGAAATAGGTACAAACATTTTCAAATTAATTGCAGGCATCCTTTGTTTTGCCAGATAGTGTTATCTTTCAACCCATTAAGCGGACATAACCACATCAAAAATAGCAAACTAGTTACAACCCCATCTTCCTAAACAAGAAAAGCTAACATCAAAAGTCAATTTTACTCCCCAAAATACCCAAATGCATATGATATTTTTTCTCCTTCCAACTTAAATAATGTATTAAAGATAAAAAAAAAACTAAAAAATGATATGGCTCCTTCACAGGAAAAACAAAATACCTCTATTGTTGGTTTTACCAGAACCTACCACATCTTCACTCATTTTCTCTTCTTCAAAACAAAACTAATATTTTTCATTTTATTGAATTACACATCAGCATTATAGGAAAACAAATCATTTCCTATTAGAGGTGAAACTAACTAGATGGGGCTTATCCAGGTCCAATTTGTTGAAGGGAGTTTGCATGCAATCATTTGATGTCTTAAACTGGTAGTGTTTTAATCCATCCACGCTAAATCCAAACCCTTGAATGTTAATCTCCTCGCAAATTGATTAGTACAAGTATTATATTATATGCCTTTCTGAGCCGAACCATTGACATTCATTGACTTGATTTTATTACCAGCATGACTGTTAGTCCAACAGGATTGCTTTACCAATCAAAGACTATTATTATGTTTAAAGCAGGGATCTGGTTTAGCCAGCATCTCTAAATTAGGTGGCAGTTGTTTTGACTCGAAAACAGGACATTAACATTAGATTGTTGATATAATCAACCTTAAAAGTTAAATTAGTTCTAAACATGTAGCATTGAAGTTGATATTATCAGTCATTTGAAACCACAGAATAGCACTTACAGTCATCCACCTACAGCGCATCGCCACATCTCGAACCGTTTTGTCCTTTAACTTCATCGCAATCTTAGCATACCGGACTAAGTTTGATTCTGATGCATACCTGCAAAGAAAAATATTTTATAACACCATTCTCATTTAAATTAATAATTAAATTTAAAATTAATAATAAAACAAAAAAACATATATATAGAAAGAAAGCTTACTTGGAGAGCAAATCGTCGAGAATGGACTGTTCATCGGGACTCCATTCGACGGAAATACCGGGATCGTGCCTCAAAGACGACAGCGTTTTGGAATTCACGGCTCCTCCAGTTGAGAAGTTGTTAGAATTACTATTATTGTTGGTCGAATTCACAGGAACGCCATTCGCCGTTGACGGAGGTTTCTGAGACGCCGTGGCTTCCTGATTATTGTTGTTGTTATTATCATTATTATTATTTGCACTAACAGCCATCACCATTAACAACCAATCGAAGAAACAAACGGATAACACAAAAACCACTGCCTCTCCGTATCTCTATCTATCTCTATCTCTATATCATTCAATGCACGCACAGAGTGACACACAGTCTCTCCACCAAGACAATTGGCTATAAATCGGCGTGCATGTGGTGGTAGAGCGGAGGAATGGAATTGTGGTAGTGATTATAATAGTGGAGGATTCTGAGGTTCTCGTGGTCGCTAGAAAATGGAATCTCTCTGGATTTTGGGTATTCAACGCTTTGAGAAGAGAGTAAATGTTTTCTTCCTTTTTTTTTCTCCCTTTTTAGAGCTCGGATAATAATGATGATGATAAGGATAACAAAAAAATTATTTTGAAGTGCCGTAATCCTATGTCTTTCTCATTTTAAAATTATATTTTATTAATACTAAATTTAAACTCCGATAGAAAATATAAGGACTAAAATTATTTATTTTTTTTAATAAATTTTCCCTGGAAAAATATTCCATATGTGGCTTGGTTTTTTCTTTCGAATCTCTAGGGAAAAAGGACTATAAGAGATGATATGTAATTTTTAATAGTTTGACTTTTTATAAAATCAAGTTAATGATTTCTTCTTTTTTTATTTTCTATTTATTTATTTTTTATTATAATATTATCTTATGTTCCATTATCATCATATTTGTTTTTTATTGTTAATGCTATAACATAAAGTTATGTTTATCATGTCATTTCAAAGCTTTTTTAAAAAAAAAAAATATTTTTTTTATATTAAATTAAAATATATATATATATATATATATATATATATATATTAGTCTTTATATTTTTTAAATTTACTTTGATATCCTTATATAGGTTTTTTTAATGAAGAATTCTTTACTTGAAAGTAATTTTCCATCATATTTAATAATAAATATAATTTCTCATGCTTTATTTTCAATTCAGTTCCTCCATGTCAAATTATAAACTTTGTCAAAGATATATGATATTATAGAAACAAAAATTCAATAAAATCTATAAAAAAATATTTAAATGAATACCGATTTAAATGCACTTGTTTTTTGCATTTTTTATAACTTGACATATGAGGATTTAAAAGGAAAAAAATGCAAGAACTAAATTATATTTTTTATACAATATGTGGTAAAAAAAACTTTTGATTAGATATTTTTTAAGAAAAAAAATAAAATGCAAGAACTAAAGTATTTTTAACACTCACACACACAAAAATACAAACCAAATGAATATCCATGAACATGTCATGTTGTAGTAACATGGCATACATGTCAATTTTTAATAATGTTAATACTAATATCAACTAAAAAAATATAATGATGACAAAAAATAAAGAGAAACCTCTTAAATAGAAAAACTCTAACTTGGTTGTGGAACCTCCCATCTCTATCCATAAAACCTTCTACTACTAATATCAAGTAAGACATCATTTATAGATAAAATAAGGTTTCTCTCCTTGCAAAATTAAAAGAAAAATGTAAAATATGTGGGGAAAGTATTGTATATATGTTTTGGATTACTATGGACTATAATGATAGATATATGATTTTTCCTTTAAAAAGTCAAAAAGAACGATTTTAAAGGGGTATATTAGTCTTTTCATTTTGTTCATTTGTCGTTTAGAATTGTTTAGGGCATCTTGGTCTTTTTATTATTTTTGCACATTAAAATCACTTTACTGACCTTAAAAGACATAATAATAATAATAATAAGAAGAAGAAGAAGAAGAAGAAGAACAATAATAATAGTTAAGGAACTTTTTTAGTATTTCATTTTTTTTTGTTAATGTAATGACTCTTTTGCTCTTGAAATAAAGTTTTTAAAACTTTATTACAAGGGTTTATTCATCATTTCACACTGGTTTTTTCATAATAATATTTTGGTTCAAGAAGCAAAATGGTATTTTAATAAATAGAAAAAATTGTTAACGTGTGCAACTAACTCCAATGGTTAAAATTGATCATCTGCCGTATCATTTAACTTGTCTCGACCTTCTTTTCTTCCCTATACGGCTTATGTGGTCAACAGACCTCTAGTGCGATGTCAATAGTTTTATCTATAGATAGATGCATTTTTAGTTTTGGTAATTGCATGATTCACCTTTGTACTCTTTCAATTATTTTATTATATCACGTTTACTTTTTTTTATTGGATCCTTTGACTCTTTGCTTTTTCTTAACATGTCCTAGTTAATTTTCTAGTGAAAAATGGCTAATGTCAGGACATGTTAGCTAAAATCAAAATGGATAAAAAAAACAAAAGAATAATAAATCATATGATTTTTTTAATATATATTTATATATATGAAATAGCGATAAAAAAAACATTTCTTTCTCTTTTGATCTTCTCATCATCATAATCATGATTTCTTTATTGCCAATTTATAGCCTCCATCTTTCCTAATTTTCTTGTCTTTAAAAAATCTGAACTCTCAATTCTCTGTATCCTCATCCTTTTCAATACACGACTTATAGTCACCACTTGCTTTGCTAACACCGTAGCCACCTACCATGCATGCCCTTCATCTATCATCATTCATAGACTGCATCATGAATTAATGGATGAACTTTATATTAAAAAAGTTTCTTTAGGGTCGACTACATGTTAGGCTTAAGTGCCTATGGATCTAACACTCTATCATACCTATCCCCTTTAGGCTTGGCTACACCCTAGACTCAAACATTTGTGGGTATAACACATTGCAAAACCTAATCCCCCTAGGCTCGACTATGTTTCTAGCACAAATACTTGTGGCCCTGGCAAGGTTTCACACCTAGTATATTTGAGTTTGGCTACGCACTAGGCCCCAAATCTATGAGTTTAGAATCGTTTTGGGACTAATCATATTAGGGTTTGCTACGTGTCAAGACCAAGCACCTATGTGTTTTTTGGTCTAACATCATGCCAAACTCAATCCCATTGAGCTCAATGAAACAATTAGCCAAGCATTTATAGGATATGACACCTTGCTAAAACCTAATCCAATTGGGTTTGGATGCACACCAAGCCCTGGAGCTTGTGGGTCTGTCACCTTGCCAGACCCAACCCTTTTCGAGCTAGTTCTTTCTTCAAGAACAAGTGCTCAAAATAGGAATCCATGACTTTCATCTCCCTACTCTCTAGAAATTCAAAACATCCTTTAGGAGCCATCCATGTGTCAAATCAATATTAATATTATTATAAGGGATGATCCTATCGATATTAATGTTATGTACAAATTGATATATGACCATTTTTTTTATAACCAAGTGATATTCATAATATTAAATATCGTGTAAGATGACATAAATTATAAATATTAATGTTAGTTGTAAATGCTTTCTTCCCACTTCAATGGAGAAGAAAAAGGCTTATCACACTTAAAAAAAAAATTGATTATACATAAATGAAGAGCACAAATTTATATTCTTAGAGTTTATGCTTAGTTATTGACAAACTTCACAATAAAATCATTATTTTAATCACCGAATGATCCTTAAAATCCTTAAGAAGAAATTGTTTGGCAAGAAATTCATTCTTCATCACTAACCCCTAGAAGTTTTTGTTATGAAGCATAGAAGATTGACATGAACATGTCATCATCCATCATCCAAACATGACAAAAAGTAATTTCCCTAATATTTTGGATTTTTAAAGCATCATCAATTGGTCTTGTCTGTGAGAACCTGTTTAAAAGGTCACCTATTATTTTCTTCAATAATTAGTTTTTGACATTTTCAAACTTTCACAAATGATGAACAATCAAGAGACTTAAAAAAATAAACTAACAAGAGGTCATAAAAATGTAAAAGAAAAAGGAAATAAATAGTTAGGTTTATAAAAAAAAGATTATTACCCTCACCACTAGATGAACAACCCATCATATTCCTATAGATCCCTATAAAACTGTTTTTGTTGTTGCATAGTGAGTTGTCTTTTTAATTATAAAGAAAAATCCTTCTAATAATAAAATGATAACTAACTTATAGAATTCCTAGTAGTTCTACTTTGAAAAAACAAAATAGTATAAGAAAAGTAAAGAGATATCTCGACCAGAGAGAAAAACATTAAAACTCTAGATTTATTAAATACACAAACACTTAGAGCCTGTTTGGCACAACTGTTGCTATTGTAGTTGAGGTTGAAAAAAAAACAGTTTCATGAAAAATATTTTTAGTTGTTGTTCATAACTAGAATTAAAGTGTTTGGTTAGAACTATGGATGAGTTTGAGGTTTAATGAAAAGCAGTTTTGTGTGTTAGGTTATCATACTTTTCATATTGCTGTCAACTTGTGAAATTATTTTAAAGAACACACATACATATCAAAAAAAAATTGTTGATTAATAATCGTAACAAAAATATTGTTGCAAGTTTCTGATTCATAATCAATCGAAAACCAACAAGGTTGTGAAGGGAAACGAAGTCACGCGTCTTTCCCTTTCATTAGAACTGATCTTTATCTATATATTTTTTAAAATCTATTTTTTAAAAAAAGTTGGACTTGTCCAACCCAACTAAATGGGTCACGCCATCCAAATTGGGCCAAAGCCCAACTATCCTGCACTTGGGTTGGGCTGCTCTCAGCCCAACCCAAAAAGTGTAAAAAAACTCAACATACAAAACGATGCGCTGCATTCATCGTGATTATTTCACACATGAATAATAACTTGGGCGATTGTGACGAGAGGGTCATCGACCGATACCTATGTGTAGAGGAGGCCGAAATGGTTATTCCTATGGTGGTGGCATCGCAAATGGTGCCCTATGGTGGCCGGTATGATGTCGGAAGGTTACAGCTGGTGTTGTTGGTGCTACTAACACCGTAGCTATGGGAGAAGATCGGACAATGAAGGTGAAGAGGAGAGGTCACCGATGCCAAAGGAGCAGTTAGTGGTGCTCGCTTGTGACTACTGAGGAGAGAGAGGGTTGCATCTTGAGAGAGTAAATTGCAAGCCTACAACCGAGAGAGAGGGCGCTGCTAGTGGTCTGCCAGAGCCAAGGGTGGCAGGGTGATCGGTGGTTAGCCATCGTCTTCTTCCTCTCTCTCTGTCATGTTGTTTTCTGCAAAAACACACTCTTCGTTGGAAGATCCAATGATTGTTATGTGTGTGCTGTATGTGTTTTACAATGTAGCGTTTTCGGCAAAAAACATCTCACATATGTTTTTCTAAACGCCGCACAATCGTTGTTTTTTTGTGGGACCCATAATCAAAAGTTGGGGTCCTGTTTGGTTATAGGTGTGATTGGAATTGCGATTCAATATAACCACAGGTTGAACCCACTTAGAGGGTGTGGATTGATCAATGTACTGTATACTAAAAGGTATTTCTTCATAAGAACTTATGACTATAATGGATCAAAGTAAAAAAGAAGCTCATCAATAGTTTGGGTTTAGGATAAAAAGGTTAGGCAAAGATATTGCCCTTTTTTTTTGCTATATGCCCAAAGCACATATGGGTCTTTGCCAAACCCAATTTTTGGCTACGCAGCAACCCTAAACACTTATAGGTCAAACACCTTATCACCTAATATTTTTAGGCTCAGTGACGTATTAGGCCCAACGTACTAGGTCCAAATGCATGTACGTCTGACACATTGATAAAACCCAATCCTCGTGGGCTCATATACGAGCCAGGTTCTAGTACCTATAGGTCTGACACCTTACCAGACCTAACGCAGCAAGTCCAAATACATGTGTGATGCGAACCTCATGATCACGTGCTCACGCAACCTACAACCAAGATTGAGATATGATCCCGGAAAATCGAAATAGGTCTGATAGGAGTGTGACATAATGGAAACCTGCCCCAAGGCACTAGCACTATTAGAATGAGTAGAATGACGCCACAAAGCCATTTAATCTTCGATAAGACGGATTCAATTCGTTCAAGAACTAAAGAATGCAAGAATCACTTTCACACATAAACTGAAAAGATCAGAATTAAAATTAATCAATGGCTGCCGAAATTAGGGTTATATGAGTTTAAATAGTTCTTAAAAAGTAATCCTAATGGACCTCTTATGTGGACTTAAAAGAGGTCCACTCAAAACTGACCAAAAATCCTAAATTGAAAAGTCCATGTCTTAATCCAAGCAAGCCTTGGATCATAGGTGAAATCAAAGTCTTAATTAAGCCCCAAGCCTTGGGCTGTAGCAAACAAAATTAAATAAAGCCCATAAGGCTTTTTTTATAGTCGTCCATCAAGCCCGTGAATCCCATGTTTCCAAGTTATAGTAGGATTCTTTTGGCTCCTTTGTTGTCCTCACTTCATGGCCCAAATAAAGTTGGATTGGACCACTCTTGCACATAGATAAGATGTACTGGGGTCTCCTCTTGATACTTCAATGGTCCTTGCAATTATGACTTGGTTGACACCTTCAAAACTACGAATCAAGCCCCTGAACATGTAATAAGTCCTTGTTGGTGTTTCTAGGTTGATTTGCATCATCCCCTCTCTCCTTGAAAGGATTCGACCTCGAATGAAAATCATAATGTTTTTGATGGCTCGACAATCAACACATATCCTCCATGTTCCATCCTTTGTAGGCATGAGTAGCACGAGTACAACACACGGGCTTATTCTCTCACGAATATATCCTTATCTATTAGCTCATAAACTTGTCTTTGAAGCCCAATCATCTCCTTTGGATTCCTTCTATAGGATGATCGATTAGGAATCGAAGCTCCATGTACAAAATCAATCTGATGCCCTTTCCCCCACAATGGTGGTAATCCGCTTGGAGTATCGTCGGGGAACAAATTATCAAACTCCTCCAACAAAGAAATAGCAGCACTAGGCACCATATGATCAAGATCATTAGTATTAAAGTAAACCTTTTTGTACACAAGTAAAATCATTGGCTTGTTAGTGAGATAATCAAATCTGACCTCACCGTATCTAGCATAAAAACTTCATTGTTTCTTTAGTTTTTCCACACAATTTTCATCACTCTTCCTAACTCTCTTCACTCCTCTTGTCTTACCTCCTCACTTGACCAGGTTTGGGTATTTTTGAGTTGTGTTTGAATGGTCTGATTTGTTTGCGTTTGGATGATTGTCTAAAGGGGTTGTAGTGGTTTGGGTTCTGGCCGAATCCAATGGTCTTCTCTCCCTTGATCCTCACCTTGATTTTCTCTCCCCATTGCCTCATCATACTCACGTTGTAGCTTTATTTCATCATTATACACTTGTTTGGGTGTAAGAGGTACAAGAGTGATGGTTTTACCATCTTTTACAATGGTATACCATTGCAATCTATATGGTTTCGCATGCTTAACAATACTCAATTTCAGTTTACTAACAAGGGTTGTACTGCAAACATTAACACAACTTTCGTTATCAATAATTAAACCACATACCTTGCTTTGTATGTAATAACGTGTCTGGAAGATATTCTCTTTTTGTTGATTAAATTCATTTTCCTTGACCTCGACCTAAACTATAAACCTCATAACCAGGATGTAACAACCCAGATTTTTTTAATATATATATTATCGATACTCAATGATCCTTATCGGTTCACATCAGTAAAATATCATCCATACAATAAACATTCTATTAAAAAAATAAAATTCGCATAAATGTACAATATTACAGTTTCACAATTAAAGACTTATATTAGAAATATACATACATGGATATGAGTTTACGTTCTTAACCTACTAGTGGAATTTACAGATTTTCACTAAAAGGTCGGATAAAAATTATGCATTCAATACATTGATTCATCCTGAACACATCTTAAGTTAGAATGCATCTACGTGGTTCTTTGCAAAAGTAGGTTCTCTTATATCAGGTTCCCTAGACCTCTCGTGGCTGTGACATCCCTGCAACAATACAAACATTTAAGGAAATGCAATTACTTAATGATAGTATTAATAATTTTGACCAAATGACCTATTAGTTAAAAGAAACACTAAAAAGTTATAATTTCTGCATATACATAGCAATTCAATTGTAAAATTTATAGGATCTCTATTTTTTTTCTGTTTTGAGTAACAATATCTTTACTCCGACTATTCTTATAAGGTACTCATTTCTGAGGTCAACTGTTCCTTCCCCATGGTCGTTCTTTATGAACGCCATTAAACAAAATTGAGCATTCATTTGTTCCGGCCATCCCTGCGGATGTCATTAGCCGTAGCTAATCAATTATCTATTCTGGCCATTCTTTTGGATACCATTAGTCAAAGCTAATCAATCCTTTATTTCGGCCATCCCTTCGGATGTCATTAGCCGAAGCTAATCAATCATTTGTTCTGACCATCCTTTCGGATACCGTTAGTCGAAACCAATTAATCGTTTATCCCGACCATCTTTTCGGATGCCATTAGCCGAAGCTAATCAATCGTTTATCCCGGTCATCCTTTCGGATGCCATTAGCCGAAGCCAATCAATCGTTTATTCACATTTAAGCATTCAACAATCTAATATAAACTCTATCGCATTCGAATAATATTCAACTTAAATTACTTCTTATATGTCGTATGAAAAGAGAGGTGTAATTCACCTACCTGCTCTACTCCTAGGCTATTCTTGTCTGGACGATGGTTCAATCCTGACTGCACCACCTACGACATCAATGTCCATTCATCACCATACTTATTTCAACAAATTTCAGTCGAAACATGCATAAAATTCTTAGTAAAATTACACATCTATTTTCATCACAAAACCACAATTATCCAGCAGAACACGACAATTTTTTCAGCACAAACACACATAAAATTTCAGCGAAATTACCCATCTATTTTCATCACAAATTCATCAACAAAATCCCAACAAAAAACACACATTGAACTCATAAATTTCAGCACATAATCCTTCAACAAAATCCCAACAAATTCACACATTGTAACCATAAATTTCAGCACATAATCCATCAACAAAATCCCAACAAAATCACACATTGAAACCATAAATTTTAGCACATAATCCATCAACAAAATCCCAACAAAATCACACATTGAAACCATAAATTTCAACACATAATCCATCAACAAAATCCCAACAGAAAACACACATTGAACCCATAAATTTCATCATATAATCCTTCAATAAAATCCCAACAAAATCACACATTGTAACCATAAATTTCAGCACATAATCCATCAACAAAATTCCAACAGAAAACACACATTGAATGCCGGCCAGCCCCTTAACAAAATCAGCCCCCTCACATGATTTGTTAATTTTGTTTTTCATATATTTTCTTTGTTAGATGTTCCCAAAATTAGCTTCATTTCGTCTCTATTTCTTTGTTCTCTTAATCATTTTGGTTTACTTTACATCTAGCTTGAGTATTAGGTTAATTTCCCTAGGGTTCTCTTCTTCATTTTGTTTCATATCTTAAAAAGAAAAAGGAAGAGA
This sequence comes from Salix exigua, assembly GCA_032356905.1. NCBI lineage: Eukaryota > Viridiplantae > Streptophyta > Magnoliopsida > Malpighiales > Salicaceae > Salix > Salix exigua. The sequence goes on from CM063601.1 coordinate 11,495,938, forward strand.
GTTTCATGACTCTTACCTCACGTATCTCACAATTTTTTGAAAGATTTGAAACTCTTCTTTCTTTTCTCTTGTTGCTTTACTTCCTACTTCTTTCCTTTCTTCTTCCTCTCGGCAAAGGTCCACTTTTCTCTCTAAGTCTCAACTTCTCACACACATTCACCAAGTCCTCTCCCTTAATTTAGCCTAAGGTTCGGCTGTGAAGAGTGGAGATGGAGATGGTTCAGCTAGTTGTGAAGAGTGGAGATGGAGATGGTTCGGCTGTGAAGAAAGGAGATGGAGATGGTTCGACTGGGAAGAGAGGAGATGGAGAGGGTTCAGTTGGGAAAAGAGAGGAGAGGGTTCAGCTGGATGTGAAGAGAGGAGATGGAGATGACGGGAAAGAAAGAAAAATCCCCCACTCCCTCTCTCCTCCTTGTATTTATATCCATGAACCGGGTTTGCTCCTTTTCTTTTTTTAAAAAAAAACAGAATTTTGTCTTCATTTCCTATATATACATATATGTTTTTTTTTCTCTTAGGTGCTTACACAGGACGCCGCAACCAATAATGCTAACTCATCCCCCTCATTATCCTTCAATGGTGGCATGCCTTCACAATAAGATTTGTTACTTCGAGATTCCATATCACCATCATAGTCATCTTCACTCACATCCGTGTTTTCATTAACAAACACATCAAAATCAGATCTGGTATTCAGTACGACCTTGCGGATTGTATTTCCTCCTACGATTAGCCTCAATATTCTGTTTCTTTATCCATTTCAAATCATCTCAGATCCATGTTTATCCTAGACAACAACTCGAGTTGCTCACATAAGGCTCGTAATTGGAAGGCAACATTAACATGTTGTGTCGTTGATTCATTGTTTTCAGACATCCTTTGAATCTATAAAATTTGATTGGTAGAAAAAAAAATATCCTCACAACTCTCGTGTTTCACAAAAAAAAAATCAAGGTTTTTCACTCTAATAAGCTCACCACGCCTTTTACCTCACAACTTGCTTTCTTTTGGTTCTTTCAGAACTAAAACCAACAAATCAAAGTCAGTAGCCTTCACATCGCACTCTAATTATGATTTTCAAACTCAAGAAGCAATAAAAATACTGAAAACAAAGCAAAAAAAAACTACGATTACGATTTCACGAGTAACAATGCAAATTCGTATGAATTGTGGATGATAAGAAGACACGAAATAAAATAGAAGAAAATACTAGAGAAAACAATTACTTGACTTCTAGATAACCCAAAATAGAACAAAAACAGAGAATAGGACAAACTAAACAGTAAGGATCACGTTTTGAGACTTGAGCAGAATCTAACCTCTTATGCAATGTTTACGTGACAGAATTGAAACCCAGATCAAACGACTTCAAAATGACCTCAAAATAAATATTTAGTATTTTAATACTAAACTAAAAACAACACTCAAATTATAGGTCGTTCTCGTACTTTTAAGTACTCAAACCCTTGTGTGAACAATTTGCGGCAGAAATGAATATCTAAATAAGCCCAAATTTAATATATCATGCGATATCAACCCCAAGACATAGAATGTAAAGTTTCAATTGATTCTAAAGTGTTTTTATATGGGTTCACTAAGGTAGTGTTTCTACGACAAAAATGAATCTCGAAAAAAACCCCTCAAGAAATCAATATTAGAATAAGCCTAAATTTTACATATGATCCTATCTCAACCCTAATAGACGGAATATGAATTTTCAATTGATTCCTATGTGGTTTGCTTATGTTTTCCTAGAGTAGTGTTTTCTGCGGCAAGATTTCAATGATTCTTCAAATTTCAACTAATGCCTCTATCTCCTTTTCTTTTCTTTTCTTTTTTGTTTTTGTTTTGTTTTTTTCTTAATATACTGAAATGAAAAGATAGAAAACGATGAAATATGACCTCTTTTTTTATTAGATGGCGCTGACACGAAGAACAAGGAGATGAACACAAACACTTGAAAACTTTAAGGAACACTAAAAAAAGCACGAAAATAATAGAATGATATGACCTTGTTTCGGAGCCTAGCTCAATACCACCTGATGCGAACCTCGTGATCATATGGTCACGCAACCCACAACAAAGATTGAGATATGATCCTGGAAAGCTGAAATAGGTTTGATAGGAGTGTGACATAATGAAAACCTACCCCAAGGCACCAGCACTATTGGTATGAGTAGAATGACGCCACAAAGCCAGTTAATCTTCGATAAGTCGGATTCAGTTCGTTCAAGAACTAAAAAAATGCAAGAATCACTCTCACACATAAACTGAAAAGTTCAGAATTAAAATTAATCAATGGCTACTGAAATTAGGGTTACATGAGTTTAAATAGTTCTTAAAAAGTAACCCTAATGGACCTCTTATGTGGACTTAAAAGAGGTTCACTCAAAACTGACCCAAAATCCTAAATTGAAAAGCTCATGCCTTAATCCAAGCAAGCCTTGGAATCAAAGTCTTAATTAAGCCCCAAGCCTTGGGTTGTAGCAAATAAAATTAAATAAAACCCATAAGACTTTTTTTATAGTCGTCCATCAAGCCCATGAATCTCATCTTTCCAAGTTGTAGTAGGATTCTTTTGGCTCCTTTGTTATCCTCACGTCATGGCCCAAATAAAGTTAGGATGAACCACTCTTGCACATAGATAAGATGTATTAGGGTCTCCTCTTGATACTTCAATGATCCTTGCAATTCTGACTTGGTCGACACCTTCAAAACTACAAATCAAGCCTCTGAACATGTAATAAGTCCTTGTTGGTGTTTCTAGGCCGGTTACAAGTCAGGCTCTAGCGTCTGTGAGTCTGACAACTTGTTAGACCCAACCACCTCTAAGTCGGGTCTTTATTAAAGAACAAGTGCTCAAAATGAGAATCTAAGGTCATCTTTATACTCCTTATCAAGTAAATAAGTCTTTTAAAGTCAATCTCACATCAAATCAATATTATACTTGATTATAAGTGATGATCATATTGATAGTAATATTATATATGGATTGACCTAGGATCACTTTCCTTAAGCTCGTGATATTCTCAATATTAAGTGTTATGTAAGGAGACACTGACCATCAATGTTAATATTGATTTTAGAGGTTTGCTTCCCAATTGGATGGAAAAGAAAAGGACTTTCAACCCCTTAAAAGGGGAAAAAAATGTTAAAAATGCACTCTTAACAAACTAAACAAGGGATTCACTATTTTCACTCTTTTACAACTTATTCTCAACATTTATCATACATAAATAAAGAACATATGCTCTTATTTTTAGAATTTAATGCTTATTTGTTGCAAGTCTTCACAATAAATTCATTGATTTAATCATTGGGCCCCTTAAAATCCCTAAAAAATAATTATTTTATTAAAAAAAATGTAACCTTTGCCACCGACCTATAGAATCCTCAATTATGAAGAATATAAAATTAATATGAAAATATGATCATCTATCATCCAAATATAAAATCCTACTATTCTGGATTTTTAGAGTACCATCACCAATTATCTCACTGCCATCATTATCATCTTATATAATACCTTCACCATACTATTAACTAGCTAAAAACCTAATCATGGGTGATTATTATGGTAAAGGATTCAATGAAGTTTGAAAAAAAATTATTTAAATTAAAAAAATATTTATTTTATTTTGAAATGCAATCGAGAGAGATTTGGACCAGTTATACGTGTGGATTTTATAATGACAGGGATTTGGATTGTGATTGAGAATCTTTACAATAATTTCGTTTTTTTTTTAACTTTTATTAGAATTTTAAATTATTTGGCGTTTGACATGAAAGATGTCACTTATAACCGAGAAATTAACTGGAATCATGGAAGGGGTCAAATGAAGAAAATGAAGAGAGTAGAGGGACTGTATAAATAAATAAAAAGAGTAGAGGGATCACATTAAGAAAATATTAAAAGTACTCTATAATAATTATTTAGTAGAACCTCTGAGCCCAAGGCGGGCGGCTGGGCGCTGACATAAAACACACACAACATTGGATAGAACTCAATATTTTTTGTTCGGTCATGAATTCCAATTCCCAACAACCAGGTTCTTTCTTTTTTCCTTTCTCCCTCTCCTTTAATTTATCCAATATTTCTCCATCTCATCTCCGTATGAATCACAAGCTTTGAATCGAAGGATCAAGACAAGAATAACCCTTTATTTTTCTGCTTGATCTTCTCCTAGAGGAATTAAATTTGGAGAATCTGTGACTTTTGATTTACTTGCTCTCTTTTTTCATGTCATTTTGGGTAGTTTGTAATCTTTAATTTTTGTTACAGGTAGTACCCGTCCTCCTAAACCGTGGGAACGAGCGGGAACACCATCATCATCTGGCCCAACACCTTTTAAACCACCATCCCCTGGAAGCACGAGTGACGTAGTTGAGGCATCTGGAACAGCGAGACCGGGAGAGATCGTTCCTGCTGCAGGTGGGAATACAGTTGCTACCGCAAATTCTCTTGGGAGACCTGTTCCCTCTAGGCCCTGGGAGCAACAGGACGCTGGAACCATGTATTCGGGTATTTCGCCTTTATTTCCTATGTTTGTAACTGTGTGCAAATGGTAAACAAGTAGTCTGTAATTTATGTTAAATTCACAGAAAATTGATGTTGAATTCACGTGGGCCGTAGACTGAACCACATCGATGTATTTTATGGGAGTATTAGGGTCTAGGTATACTGAAGATAAAAATTAAAGATATATGATATGGATTAAAAGGTGATTGCTGGGATGGATAATAGATTTGCTGCTTTCTTTACTAGTTTCATATGTGGATCTTGTTATTGTTTTGCAGGTTATAATAATGGGTACAATACAGGAATGTATGGAAATTCCTATGGTGGAATGTATGGCTCTTCGCTTGGTGGAGTTGGAGGATATAGTGGTGGGATGTATGGGAACAGTGCGTATAGAGGAGGAGGTTACGGGGGGATGTATTCAGGTGGGATGTATAATGGAGGCATGTACGGTGGTGGTCTTGGTGGCTCAATGGGTGGTTTTGGAGGGGGCATGGGTCCTTACGGTGATCAAGATCCAAATAATCCCTTTGGTGCTCCACCATCTCCTCCAAGCTTTTGGGTTTCCTTTCTTCGAGTTGTAAGGGATCTCTTTTTTTTCTTGTTGTTTTGCCTTTGATTTGTGACCACAGACCACCACCAGATTAATACCAGTATGTTTTGTAGAGAGGAAAGTTTTTGCTTCTTGGGTCAATCCTTCAACTTTGGCTTGTGATAGGCTGTTTGATGGAGTATGCTCGTTATTTGATACCTTAAATGCGAAACAGTGGTTGTCAGAACATGTTGCCCATAAAATAGTGGTTTATTTTATTACTTCGACTCACTCACTATGCATTTATAAATATGTGTTCATTCTAAGGAATGGCGTTTGGCTTTCATAGATGTATAAAATGGTCCTTCATTGTGCTCCTATTCCTGGCCAATGTTGTAGAAAAGAATTAGAAACCATTAAGATTCACATGTATTGGATTGGTGCTATGGAAGCTTGCACAAAATGCATGTCTATAATTCTTGATCTCACACTTGCAGAGTATTTCATGGAGAACCATCTGATGGACCATGATTTGTGTCCTTAGTTTTTGAAGGGAAATATTCATTGTCTCCTTGTGTGCTGTCTTACAATACCAGCTTGACCAAGTCTTGTACTCGTAAAAACTATCTGGGATGCAAGGGTAGCATTTTAGGTTAAAAAGAGAAGTAAACGCACCTGTTCATGTTGAATTTAACATCTGATTAGTATGTAAATTAGCAATGGCGACTTTATAGATAAAATATCATTCCTTTAACCTGCTATACATTTCCATTGCAAGGTTTTTGATGTTTTGTTAATTTGAACTGTATGACAGATGCAAGGTGTTGTGAGTGTTTTTGGCCGGGTATCATTTTTGATTGACCAGAACACCCAGGCATTCCACATGTTCATGTCTGCCCTTCTTCAGGTTAAGCTCGTTAAATGTCCACTTTTTCCTTTCTCTGGAAATAGACTTGATATTACAAAGTGAACCCTCATGTACCTTCAGTTTAGTTGTGTTTCATGATATGTCCTTGCGCAATGATTCATGAAGTTGTCGCTTGCAGCTCCTTGATCGCACAGGGTTATTGTATGGAGAGTTGGCTCGATTTGTTTTGAGATTGTTGGGAATCAAATCAAAGTCCCAGAAGGTTCAAGGGCCGGGACCTGATGGACTTCCTGCCCCCCACAACCCCCGTGGAAATCAGAACTACATCGAGGGGCCAAAGGCAGCTCCAAGTGGTGCATGGGATTCTGTATGGGGAGACGGTAATAGCAACCGAGCATATTGAATCTATACCCGTTTATCTTGAGAAGTCACAAGATTCTAGAGCTGTATGATGGAGCAGTTCAGATGGAGGACATTACCATTCCTACCTTTCTAGTTCTGGCCTGCTATGATGAACATGCCGCTCCTACTTTTCCAGGTTGGGTTTGCTATGTCTTTTGTTTGCTTGAAATAATCCTCTCTGGAAGAACCATCTGTGTCTTCACAAAAAATGTATCTAGGCCTTGCTGTATGTGCTCACTCTGTACTGTAAAACCTTCTCAAGTTAAACTGATGAGAAGATATGGATATCACTCCATGATGTTATAAAGAGATGGCTGATAATTTGCTTGGTGTTTTCAGCTTCTTATTAATTCATTTTGAATAATGAAAATGTTATCTGTTCCATTTTGCGTCATTATACTTTGCAGTGAATCACGTGACAATTATAAATGGATGATGATTACTCAAAGCCAGAAGCATCTTTTCCAATGAAATGTCTTGCTTTCAAAAATATTTTTTAAAAATTTTAAATTTTTATTTTTATTTTATATAAATATATAAAAAATATCATTAATTTAAAATTTAATACATATTGAGTAATTCTCTTTTTTTTTAAAAAAAAAAAGAGTAGTGTTGACAAGTCTAGAATTTTTAAAATATTGAAAAAAAATAATATTAAAAGAACTAGTTGAGTTGGGTTAACTTTTTAAAGTTGCAATTCCGGTCATAAAAATATAATCTATAAAAATCAATTTAAAAAAATTACAACTCAATTGATAATAAATTTGATAAAATTAAAAAAAATCCGAACAAAAACTAGGTTACACTCATAAAATAAATTGAAGAGAAAAATATAAGTTGGGTTAACTTTTTAAAGTTGCAATTCTTGTCATAAAAATATAATCTATAAAAAACAATTTAAAAAAATACAACAAATTCCTAATAAATTTGATAAAATTAAAAAAAAAATCCGAACAATAACTAGGTTAAACTCATAAAACAAATTGAAGAGAAAAATATAAGGTCCAACTTTCTATTAATTTGTTTTGTTCTTTTGGAGTCATGCATAAAAATCAAGGAAAAATTGAGAAGAAGAAAAAAAAGAACATGAGTGGTATTTTTTTAATATTAAGATAATATTTGTTTTTAAAAAATAAACCGATGGGGTAATTACAATTTTAGTTATATGAATGAATATTCTCATATAAGGTTAATTGAATTTTTTTTATAAAACTCAATTCTTAATAAAAAAAATTAAAAAAAGGATAACTCATACAGCAAATCGAAAAAGAAAAAAAATCAGCTTCCAATTAATCCACCGCGATTTTTCAGAGTATGTGACAAATAGAGAAGGATTGGCTTCAGTCAAATTAGTGGACTGTCACAATTCAAACGGTATCAAGAAGACATCTTCAAAGTTCTCTCACGCTGACAAGTTCAATTCAATTCCTAAACACACGTTTTGGTTTCAAATTTAATCCCTGGCCTACAGAAATTAAATTATACCAAGATAATCCCATACTAAGTAAAGTAAATCATCACATCAAGGTCAATACTAAATTAACCCCACTTGCAAGGATGAAATTGAAAAAATAAAAAAAAACTTTTGGCACTCCTTACAATCTAGTGTTTTTGTTCCTTTATATATCGTGAAATCCAAAACTTGTTTTCGCTCCTTTTTTTCAACTTAATTACGAGGGGTGCCACGGAACACTGTTCAAGACTACAGACAGAGCAAGTTTTAACGATAGAGCAATAGAGCAGATGCCGGTAGGTACACATGTATAATCAGAGGTGTTTAGAAATATGATTGCTGAAATTTTTTTAAATTACTTTTTACTTGAAAAACAATTGTTGTTGTTATTTTTAATATAAAAATATCAAAACAATTTACAAATATAAAGATAACAATTTTAAAAAATAAAATTAGCCAACCCTCCTTCATTCAGACCAATACCAAACATAGACTAAAAAGTTAACCAAATTCGGTTTCGTGAAAAGCAGCCTGCATCTCTTCTCTACTGCTTATCTTCAGTTTGTGGTGTGATTTTTTTATTATCCCAAAAATATTGTCGTTAGCATTAATTAAAAGAATTTACTTCACAGTATCCCTCACTACCTCACCAAAATTAATTCACCATCTGCCTCCCGTTCCTCATAACCGTCCCTCACTCTCCCCTTCACCTTTCCACCCTCCCGTCCCTCAAACTCATCAGAACTGCAAATATACACAAAACCATCTCTTCTCCCGTTAGCAGACCATTCTTCCGCCCCTCACTTCTCTCGTCCTCGCCATCTCTGCAACAGATCATGTTATGGGCACAAGCAGTTGAACAAGACGTGGCAGATGGAAGTTTAAATGGCAGTTATCCAAGCAACCAAGTATCCTGTTTTAGCTTACAAATTCCTGTGGTAGTTTTCAATTATGTAATTATCAAGTTAATTTCATGTAACCGTATTCCATTATCATGTAATAGTGGGGTAGTGCAGTAGTGGCACCCTCTTCGTAGGAATCAGTTTCAATTACTGTCTTTAAATTGTAAGCCGAACAGGGGAATAGATTCAATCAGAAATTCAATTTATTCTTATTGAGATCGTTGGGTTCTCTCTTGAATGAGCCCTTACAACTTTCAAAATAGGTCATAAAGGAAGAAAATCGAATAAACACCTGTTATTACAAACAGACTTCACTGTCAATCACCCTGTAACTCGATCACAGGTTCGGGACCGTAACAAATTGGTATCAGAGCTGCCAGTTATGGGTGATTCATCTAACAACTTGACGGTTCAGTTTGAGACGTTCATGAAGATGTACCAGGAGCATCGACAACAAGATCGAGCAGAAAGAGAGCAGTTATCAATCCGCATTGAAGAACTGTCTCGGGAGCTAACGACGAGCAGACTAGAGGGACAACAGGGAGAAAATGCAAGCGTGAATCTGGGTTACAGGGGAAATCAACCGACAGGAATTCGAGTGGAAGGGCGTGCACCCATGCCCAGATACAGCCGCCTGGAATTTCCTCTCTATGATGGGAAAATCGATCCATTGGCTTGGCTAAGCCGTTGTGACCATTTTTTCCGACACCAGCATACTCCAGAGGAAGAGAAGGTGGAGATTGCGTCCTATCATCTAGATGGAGATGGTCAAGTCTGGTTTCTCAAACTAGAACGAGACCGACCGGGAATTACTTGGGAAGAGTTCAAACGACAATGTCATCTCCGTTTTGGGCCAACCATACAAGGCAATAAACTGGGAGAATTGTCGAAGTTACGTCAAGGGAGTACTGTGGAAGAATATCAAAGGAGATTTGAAAACTTGGCAGCCCGAGCAGGCCCACTTACTGCAGATCAAGAGGTTGAAATTTTCATTAGTGGGTTGATGGACTATATTGCTATTGAGGTGGAATTGCATAGGCCCAGAGATCTTACCAGTGCAATGAGCCTTGCTCGTTTATATGAGAAAAGAGGGGGAGCAAAACGAGCAATGCTGCCTGCACTAAAATCATCATCCAGCCCACAATCACTTGCTTCACCGCAGAGAGCTTTCAGACGCTTGAGTCGCGCGGAGATGGAGGAAAGGAGAGCCAAAGGTTTATGCTTCAATTGTGATGAAGTTTTCGCACGGGGTCACCAATGCAAAAGGTTGTTTTGGTTAGACGGTGTAGAAGAGTCTATCCAAGAGGAGGTTGCTGAACCACATCTAGAAGAAGAAATTGCACCCGAAATTTCTTTATATGCCATTACTGGGAGCAGCGCTGAGGGCAAAACAATGCGAATTCAGGGAATTATTATGCAAAACAATTTATTGTTTCTCATTGATTCCGGGAGTACGCATAGTTTCTTGGATTCCAAATGGGTCACCAAGTTGGGTCTTCCGTGTATTAAGAAGAAGAGATTGCAGGTGGTGGTGGCGAATGGAAGCAAGGTAAAATGCCCAGGTAAATGTCCACATGTTCCAATTTTACTGGGTAACCAATTACTGCATATGGATTTCTATATGTTCACCTTGAATGGAGTTGATGCTGTGTTGGGTGTGAATTGGCTGCAAACATTGGGCCCGATCTTATGGGATTTTGCAGCCCAGTCTATGGTCTTTAAACAAAATGGCCGGGTGCTAGAATTAAAGGGAACCGAGAGTACTGAATCTTCCCAAATGGCCAAACTACAGACTACCGAATTAGAAGACCACACTGATGCGTGCCTTACCCAATTATTGTTGGAATTTGATATCGTTTTTCAAGAGCCAAAGGGCCTCCCTCCAGTGAGGACGTTTGATCACCGCATCATCTTAGAACCAGGAACTCATCCTGTTGTGGTGCGTCCCTATCGCTATCCACATGTGCAGAAGGACGAAATTGAAAGACAATGCAAGGAGATGTTGGAACGTGGGATAATTAGGCCCAGTCAATCACCTTACTCTTCCCCAGTACTGCTGGTGACCAAGGCAGATCATACTTGGCGATTCTGCGTCGATTACCGAGCTTTGAATGCAAAGACCATCAAGGATAAATTTCCAATTCCGGTAATTGAAGAGCTATTGGAGGAATTGCATGGTGCTACTTACTTCACAAAACTGGATTTGCGTTCCGGATATCACCAAATCAGAATGTGCGCGGCAGATGTGGAGAAGACAGCCTTTCGCACACATCACGGTCATTTCGAATTTTTAGTGATGCCTTTCGGGCTCACTAATGCACCCAGCACCTTCCAGGCTTTAATGAATGAGGTATTCCAACTTTACCTCCGCAAGTTTATTTTGGTGTTCTTTGACGATATACTTGTATACAGTCAATCTTGGGCTGATCATTTGGAACATTTGAGATTGGTCTTTGAGATTTTAGCTACTCAACAGTTGTTTCTTAAACGTTCCAAGTGTTGCATTGCTCAATGCCAAGTGACCTATCTCGGCCATGTGATTTCACGGGATGGAGTGGCAGTGGACAAGACCAAAATTGCTGCCATGCTGGATTGGCCTAAACCAGCAACCATTAAAGGATTACGGGGATTTTTGGGTCTTACTGGCTACTACCGTAAATTCGTGCACAATTATGGAACAATTGCATCTCCACTCACGGCTATGTTGCGTCGTGATTCCTTCACATGGACAGAGGATGCAACACAAGCCTTTGAGCAACTGAAACCGGCCATGACATGTACTCCGGTTTTGGCACTTCCAAATTTCAACATTCTCTTTATACTGGAGTGCGATGCCTCGGATTCAGGTATGGGAGCTGTCTTACAACAGGAGGGGCAGCCTGTGGCTTATTTCAGTAGACCTTTAGCATCTCGCTACAAGGGTCTACCTGCGTATGAAAAGGAGCTCATTGGATTGGCTAAAGCTGTGCGTCATTGGAGAGCTTATTTGTGGGGTCGTCATTTCCTCATTCGCACAGACCATTACTCCCTGAAATTCCTACTGGATCAGCGAATAATCACTGCCCCACAACAGCATTGGTTGAGTAAATTAATGGGTTTTGATTTTGCAGTTGAATATCGCGCAGGAAGGCATAACATGGTAGCTGATGCTTTATCACGTTGCTTGGAGAACAAACCAACTATTGCTGCTATTTCCATTCCCAACCTCCACGTGTTTGATACTATTCGGCAGGAGATAAAAGATTCAGACCAATTGCAAACATTGCTGCACAATATTGAGATTGGGGAAGCCGTGGGACCATGGGAGTTTAATGACGGGTTAATCTTCTTCAAAAAGAGAGTTTATCTCTCGGCCACATCTCCTCTCATTCCTGCGATTTTGGCAGAGGTCCACAACAGTGGTCATGAAGGCTACCAAAAAACACTGCATAGAATTAAACGGGATTTCTATTGGCAAGGCATGAAACCGACGGTGCAAAACTTTGTTCGTAACTGCCTTGTATGTCAAACACATAAGTCTGAACATCTCAGCCCAGCTGGACTTCTTCAACCTCTACCAATTCCACTACAAATCTGGTCAGACATTTCCATGGACTTCGTGGAAGGCTTACCACAATCCCACGGCAAATCTGTCTTGTTGGTGGTCGTAGATCGGTTCTCCAAATATGCTCATCTCCTTCCATTGGCTCACCCATTTACTGCTGTCACTGTTGCTCGGTTATTCTTCGACAACATTTTCAAACTTCATGGGTTACCTGAAACGATTGTCAGTGATCGGGATGTCACTTTTACAAGCCTATTTTGGACGGAGTTATTTCGTTTGAGCGGCACCAAGCTGGCATTCAGCACGGCTTATCACCCTCAAAGTGACGGCCAAACTGAAGTGGTGAACCGAACCATTGAAATGTATCTTCGTTGCTTCACCAGCGATCGACCACGACGTTGGTTACAGTGGCTTCCTTGGGTGGAGTATTGTTACAATACTAGTTTTCATTCTTCCTTGAAGGCAACACCCTTCGAGGTAGTTTATGGTCGACCTCCCCCAACCATGCTTTCGTATTGTCCTGGGTTGGCTAAATTAGAAGCTGTGGACCGAGAATTACAGAACAGGGATTTGGTTCTTCAAGACCTTCGTAGCCGTTTACTTCAGGCTCAACAATCCATGAAGGCAAGGTATGACACTAAACACCGTCCTGTTCAATTTGAAATTGGTGATAAAGTTCTGCTTAAACTACATCCATACCGCCAACTCAGCCTCATGTCCACGAAATTCACCAAATTATCACCCCGTTTCTATGGCCCTTTCCCAGTTATTCAAAAAATTGGAACGGTAGCCTACAAGCTTCAATTACCTTCTACATCCAAAATTCACCCTGTTTTTCATGTTTCTTGCCTTAAAACTTTTCATGGAAATTCAGTAACCATTGAACCCACTCTACCAGTCCTCACTAACGGTGAAATACAACCTTTACCAAAGGCTATTTTGGACTCCCGTGTGTTACGTAATGAACGCCAAGTACTGGTTCATTGGGAGGGATTGTCTCCTGCAGACTCATCGTGGGAGCCTGTTTCTTCATTTCAACAACGCTTTCCCTCTTTTTCACTTGTGGACAAGTGCAGCTTTAATGGGGGTAGTAATGTTATGGGCACAAGCAGTTGAACAAGACGTGGCAGATGGAAGTTTAAATGGCAGTTATCCAAGCAACCAAGTATCCTGTTTTAGCTTACAAGTTCATAGGGTAGTTTCAATTCTGTAATTGTCAATTTAATTTCCATGTAACCGTATTTCCATTATCATGTAATAGTTGAGGTAGTGCAGTAGTGGCACCCTCTTAGTAGGAATCAGTTATTGTCTTTAAATTGTAAGCCGAACAGGGGAAGGGAATCAATCAGAAAATTCACTTTTATTCTTAATTGAGATCGTTGGGTTCTCTCTTGAATGAGCCCTTACATCTTTCAAAATAGGTCATAAAGGAAGAAAATCGATTAAACACCTGTTATCACAAACAGATTTCACTGTCAATCACCCTGTAACTCGATCACAGGTTTGGGACCGTAATGAGATCACCTTCATAGAACACCCTCTCGTCCCTCACTTCTCGTCCTCACCAACTCTACAACATATCCCAACTTCTCTCGTCTCTCTTTCAGGGCAACAGATCCATGCACCATCCCACCAAAGTAAGTTTTTGTTTTCTGTCAACTGTTAATTTTTTCTCTCATGTGACGCCTATTTTCGTGTTATTCGCTTGGATCTGTTATATGTACTCTGTGATGATATGGATTGTTAAGTTATTAGAGTTTGGATGCTAGATTTTCAATTGCAAGCTTTGACGAGCATATGAGACAGGGTGGGTGTTGCATTTGATCCTCCAATCTGTTGTCATTGATTAATTGTGTGTTTGGTGCTAGAGTAGCATTCTATGGCCTTGGATTCTTTAAATCATAAATGTAACTAGAAATGGTAATTTATATTTCTATGGGCTGCTTTTTAACATCCTAAAAAACAAAACCAGCGGCTCCAATCACATCATCTTCACCAACTGTGTATGTTTGATTCTTTTTGTTTCTCTTCTAAGTTGTGAGTTTTTTCTTGCTATATTTTGTATCTTCTGCTTTGTCAATCAGATAAGATTCTCCCTAATGTTTGTTTGGTTACTGAGAAAGATAAAAGTTTGGAATTTGAGCTGGTTTGTGATCATGGGGTTTCATTGCTAGAGTTTTTATGTTTCTGTTGTGTTGGTTTTAGGGAAAATGTGATTTGTCTGTGTTGATGTAAGTTGTTATGAGTTTTAAAACTATGTTGTTGTTGCTATTATTCTAAAAATAGTTGTTTTCAATATTTTTTGCTCTTAGTTCCTACTAATATAGTTAAATATCTTAAGTTAAGCATTTTGTCTGGTTGTTATCGCATGGAAAAGGATAGTTTGGAGTTTAGGCTTGTGGTATTCAGTACGTGGATTTGCCAGGATGTATGATGCTGGGATGGGGATGGTAATTTTTGTTCCAATTGCAATTTCATCATGGTTTCCATTCGTTTCTATCTTATAGTCTCGCCTGCTCTTCAACCAAGCATTCAGCCATGGGTTAGAGATCTCACTTATCCTTGCTAGAAACAAAGCTAACATTGGGATCTGATTCTTTGTTGTAGAGGTTGTAGATCGTAGTTGATTACTTTTTTGTATGATATTGATCCCTTCATAAATTATTAGGATTTAAAATGACTGTAAATGTTGTATTTGTACAAGTTTTCCACTGATATTTCTCTACTTGTGATCACTGCTGGGGTAGTTTTGTGTCGAATTGGAATCAAAGTTTTTCAAGGGACTTTAGATAGTGAATCTATGGTTATCGATTAGTCCAATTATATTGTTTCCTACATTTTCATCACCTTCCCTGTTGCAGCTTTGCTTTCATACTGGAGTGGATCCTATTCATAGAAATCATTGTTGTCCTTGACTCAAACCAATTAGCAACATGAGGAAACAAAGACTGTTCCTATTTTGAGTATTATGGAATTCGTTGAAGCCATAAATCATTTAAAATACACATAGTCGGTACTCATTAGCCTGAAATCTTGATGCTTTAAATAGTCATATATCAGTTAAAGGGTGATCCTCTCTGACATTGATGAACATTATACTTGCTTCCTACTGTAGTGATAATTCACTGTCATTTTCACAATTGCAATGAAATGATTAATAACATCTCCAATTTGTAGCGTACCACAATATTTTCTGACATTTGTTCTTCGCTAAGATTTGAATCTATTGTTGTTGGTTATGTTCTTTGCATGCTAAACACTTGGATTCATGCTATATTGTACAATACATGTTTTTTTATTGACATTTAGTTAAACATTGCATGACCAAGTTTGTTCCTTCATAGTATTTAAGTGTTTGTTTTAATGTTTATTTGTTTTTGTTTTCCAAAGTTTTACCTGATATCATGGATGATCATGAATCTATGGATAAAGTTTTTGGACTAGAGAAATGTTGCATATATTTTGTGATATATACATTAAAGCAATTGACATGGGAATGAGACCGAATACTCATTTTGATAGATGTGGATGACAATTTATTTTAACATCATTTAAAGAACAAATAAGTCATGTGTTCTCCAAAACGCAGTTGAAAAACAAATGGGATACATGTAAAAAAGATTGGAAGATATGGACGAAACTGATTGCTGAAACTGGTGTGGGTTGGAGTTACGAATTAGGGACAATTGCGGCTAGTGATGAGTGGTGGAAATAAAAAAATTCAAGTGAATTTTCGTCAGAATAACTATTCCATGTCATTCTTTATGTTTTATTAAGATAATTACAAGAAAACTATTTGTTTTATGCAGGAAATAAAAGGAGAGAAAAACCTCAGACAGTCCGGTATTGAGCCATCATTGAAGTTAAAATTTGATAGAATGTGCTTTGGAGTCGTCGCTACCGGACAATATGCATGGGAACCATTGTCGGGCGTAGTTGGTGCCAATGAAGTCGATTTGGGCACAAGTAATGTCGGTGTAGAAGGAAGTGAGGATTTAGAGGATGATGTCAATCTGAATTTTGAAAATCATATTTCTCGAGGAGTTGGGGGGTGTATATGTCTAGTAGTAGCAACACAGAGTAATGGCAAAAGGAAAGAATGAGAGCCCCCGAAGCCGAGAGATAGAAAGAAAAAATCATCTGGAATTGATGTTCAAATAGTATCAATGCAGCAACAGCTTCT
Source organism: Salix exigua (assembly GCA_032356905.1). Lineage (NCBI taxonomy): Eukaryota > Viridiplantae > Streptophyta > Magnoliopsida > Malpighiales > Salicaceae > Salix > Salix exigua. Next base: position 11,512,341 of record CM063601.1, read on the forward strand.
CTACAGCATGTCTAGTAAGAGTGATTCCACTTGTGCAAATAGGGATTTATCAGGTTATAGTATTCTTGAATTTATGGTTGAGTTCCATTCAATACCTAGTTCAATAGATGACGATGCATTTTTTGACTTCGCTACTGAGTTTCTAGTTGTGCGAAGGAGGGAAATATGGGTTAGCATGACAAGTATTGAACAAAAATACAGTTGGCTTCAAAGACACTTTATGCGCCAAAAAAACGCTTAACTATAATGCTCTGACTTTGTTTGACTGTTTCTTTTTCTTTAGATTGTAACGTAAGAAGTAATTTGTTGAGCACAAGTTTTTCTCTTACGACTTTCGTATTGAGTTATTTCGATGTTCTAAAATATATTATTTTATAATAACCTCTTCTATTATGATTTAAAGTTTTTTATTTATCTTGAATTATTGATCTCATTGTTATTTAATGAATGTTTGTTTGTACTAGTGAATAAAAATATTGTTAAGAATATTAAGAACATCATATTGTTTAACCATGCAAGTTGTCTTTAAAAAAAAAGAAAAAAATGTAGATCTTGATTAATTGACATTAAAAACAGAAAAAAGTGGGATCTTAAATAGTTGCTAAAATCAAGAATACAAAATTGCTAAAATTTAATACTTGACTTTAAAAAACAAAGAAAAATTGATTTCTTGATTAATTGACATAAAAAAAATAAAGGAATATGACATGTAATGTTGAATAATTGATAAGAACAAAAAAGAATTGACATGTATTGTTGAATAATTTGATGAGAACAAAAAAAATATGATAATTAGAATTTTGAATAATTTATAAAAACAAAAAAAAAAGAGATTTGACATGTAATGTTGAATAATTTGATAAAAAAAATTTAATTAAAATCTTGAATAATTGATAAAAACAAATTAATCAAATTTCATATGGAGACAATTTGATGTTACATCAATGACACTACATAACTATATTAGGAGATCGTAAGATGATGTTTTTTTGTTAAATATGATCGTAATCTCAATTATATCCCAAAAGATTTTTTACCAAATATTGTAGTGTGCAAAAATAGTCAAAGATTGCAGAGACCTTCACGTATACATCTTGTTCGTGATGGCATTGCAAATAATTTGATGGAAAAATAAAAGGTGTTCATTTTACTTGAATTTTTCATTACATTATGAAATTTTTATATATATATATATATATATATATATATTCATGCTCTTTAAAGTAATTTCACAAGTCAAAAGTAAAATAAAAAAATCTAGTAACCAAACACATGAAACTGTTTTTAATTAATCTTAAGTTCAATCACAGTTTTAACCAAACACTTCAAAACTTATTTTGAACCACAGCTAAAGTGTTTTTCATGAAAGTGTTTTTTTAAAACCTCAACCACAAAAACAAAAGTAATATCAAACACACTCTAATACAGGACCATGGCAATTTCTCGGTTCCATTCGGCCGACCTCATGTCTGATTCAGATTTGAACCTCAAATATTTGCCAAAAATTGCTATATATTGTGGTTGAAAATAAGCAATTAACCAAACACACTAACAAGTATTGCAGACATTAAGCTCTCCCTGCCTTTTTTTCCAAATGCATTTGTCTTGGACTCGTAGTTTCATCAAAGTCCAATGATAGAGTATGATCCCCATAGCACATTCCTGGTCCGTATTGTAACTGAAGATTAAAAAAAATGAAACTACCTCCCATATGGTTACGGGGCAAAAATTGCACAAGAACACTGAATTCACATCAACAAGATTAAAAAGACATACCCTTTTGCATGTAAATCTTCTATTTTGTTATCAAAATAAGCAGCTAGCCCTCACTAAATTCCCAACACATTGCCATCCATTTCGATGATCATGACAGAGGTTGTTGGCATCAGCTCTAATCAATTCAAAATAAAATTATACAGATAACAATTATTCTTCAACATCAGCTACAACAGAATTGAGAGCCTTCAACCTTTCAACACTTGGCCCTTCTTTCCTCATAGGTCAGCTTCCTCAGGTCGTATCTGCAGAGGAAATCAAGACTATGAACAACAAATCATGTTGAGCAAAATTCATCAATAGAAATATCCAGAATGGTCTTCGTGAAAAGTTGTCAGCTGAAAGGAGCATTGCCAGTGAGCCGCAACTCAATAAGCATGTAATTGTACCTATCCCTAAAAAAGAAGTCCTAAAAAAGAAGCTCATGGATAAGAGTGAGCAAAAAAACCAGCCAGCCGATTAAATCGAGAAAACTAGAAAAAAATAATCAAAAAAACCAAATCAATAAAAAAAACCCAATTAAACCAATTATAAAATTCTAAAAAATGTCCAGTTTTGTATTGGTTTTGTAAGGCAAAAACTGATTCACCCAAACCGAACTTGTTCGGTTAAAAGAGGCAATATAAAAAGATTTTCTTATTTCTTTCCTAATTCTAAACCATAACCCTAGCAGCAGCTGCCATCCATCCTCTCTCCCTCCCTCTGCAACTGCATGTCTCCTCCCTGTACAGTTGCAGTTTACAAAAGGTAAGTTGACTCCTCTGTTTTATTTCTTGTTAATTTCCCAAGTGTTACCGTTTGTACTGGTCTCAATTATTTGAGGGGGGGAACAGTAGATTGTGCTACATTTATTTGATGTATCTGTTTTGGGTGTGTCCTTAATCCAATTATAGCCACAACAGATTACTGCTCAGCCAAGCTTAACTCCCTAAGTCAGGGGATGAAGAAGTTGAATTTTGATTTGTGCTCCATTTGAATACATCGAATCTAAAGAGCTTAATTACCCCTCTACTTCAAGACAAGTTCTCAAATATCTTTCAAAATATTGCTTATTCTAACAACTGCTAGTCATTCAGAGTTTGTATACTCTTTCACATTCATGGTGCTAGTTGATACTTGAGTATGTCTTGTACTTTCTCTTAGGGAAGCCTTATACTTTGTGTGTTGTCACTGACTAAAGTTCTACCATTTTGTCAATCCTCCAAACTAGGTGGCCCTATGTTTTTTTATTTCACTTTAAATCAACCTCTAAAAAGTAGCTCATATACCTAGATTCACTCTCACCTAACCTCACAATCACCTTTTCAAACTTTTTAGCAACTTCTAACATAAGATAAGTTGAATTCCATCAAGTTGCAAAATACAAACACAATGATTTTACGCTCTTTATGCATTTTTTTTTGCACACTTTTTAAATGCAAGTTTCCTCGTAGGTGAAGATCTTACAAATCTTATTGCATTTTAACAACTGAAACATTAATCTCTTTCAAGCCATCATTTACAATATGTACACAACATCTTACATGCAAATGTTCATTTGACAATATATTAAACGATCAATCTGTCATCACACTCTTCAAATACGAAAGTTTGCATTGTCTACTGTAACAATTAGAAGTTTATTAATCCCCTACTATGACAAACAATTCTTAATAGTTTGACCAATTATCTCAACCGTATGATTTGAAACTTGATAAAAAAATGAGATTTTTTTATGCAAATTCCACACACTATCAATTCAATTAGTTGTTAAGGAGCATATAGTTAATATTTTGAATTCATGTCCATGTATCTATTGTTAAGCATAATTGTTGACCCCTAAGAGTTATCTTTAATCTTTTCTTCTCTTCAATATAAATTTTCAAACAATCTTTCATAACAGTAAGCATGTATGTGTTATGCATAATCATTGACCCCTAAGAGCTATCTTTAATTTTTCCTTCCCTTCAACATAAATTTTCAAAAATAACTGTGAAGGACTGTCAAATCTAGCTTGTATGGTCCTCAAAAATAATTTAAATCATTTACCCTCCACGAAATTAAAAGGCAACTAATCAATTATAACCATTTTTGATAATGCTTGTCTATATTTATCATAATTATAACCTATTCTCTTAAGAGTGCCTGTATTTTGGTCTTCCGATTCATCTTTCTCGTTCTTAGATTCTAATACCAAAACTTTTTGCTTTTTATCAACCACAAAAGGGAATTTTTGCATTCTTTCAAATGACTCCACATATTACTTGTTCTATTAAGCATGCCATGACATGCACAATCCTTTCCACAATAATTACTAGGGGTGAGCAAAAAAACCGGTCAACCGAATAAATTGATTAAACCAAAAAATATGGATCACATGCTGTTTATATAGATCTTCATACTTCAAAATTCTATCCATCAATTCGCACTGAACTTCTACAAATTTTTCATGGTAATATTCCACGTTCTCTCGGCATTTGTTATGTTCGGTCTTCAATGCACCGAGTTCGGAGCAAGTTTGAATCCACTTCAGATTCATCTTTGTTAATTCTTTCTCAATTCCCAACCTAACATTCTTCTCCTCATCCAACTTTAACTCAAGTTTAGTTATCTTTGCATCTTTAGACTGTATTTGCTCATCTAAAAATGCTCTCCTCTTATCGCCTTTCACCACCATTCCTTCCATTATTGACTTGTTTTTCGGGTTTTGCTCAATTCCATCTGAAGCTTTTCAATTTGTCTTCTCAATTCCTTTTCATTGTCAACTTTTTTCCTATTAACAAGTTTTTCTTCAATTTGGGGAGACTTGACTTCTTCATTGGTCGCGGCTGAGGCAACTAAGTCTCCATCTTGCATATCCTTCACTTGTACTGGGATCTCCCAAACCTTTTATTTCCAACAAAACTAGATGTTTCCAATCTTGTTTGATGGCCTCCATGACTTGTGCAACGGGATCCTTGAACAAACCAAAGAACTGAGCAATTACCTTGGTCCTCGGAACAAATTGCATGCCCCCATGTTGTCTTACCACGAGAGCAGTAACATAACTCATATAGCCAGTAATCCCTACTAACGGAACCCAACGTTGCTGCCCACAACTCACTATGACATCCATCGCCTTGACCTAAGGGGCTCTCCATTTCAACCCACTAGTGGGTAAAATTTGTAGTTTCTCTACCCAACCCTGATTATCTAGACTTCCTCATTATTTTTCTTCCACTATCTCCAAAGGTTTTTAGTTAAACCACCAAAAATTATTAAAAACAGGTTTTTTCATTTCAATATGGCTAACCATCCAGATATACAACAACTGCGTGCAACATCTCATTGCTTTTCAATAATGGCTAAGTGTTATGATGGTTTCAGCCAAAATAGAGGGTTGATTTGAGTATTCTCATATTCTACATAAGCAGCAGCGGCTTCTAAGCTTATTATACCTATTTGACTTGGAAACAAAACAAGGTCAAATATACCCAAGACAATCAATCTCTTCTTTTCTACTCCAGACTTCTTTTCTAGTTCAAATTCTAACATCTTCCATTTCAGATCCACAACATCCTTCTCTAAAAATCTTTCCAAGTCAGAGATTCTGAGCAGATTTGACAATTCAGGGATGATCTTGTCAAATCTCAAAGGAAAATAAATTTTATACAAATCCTTTGGAAATTCGTTTAACATCCCATAATCTTCCATGGTAGGACATAGGTCTATACTCCTAAAAGAGAATCGACAGTAGTCTGGGTCCCAAAAGTGAACTAGAGCTCACACCGCTGGGCTTAAAACTTTTACCTTTGCGATCTCCATCAGTCGTCCGTACTTTCCAAAGAATGCATTCTTATCCACATTCTGAAAATGAGTCGTTAACTTGTTCACTTCATTCATACTGCAATTCAGATTCTTGATTGGTAATACCCTTTCAGCATCGCTCTTAATACAGTCTCCTTCATACAATTGTGATAACTCAGAATTTTTCTCATATTCCATGACAGAAAGTTTAGTAGTGGTGGTCATTTTGTTCACAAGACCTTAAAGTTAAAATGCTATTTAGACCTTATTCTTTATATGTAAAAAAAAATTATGGAGCATACACCCTAACGATAGGTTTTAGTTCCTTTATGTGAGACATAGAGTAAGTTTACTACTTAGTCTCTAAAGAGGGTCTCTTGTTGTCCCAGTGATCACCTTTGTAAAGGCGATATAGGGGTTTAGCAGGTAGCGGGATAATATTTACACAACAAAGAGTTGGGATTTACACAAACTTCAACTTTGACTCAAGTCATAGGTAAGCTGTTAGTCCCCCACTTAACTTAAAGTTTAGTGTGTACTCTTAAAATAATAAAAATGATGCATGACAAGGCATATTATGATTACAGGATGTAAAGATGCATGCTAAAGACTTTGAACAAAATAAACCATTCATAGCAAAAACAATCAACAATATAAAGCATAAACAAACAAATTGCCAAGACTAGTCCAAATTTCTCCAGTGGAGTCGCCATCCTGTCGAACCCCATCGCGAGAACGCGGCGTCATGACGACCCTCCCCGTGAGCAGGGGAATTCAATGTCGGGGTTTTATCTTTATTAGGGAATACAAGGACCAAGATGATTTTGTCTACTAAATTTTGTTTTCACAGCTAGAGATTTCATTAAAGAGTTGACCCAGTTTTTCCACAACGGATAGAAGAGCATTACTAATCTATGTGGACAAAAAGGTTGGCAAAATATAAGGAGTGGGAATTGCCCAAAACAAATATTTGAATGGACTTGTTTTCCTCTGACTTTGCTTTAAGCTGAATTACTCAAAGAGAATATTGACTACCGTAATAGCACTGAAAACACGATTCCCAGTTGTTGTCCTCACAAGACCAACATCAAGGAGAGCACGAAAAGGCCTTTTTGCTATCTGCTGGTTCAACAGAAAATCTTCTCCAGTTGCCTGTGCACAGGAAGAATACATATCCTACAGCCCACCCAAGAAGAATAGAACGATTTTTATATTGATAAACCACTATGAGTCAGCCATATACCTTAACATTTCCTTCATAATCCTCATCCATCTCAAGCGTTTTCAGAACTCGGCGGGCTAAGAGAAGCCCAGTACAGTAGGCTGGAATGTAACAGAAACAATCAGAGCACTAGATTGAGAGAAACAAAGACCTCAAGCATTCTGAGACAGTGTTATACCTGCTGCATAATTTGAAAGACCCACTTCAAGGCCGTAGCGGGGTAGCTCATGGGAATAAGGCAGCTGCAACAACAACATCACGAGCAATGCTAGCATGTATGATTTGTGCAAATACATCTTTGTTAGTCTAATATGGGTGTTAAGGTGAAAACAATAGAAAGAGGAATAAATAAATAACATATTAGAACAAGATATCCAACAGAACTAGGAAAAAGCAAGTTGTTAACGAAAAAATAGGAACTGGATACAAATCGCACAACAAAACGGTATTTTGGAGTTGTATTAGTTTTTGCCCTGATTGAGAAGACGAATCCTTGCCCTTTAGTCTGTCTTGCCCTCTGCACAATTCAAACAGAAGTCCTTGTCAAGAAAGAAGCAGCCAGAAGATGGAAATCCATCTGAAAGAAGTGAAAAAACCACCTCGTCTTCTCTTGAATTTCACTTGAAAACGCTTGTAGTAAGCTTTCGACTTTTGGGCTTTGGCAAATGCCTGTTATAAGCAATCAACATTATCACAGCCAATACTTGATCACTAAACAAGCACTCAAAAACATTCTATTACATTGGTGTTTATACTGGTACACCATCGTTAAGAAAAGTTTCACAGTATCATTGCAACAATAAAAAAAATAAAAAGTTTATCTCAAGAAACATAATGTAGAGAAACTTTACTATCTCGTTGTCAATAATTCATACACCATCCCCTAAAGCAAGACTTGAACAGCTTGTTTGTCAATCTTCAGCTTGTTATTACAATAACAAAAATCACTCAACTAGGCTTAAGCCAATCATTTCACTCTATCAGTTCAGTTTTTCTAGTACATATAACAAGAGCAACAAGCCATGCTGAACAAGAACAAATAGCATAGGATCTAAGACAAAAGAATAAAAAAAAAAAAAAAGCAAAACCGATAATGAAATCTTTAGATAACAGCAGAGAAAGCATGAAAAACTTTAAGATATGTTGCGAATCAAGGCATTGACTTACCATTGGTGGTGCCCAGTGTAGCAGCACAACCTGCTTCAGAGGGAAAAACACAGTGAGAGGAGGAGTACGCTGCTGCCTGCTAAAATACTTGTTAAACCCTGGTGTCTAAGCGATGCAAATCAACGGCCACGATTTGTTTTTAAATAATCGGGCACGTGTTGGGGTTTCCAGTTTATTGAAAACATCAAACCACTCCCGGTTATCACTTTATTTTCAATCGGGTCCCGACGTTCAACAACAACAAAAAAAGCCTTTCACCATCATTATTAAATTTTTTTTAAATCCGTGTAAAGGTTGAAACTTTTGAGTATATTATTATTTATTTATTTATTATTATTATTATTATGTAAAGAAAATGAAGGATAAAAAGATTTCGATAGATAAAAATGTTTTTCATTTTTCAATCCTAATTTTCTTCTCCATTTTAAGTTTCTATTTTTCAATAAAAAAACTGATTTCATAAAATTACTCAACATATTTTCAATTCATAAAACTACAAAATGTGTTTACAATATATTGTTTTCTATTTAAATAAACAAAACATTTTCAAATTATTTTAAAAAAAAAAACTAGTGTTTACATTTTGACATGAAACAAATATTTTATTTTTTCATCTTAAGGATATTGTTTATTTCTTATTAATTTATATTTGTTTTAGAAAACAAGCTACCTTGCTCTCGCAATGCGCTAAGCTTTTTTCTATGCAGAAAAGTGATTGATTTTGTACGTGTTGTAATTGATTATTTTAATATTTAATTAGTAAAATTATAATTGATAGAATCTGTTATAAACATGTTTTTTCCGTCTAAAAGTGATTGAATGTTACTACTATTAAAATTATTTTGATAATTATTTCATCGATAGATTGTACAATTGGAATCAAAGAAATTCTGTTAAAATGATTCACGTGCTCCGTGTAACATACTGATTAATTATTGTATATGTTTTATTTGTTTCATGAATTCTTTCATTAGCAAATAGTAAAATTACAATCATTGAATTTTAGCATAGATGAGTGATTTGTTTTATGCAAAAAACAATTTGATTGGTAGTTTTTTTTAATTACTTTGATAATAATTTAATTTATAGATAACAAAACGGCAATTGATCAAATTGCTTAAAGATATATTATTTGTTACCTACAACATACTAATTATTTGTTGGGCATGTTTTAACTATTTGACAAATGATTTATTTGATAGATAAAAAAAATATAATTACTAAAATTTATCAAAGATAATGTTTTTAGATTTTTTTTCTTCATATTATTATATTAAAAAAATAGAACACTGAGATTTATAAATAAAAAGCAAGTCGAATTTTTATATATATTTTAAGACATTAATATTAAAAAATATCACAATATATAATTAGTCTCTCCTATTTTTTAAGAAAAAAAGTCCCAAAAATAATATATATAAAAATTCAGGATCATTAACAATTTTGTTACATGTTAAAAAATTTAATTTTGGTTGTGACCGAACGCAGGACAATTTTTATTTTAATATTATAGATACTTTGACATAATTTTTCTACTTGTCTTGTCTACTAGTGGTTTCATGTGTGCGTGTGCGTGTGCGTGTGTATTAAGATGCTAATATTAAATAAATATCAAAATATATAATTAGTCTGACATATTTAAATGAAAACAAAACTTACAAATAATAATTATCATTATTTTGAATATCTTATCTATGATAATTAGAAAATTCAAGACATAACAATATTAACAAAAAAGAATTAAAAAACAAAATAAATGACAAAATAAAACTAAATATTATTAGATTTAAAGAAATTATTTGATTTGAAGAATAAATAAAAAAAGAGAAATAATAATAAATATTAATTTTAAAATGATCACCAACATAAATTAAAAATTGAACATTAAATAAAAAAAAAACCTTAATCATAGTGTAAAAAAATTTGGAAACAAAAACCAAGAGCATGTACATATAAACATGAATAGAAATAGAAACTATGTAAAAAAATATATATCAAAAAAATAAAGAAATTAGAATAAAATCAAATATTAAAAGTATAAGGGATAAAATGAAAAACACATATATAATAAATTTAACTTGAAGGAAAAAATTGAAATAAATCTAAACATTGATACCAATAAAAATAAATAATTTAAAATAAAACTGGAAATTAAAAGAATGAGGACTGAAATGAAATTGAAATATATCATCAATTTGCATGGAAGGATAAAATTGAAACAAATCAAAACTTTGATACCGAATATATTAAAGATTTCAAACCAATCCGGAAATATAAAGACTGAGGACCAAAATGCAACTACAATATATAATCAATTTCAATAAAAAGATTAAATTGAAACAAATCAAAACCTATATAATAGTAATAAGGACTATACAAAATAATTGAAAGATTAGGGACTAAACTGAAAATGTGAATCAACAACGACGCTAACGTGTGCTTGCGCAGGTAGGAGAGAGAAAAGAGGGATAATTCAACCGATCATTGACACATCTACGACCATCTTGTAAGCACATGCATCGCACCAGGAGTAAGATAACATGAGTGAAAACAATTCTAGACACCGGTTGTGCATTTTTGGACGCTATACGTGTCGCTCAACACACGCATGAGCAAAAAAATGGACGGCGTGTCCAGCGATGCCCACAATAATTCGGAAAAAAAGAATAAAAATATAGTAAATTACTGGTTCAACCCTACACCTAATCCCTGTATTTTTTCTTATATGGGGGTATTAATGTATTCGGCTATTTTAAAAAAAGTATGCACTGACCCTGTGATTTACTGTTTTGTTTTGTCTTATATGGGAGTAAATGTGTATTTAGACATTTAGAAAAATATGTGCAATAATCTTTATGCCCCTGATGGTTCCTGTGCATTTGTCTTATTCATGGACATTATAGTTATTTTACTATGCATATGAAGACAAAAAACCGAAAACACCCCATACTAGGGTTAAAAATGCAATAAAAAGAAGGGCAAAATAATAATTTTACTATTTTAATCCACGTTGCCTCTGAATCTAGATGAACAACGCAAAAAATATTATTCAAAAACCTATTTTGTTTTAGCTTTTGTAGTAAAAATCAACCTAATTAACTAGAATGAAATGCAATAATTAACACGAAAATAATAAAATATTTTTATATTTATTAATAATAAAGTTTAATTGTATTTTCATATTAATTAAGTTACAATAAAATTTAAACAACAAAGAATAAAACTCAACTACTTTCATGTACTAAATTCCATCATATTATTTGAAATTACCCCAACCATTAACTTCAAATTTCATATAAATTATTATTATTATTATTATTATTATTATTATTGTCCCAGGGTTGAATCTTCTGAGCAGCAGACCTGAAGAGCAGTTAATCAGTCACCAACGCCAAAAGTCAGAGTTTTTTTTGCAACAACAGAAACAGAGGAGAGGGGCTTCAGATTCCTTGCATCAAAATCTCCCCATCAATCCCATTAATCTTAACTAACTGAACAACAACGACAGCAAAATCCATTCCTACAACTGCCAAAATTGCTCTATTCATGTTGTCAGATAATCAAAATGGGATTCCAGGAATGATAAAATTCTGATCACAAACCGAGGATATGTCTCAATCTGACATCTCTTACAGGTAACTAAATCCACCGCTTCCTTCCATTTTCTCCTCTCTCCTCTCTCTGCCTCTATTATAAATCCGGGTTCATGTTTTTGTTGACTTTTTTTTTTGAAAAAAGAGGTGAGATTTCTGTGTGTTTTATGTGCTTTGCATTTATTGATTGTCAAAAGAATTGATTTGATTTGACCGCTGCACACTACAAAGAATAATCACCAGCATTTTGTTCAGAAAAAAAATGTTGAAATGGCAAAAGAATTTACTGGGGGTGGTTCTTTTAATCAACCAGATCCTGCTAAAGGGGAGTAAAACACATGTTCTATCTGTATGCTGTTTCGTTGATTCTGTTTTTCGATTATTGGTCGGTGAAGGCAAATGATTGGATTTATTTATTGATCTGCTTGGCCTTTTTTATAACATACCAGGAATTATTTAACTCTTTTGAAAAATTAAGGTCTTGGGTTGTTGGGTTTGCGTTATATGGTTAGCGAAATAAGAACATGGATCCGAGAATTGTCTGTCGGTTTTCTAGCCGTCATTCAAGGCTATCTGCAAAAGAACTAAGCTTTTGTTTGAGCTGCGAAGGTCAATTTCGTTAATGGTAACAATGCAACCATAAGGTGGTTCTTTCTTCTTCTCCTTTTTAATTGACGTGGCTATTCGAGCAGATTGCACTCACCTCGAATAATCCTAGTAAACCTCTCTTTAATCCTAAATTCTTATTACTGTACCACCTACTAGATGGTATATTAAGGGTCTTTGGGGGCTTCTTGTTCGGGTTAATCCAAAATAAATTTGCGTTTTCTTTTGTATAGTTTGAGGAATTATTTTCAGCGGTGATTCCACTGATTCCCATCATCATCTCTCTTAGCCATTTGTACTTGCTGATATTCCAGACTGCCAGGACTCGTAACTTTTTGTACACTGATGTTCTTTTGTATCTCTGCAATCTTTTATCCTTATAAAGCCTCTAGCCCTGCACGCTTTCTCTCCCAGGTGCTATATCTTCTCTCTCTGTACAAATCATTTTCTATCCAAAGATCCAAAATGGTGTAGAATGTTAAAAATCCGAGCCTAATTGTTTGAGAGATAAACATCTTAGCAAATCAGCATTCTTTTCTATCATAGCCTTGTCCTCCTCTTCATCGGTTTGGTGTTTATTTATATAGTGAGTATTGTGATTTTATGTTTCTCTCATGGTGCATTCATTGATGGTTGCAGCTGTTGCTCTTGTGGATACCCCTTGAATTTAACATCTTCCAATCGAATCACCTCCAACATAGGTTCTGGATATCAGAAATCTATAAAGAAAGGTTATATCACGTTCCTTTCTGTTGATCTCAGTCGATTCACACAGGTTGATGAGGTAAATTGTCTTCCTGTGTCTTGGGGTCGTTATCGTTCAAAAAGCAAACTTCTTTGTCGTAAATGTGGGGTTCACGTAGGCTATGGATATGGAGATTCACCCGTTCTGTGTGGTTTTGATTCTCCCAACTCATCGAGCTCAGCTTATAAAAAATTTACCATAAAGATCCGAGCTTTACAGCCTCCAGAAGAGTGCTAACAAAGTCATCCTGGAAGAACCTTTGAGTGATTCCCATTTCACCTGCCCGACGATTGCATGTCTATTGTTTTTCAGCTGCTTGGCTGTAGCTCTTATCGTGGATCATTTGGTTTGGCTTGTTATCACTGGTTTAATATTCAAAATACACATCATAGGCCCTTGCAATTTCATTGTTTGCTGGCCCTCCCCAACGTTTCTTCTTTATCTCAGAGTAGGCTTGTTAGTAGCTCCTTCCAACTTCACTGGCCGCTACCCGCTTCAGCGTTTACAGTGACTGTCCATTTTACAATCCTATGCTTTGAAGTTGCTTTCTCATAACCTGGACTGCTGTTTTGGAATCACCGGCAATGGACTCTCACTGGTTGCCGCTAGTTGCTCCTCCCTAGAGGTGATTGGTCTCTATCGAATCCAATATTACCTGGTTCTAAACTTTAGCTCATGGTTGCTCAGCCTTGAAGCACATCAATCTCTCTTGCTGTTCATTGTTTCTGACTCTTGGCTGGCAGTATCTCATTGCAGGAGTAAACGGTTCTGTCCTTGGAGGTTTTTCGCCTCCGTCAATTCACATGGATGATGGTGGTCGTAATCTTGAGCCAGAAGGCATTATCGGGATTGCAAGTGGAGGTAGAGTCGAGTGTTTGAATGTTTCTTGTGTGAGATGGTCGTGCAAGTGGAGGCGCAGTGCAGCAATAGGTGCAGGATTTCCACCTGGCTTAGAATTCTTATCCTTTGGCTGTGCAGGACTGTTGGTGACGAAGTCCATTGCAGCGATAGCTTGAAGAATGAAATTTGGCTGTGTCATGGGGACGGCGGGTCAGTTGCGATAAATTGGAGAAAAGCTTCATGTCAGTCGGTGTCGAAATCTTTGTGATCTTGGGTTGCAGGCTTGGACAGACTTGGTTTTGTAGAGTGGACGCCATTGGAGGTTATCTGTACCTCAATAGAGTTGTTTAAATTACATAGAGGTGAGATCAGTGAAGAAGAGATGAAGTTAAAAATTCTGTTTTTGCTATGATGTGCGTTTCATCATTGTGGTGCTGCCTGCAAATATCTTTTAGTGGTAGCCAAACGGGTTGGATTTTACTCCTTTTTTTCTTTTTTCTTTTGAGAAGAACATTTATATATAGTTTTTTTTAATGTTTTTTTTTGCATAAAAATTCTAAATTTAAATATAAAAAAATTGTATGGAGATATAATCAAATAATTTGAGAACTTTGTGTTTTAATAAAAAGAAAAAAAGTTATTAGCGATAAATGAAAATAAAAATGAAAAATTGAAAGATATATAAATCAAGATAGATATTTAATATCATAATATGAGCTTTTAACTCTGTTGTGTCTAATGATTTTGTTTACCAGAATTATTTTTTTATTTATTCAAACAATAATAGAAATAGACATGAAATTAATTAAATAAAAAAAAACATTATGTAAAGCTATACATATTAACAAAATAAACATGTAGGCTTTTCTAATAGTTTTTTACAAAAATTATCAAGTGTAAATAGAAAAATTTATACATGCATCTAATTAAATAAATTTATAATTACCTTTTTGAATAAATGAAAGAACAAAATTCATTAATAATGACTATATATATATATGAAAAGGTCAAAAGACGAATATAAATTAAAATATTTGATTCATTTACTCAGTTTTATTCAATGACTTTGTTCATTAAAATTATTAATTTTTAATAAAATGATAGCAGAAATAGATACAAAAGAAATTAATTGATCAAAATCAAAGGATACAAATATATCACAAGGTTTCACTTATTAGAAATATCACTCGAAAATAAAAACAAAAATAAAAATAAAGAAAGATAAAGTAGATTAATCTCTTCAAAAACTAAAAATAAATAAAATAATTAAGAAATAATTAATATTTAAAAAAGGCTAAATATAAACAACAACAAAAATAAAGAGGAGTATTAATAAAGTACACGTCTTGTTTTAGATTAAAAAAAAAGAAAAAGAAGAAGAAGTCAAACAACACTTAACTAATATATCTAGGAAAGGTCTATATGTGGGCCTTATTATTTTTTAATGTAGTTGAGTGGACAGCAAGTCATTATTCCCATTATTTATTAGGGAAAAAAAGAAATCAGATAATGCATTGTACGGTATTTCATAGTTTTGACTGGGTTGAAAATAAATAAATTGTGTTTTCTTGACATTCAAATATACTGGTGGAACCTTTCCAAAAAAATCCTTTGACACCATATCAATTTTGTTTAGTAGGGTGGAAATAATTGAAATATCAATAAAAAAAATATATATTATTTTTATCTCCGGGCCAAAACGTTCGTACGCCGCATGCACCGTTTCAGCCATGAATTTTTTTTTTAAAAAATGAATTAAATGAACGGCCCGGCACTCCCTTTCCCCAAATCAATTGGGGTTGGTGATTCCATCGGATCTAATAGCCGAGGACTTGAAAAGGACTGCAAGGAAAGGAAGTGGTTTATAGGGTTTAGAGGTTATTTGGAAAAGAAACTAAGAAGGAAGTGAAGGCGTTGACGGAGGCAAAAGTGAATAATACAAAGGGCTTTAGCTGTAGTTTTGAAGAGCGAGAGAGCCTTTTGAGGGCTAATAAAGAACAATAATTGGAGATTGACAAGCTTAAGTTGATGCTTGAAGACAAGAACACAGAAGTAAGTAGTGTTTTTTTGTTTGTGTAGGCTGAGAGGTTGAAAGATTTGTGCTTAAAGCAAACAGAAGAGATTAGGTCATTAAAAAATTCAATACTTTTTTCCTGTCGCCATGAATTCTCAGCTAGCTTCAAGAGTTCCTTCATCCGTATACACTCGCAGGTTTTGAGTCTTGCAAATATCAATGTCTTTTAAATTTTTGTAAGGATTAAAATTAAGAAATTTTGTCTTTTATAATTAATTAATTATATAAAAATAGTACAATCTCAAAAAAACACGCTGAAATACTTCAATACCAATAAAAAAAATATCAACCGACACAGAATTACCTTGCTATCAATGGAATTAACAGACTTGCTATCAACAATGTCAGTGGCCAAATTAACCGTTAACATTGTTTCTCTCCCTTTAGAACTACAATCCAACGATATACCAAAATTAAATTGCAAGAACATCAAGGGACTAAATATATATAATTTATAATATTTAAGAACTAATAAGATTTTTTGTGTGAACTTTAAAACCATTACTCATTTGTGGCTCATTGTGGCGTCTTTTCTACTTTTGTCCTCTGTTTTAATTGTCCTGCGCCAATAAATTTGATCAAATTGGGCCAAAGAGATGCAATTACAGAGGGAAATTAAGGATCAAAGTTAAAAAAAAAAAAAAGAACAGAAAATCCAGAGTGAACAATAGATGTCCAGTGAAAAAGGCCAAGCCCTTCAGATTTTCAGTAATACTTAATTGGCTATTAGCAACAAAATATCAATTGCCGCTTTGGTTTTTATTCGAGCGGTGCGGTATTTTTGTGCAAGTTGCTCCCTAATAAACTGCTAAAATTAAGTGTGTGAGCAAGTGGTTTTCCCAATTTTCTAACATGCAAACCCCACCCGAAGGGTAAATCCAGGTCTCAGCCCGAGTAGCAGGAAAACTACGGCGTCGATGGCATTGTTGATCCTGAGAAAAGAAAAGAAAAACAAAAAAAAGGGAGTGCCTGCCTGTACCTTTATCTTCCATTTGAGTATAAATAATTCAGAGAACCTAACTTTGGTGGTGGTGGTGGGGGGGGACACTTGGCATATATTTTCAACCAATAAAATGCATGGCTTTTTGAAGTCCATGGTTAAATGTTGTTAAAAGCAACCCAGAACTTTGGCAACCCAGAACTGGAGGAAACAAAGCACTCAATTTGCCCATCTTTACCAAATCTATCTACATAATGTTATTCCCAGGAATGAGGGCGTCAAAGCCAGTACCTCAAAGAACATGAAATCCTCATGAGCTGAAGCTAATCATCAATATCTTCTGGATCAAAATCTTTAACCTTCACATCTGCATCTTCTCCATACTGAATGCAGTTGTCAATTTGAGACAGTATATATCGAATGCTGCACAATAAAAACACAATTATCTTAACAGCAGTCAGAAACAAAAGTTACAATGGAGATCATGGTAGAGGTCTAGGTATCTCTGACGGAAGCAACATGCTAAACCCAGCAACGCTGCAACTCCAGCATGTAGTGAAAACTTGCAAAAGGGTTTCATATCACAAACGAATCAATCTGATATCCAATCACAGAAATCTTACCATCTATCTTGCCCAAAAGCTAATTAACATAGCACCTGGAACTTCCAGGTAAATCATATTTTCTGACATCACTGAAAATGGTAGCCCGTGGAATTGACATTTTGTGATGTTATGTTGAAAATTTTAATGTAATTATATCCTATCAACCTGTGTTTACTTCAGATAGCAAAATCCAACAATCTTAGGATCAACCATTCAAATGCCACAAAAATGGAAGAGAGAAGAGAAGAGAGGAGGGAGGGTTACCTGCTCTCCTTCCTCAAGTCAAGAGGTACAAAACTCACCATGCTATACTGATCAACCTTGTACCAAAAGAAAAGTAAAAATTAGTAACAAAGCAAATCAAGTAGATGATGGACACAAATATTAATTAACCTCATGCTAAACAACAACAGCTGCAGCCTCCAAGTTATGAAATCAATTTTCATTTGTTTGAGATCCAATTTACCATGAGAAAAAAAGAAAAGAAAAGGAAAGACAAGGTCAAAGTAACCAAATTCAAAAACTGCATCATCTAAAATGAAGCACCTTTTGTTCCTAGAAACTCACCAGATCAATCAACGCTTTGTTTAGCTTTAAGAACTGAGGTGCCATGCGTTGATTCAATTCAGACAACAAAACTTGACCCTGTGGGTTCAAGAAGCTAAAAAGCAGGGGGGAAACATAGAAAAGATCAGCATATTCATATTGACATAGCATTTTTGAGAGAGTCGTGGAGAATTAATGAACTCACTCTTCAATATCCCTTTTGTTGGTTACGAGGTCCATCTTGGAGAGGATATTAACATGAGGCAATTCAAGTTGTATCATAGCAGAAAGTGATGCCATACACCCACTTATGAACTTGGTCACATCAGTGATAAACTGATAAAAATAAAATTAGAAACCATGTGAGAGTGAATAGTGATTAGTCAAATTTTAAGGTTGGTTGTTGCAAAGGAAAGACAATAAAGATCAACTTTAACATACCTGTGAATCAAGCAAGTATACGACACAAACATTGAAATTTTTACTCTTCAAATGCTCTACAAAGTTTCGGAGCACTGGCACATGTGAAAAAAGTTCTATTTGGCCTATAAAACATTCAGGTTTTATAAGAAGTTAGCATAAATATTGTTGTCAGGAAAATAAACAAATGATAGAATAAAGCAGGCCCTGACACATTCCCTCTTGAAGCATGTGTTAACAAACCATGAAAAACTCAGGTAATTGGGAAAACTAGAAATATCTAATCGAATATTTGACATGCACGATCTACTTTAGCACCATTCTCAATCATCCCCTTGAAGAGACATTTCATCACTAAATTATCTCAGGACAAAACATCCTGATGGACATTTATAAGAGTGTGCGTCTGCGACATCATACAAAAACAGACAGAGAGAAATAAGTATGCATACCTGGGCAGTCAAAAACCAGGTAATCATCATCCAAGTAATTATCCAACTCGTCAGTCAACCAGTCATCCATATTGTCTTCCAGTTCTCTAATCATTAGATTAAGGCCCTTCAAATTTGACTCCAAACATTGAAAGATGGAAAGAAAAAAAAAAAACGGGTCTTTAAGGAGATTACACAGCATGGTAACAGCATATAGCCATTTCTATCCATTTGGACCAATGCGGAAGATAGCACATGAAGCAATTGCACTAAAATCCATGCTTGTACTCTCAGACTATATGCTGAGAACACATAACGCAATACCTTGAGCATTTTAACATTAAAAAGTAATAATTCCCAGTAAACACTTGAAGCAGCAAGTGTGTGAAGCAAACGGGAATGAAATAGTTTAATGAACAAAAAAAAAAGGAAACTTGAACATTGGACAAAGCAAAAGGATACTCCATGCAGTACATCAAAGCACCATTAGGACCCAGCCCAAGTTCCTCCATAACATCATCCAAACAGATGAGTTCCCTGATATCTGCAAGCAAAGAAGACTTAGAGCTCCACAAGGACAGCAGGTCAAACATTTACAGGTTAACTTGACTCACCCACAGCCACAGGATAGTCAAACTGTTCCGCAGCAGGATCTAGGTTCACAACATGTATTGAACGCCCTACGGCTTCACAGTGTCGGAACAAACTGGAGCAATATGTTGACTGAATTGAAGCAAAAAAAGAAGAAATTCAATTGCATAAACAAGCCAAGGACAAGCAACCACACATACACACAAGCAAGAAAACCCGGAAGGAAACGCAGGAAACACCATGGTTTTAGCGCTAGCAAACAGCACAAATAAGGAGTTAGAAAGTAGTAAATCACCTTGCCGCTGCCAGCAGGGCCAATAACAAGCTGCGCGTAGCCCATTGTAGCCTTCTTGAAACAGTTCGTGCTAATTCACGAGGAACAGAGAGAAGCAAAGACCCGGAGGGACGAGAGAATGGCAACAGCAATATAGGCAGTAAACCAAACACCAACGGCAAATAACAGATTTAGGACATCAGAGGAAGCCATAAACACCAGTGAGAGAGAGTCACCATTAGAAAAACCTGATTCAACAAATATAAAACAAAAGAAAAAAAAATTTATTCATTTAAATCACCAAAAATACAAACTGAGAAAATAGATTATTACATAGATAAATATTAATGAGGCTCTGAATAATTTTAAAACTTTGATTAAGTTAAATTTCAGATTTTTTAACGATAAAAACAGTCCTAAAAGAAGAAAAAAGCAAGCATCTTTTCGGTTACTAGGGCTTGGGAATCAATCACTTACCTGCTGAATGCGGGCGGAGGTGAGAGAAGATAATGCTTGATGGGGTAATAATAGCTAGGGTTAGGGAAGGAAGACAAGATGGATGGAGTGTTGAAGGAAAGGAAAGTGGTGGATACTTGACTTGGTGCCCATCTTACTTATTCTTGAAACCAAGAGAGATTCGGCAGTATCGTGGGGAGATGATTAAAAATATTTAAAAATTAAATAAATATTATAATAATATTTTATTTATTTTTAATATTAACATATTTAAATAAAAATATCAAAAAATTATTATTTTTGTTTTTTTTAATATTTATTTTTGAAATAATAGTCTGTTTTATTTCAGGAGCAGGATTGTTTTTGTTTTAAAGTACATTTAGAATTAAATATTTTTTATTTTTAATTAAACATATTTTTTTGGTGATTTAGTGGTCGTTTGTCATTGTGGTGCGATCCACTATTGTCAAACTGACTTCTTGGTAAACAACTAAATTGTGTTTCAAAGCGTGGGACCCAACCAAAAATGCTCTGAATCGGTGTTTCATGTAAAGCTGATTTTTTATGTTTTTGTATATGTGATTTGTGTTTCTGAAATGCCGATACATACATACATATATATATATATATATATAGAACAAAACTCATAGAATGTGCAGCTGCCCTTTTGACAAATACATTTATGTTCGATAATTAAAAAAAACTAGTATTTTACATGTTAAAAATCGATCTGTGCATGTCTCTCTCTCTCCCCAAAACAGTCATGGATGTCAGGACCTTTCGTCATTGACTCCGGCTACCACAAGCCACCATTTACAACGAAACCACCACAGGAAGAACCACCTAAGCCTCCTCTACCCATCAGTATCGTCCGTTGAAGCTCTCGTCGTGGTCGTGAACAGTATAGCAACCTTCCAATGCTGCCTCAGACCACCACAGGTCACCATTTCAGACGTCGTCACCACAAGAAGAACCACCTTGACCTCCTCTACCTGTCGGTATTGTCCATTAAAGCTATCTTGGTGGTCGGTCGGAAGTTACTATGCACGTGAAATAATTCACATAC
Organism: Salix exigua; assembly: GCA_032356905.1. Lineage (NCBI taxonomy): Eukaryota > Viridiplantae > Streptophyta > Magnoliopsida > Malpighiales > Salicaceae > Salix > Salix exigua. The sequence continues at coordinate 11,533,458 of CM063601.1, forward strand.
CCAGGTGCGCTGCACTGTCACGCGAAGACGTGCACAGTGCAGTGCACCGTTTCACTTCTTTTTAATTTAAGCTAGACTTGGGCTAGGCTGAGTGTCCAAGTCCAGTAAAGTTGGGCTTAGGCTCAATTTGTTTGGGTTGCCCTCGGCCCAACCTGTTTTTTTAAATATATATTAAAATATATATATATATATATATAGATATATAGATATAGATCAGTCATAATGGAAGGGAAATATCTCTTCATGATGAAATTGCAAGTAGTTTGATGGGAGAATAAAAAATAATATTTGTTTTTTCATGAATTATTAATTACATTATATTATTATAATTATTAAATTTACAATATTTAATATATATATATATATATACCCTTTAAAGTAATTTAACAAATTAAAAGCAATATGAAAATCTTGGTAACCAAACACCCAAAACTGTTTCTTTTTTCAACTTCCAACTCAACCACAGTTTTAACCAAACACTTCATTAGTTAATTTTGATTCTGGTGATATAAGAAATAATTTTAAAAAAATAAAAAAAATATTTTAATTTATTTTTTAAAAAATAAAAATAACCGCTATCAACTTTTAAATATCCTTTAAAATAGTTTTTGAGAATATAATATCAATAGTTTTTAAAATTTTAATTTATTTTAAAATACATAAAAAAGTTATAGAATTAGTTTAATAAAATAAAATAAAATAAATATGTAAAAAACATTATACTATATACTAAAAGAGGTTAGGAGAATCATTGTGGATTATAATAAATTGTGTTTGAAAGTTAGTTTATAATTGTTTTGGGTGTATTTTAAAATATTTCTAGCTCACAAAAATATTAAATTGATGTTTTTAGTGTTTTCAGGTAGGGTTTTTATAGGAGACTTTGTGCCCGTTTGAGGTGTGCTTGAAATAACTTTTAAAAATATTTTTTATTCAGAAATACATCAAAATAATATATTTTTTTATTTTTAAAAATTATTTTTGACATAAACACATGAAAATGATCTAACATACTAAAAAAATTTAATTCAAGTTAAAAACACTTTTAAAATGTATTGTCAAACAGACCTGACCATTTATTTGATCTCGGGTTGGGTTTTTATAGGGAACTTTATTTAGGTTCTCTTTATTTTAAATGAGTGCAATGGTATTACACACTTGCTGTGTTTTTATGGCCTCTTTTACCTCCTCTTCTTTTGTTAGTACGTGTAAAAGTAATTATTTGGCAGACCAAAATCAATTCAGGGTGGATAAGGTCATGGAGTTTTGCACACACAGATCCTTTGAAATTTGGGTTATTATTCTAGTTTTATCTTATTTTTGGCATTCCCTAGTTAATTTTCAACTCATGCACTACAATTGATAAAATCCATTAAATATATAAAAGATTATTTTATGTAGCTTACTGATTGATTGGTGGATCTGTTTTAGTTCTATTTCCAATTATCGGATCAACACTATATTAATTTTCCCACATCAATCAAATTAGTTAAGTTCTCCTAGCTTTCCTTGTTTGTCTTCAAAACTTCATTTAGGTGTTAACCCCTAGTTGAGTCACCAATTGTTGGTGTCTATTTTAGCATAGATACATTTTTTTTTTCCATATTGCAATAACACTATCAAAATTATGGGCAGACATAAAAAATACTTTGAATACTGCAACCAGTAAAATCTATTAAAGATAAGTCATTTGTTTTCTCTAACGAACTGATTGAGCAAGAACAAAAATCATAAATTGAAGGGATTTGTTAACCAAAGGAATGTTCTAATCCACAATCCCATGAATCTTAATGAACTGAATAATCAAAACTACATGATTTAACTTCTTTTTTTAATATACATATCTTTTTGATAAAACAATACCTCTCTTTGAAAACAAACCCATATATATATTGTTGGTTATTGGGTTTGGCTTGGTCTGCCCATGAAAGATGAACCTGATACATATATCTAAAGAAGTTACTAAAAGGTAATTGTTTCTCTACTTATATAAATATGGACATAACCCCTATGAAAAGTGATTGTTTACACAATTGAAATAACATAGTTTTGAAAAGCATTGTTTAACTCAATTTGTTTGGGATGTAGTAAGGATTTAGTATGGAGGAACTTTCACTATTAGACTTCGTCAATTAGCCTTGAAGTTTGATGTTACAAGAAGCGCCAAAGTTAGACGATGAGTCAACATCTTACAATTATGTCTAACATGATTAGTGAATTACCAAGGTGTTAGGCATGAGATGACTGATGAACAATAAATCCAAGCAGTTATCTGCTATTTTCCAATCATTTGGGAACATATGTATGTAACCTTACCCGCAATCATAACTTCAAAACATTTGATGATGTTGTTTGTCATGTCGAGCATGCAAAAGATCGACTTCACAATGAGAAGCATATAAATGAGACATTTATGTTTGAGACTAGATACATGGAATATATGACTCTAAGTATGAAAAGGATAAGGCTAAGGGCCCCTAATATGGTAAGAGAGGAAAACAAGCAAGTAAAATGGACATAAACTAAAGCGTGGAAAACATGGCGGTAAGAAAGACAATAAAATAATGTGTTTTAATTGTGGTAAACCTACTCACCTTGCTCGTGATTGCACTGAGCCAAATGTATTGTTTAACCACGATCATCTCTTTAACTTTTATGTTAGCAGTTGTTTAATGCTTGTTGAAATCTGTTCCCTTTTGGATTGTAGATTTAGGAACAACCGACCACATAGCAAGGGATTCCAAAGGGAAGTAGATACATATATGTGAGGAATAATGTTTTCGTTACATTATTGGGATTAGTACCTGCAAACTAGATTTGCAGGGCAGTCGTACACTTTATCTTCATGATGCACTCTATGCTTCAAATGTTCGATGAAATCTTGTGTTTGTTCTTGCTTTACTCTAATTGGGATTTAATATCGCATTTATTGGTTGTTTTGTAAAAATATATTTGGACAATATTTTCTATGGTTCTGGCTTTGTATTAAATGGTTTTATGTTGTTAGTCACTGTTAATATATTTATTAATAATGATGCTTAAGTTTATGTTGTTCAAAATTCCAACATTATTAAAGATAGTAATATCATCACTTGACATGCTAGATTAGGACACCCTAGGCAAGATCAATCACATATATTAGCACGAGCTGGTTTTTAGATCATTTTCAAAGAGGAATTGCTCGTTTGTGAGCATTGCCTTGCTGGAAAAACAACTACATTACCATTTGACAAATTTAAAAGAACTAGCAGTCCATTACAACTTACTCATTTGGACATTTGTGTTGACATATAATGTCATACTTTGTATGCTTTATATATTTTGATGATAACAATAAAAAGAAAATGGACTAATAATATGCTTGGATGAGATTAAGCTATAAACAGGTATTATACAAAGAATACATCAACAAGCATAATGGAGTACACAAAGAAATCACTCCAGGAAGTCCAAGATGCAAGCAAGTGAAGACTTAGAATAAGTGTTCATTTTAGTGCTTTATGTAAATCTCTATTTCTAACTTGATAGCACAAATTAAAATGAACTCACACACTTCACAGTGCATGCATTAAAAGGATTTGATGATTATAGGTTTAAGTCATAATCAATTGGTTCAAGAAATTCAGAAAAGATAATTTGTCAAAATTGCCTTTCTGCATGAACCGGTCGACCGCTTGAGGTATCCGTTATGAACCGGTCGACCGCTTGGAAGACAAATTATTTTATCCGTTGTGAACCGGTCGACCACTTGGTTTTGTCCGTTATGAACCGGTCGATAGCTTGATATGACAGTTGCATTCAAACGGCTATAAACGGCTAGTTTCTCTTTGAAACTTATAAATAGGCCTCTTAATTGCAAAACGAAATTGACACAACTTTCATATCTTATAGTGAGGCAATAAGTAGTGCTTAAACACCTTCATATCATCAATCCTCATTAATACTCATATTTGTGTTTAAATCTTCATATCCTAACACAAAGAGTATTTCTCATTCTCACTACACTTACACACCTTCAAATATTCTAAGTGCTATTAAGTGAGATAAAGAGATTATAGATCTTCATTTGTAATATCTACACTATTAAGAGTGTATTGTTGTTTTACAAAAACAACCATTGTGAAACTCTTGAGAGTTGAGTATAAAACTCTTGGTATTGGTGAGGGAACATCACCAAGGAAAAATCTTGAAGAGGGTACATCTTCAAGTGGGAAAAAGGAAATCTTGAAGAGGGCATATCAAGTGGTGTAAAAGTCTTGGTGTGGATTCATCAAGCGGAAATTGTAATCTTGTTACTTGGACTAGTAAGAGAATAAAATACTCAAGTACGGGTTGGTACTTGAGTCGTGGATGTAGGATTGTCAAACCACGTTAAAAACCGAGTTAGCAATTTCTCTCTCTTATCTCTTTACTTTAAAGTAATTAATTTTAAGATTGCATTATTTATTGTATTGTTGCCTTAATCCGCGTGAATTTCAACAATTTGTGACCCAATGAATGTGATATTTTATCTATCCCTACTCTCATGGAGCAAGATCATGATCAATCTCATCCTTGTAAAAGCATTTGTGAACCAATTTCTTATCGTCGATTTGAGATTGAAGGGGAAACGTTCATGATTGTTCCATAAGATGATGAAGAGCCACAAACATTCAATCAAGCTTTATCTGGTCCTAAAACCAAAGAATGGATTCAACCTATGAAAAATGAAATAGTTGATTTACCATCAGGATGAAGATCCATTAGAAATAAATGGATTCATAAAATTAAACGTAAGATGGACGGGTTAATAGAACATTATGAGATTCATCTAGTAGCGAAAAGTTATACTCAATGTCGTAACCCAATTTTTGGGTTACTCCCTAAAATAAAATAAAAATGACAAAAATAAAATAAAAGGGGTTTGGCGTTGTTAGAAAATTGTGGTGAACATTTTTGAATATTTTCTGAGCTAAATCATATCTCTTTTGTGCCCAAAAATGAGAGAAAATAAAAATTCGACGTAAATATTAAGTCAAAAATCATAATTATATTTCTTATATAAGCCAATTTGATTTAATCATGGGCTAATTCCAAATATCATTATGTTTGAAAATTAATTTAGGATCCAATTGAAGAATTTAATTAAGTTCAAAGACTTAATGATGCTTTAAATTGATCAAATTAATTTTATTACATGCTTAATTGACAACAAGTCAAATTATTGAATTTAATTTCGGTTCAATTTAGAAGATTGGAATTTTTGGAGACCATTTGAATTTTTTTAAGCTAATTGTGCAAAATTAAGGGCCAAATTGAAGACAATTGAGGATTTAATGCTCAATTGAGGGTTAAATTACATAAAACAAAAGCCAAGGACCAGAATAAAAAAAGGCACGTAAATTTAAGGCTAACATTGAATTTATGGCTCTAGTACAATTGCACAAAATTAAAAGTACAAACCGATTGGGATGTGATTGCAATAATTACAAATTGAAGGACCAAAATGTATTTGCACCTTTAACCATTTTCAAGAGCCGCCTGATGACTGGCCACCTGCATGCTGCCGACAACCTTCCTGTTCCGCTGCCAACAGCCACCTAGCCGAAAGCAGGCCAGCATGTTGACGACATCCATAGTATTTCAGCCACCGTGGCAGGCCAAGCTCCCTATAAATGGCAGCCATGGAACGCTATAGAAGAGGGAGGAAAACTGGGGGGAAAACACAGAAAAGAGGAAGAAATTCTAGGCCAAATATAGTGATTTTTAGCATAGAAAACACGCTTAAAAACTGAAGGAAAAGAGGACCTTCTTCTTCGTCAGCTTCGCTCCCTCTCTCTGTTTCACGTCTCTCTCTCTCTAGTTGCAGAATCGCCCTCTCTCAATCTCTCTCTCCGTCGTTGACAGTCGTTCAACCGCCCCAAAACCACCTCATCATCACTGGTTATTTCTCCTCTGTTGAAATTCACGGATTAAAGCAACTATGCACCTAAAAGCGGAATTAGTGCAAATACAATAATTATAGCAATTCTAAAATCAATTACTTGAAAGTAAAGAGATAAGGGAAAGAGATTGCTAACTCGATTTTTAACGTGGTTCGGCAAGCCTACGTCCACGACTCAAGTACCAACTCGTACTTGAGTATTGTACTCTCTTACTAAACCAAGTAACAAGATTACAATTTCCGCTTGATGAATCCACACCAAGACTTTACACCACTTGAAGATATGCCCTCTTCAAGATTTTCCCTTTCCACTTGAAGATGTCCCCTCTTCAAGATTTTTCCTTGGTGATGTTCCCTCACCAATACCAAGAGTTTTATACTCAACTCTCAAGAGTTTCACAATGGTTGTTTTAGTAAAACAACAATACACTCTTAATAGTGTGGATATTACAAATGAAGATCTAAAATCTCTTTCTCTCACTTAATAGCACTTAGGATATTTGAAGGTGTTTAAGTGTAGTGAGAATGAGAAATACTCTTTGTGTTAGGATATGAAGATTTAAACACAAATATGAGTATTAATGAGGATTGATGATATGAAGGTGTTTATGCACTTCTAATTGCCTCAATATAAGATATGAAAGTTATGTATATTTCGTTTTGCAATTAAGAGGCCTATTTATAAGTTTCAAAGAGAAACTAGCCGTTTATAGCCGTTTGAAACTAGCCGTTTATAGCCGTTAGAAACTAGCCGTTTGAAACTAGCCGTTAGAAACTAGCCGTTTGAAACTAGCCGTTAGAAACTAGCCGTTTATAGCCGTTAGAAACTAGCCGTTTAATCATCAAATCCTTTGCATGCAATGTGAAGTGTGTGAGTTCATTTTAATTTGTGCTATCAAGATAGAAATTGAGATTTACACAAAGCACTAAAATGAACACTTATTCTAAGTCTTCACTTGCTTGCATCTTGGACTTCTTGGAGTGATTTCTTCTTGAACTCCATTATGCTTGTTGATGTATTATTTGAATAAAACCTGTTTATAGCTTAATCTCATCCAAGCATATTATTAGCCCATTTTCTTTTTATTGTTATCATCAAAATATATAAAGCATACAAAGTATGACATTATATGTCAACAATCTCCCTTTTGATGATGACAATAAATAAAAACTTAGATAAAAATGAGTCTCCCTATATTTTGTAATCCAATATATAAGAGACATTGAGCATTTTTAGCAATTTAATCTAAGTAAAAATATCATATGCAATCTCAAGAAAAATCCATTTTCTCCCCCTAAATATATGCATATATATTTTTCATATTCTCCTATTTTTCTTCCCCATTATTGATGCATTTGATATTTTCATCATATCTCTCCCCCTTTGGCATCAACAAAAAGAAAATTAACATTTTAGATAAATAAAGACATAATATCTAATAATAATAAATATCCAAAATGAACTTATTTCTACCAAAGAATTCAAGGGGTGGTTCCTTTTGGAACCCAAATCATTTTAACATTCTTATTTTTCTTCATAGGACATGCATAAATCAAATGTCCTACTTTTCTACAATAATTACATGTATGATTTGGATCATAAGAATGTTTAGCTTTAACAAAGTAATTCTTTAAGTATTTTTGGTTTATCTTAGGTTTATAACCTAATCCTCCTTTGTTAAAAACACTTCTTTGGCTTGAAAGCATTTTCTCAAAAAAATTTGAGCCTTGTGTGAATTTTGAGATAATTACATTTAACTCATCAACTTTTTCTTTTAAAGATTTATTATCTTCTTCAAGTTGATTAGTTTTACTACTCTTGTCATTTAAATCATATACTTTCTTTTCTAATAAATCTTTTTCCTCAATTAAGCATATATGATTTCTTTTGAGAGTACTATATTTAGAACCTAACTTCTTATATTCTACATACAAATTTTCAAGTTGTTCATGTAATTCAATATAAGAAGGGTCGATTCATCATCCGAAGATTGTACCTCATTTTCGCTTAATTGCCATGAAGCACATGTTAGCCACATGTTCTTCTTCATCACTAGAGCTTGAGTTCGAATCATCGCTCCATGTCGCTTTCAAAGCTCTCTTTGAAAGCGATTTCTTTCTTCATTTGAAGATGGGGACAATCGGGTTTGATATGCCCCAACTTGTTGCATTTATAGCACCTTGGAGTTTCTTTACTTGAATCTCCTCCTTTTGTATTTCGAGAACTTTCTCTTGTCATTTTTCCTTTTAAGAAAGTTTCAAACTGCCTTGTGATTGATGCTACATCTTCTTCAAGATCGTCATTATCGTCTTCATCATCATCATTTTCCTCGCTTCGATTCGATGAGCAGCTTTAAATGCCAAATTTTTCTTTGGCCTTTCTTCTTGATCTTGATTATCCATAGATATCTCGTGTGTCATTAGAGAACCGATGAGCTCCTCTAATGGAAGTTTTGTGAGATCTTTAGCTTCTCGTATAGCTGCTCACTTTAGCTTCCCAAGCTTTTGGTAGAGATCCGAGAATCTTACTTACGATATCTGCATTTGAGTAAGTTCTACCAAGAGCATGTAAACTATTTGTTATGCTAGTCATACGAGTAAACATGCTTGTTATGGATTCATGTTGCAACATTTTAAATAACTCATATTGATGAACTAACATATCAATTTTTGATTCTTTTACTTGGTTAGTTCCTTCATGAGTTACTTCCAAAGCATGCCATATATCCCTAGCATTTTTACATGAAGATATTCTATTAAATTCACTTCTATTTAATGCACAATATAAAATATTCATTGCTCTAGCATCCATAGAAAGTAATCTTTTATCTAGGTCACTATATTCTATCATGCTTTTTGGAATCTCAATACCATTTACAATTTTGAGTGGTCTATGAGGTCCATTTTCAATAGAAAGCCATAAATTAAAATCTATAGATTGAAGATATATTGACATTCTAGCTTTCCAATAAGCATAATCATCACCATCAAAAAATGGTGGTCTAGAAGTTGAAGCACCTTCATTACGGAGATTATTGCATGTAGTTGCCATTCTACTCAAAGTCTAAGCAAACTTAATAAATGAGAACTAAGCTCTGATACCAATTGTTGAAATTCACGGATTAAAGCAACTATGCACCTAAAAGCGGAATTAGTGCAAATACAATAATTATAGCAATTCTAAAATCAATTACTTGAAAGTAAAGAGATAAGGGAAAGAGATTGCTAACTCGGGTTTTTAACGTGGTTCGGCAAGCCTACGTCCACGACTCAAGTACCAACTCGTACTTGAGTATTGTACTCTCTTACTAAACCAAGTAACAAGATTACAATTTCCGCTTGATGAATCCACACCAAGACTTTACACCACTTGAAGATATGCCCTCTTCAAGATTTTCCCTTGGTGATGTTCCCTCACCAATACCAAGAGTTTTATACTCAACTCTCAAGAGTTTCACAATGGTTGTTTTAGTAAAACAACAATACACTCTTAATAGTGTGGATATTACAAATAAAGATCTAAAATCTCTTTCTCTCACTTAATAGCACTTAGGATATTTGAAGGTGTTTAAGTGTAGTGAGAATGAGAAATACTCTTTGTGTTAGGATATGAAGATTTAAACACAAATATGAGTATTAATGAGGATTGATGATATGAAGGTGTTTATGCACTTCTAATTGCCTCAATATAAGATATGAAAGTTATATCTATTTCGTTTTGCAATTAAGAGACCTATTTATAAGTTTCAAAGAGAAACTAGCCGTTTATAGCCGTTTATAGCCAGTTAGAAACTAGCCGTTAGAAACTAGCCGCTTGAAACTAGCCGCTTGAAACTAGCCGTTAGAAACTAGCCGTTTATAGCCGATTAGAAACTAGCCGCTTAATCATCAAATCCTTTGCATGCAATGTGAAGTGTGTGAGTACATTTTAATTTGTGCTATCAAGATAGAAATTGAGATTTACACAAAGCACTAAAATGAACACTTATTCTAAGTCTTCACTTGCTTGCATCTTGGACTTCTTGAGTGATTTCTTCTTGAACTCCATTATGCTTGTTGATGTATTCTTTGAATAAAACCTGTTTATAGCTTAATCTCATCCAAGCATATTATTAGCCCATTTTCTTTTTATTGTTATCATCAAAATATATAAAGCATACAAAGTATGACATTATATGTCAACATCCTCTACACCAAAAACACAAATACACCTTCAGGCGAGGTCCCCGACGACTGCTGCTGCAACTGCCACTTGAACACCGCGACTTTGGAGGCTTTTTCCGGTCACCGTTGACGACGCCACCACGACAGGAATCCTCACCTCGACCTTCTCTACTCAAAGGTACTAACAAATACACCTTTCGTTACACTCAAAATTTTGCCTTGTTCATCGTCTTCTCCACTCTGCCCGTTGTCCCACTGTTCATGCGAGTGGGATGAGTGATGTGGGTCGAGCTTTGTGCCCGGCCTAAACGTATAAGGGAGGTGGGCTGACATCCCACCTAACAAATACACTTTTCTTTTATTATTTTAAAAATAGAAAAAAAATATTAAAAAAAAACAAATCTTCAAAAAATATATATAAAAATGTTTTGTTTTCATGCATATGGCCGGATTCCAAAGCTTTTCTAATTGTATTTTTCGTAAAAAGTATGTTGCATATTTTTTTAAAACAAAAATTTGGATATTGTAACTAGTTTACTATTATCCATTGGTATTCGGCTAAAATGTCAAAAATAATTTAACAATTATTTTGTTTTAGCTTTCGAGGTGTACATTTACATTGTAAAGTACACCCGCAAATAAAAAATATTTTTACTACGGTGTAAAATTACATTGTATAATACATCCGTAGATTAAAAAAAGATTTTAACTACAGTGTAATATTACATTGTAAAGTACATCTGTAGATAAGAAAAAAAAGATTTTCAACTACGGTGTAAAATTATATTGTAAAGTACACCCGCAGACAACAAAAAAAGTTTTTTTTTAAAATGCAGTGTAAGAATATATTTTTTTAACTTAGAAAAAATAATCAAAAAACGATGCAGCTTACCTTAGATAGGGTGCACTGGGGGGTGATGCATATTCCCCTTGCACAACAAGTCCCCTTACCCAAGACTCTCGTAGACCAATAGGTTTCCTAATAACCTTAATATTAGGTGGCAACTCCTAATAATTATGGTCGTAATTTGTTTTACGACTATAGATAACCTCATTTTCACCGCCCGCCGTCGTCCCTCAGAATCAAAAGGGTTGATGATGAGGCGCGAAGCGCGTCGACAAATCGTCGTCGCGACACTCAAAGTGAAAATTACTTCAGTTCATCTTATTTTAGTTATAGTCGCATATATGTGCCTAGAATTATACCAAATGGATGTTAGAACTATGTTTCTCAATGAAGAACTAGATGAGGAGATCTATATGGACATCCTTTAGGATGCGATACTAAAAGACAAGAACATAAATTTTGGAAGCTTAATAGATCTATATATGGTCTAAATCAAGCCTCTAGATAATGAAACATCAGGTTTCATCAAGTTATCCTCAAGGATTGTTTTACAATGATGGAAGAAGATCATTGTGTATATTTAAAATATTCTAAAAATAGTTTTGTAATATTGTCCTTATATTTCAACATCTTAATGGCTGACAACAACAAAGAGATGATTGATACTACCAAAAGGTGATTATCATCAAACTTTAAAATAAAAGACATGGGTAAGGCAACCTTTGTTCTTGGTGTGAAAATTATTAGAAATCATGCTAAAAGGCTTTTAGATTTAACTCAAGAGACTTGTATCAAAATGATGTTAGAGCGCTATCACATGTAAGATAGCAAATCAATGGACATCCCTATTGATAAAAGTTTGAGCATAAGCAGTGATATGTGTCCCGATACTCTTGAAGAAAAGGAGAAAATGTCTATAGTACCTTGCTAGTGTTGTTAGTAGTTTGATGTATGTAAAGATGTGAACACGTCCTAGTATATGTTATGTTAGATTGGTTAGCCGATAATAATCAAATCTTGGTCAAAAATACTAGATGACAATCAAAAAGATTCTACAATATCTGAAAGGAACTTCAAATTACATGTTATGTTACCAATGAAAGAAAAAATTACGATTGATTGGTTACTCTAAAGCTAATTGGGGAGGAGATGTTGACCACTCTAAATTAACTTCAGGATGTACTTTCTTGCTTAATGATAGTGCAATACTATAAAAGAGCAAGAAACAATCCTATATAGTCTTACTTACCATGGAAGCTGAGTATGTAGTATATTTCGCGACACTACAAGATGTTGTTTGGTTAAAATAATTTCTATATCATTTGAAAATTATCAAATTCGCATCAAATTCAATGATAATTTATTGTAATAACACTACTGCAAGCTAAAAATATAAGATCTAAATTCAAATGTGGTCAAAGATCTAAATTACCATGGAAAGATAAAAAATAAGATCGTCGAAATTATACCTATCAAGCTGCTGCTGGTTCTTCTTTGACTCAAACCTCTCCTGCTAGTGTTGCTGATCAAGTTGTCCTTACACCAGAAATGGTTCAACAAATGATCATGGCAGCGTTTTCGGCTTTAAAATTCCAAGGTACTGCCTCTCAATCTTGGTTTGTTGATTCTACCGCATCCACTCATATGACTGGATTATCTGAATCTCTTTGCAATATTCGGCCCTATCTTGGTTCATCACATATTCAGATAGCCGATGGCAGCCATCTGACCATTGATAAAGTAGGAGATATTGATTCCTCTTTCCGTGATGTGTTTGTATCTCCTGCACTCTCTACGAATCTAATCTCGGTTGGTCAATTAGTGGATAATGATTGTGATGTTCATTTCTCCAGTAATGGTTGTCTTGTGCAGGATCAGGTCTCGGGGAAGATAGTCGCGAAGGGGCCTAAAGTTGGTAGACTCTTTCCTTTACATTTTTCCATTCCTTGTTGTTTAGCTTTTATGTCAAATGTTTCTCAAAATAAACAGTGGCACAAACGTTTGGGTCATCCTAATTTTGATGTATTGTCTCGTATGTTCCAATCTGGTTTGTTGGGAAATAAATAATATGTTTCTGGGATTTTACCTTTTGATTGTTCTGCATGCAAACTTGGTAAAAATAAAACTCTTTCTTTTCCTTCTCATGGTAGTCGTGCTACAAACTGTTTTGATGTTATGCATAGCGATGTTTGGGGTATTTCACCTATAATATCCCATGTTCGGTACAAATATTTTGTGATATTCATTGATGATTTCAGTCGATACTTGGGTTTATTTTCTTCGATCCAAATCTGATGTATTTGCTATTTTTCAGCAATTTACAGCCTATGTTGAAACTCAATTCTCTACTCATATTAAGATTATACTGTCTGATTCTGGTGGGGAGTACATGTCTTCTGAATTCCATGCATTCTTACATCACAAAGGTATTGTGTCTCAACGTTCATGCCCTTATACTCCACAACAAAATGGGGTGGCTGAACGAAAAAATCGTCATTTATTAGATGTAGTTCATACTTTATTGCTTGAATCATCAGTTCCTGCTCATTTCTGGGTTGAGGCATTATCCACTGTTGTCTACTTAATCTATAGATTACCCTCCCACGTCTTAGGTTTTGAATCTCCTTATTTTCGATTATATGGTCAGCATCCTAACTATATCAATTTGCATCCTTTTGGTTGTGCGTGTTTTGTCCATTTACCTACTCCTTATTTATTAGATGTAGTTCATAAACTATTTGCTCAGTCTGTTAAATGTGTATTTATGGGATATAGTGTTTCGCACAAATGATATGTTTGCTATGATCCTAGTTCTCGCAAATTTCATACATCCCGTAATGTTGTTTTCTTTGAAGATCAATATTATTATTCTACACATGTTAAGTCTCCTCCTGAATTGAGTATTCTTCCTTGTTTTGATGATTCTCCACCTCTTCCTACACGATTCAAACCTGAAATTGTGTATACTCGACATCTACCAACTTTGCCCGTTTGTGAGAATGCTTCTTCCCCTACACCTGATCCATCTCCATCAGTTTTACCGACTCCTGTCTTGGATCCTCCACCTGGTCCTCGTCGGTCTACACGATAATCCTGTCCTCCTACTCGGTATGGTTTTCATGCGACTTTATCTTCTATTTCCATTCCTACATGTTTTTCTCAAGCTGTTAAACAAGAATGTTGGCGGAAGGCCATGGATGAGGAAATTCAGGCTCTTGATGAGAATTTTACATGGGAGATTATTGATTGTCCATCCACTGTTAAACCCATCGGCTGTGAATAGGTTTATTCTATTAAGTTGCGATCTGATGGGACTCTAGATCGATATAAAGCACGGTTGGTTGCTTTGGGTAATCGACAAGAATATGGTACAGATTATTCAGAGACTTTTGCTCTAGTTGCAAAGATGACCACTGTGCGTACCATTTTGTCTATTGCTGCTTCCCAAGGTTGATCCCTTCATCAAATGGATGTAAAAACGCCTTTCTTCATGGGGATCTCAAAGAAGATATTTACATGACTATTCCACTTGGTGTCTCATCCTCTTCTTCGCAAGTATGTAAGTTGAACCGGTCTCTTTATGGTTTGAAACAAGCTCCCCGGGCTTGGTTTGAAAAGTTTCGGACTACATTGCTCAAATTTTCCTTCCGACAAAGTCAATATGACTCTTCATTACTTCTTTGTAAGAAATCTGCTGGGATTGTTCTTTTGCTCATTTATGTCGATGACATTGTTATTCCTGGTACTGATTCTACGTTGATTGGGAAACTACAACATCATCTTCACAGCTCCTTTCATATGAAGGATCTTGGTACGCTAACCTATTTCTTAGGTCTGGAGGTTCATACTACTTCTGGCATATTTTTACATCTGAACAAATGTGCTCCCGATCTGATTACATTGGCTGGTCTTCAGAATTCATCTCCTGTTGATACTCCGTTGGAGGTTAACACGAAATATCATCGTGAGGAGGGGGATCTTCTTCCTGATCCTACTTTATATCGACGGTTGGTTGGTAGTCTAAACTATCTAACTATTACTCGACCAGATATGTCTTTTGTTGTCCAACAGGTTAGTCAATTCATGCAGACTCCACGGCATCTACATCTTGCTGTCGTTCGACGTATTATTCGGTATCTTCTTGGATCACCTAGTTATGGATTGTACTTTCCAACTAGTTCTTCTCTACGTCTTATGGCTTATAGTGATGTTGATTGGGCAGGTTGTCCAGATACTCGTCATTCTGTAACAGGTTGTGTTAGGTAAATTGCCATTTGTGGCAATATCCTATCATTGTTGAAAATGGTAGAGTTATCAACCCACCATTGTTGAAAATGGTAAATTGCCAAAGTTTGGTGGTCAACCTTTGACTATGAAGAAAATTTGGTGATCAGCCATTAAAGATTGTCTCCTCACTCTTGCTATAAATAGAGGAGCTTCTTAGAGCTTGAGAGTGAGAGAGAAACACAAGTGAATGTGTTGTGTAGAGAGAATGTGAGTGTGCAAGAGAGTGGAGAGAAAGAGAGCTGCAATGGCAGCAGCCTTGCTGCCATTGCAGCAGCTGCAAGAGCAGCAATGAGAGTTGATGAGTTGAGTAGAGTGGATGTAATCCTCCTCCTCTATATGTACTTAATGTAACCCTTTCTCTATCTCTAATACAATGACTCTCTCCCGTGGATGTAGGTGGTTTTGTCGAACCACGTTAAATATTGTGTCAGTGTGCTTAAGCCTCCTATGAGCAAGTATCAGTACACCCCCGGTCCGCGCATGGGAGAGACGGAATTTCCCAACAACTGGTATCAGAGCTGATGGTTTAAAGGGGTGTTTGATTTTGCTCAAAAATGAAAATTGTCAAAATTGTGTTTTGACCATACCAATGTGTAGAGGAGGCCGAGACGAAGCCACTGGTGAAAACGGTGTCAAAATCTGATGTCGGACATGGCCGCACTCTCCATCACTCTCCAACAGGGCATCTGCCCGCGCGCGCAGACGAGCCCCATGCGTCTTCTTCGCCCGGATTGGCTGACCCAACCCGAATACCAGTTGACCACAGCAACTGGTATCAAAGCCATTGGTGTAGGTGTTTGATTTCTTACAGAAAAATCAAAGTGCTAAAAAAACAAGTTTTGAGCATCTGATCTTGTAGAGGAGGTTACCAGGATTCCAACGGTGTATAGTACATTTAATTTGGAGTTCAAACGAAATAGTTATTGTCGGTCAAAGTTTTAGGCTGGAAAAGTCAACGACACATCATCAGTCCAGTCAACGCCGCGTCACCGACCAGTCATCGCCACGTCATCAGTCAAGTCAACAGTGCCACGTCATTGGTGGGATAAGATTCTGTGCAGCAGAGTCTATGTGCAACCGGATCTGATATTGAATCTGGGTTGTTCATCAGGCCAGACTTGTTTTGATCAAATCTTAGTCGTCTGAAGTGCGATTTAGATGATTTCAGACTTGTTTCCAGCTAATTTGATCGTTCCGGATGCAATGGTATGGTCCGATCATTGAGATTTGAGACCAAAAATGGCAGTGGTGAATTAACAAAAGAGATTGCCCTATCAGGAGGCATCTGAAGGTCATCATGGTGGTCGTTGAAGAGAAGAAGGTGCACATGTTTATCCAATTACATGTGCTGAACTGCTAAGTGGGGAGAAATTTAAATGCCTTGAGGGAAGGTAAAATTGGGACACTCTGGACACTCGATCATGTGGATAATTTAAGGTGAAGAGTGGAAATTGACGAAGACCAATCTTGACGAATCTAAGCACTGATAGTCTCGCCAGATATTGAGAAATCATGTATTAAACCAGTATATTCAAATCACTTGTAAAGAAAAACCGGGACAAAGCTAGCAAATGGTTGTATATACGGAAAGACAGTACGATGGATAGATATGACCTAAGAAGTTCTGTCTAGGAGATTGGGTTTTAAACGGGACCAGTGTGACCCCTCCAATCTTTCCTGGGAACTTGCTTAGTGGAAGGATTATCCATACGGTACTATTTTCGTATATATAGCAGTTTGTAATGAAACAGTTGAAGACTAGCAGGATGGCGACACAAGGGAACAATTGGGTTCTGTATGATCAAGGATCTGATGAAGTGGTGATTTCTCCAAAGAAACTAGATTCGGTGACTATGATTTCTCGAGGGGAGAATTGATGAAAACCCTGATAATGGAAGAGAAATACAGCAGAGGATAAAGATTGGCACCCTATTTTGACTTGGACAGGTGTTATGACAGGATGAGCTGCTATCAAATATAAGCAAGGAATAAGGAGAAATCTGGAGAACAGAAATTGCACGAGGGCACACGGAGATTGTGCAGGAGTACCCGTAGGATCCAACGAGGTAATCAGAATGAGACAAGAGTGCAAAGAGAAGAAGTGTTCCCAGATGAAGCTCAGAGCAGAGATTGTTAAAGTTTGTACAACAGGAAGTCTCTTATGCTCTTAATGAAGACAACAGACGAAGACCTTTCCAATGCATGCAAGGATGGAAAGAGAGCTGTTGCAGAGGCACCTAATTGAGGGGGTGCAAACGCCTGTGATAAAAGGCAACCGCCTATGAAGAAAGACGAAGACACCAAAGAGAGTTGGTGTAGGTGGAGCTGTCGAGCAAAAGGGCACAAAAGCTCCAGACATAGAAATCGAGGTGGAGGATTGCGAGGAGTATATCGCAACTTTCTCTTTCTATGTAGTCAGTGACAGTAATCTCTCCCATAAGTGCACATGGTGGTAGAGACTTTTGGATCCACTTTGAAGCATCTCAGTTGAAGGAGGATGTGACCACCTGTGAAAGGTGAAGACACCTTAGATGGAAGGTGTGTGAGGGCCATGATAGGAGCCCGGATCAAACCGCCCCATGACAACGGGCGAAGACACCTTAGAGAAGGTGTGAGGGCCGTGATAGAAACCCCAGTTCAGACACCTAAGTAGAAGGTGTGTGGGCCACGATATGAGCCCAGTTCAGAACAACCCCAGAGCCAAAGTGATGGCTAGATATGAGTGGACAAGTGTATAGCCAATGAAGTGGCTATGATGAGTATGGAGACAAATGCAGGATTGACTTTCATGGATATTACCCCCATGCTAAAGATCAATGAGCTAGAAGACATTTGTCTTGGACAATAAGAGGGTGACTTGTGGAGCATTAAGACGCGGCTGCTATGAAGGAGCAGAGGGCATGTGCAGGTTCCGGAAACGAGTTGACTCTTGTCAAGGTGGTGAGCTTGGTAATGGCATTGTAATACTCAGAGTATGAAGACAAATATGGATCAACCTTTAATGGGCTGCCCCCATGGTTAAAGGTGGAGAGCTACCTGTACTCTTACGACTAAGAGCGAGAGACTCATAGAGAAGTAAGGCGTGGTTCCTATGGTGGAACAGAGGGCAGGCGCAACTCCTGGATGAGTAGACTCTTGGAAGAGTGGTGAGCTTGTGATCACATTTAAATACTCAATGACTGTCACACTTGGAAATATTCGTTTGAGGGGGTGTTGTAAGCCTTGGTGTAAGGCTTGAAAAATCATTCCGGACAGAGCATGGTTGATATGCTTAAAGGGGAATGTTGTGTTGAAGACACTCTCAGAATGGTAAGCTTGGAAGAGCTGCAAAATGCAAGCTTGTGCTGAAGAAACAAGAGGACAATTGCCCACACAAATGGCAAAGGGGGTGATTGTTAGGTAAATTGCCATTTATGACAATATCCTACCATTGTTGAAAATGGTAGAGTTACCAACCCACCATTGTTGAAAATGGTAAATTGCCAAAGTTTGGTGGCCAACCTTTGACTATGAAGAAAATTTGGTGGTCAACCATTAAAGATTGTCTCCTCACTCTTGCTATAAATAGAGGAGCTTCTTAGAGCTTGAGAGTGAGAGAGAAACACAAGTGAATGTGTTGTGTAGAGAGAATGTGAGTGTGCAAGAGAGTGGAGAGAAAGAGAGCTGCAATGGCAGCAGCCTTGCTGCCATTGCAGCAGCTGCAAGAGCAGCAATGAGAGTTGATGAGTTGAGTAGAGTGGATGTAATCCTCCTCCTCTATATGTACTTAATGTAACCCTTTCTCTATCTCTAATACAATGACTCTCTCCCGTGGATGTAGGTGGTTTTGTCGAACCACGTTAAATATTGTGTCAGTGTGCTTAAGCCTCCTATGAGCAAGTATCAGTACACCCCTGGTCCGCGCATGGGAGAGACGGAATTTCCCAACAGGTTGGTGTGTCTTTCTCGGGAATTCATTGATCTACTGGAAGAGTAAAAAGCAACCACGGGTCTCTAAATCTTCTACTGAATCTGAATATCGGGCCATGTCTGCTGCTTGTTCTGAGATTACTTGGCTTCGTGGTCTCCTTGATGAGTTAGATTTTTCTCAGACTGATCCTACTCCTCTTCATGGAGATAACACTAGTACGATTCAAATTGCAACTAATCCAGTTTATCATGAGCGTGCAAAGCATATTGAGATCGATTGTCATTCTATTCGCGACGCTCTAGACTCTCGCATTATTTCTCTCCCTCATGTCTCTACTTGTAACGACCCGGATTTATATATATATGGTACTGGAAATCAGCGAACCTAATTACCTCACATCATCAGTATTTCATCCATACAATCAACATTTCATTAAAAGTTGATCTTACATAAACATGTAGTATTATGGTTGCATAATTAGAAATTCATATTAAAAATATACATACATGGACATGAGGTTGCATTCCTATACTACTAATAGCCATTACGAATTTACACAAAAGGATATAATAAAAGTTATGTGTTCAGTACATTGATTCACACAAAATACATTGTGATTTAAAATGCATCTACATGGTTCCTTGTAAAAGTAGGTTCCCGTGTATCGAGTTCCTTAGACATCTCGTGGATGTGACGTTACAGGAGGCATTAACATTTAAGAAAATATAATTACTTAATGATAATTATAATGGTAACTAAATGGTCTGGCAGTTACAGGAGGCATTAACATTTATAATTTCTTCATGTACTTGGTACAAATAGCTTGTAATGCATATAAATGCATCACTTTAACAGTAACATGTCCCGAGACAATAACATGTCTCAAGCATTAAACAGTAACAGATCAAACAGTAACAGTTCCAAACAACAACAAGTATGGAAACAGTAACAGAACCCTTTAAATCAATCTCGACCCAATCATCCTGGGTCTACAAAATCTTAAACATCTTCTCAACACAACCATAATTAATAACCCGTCCATCCTCTTAAGGCATATTTACCGAGGTTAATCGTTCATTCACCCCGGTCATCCTTTTCAAATGCCATTAGCCAAAGATAATTAATCATTCGTCCCGATCATCCATTCGGATGTCATTAGCCGAAGCTAATCAATCATTCGTCCCGGTCAGCCATTCGGATGCCATTAGCCGAAGCTAATCAATCATTCGTTCCGGCCATCCATTCGGATGCCATTAGCCGAAGCTAATCAATTATTCATCCCGGTCATCCATTCATCAATTATTCATTCCGGTCATCCATTCAAATGTCATTAGCCAAAGATAATCAATCATTCACCAACATTTACACTTTCAACAATCTGATATAGGTTCTTACACAATAGAGTAATATTCATGTTAAAGTATTTCCTTATTCAATGTATGAAAAAGAAAGGTGCAAGTCACCTACCTGCTCCACCCGTGGGTCGTTCCTGTCTCGACGACGGTCCAATCCCGACCGCACCACCTACAACATCAATGGTCATAATCAGTACATTGGTATTTTTGAATCACTTTCATCATCACACTCATTTCAAGAGTTCATATGTTCACATTCAAGTGTTCCACATTTTACAATTTGAATCCATACTGAAAGTTTGGTGATCTTGTTCATGTCAAAGACAAACCTGGAGTGTCATTGCTGAAGAATAATGGCTTCCCCCTCCCCCAAACATCCAAGGTCCATTTTCAATAATCTTTTGTAATTCATTTCCTGTTTTAAAACAAAACATTGTAAGACCATTGGTCAAGGATGTCACATCCTCAAGGCCAAACCTCTTCCATATCCTATTAGCAATTGAATTCATAGCATGAAAAGAAAACTTATTCCCGAGAAAGAAACCTACCAGGCACTAGCGCCAATCCATAGTGGACTTCTCCCATAAAGTACCATTCAATTGAAGACGAGAAACAATCGGCTTACGAGGGCTAGGGTTAAGAGTGCACCGAGTGTTAGTGTCGGTAACTCTTATCTTGTCAACCCAAGCTCCTGTGAAAAGGGGTAGGTTTGGTGGTGCCGGAACTTGTGTGTTTAGTGTTTTGGTGGTGGTTTACTGGGTTTGCATCTATGATTTTGGCTTTGGGGGTCAAGGTTTTTGGATTGGAAGCCATGTTTGAACACCCAAAAACAATGTTGTCAAGACAGCACTCAGCAGTAATTGTAATAGAAATAAATCACAATTAACTTAGACAATTTCAAATCCCAACGGTGAAATTGTATATCAATAACGCATGCAACACATACCCAAATTTCAGATCATTTTAACGATTAGATCTACCAATATTGGAGTTAAACCGGAGACTGACCTTAAACTGGAGAGTTACTGTTCAACATACATATCTCCTTGTTGGACTGTCCATCTCCACCGTTCAGAACATTAATCACACTCAGTAGCACCACATACCCAAATTTCAGCTTCATTCAACGGTGATATGAAGCGAAAATAGCAGGCGGCTCTGACTGGCAGAAGAAAGCAGATTTTGCTATTTTCTTCAAAAGAATACTCACCTCTAATGGAGAAAAACAAGGAGAATCCCTTAGGTGAATATGTAGTAACAACCAAGGTAAACACAATATTCAAAAATAAGCTTGATCCAACGGTATAAAAACTCTAAACTCAGTCGGCGGCGCAACACATTTGAAAAGAGTCTCAACAAATTCCAGAATTCATTCAAAATACAATATCTCTAAAATGGTAAGATATATTTAAAATCCCTACGGTCATCATGTAGGTTGTATAATGAAGTGCAACTTACCAAAACATCAGAGTAATCCAACGGTGGACGGTGGAGAAACTGTCCGTAGACTCTGACGGGTTTGAGGGGGGTTTCCAGAAATCTTCAAATGATAGGATTTCTCAAACGGTGGAAGATAATTACAATCCCTTTGGTCAGATGCTAGATAATAGTGATATTCCCAACATATCCAAAACTCAGCCTAATCCAACGGTGGCAGGCCGAGATATGGCTGTCGGAGCACAACCCCTTCTTCTTTTTTTTCTCTCTAACCTCCCTCTAACTTATCTCCCGCCCATTTCTTTTTCTTTTCTTTTCCCCCCACCTCTTCTCTTCTTATAATTTAAATCATAATATTTTTATTTATTTCAATTTCACCCTCCCCTCAACTTATTTTATTTCTCTTTTAATTTAACACTTACATTTATTTCCCGGGGTTTACACTACTACTCTACAGATTGCTGATATTTTTACCAAAGCCCTGCCTTGTCCACGCCATCGGTTTCTATCGCACAAATTGCTGCTTGTTGATAAACCAGCATCAATTTGAGGGGGGATGTCAATACATATAGCAGCCATTAATTGTTGTTGATTCTTGCTGTACAAATTAGTTTTCTATTCTGTTTAGTTTCCTATGTTGACTACAATAGCATTAATGTATAGAGTCCTATCTTGAATGTATTACCTATTATTTAGCAATGTAATTGTTAGCATAATGGCTATAGGGCGGTGGCTATAGGGTTGGCTTTGTTGAAATCTGGAAATTATGATTCCAGGTCTGCGAAGAATCACAAGCTGGAGAAGATGAAGAATTGAAGAATTACAAATCAAGTTTATGTTGTTCTGTTTAAATTTACATTGTATTCAGGATGAATTAATATCCTTAGTCAATTAGTCAACATTTTCAGTTAAAAGTCAAAGTTTGGATAAGTTTCAATTTGTAACTGATTTTTGTAATTCTAGCCGTTGTAATGTTTTGATTCATATAAATACAATTTATGGGATGACAGTAACCATAGGAAGCTATTCTGCCCATGTGTATACGTTCTTTCTGCTCAATTAATAAAAATTGCAAGTTCTTATTTTTCTGGAAAATTCTCTTCCCAATTCTTGATCTCTACAGTAACAGTTCTTCAGGAATTTTTTTTGCCTTTGTCCATATAGATTTGAACAGTACTTATTCTTATCAGATATTTGAGTTTTTCTTCAGAATTTCAATAGGCTATAGGGTGGTGGCTATAGGGTGTTATAGGGCGGCTATAGGCTTGGTTAGTTGTGCCACTTTTTCCTATATTGTTAACATATAAATGAAAGAGATAACAAAATAAAGTTTCATTAAGATTTTCTACTTTGTCACCGACGACGCGGCAGCTGTCCCCCTGGGAAAATAATAAAATAATGGTTAATGACCTACACATCCCTTCCCCCGCTGGTATTTACGAAAATACCGGACAGGAAAATACGCCCCTAATCCCCGTTCACTATGCGTAATTTTGTCCTTTCAGGAGCTTTTTCCGTCAGCTCACTATGCAAAAAAATTGGGAAAAAACGAGAGAGTCCCTAGTCACTGTGCATTATTTTGTCGTTTTTGAGGGACGAAAACATTATTCCACTGTTCATAAGAAAAAAATATAAGTGAAAAAAATATATAACCAGCAAAAAAAATCATGGAAAAAAATAAAAAAAAAATAATCAGAAAAAAAACAAATAAAAACATATTCAAGAAAAAAAAACAAAAAAGAAAGCTATAAAAAGAATTGGAATTAAGGATTAAGCGTGGTGTGCCTAAAGTAATCTAGATACTCTGATTATAAAAAATATAAGTAGAAAAAATATAACCTGCAAAAAAAATATTTCATAGAAAAATAATTAGGAAAAATGTAATGAAAAAACAAGAAATGAAAAAAAAGAAAAAATAATTAGAAAAAAAAAAGAAAAAAAACCGTAATCAGAAAGAAGAAAAAAAGCAAGAGACAAAAAAAAATAAAAAAACACAAAAATAAAAATTAATAAAAAAAGAAAAGGCAAAAAAACGACAAAAAAAAATATTGCAATCCACTTTGTTTGAGTGCACATGGATGAGTGCACTGTAATTTGCTAAACCATAAGAACCGAGTAACATGTCACTCAACTACCTCCCCTAATAACCGACAGGCCGTTTTCTCCTCTCCCTCCCTCTCAATCCTCACACGAGTCACAAAGAATGGTATAGAGAGAAGAGAAACAACCACACCGGAATTCCGTCTCCATCTCCTACGCCCCCCAATTCGTTACCGTCGATAGATTTAGTTAATTCCAATGATCCAGTTGTTCTTAAGAGAAGAAGCTAAGTGGAAAGAAGATGTGCGCGAGGAAGATAGTGAACGTACAAAGGGAATGATATGCCTTTTGAAGCAATTAGAATCAGTTATTTGGTCACTAATTACTCGATCAGAAGCACGTTTATGGCTTTACAACACTATATCATGCATCACTTCCATTACTCCTTACCAAAAAAGAGAGCTTTTTGCGAGCTTATTGAGGACGACGAGCAAGAAAGGGTTGGCTTCCCAGCTCTGGCAATTAATTTTCCAGAAGAGACCGCACGAAGCAGGAACCCTTTTGGCCGAGAGAAGTTATGTACTTGAGAAATTCTTTCGAGGCAAGTTTTTTTTTCTCATTTCTTTTTGTTAATTGTTTTGGCCATTTTAATTAGGATTTGATTAGTGAAATTTTTAAATTTCGTGAATATTAAAAGGTAATTGATCGTGAATCATTTTTTTTTCCTGTTTTTTTCTTTTATTTGATTTTATTTGCTTATGCAGGAAATCAAACCCGTATATTGCAATGGTTTTCCAACTTTTCTAGTACTGGATCAAGGCATAAAAAAGGTGCCAAAGCGCTTTCCCGATTCGCGTTTGTGAATCGAAATATATGCTGGGAGGAGCTTGAGTGGAAGGGTAAGCATGGGCAATCCCCTGCTGTGGTTGCAACCAAGCCACATTACTTCCTTGAGTTGGATATCCTACGAACGGTGGAAAATTTTCTTGAAAATGTGCCTGACTTTTGGACTTCCAGAGAGTTTGCTGACTCGTTAAGAGATGGTGATATTTTTTTCGTTGAGACGAAATTCTTTGTAGATTTTTTTGTGGGGTTGATGTGTGAAGAGGATTCAAGAGATGTATGGGAAGTGATTAATGAGTTTCTTATGGAGGAGTCTTTCTCTGTTTTGTGTCAGCATCTACTTATTACGCTTGAAGAGCGTGATTTCTGCACTTTTCTTGAGTCACTTTGTAAATATTTGAATCGGAGAATGGAACCAAATGATTTCAGGGACTCTTCTTGCTTGCTTGAGTTTGTGCTCTCTAAATTCAGTGGTTACGAATCTATTGATCAGCTGCTTCTGTTGAATGCGGTTATTCATCGAGGACGTCAACTTCTAAAGCTTTTGCACGATGAAGAATCCCAGGAGGAACAGGCAAAAGTCAATGATATTGTGTCTCATATCTGCTCAATTTCAAGCAGTACTAATAGCTTTGTCCATGTACTGAATGAGTGCTTAAAGATGAAAACCACCGGAGGAATCATGATCTTAGGGCTTCAGTCATGGGCCTTTCATTACGCATTATCAGAGAAATGCCAGAGTGCAGAGGCCTGGGAGTCTTTATTTTCAAATAATGGTATAAGTTTCCGCAAATCCGATAAATTTGCACTGCTGCATGGTGATGAATTGTTGGAAGAAAATGACTCTGAAATGGATTGTAGAGCGTCTACTAAAAGAAAGAGCAGGAAGGAAAAGAAAAGGAAAAAGAAAAGGAAAAGGAACATTGATGATGATGACAGCTATGACCACGATCTGCTGGATTTAGACACTTCAAATAGTAAACTAGGTTTGCAAGCTAGGGATGGGAGTTGGTTGCTCTCAACCGATGGGTTTTCTGCATCATGGACTAACGTGAGTCACATTATCCATGCTCCATATGAAAACATCTAGACTTTTTTACTAGTATGATTTTTTTTTTTCTCATGACATTGCGCTCTAGCAAATCTTCTTACTGCAAGTGAGGAATGCATATTTAGTGATCTTTGATATTCTGATATGATGTACTGCTGTACTGTATGATCTTGTTAGCAATACATATTGCATTAGATATTTCTATGTAGCTAAAACTTGTCAAATCACCTGGCAATAAATCCTGGCGTGGTCTTTATAAAATCTCAAGTCTATCCTTTACATAACCTTTGACATGGGTGCTGAGAGATAAGAAGCTTTCTTTAGTATGAAAACACTTAAAATAATTAAGTTTTTCAATCCTCATGAATTGCTCTTATGATTTCTTTTCTTCTACGTTGCTTTAATATATTAAGATTACTTCTTAGTTTAGGTGACAAGTAAAAGACCAACAGTGTGTTTTGCTTAACATCTGGTCATTATGATTTTCTGCAGGCAGATCTACCGGAACACCTCTCAAAGTTTTGCTTTTCCACGTGGATGAAGTGGGCATTTGCTAAGTGGAAGAATGCGGCTTAATTTCGTGCGGCCTACTTTTAGCTATTTCTCCTAGGGTTATTGTGTAGAGGTGCCGGGGAAGGAGGGGATAGAGCAGAGATGTCTCCTTTCAGGGGGTCAAGCATTGACTTGGAGCAAATCCAGATGAACATCAAGTTTTTCTGCTTTCCATGTATAAACTAGGAGATCTCATGACTGCATCATGTGGGCATCTCATATGGTGTGGAATTGCTGCCAGACCAAGCATTATCAGGGCTAAAAGTTTGCCAGAAAAACTTTCATCTGCCACAAGTAATGGTGCAAGGTTTGAGCCTCGAGATTTCTTGGCTATTTTGAAGCCTTCTGTTCGAATGAAAAATCATTATACAAAGGTACACTTTTGTTATTTTAATTATACTTCCCTGTCTTGTACCCGAGCTTCAAAGTATAGGGACTTGACGGTTGAGACTGATCGATACAACACGGATGAATATTGATTATCGCCACTTGCAGGACTTGCTGATTGAGTGCTGTGATCATGTTTTGGTGAAGAGAGTTTTCCCCTTTGATGCCTATTTCGGCTTCTCCAAGTTTTATCAAAACCCAACCTTTTGTCATGCAACAGAATTGCATACATGTTTTCTAGGGTAACACCACCCCATATTATTATTATAGCAGCAGCATTCAATTTCTTAGCTCGATTAGGGGGCTAGTCGTGGCCTGGTCCAATCTCCATCAGGGGTGGTGTAAGACCAGTTTTTGTTGTCTCTAGTAGTAAGAAGTTTTCAAGGCTGGCGCCAAATTTCATCACAAGGAAAGCATCTTTAACTTTTCATGTCCTTACAGCTTGGTGCTAGATTCTGGTCCTTGCGAGCCTAGCATGTTTCTAATACCATCGACTTGTATACTGCAGCATGCACATGAGCTTACAAGGATCTCTATTCCTTTTCCTACCAAAATAATGTGTATAACGATCAATCTAGATGAACCATGGCTTGTAAATTGGGACTGCAGGACTGAAACTGTAACTCCTGATCAATTCGTCAAAAATATCCGAAATAATTTAATGGATTGGCTCACTGAGAAAATGCTGTGCTCAATTCTTTCTTCTCGTTTCAAGAGATGCGTCCAAGTTTTTATCTCTTCTTGTTTTCAGCTCGCAAAGTTTTTACAGTTCCTTTCCGAGTTCTTGAGCAAATTACATGTAGAGCTGGGGTGGCGTGCAGGTCATTGGAACAATGGATAAAAGGAATAAAAACAAACGACCTCCTAGAAGTTGCAGCATCAATGTTGAGTTTCTTGTAGCTTTGAGTATGATTTTACTTTATTTTAAATACAATTAAACAGCAAGCAATGACACGTCAATTACTTTCACATCAGTTTCTCATTCTGTGAACCAATTACGTACAACAACACGAGTGCGGCTATGATCTCAAAGAGCCTCGTGACCTTCATTATCAGGCACCCATGAGACTTCTGTTTCAGCTCCGTCATGTCCTACAAAATAAACACAAAAACCTGGTAAAAAACACTCTTTAAAACAATATTCAGTGATGTAATTGTGAGTCGGGTACTTGGATGAATACATAAAAATAAAAATGGAAACGCATTGCCATCCATCTTTCTAGAGTAGACCTAAAATGTGGAACAAAACAAAAGTAAACTTGGAACTTTGCACTAATCTACAAGCAAGTTCCATGTTTCACAGTTTCTGTTCTTTGGGATCCTTGACCATTGGATTGTTGCTTTAGTAATTCCTAATCCACAACTGTCTCATTACACCGAATGAGCGACAGAACCAACAATACAGCTGGTACCCTTCGGCTCAAAGCCATGGTTTCACTCTTTTCCTTCACACTGCCCTACCTGAAAACTAGTTCTCGGAACATATTTTCTATCAAGACTTGCTAAATTGATATGGTGCAAATGATTGACTGAAATTATGTTCCCACTTTAATAACATATATAACAGTCTAATACACGACAATTCCTGAACACCAGAGATGAAAATACTACCAACTAAAGATCCCGCAACTATAGCAGAAATCTAAAAGCAAAGTGCAAGTAAAACTAGGATATTAAATACTTGCACTGAAGTCTTGGATGTGATCTAGAGCTGTGATTTTTGAGAAATGAAAACACCAAAATTCCATCTCTCCAAAAATGAATGATGTTGCCACGAGGACATTGCGTTATATAATTTAAAGCACTAGCATTTGTAAAATGGGAATTGATAATGACAATCCATCATTTTCTGACAACACTTCACTTTAACTAATATTCATATACATTTATTTCATAATTTGTGAAGAACCACTATGAATTGGAGTTACTTCATCATCGCCCAAGTAAAAGTATTGCTATGACACCCAGCAAAGAACTTCTAGAAACAAGTGTTTTTGAAACCTTATAAAGAAAAGAAAAAAACAATGGCAACGGGTTTAGTTACAGAAAAGCATCAGTGAGAAAAAAGCAAGAATGAAAATCAATCTCACACCCATGTCCATCATTTGGGTCCAACAGGAAACCTATGCCATAAGCCAGTAATATCAGCAAAAAATCCTCCCCCATGTGAACAATCCGTTATTCTCCAACCACCAGTTTTTTGGTTATTCAAATTAGCATCCCAGTGAACCACTAGTTAGTTAGAGGCAAGTAAGCTGCTCAAAATCATTCCATCATACAACTTGACCGTAGATAAGGATTGTTATGGTAACAAAATCTATTCTAATGATAGCATAGAAACTTACCCAAGAAATCGTATGCTGGCAAGCTGAGATACTTCGGACATGAGCTTTTTGAGCTGTACATGTCATTTTGAATTACACAGTCTCGAGGCTGTACAAGAAAGAGTCAAAACACAAAGAATTTTTCATAATGAAAAAGGTGGAACAAGTTGAAATATAAAATTTTGCAACAATGGATGTCTGCAGACTTAAAAGCATGTGAATTATGCCAGACTAAGGAGCTTCATTTAGAATACTAACATCATAATTTCCTCACCTGATCCATTAATAATAGATAGGAAAACAGGATAAAAATTTAGGTTATCAGAAGAACTGTTAGGATTATATTATTGTGACTTTTTGCAGTTTAAAATCAAAGATAGAGAGCAAACAGCAGTGAGCCTTTAACCTCCTAACATCATCTGTGTACAAAATTACCACCATAATACCCGTTTTCTTGTTGCTCTACAAACAATGAATGCC
This sequence comes from Salix exigua, assembly GCA_032356905.1. Lineage (NCBI taxonomy): Eukaryota > Viridiplantae > Streptophyta > Magnoliopsida > Malpighiales > Salicaceae > Salix > Salix exigua. Next base: position 11,563,058 of record CM063601.1, read on the forward strand.
TGTATATTATTCTCTAACCAATTTGACTAGGACTGAAATGTAAACCATGAGAAGCATAAACAACAAAGTCTAACCTTGAAATCCTTATAGAAGCATAATCGAAGTTCCTCCAAAGCCCCCTTTGAGCAAACCAGTTGCGGGGTTGTATGGAAAGCATTCTCGATAGCAGATACAATGCCTCCAAGAGGATATTTCTCACTATTTGAAGGAACATATCCTGCTTCATTCAGTACTTTCTGGCATCAAGTATTGAAAAGGATAGTTATTAGTCAATTCAATGAGCAAAATAATTTCAAAAACAAATTGTTCCTCAATATATTTTAATTTTCAGCACAAAATCATGAATAAGAGCATAAAAAGATGTCATATAGGAATTGAAAGCAACTGACATACACGGTTATAAATCATGAAACTGAAGATTGACAGCATATTGAATAGAATTTCAGCTACAACACTATTAATAAATGGACGCAACACAAGGTGGATTAGTTAGCAAAACAAAACTATAGGAATGTGCACAAATTAGATGCTTATCTAGATGGTATTTATAATCATGATATAAAAGTGTGTTTAATATTTGACTTCCCAAATAGACATACAGTTACAGGTGTTAAATAAAAATTGATCAAAACTACCACCTGCATAATACATATAATCTTCCTTTTAGATACACACACAGCCACATATAATCTTTCTTTTTATCTATAATATTGTTCAATATTCTTGTCTGTTAAAAAGTAGCTTACTAGACATTAAAAGTTCATTAATCATCACAAAACTCCTGACCACTTACTGTAACATTGTATTTAAAGTAGACATTGAGGGTCGTTGAAAAGTAACTGTATTCATCGTGAACAACTGGAGAAGAGCAAGTTCCATGCTTCTCTGCAAGAACAGAGAAAAAGGGTAAGTGGAGAATTTTGCATACAGAAGAGACATCCATAATTTTATGCCTTATAGACCTCCAACTGAAGCTTAATGCCACAGAAAAAGTCGTGAGAAAATTCACTTTCAATTACTGGTCAACATACTCAATATGAAGCAAAGCTTACATGCAAAGGCATTCAGAAATTCTTGTAGTTGATATCTTCTAAACCCAAAAATAACAAATGGCATTTTATTTCCATCAGTAGAAAAACTAATCTATACATTAAAGAAATTTGAGGGCATTGAAGATCATCATATTTTTCATCTGTGAGTACAGCATCACAATCCAATGTCATCTTTCTTTTCTTTTCTTTTTTGACAAAGACAATCAAATGTCATCCATCATACAGTAGCAAAATATCATCAACCTTTGTATCAAATATTCTTATTCAGTCCCTAAACATGACACATAACATTTTTTCTACAACATATAGCTTCCATGGGCTGCCACTTCTTGAACTATCAAGCTTGTGCTGTCTGTCTTACACTTAACTGTCCCAAGTCAGCAGTTAACAGAAAAATATCTGAGTTAAATTTTATGTATTTCAACAAATTAGTCCAAGAGCTGGACATATGCATTGCACATGGCCTCTGAATATCTACTACCATATCTTATTATTTGAGAGATATGCATAACAGAGCAAGCTTTACATCCACCATGAGAAAGTACTAGGTATCTGAAAGTGTAACACAGCCGCCCATCATCAACAAGGATCTTTCAATACACTACTAGGCAATGGACACGGGTCTCCATATTACCACTCCCTTCCAGTTTAATCTAAAAGAAGACAGCAAACTATGATACAATCATATCATGTAAGAGAGAAAAAGTTGAAGACAGTTACCCCACTGCCAATGTGCATTCCCCCATTTTCACCATCACATATCATGAAAAACAAAGTATTGTCAGTTTAGAATCATAGAAAGGGATAAATTAGCCACAAACAGAGTCAGCAGTTGAAACCACCTCATGTGCCCAAAAGGATCCTTTTGTACCATAGCAGTTTGATATTGAACCACAGCTAAGAGATGGCCAATACTTCTCTAGAGCATCATGCAATGTGGAGATCTGCATGTTACAAAAATAGTTCGGGTACTTGGGACATAAAAGTATTATGAAAAAAATAGCTGATGTTTAAAACACAGGGCTTAACCAGCATACATACATGCTTGAAGATATACATGCAAACATACCCCTATCCTATGTGTGTGGATGTTATGGTTGGTTAAAATCTTCTGAAGGTCAGAAGAGAAATTGCAGCCTGTAAGAAAAGACAAGATCCAAAAGGCTTACTTGCATGAAATAGGTAATCACATCATAAATAGATATAAGAGCATGAAATGCACCCATATCAGCTGACCATGCTATACAGCTTCCCATTAAGAATACAGCAATGGTTGCCGGAACTTAACAAAAAATTAACATGCGGAAACCTCCCATACCCTGGTACTGATACCTTATTATTCATGTCTATAAAAGGCGCACAGCATAGCTATCAGACCCAATTTCTTGCATTACGAGACCAAATGATGTTTTTCTATATTGCATAACGCACAAACATCTTCATAATTTTGGCAGTGATTCTACAACTTAATTTGTTCAAAAAATACAAAGTCAAAGATCACTTTAGGGCAAACTATTTTCTATCACTTAAAACTCCACTGCAAAGGCAGTATCTCATTAGAGTAAGCAAAGATTCAAATGAAAAGGAACTGAAGCAAATGGAGGAGCAAGAGAAATATACCTCTTTTTCTTTGAAATCAGATCGATAGCAGCAGGAAGGCCACGTTCCATCATTATAGTCAGGCCAGAGACCATCTACCCGCACAAGTAGAGCAAACACATTAGCATAATAACAATCGAGTTCCAAAAATGCAAGCAAAAAAAGGAGACCCAGCCATCAGCCTTTTTAGTCTTAATATTAAGGAAAAAATTAGATCCATCAAATTGAGATTTGCAGCACAAAGAATTCTACTTACGGATTGTAAATTCAGTCGGAGCATTTGCGCTGGGGAAAAAAAACATATGCATACGACAGATGCTATGTCAGTTCCACTGCTAGGTTTCTTTCCATTAAATAATATATAAAGAATTCCAGCAGGCACAAGCTAAATCACACAAACTTTATTAAACCAGAAATCGTTAAGTTAGAAAGCAAATTGGAAGGGTAGAACAGATATACCCTCGGCAACAAGCATTTTTGGAGCAGCAATGGCGGGTGCGGCGGCAGTAGGTGCCAGGCCATTGCAGAGACAAGGCGAAGTAATCAAACTCCCTCTGTCCTTCAACGGCACTCGCTTCCTCGATCATGCAATACGATGCCGTAACGAAAACGAGCAGCACGAGAAGCGTTTGGACAGAGAGAGATGCCATTGAGAGAGATGCTGTTCTTTCTGGTTGCTTGTTGCAGCGGTTACCTAAACATCTAGTGGTTCCATTGTTAATAGAGAGAAGGATTCGGGAAGGTAGCTAGCTATCAGGGGTAGAGCTGTCATTTAGGTATCAGTTTAGGCTGCCCACGGGCCAGCGCATTAGGCAAAATTGATTCAGGAGTTCGTGGAAGCTTACGCGCCTCAGCATAACCGTAGCTTCTTTTTTTCTTTTCGTTTTTCACTTTATCTTTAATTTCATTTCGAGCTTTTTGAAAAGCACTTGAAAAATACTTTTTCAATTAAATATTTTTTATTTTAAATTAAATATTTTTTATTTTACAAATTATTTTTAGCTCTTTGGTGTTGAAAAGAATTTACTTCTATCCTTCAAGTATTATATTGCTTTAAGTTCTAAGACTTTACATTTGGTCTAGAAATTCAGTGGAACAAGTTATAAGAGACAAGTGATACATTTCAGTCGACAATTCAAATCATAAAAATACATGTCTCGTCAAATAAATAAAAGAGGAATTTAATTAAAAAAAATTATTTCTCTTTCATGATTATAAACTATTAGAATTCTTTAAAATATGTATTTTAACTATCTAAAGTTTTTACTCAAATAATTATGTTGTTAATAAAAAAGGCATGTTTCATACTGATAATATATATATATATATTACCTAAAATATAATCGGTGTGGGCATTTCCCTGTAGCTTTTGGCACTGTGCACTAAGATACATTGCATTGTGGATTAGATATTTGCTCCAGTGTTTCGCGTGTGCATGTGCTCTTTTTTCCCGTCTATGAACAGTACATTAACGAATATGCCCATGGGAAACGATAAAATAGTGCACAGGAGACCGAGTCTCTCTCGGTTTTTCCTAACTTCTTTGCACAGTGCACCGACGGAAACAACCCCCGAAAAAGACGAAATAGCTTACAGTAAACGCGAGCAATGACGTATTTTCCCATCAACTTTTTTCATGAATACCAGTGGGTTCAGGAGTGTGTAAGTAATTAATCATTATTTTATTTTATTTTTCGGATGAACTGCAGGCGCGTTGTCCATACGCGCCCACAGTGTTTCACATCAATGCTCTCTTGAGAAGACGTGTGCGGATCATCAAGGCGGTCCAAAATTCTCTTCTGTCGTGTAAGGAGATGTGTCGTAATGTCCTTTGCCCAGAGGAGCGACACGTTCCGGTCATATATAATTGTATTCATTCATGTCTCTATTTGCTAAACTGCAATTACAACTCTTTAAATAAAATAAAAAACTATAAAACCCAAATAATACTAAATAGAAGAAAAAAAGATAAATTCATTCATGTCTCTATTTGCCAAACTGCAATTACAACTCTTTAAATAAAATAAAAAACTATAAAACCCAAATAATACTAAATAGAAGAAAAAAAGATAAATTAGGGAAAATATCCCCTCCCAAGACCGTCATACTGAATAGAAAATACTTAATTATTGATCTATATCATTGAAGCAATGCATGAGAGCTGATATGATTGTCAAGTAATGGCTTAAAATGTGGTGATTGAATTCTTTCTGCCGCCCCTACATCCTTGGGTGGTGTGTGACCACCAAATCTTTAGGGTGTATTAATAATATTTTTTTATTTTTTCTTCTTTTAACCCTTCAAATTTTTATAGTTTCGGGTTGTGTCTCGACTGATCTCACAATCATTAAAATTAACAATCATATAAGTTTTTAATAACAATCATACTAGCAATCATAAAACTTGAATCTAATAGAAACAAACTTGTTAGTCTCAAGCTCCTACCACCATTAGACCACCTACTAGATAATCTTATCGTCATGAGTGGAGGGGGGAATCGAAGGGGAACAACAAGAGGGTGAAAATGAAGAAAACGCGGCGGAGGATCATGAGAATGGTTCACGAAAAGCCAAACGTGCAGTAATTTTCACCGGTAAACAAGAAAAGGCCAACCTTCAGATAGGCTTTTAGAAGCATTTGGCGGTAAAATGAGGTTTGCCCGATATTTTTGTTGCGTAGACTGGCGGAGATTGTGGCCATTGAAACTTCGGGACCAAGAGATGTGACTGGTGCTGTTGATCTTACAAGTCACTACAAGCTGTAGCCCCACCACTGCAATCGATCGCTTGGTCGATTGCAGACACCCATTATCTTCACGGTGTGGTGGCTGCGTCTATTCCTTTTATTATATCCTAATCACCATCAAGATGTTTTTCATAATATGTTTTTTATTTTAAAACATATTTATTTATTTATTTATTATTTAAGGTATCTGCATGGGTTCATGTTCGATTTAATTTAAGGTTTAAAAAAGTATGGAACTTTTCTTGGAGTTTTAATAATAGGGTGTTGAAAGGCCCTCTCGGAGGGATGGGGTGTGGAGAGCTTTAGAATGGCACGTTATTATTCCGCAAACAGCAAGAACAAATTATATTTTACAACAATGTCATATAGCTTTCACTTCATTATTTAGAGGGTTCTTTTTAAAAATATTTTTTAAAAATTGAAAATTTTTTATTTTTATTTTTAAGTTTAAATTAACAAAATTTGATATTTTTAAATTATTTTAATGTATTGATGTAAAAAAAATTAAAAAATTAAAAATAAAATTTTAATGCATTTTTGAACAAAAAATATTTTCAAAAACAACCATAACTACACTCTCAAACATGCAGCTAATCTCTTAACTAACTTGGTGTTGTGATAGTTTTTTAACCATTAATTAAATATATTTTTTAAAATTGTATAGGGTTAAAATAATAAATTTATTTTTAAATGTATGATAAAATTACTTATTTAATCCTGAAATAATATCATCAGTTGCTTATAGTTTAGGATGTTTGTCCATGTTCACTTGATTTTTACATGTATTTTTCAATTTCACTTTTATAATTTTTTTTATAAAATTCTATTAAATCTCATCATCTTTCGGTTTTTCTATTAAGTTTTATCCCCATTTTGTTTGTTTCTTTCACAACTTTTTTTATTAATTTTTATTTTATATTATATTTTTACATAAAATTGATTGAGAATTATATTTCTTGATTGAATCTAGTCAAAGATTTCAAGACATGTAACTTTCAAATATTAGACCAAGTTTAAGAGGTTTGTTGGATTTGCCTCTCTTTTTTTTCTTTCTGAATTGATGATTTCTTATTTTTTTATCTTTTGTTATGTTTTGTTATTGTTTTTTGGTTTTATTTTATTGGGTTAACCTTTAAAATTTTTGTTATATTTCACTCCCTATAATTTATTTTATGTGTAAATAAGTTATCATGTTAGACCAAGTTATATTTCACTTCACTCCCCACTATTACTTTTAAAATAGTTATTAACATAACTTTTATGTAATATGAGAGTAAAAGATAAGGGGTAAATCCAATTAAACATTCAATGATAAGGTTATGTTTTTATTTAAGCAACTCACAAGTTAATGTAACTTGTTTTCATTTGAGTTATTCTTAAGTTATTATAAAAAAACTATGTACATGATTATCTATGAATTTAACACTTCATCCTCAATAATAAATATAATAAAATGACTATATGTGCCATGTGCTAGGCAAATGCAACATACATCACATAAGGTAAAATGTGTAAGAGTATTGAGGAAGCTTGGACAATAAGTAAAATTAACTTAGCCTATCAAAGAAGTCTTACATGGTTAACATGATATGTTATTAAACAAATTTTATCAATAAATGTCTTTCTTTTCGATGTCACCATCCGTTTATGTTCTATCATTTCCTTCCTATTCACGTGTTGATAAATATATAAAAAAAACTTATGAATTTGATCCATGTTATGGTTTTTGTTGTCACTACCTTGCCATATTTTTAAACCATTTGAAATGTATATAAAAATCCCAAATTTCGCTCTCTCTTATACATGACATGGACAAAACAAGGGTAGGAAATAGGAAAGAGAATATGGAATAAAAAACCAAAACATAGAAGATTTAAAATGGATACAAAAGATCAATCCTAAATAACAATAAGGGAAACTTGATCAAAGACATAACTAGCTAGCCTTTGTAATGGAATTTTGTATTTCATCTTATCTTGCAAATTACAAGATATTGGTTTACAATCTGTTTGCCTTGTCTTAGGCTGTTACAAGCTTTTTATATTGAATACATTTGATTCCTAATAGGTTTCTAATTGCCTGTGGAATAGGAGGAGGAATAGGAGACAATAGGAGACTTTCCTATTGTATAATTTAATACCTCCCGTCAAGTTGGAGCATGAAGATCTCAAATGCCCAACTTGCGCAATAAGAACTCATATTGTTGTTTTCTCAAATCCTTCGTGAAAATATCAGCAAGCTACATAGATGAGGAGACGAACATAGGAGTAAGGTCACCTGCAATAATAGTACACGAATAAAATGGCAGTCGATCTCAATATGTTTGGTGCGCTAGTGAAATACCGGATTTTGAGAAATATAAAGAGTTGCCTGGCTATCACAGTGGAGAGTCATTGCACGAGTATGAGACACGCCGAGACTGGATAATAGAGCTTTGAGCCATGTTAACTCACATGTAGTCATAGTCATAGATCGATATTCAGCTTTTGCAGAAGAGCGAGAAACAATATGTTGCTTCTTTGTTTTCCATGAAATCGGAGAATCCCCCTGAAATGTAATCCATCCAGTAAGAGAACGCCGAGTTGTAGGGCACCCGACCCAATCAGCATCACACCATCCATGTAGTTGTAGATCATTTTGCCGACGAAGTTGTATTCCTTGACCAGGATTACTTTTAAGATAGCGGACGACGCGTAAAGTTGCTTCCATGTGTTCATGACGGGGACACTGCATAAATTGAGATAATACATGAACACTGTAGGATAATTCCGGGCGAGTGAAACACAAATAAATTAACCGCCCTACTAGGCGACAATACTGCTCTAGATCTGTGAGAGATGCACTGGTAGATAAGGCTAGTCGGTGGTTCGGTTCAATTGAAACTGTAGCAGGCGAGCTCCTAGTAATCCTGCCTCAGAAATAATATCAAGTGCATATTTGCGTTGACAAAGCACAAAACCTTCAGGCCCACGTGCACTTCTATACCCAAGAAGTATTTTAGAGAACCAAGATCTTTCATATGAAAGCATGCACTGAGATAATTTTTGAATATTTGTATATCTTTTGGATGACTTCCTGCAATGATGAGATCGTCAACATAAATCAGAACACTAAGTTGTTTTGCCCCTTGGTGTAGGGTGAACAAGGAGTAATCAGAGTACGTTTGTGTAAAACCATATTTTGTCAGAGCTGATGAAAGTTTAGCAAACCAACATTTGGGTGCCTGTTTTAGCCTGTATAATGATTTTCGGAGCTTGCATACTTTTCCAGACGTTCCTTCCCAAAATCTGGACGAAAATTTCATGTAAATTTCCTCAAAAAGATCACCATGTAGGAATGCATTGTGGACGTCCATTTGATGGACCGACCAATTCATTGCAGCAATCAGGGCAAGAAATACCCTTACAGTTACCATTTTGGTGACGGGAGCAAATGTTTGTGTATAGTCAAGCCCTTCAGGTTGATGATTTCCAAGGACCACAAGGCGAGCTTTGAAGCGCTCAATTGTACCATCAGAGTTATATTTGATTATGTATACCCATTTGCATCCTAGTGCCTTTTTGCCTTATGGTAAATTTTGAACATCCCACGTGTTATTATTTTCAAGTGCTGTAATTTCTTGTCACATAGCATTTTGCCAACTCGTGTGTTTTATTGCTTCAAAGTAGGATGTAGGTTCCTGCGTAGCTATCAATGCTACGAGAAAATACCTATGTAGCACTGAAAATTTATCACAATTTACATAGTTCAAAAGTGGATAAGGTGTACCTGAGGAATGTTGTGGTGCGGGTGGTGAAGCAAGAGATGGACTCTTTTTCTAGATAATGTGAGTAATGTAGTCACGAAGACGGACGGAGGTTTGCCGCTGCCGATGACCCCTCCCCAAAATTTCTTCGTGTTCGACTTCTGAGCTTTCAGAAATGAACGACATAATAACTGTATGTGGCGTATGTGTGGAGTGGTCATTGTCTGTGATATCTCTTGATATTTGGGCATTTGAGTTTGCGAAGGAATCAATAGTCTCTTTGCTAGTAGGGAGCCCATTTTCTATATTGTCTGTACAAATGAAAAAAATATCTTCTGAGAACACAACATCCTGTGAGACAAAGAAAGCTTGTTTTTCTAAGTCATATAAATGCCACCCCTTTTTTCCATAAGGTTAGCCGACAAAGACACATCGGCGGCTTCTGCTTGCTAACTTGTCCCCTGAGTTTGTATGTGCATAGCATAGGGAGCCCATAACCCGCAAGTGTTTGTAATTGGGCTCAATTCCATAAAGTACATGATAAGGGGTTTTTCCGTTGAGGATTAAGGACGAAGTTCTATTTATTAAGTAGTTTGCTGTCAATATACATTCTCCCCAAAATTTAATTGGAAGTGATCCTTGAAACCGTAGTGCTCGCGCAACATTTAAAATATGTTGATGCTTCCGTTCTACTCTTCCATTTTGTTGTGGCGTGCTTGTACATGAGGTTTGAAAAATAATCCCTTGGTCAAGGAAGTATTCTTTCAAACATGTAAATTCGGTGTCGTTATCGCTTTATATGATTTTAACTTGCTAATTGAATTGTCTTTCAACCATAAAAAAAAATCTTTTAATCATACTGGGAGCTTCTTTTTTATCAACAAGCAAATAAATCCATACGGCACGGGAAAATCATCAACTATTGTTAAAAAAAATGAGGCACCACATGAGGATTTTGTTCTGTATGGTTCCCATAAGTCGCAATGAATGAGTTCAAAAATAGCTTTGGTTTTATCATTACTGATAGGAAACTTATCTCTTCTTTGTTTTGCTTTCTGGCAAACATCACAAATTTCATTTACGTTGTCACTGTGTTTTTTTACTTCAGGAACCAACTGTATTATTCGCATAGACGGATGACCCAATAGCGTATGCCAGAGATCAAGAGATATCCTTCTACTGATTCACAATGCCTATACTCGCGGTATCCGTTTGAAGTAATAGAGTTCATCTCTTCTTTCACCCGCTCCAATCAGCATCCTCGAAATGTGGTCTTGTATGACACAAATACCTTTAGCGAACATACAGTCATAATAGTCAATTAATTGTGATACAGAAATTAAATAGCAACCAAATCCTGGTATGTAAAGGACTTTTTGAAGGGTCAAATCTGTTTCGAGGGGAATTGTTCCCTCTTTGGTAGCAATAATGCTATTCCCGTCTAGTAATCCCACATGACACTTGGAAATTTCTTTTAAATCATCAAATTCATCATCATCATCGGTCATGTGATTTGATGCTCTGGTGTCCAAATTCCATTCTTTACTCGTCATATTACCTGTTAAAGTTGCAATTAACTGCTTACCAGTCATCTTATCCATTATTAATTCATTTCCATCCTTTGGCTCAATCAACTTTAAAAGTGCTTGGTACTGCTCCGGGCTCAGCCCTAGCAGCGTCGGCGTTGGCTCCCTCTCAGTGGCGTAGCTCGGCTGAGTTGTGTTGGCCCGAGCGTCGTTGCCTCTATATCTGTATCCACCACCTCTATAACTCTGGCCACCTCTTCTTCCATTCATCATCCCCCTTCCACGGCCAGACCCGTTTCGCCCATCAGTCCTGGGTCGATCTCCCCACCATTCTGGGTAACCTTGCAGCTCGAAGCAAGTCGTTGCCTCGTGTCCTGATTTCTTGCAGTGAGAGCAGAAAGTGTTGGCTCTGTCTCTCCCGTCGGTTCGAGTCCTTGCGGTGGCTAGGGCCATAATCTCTCTTGGCTCGTCTCTTCCTCTGGTAATCATCTTCACCCGTTCTTCTTGGGTCAAAATTGAGTACACTTTGTTGAGTCCTGGGAGTGGGTCTTGAGCCAGGATGTTCGACCTCACTGTCCCGTAGTTGTGTTCATCAAGTCCCATTAGGAGCAAGTGCACTTTCTCCTCTTCTTTCTTCTTCTCCAGAATTGGACCGAGATTACAGGTGCATTTCCCACATTTACACACGGGTATTTGTTCGAAATTGTCTAATTCATCCCAAATTTGTTTCAATTTCCCGTAGTAATCCATGATACTACTTCCTTTTTGTTTGCATTCTGTCAATGCAAATTTCAATTGCTGAATTCTTGGCCCGTTAGTGATGAAGAATCGGTCTTCCAAATCTTTCCACAGTTCTTGAACAAATTCCACATGTGAAATTGTTGTTTGAAGTGTTGGCTCAATTGTGTTGCGAATCCATGATACCAGCAACACATTTATTGTCCACCAATCTTCCAAGTCTTCTGAGTCTTTGTCGGGTCTTTTGATGGTTCCATCAATGAACCCAAATTTCTTTCGGACTCTAAGGGCAGTTCTGATTGAACGTGCTCATTCTTCGTAATTGTCCCCTTTCAATTGAACTTGAGTAATTGTGAAACCTGGGTTGTCAAGAGAAGTTATGTCATATTGTGATATTGTTTTCCTTTGTTCTTTGGTTGCAGAAGCAACAGTGGTGCTCTCGACCATGGTTCAGTCTTCGATTTATTCCCAACTTCTTGACAGATGTGGATGATGGTTTGATGATCTTTGGTAATTTCTGGGTTGGTTCAATTTTGTGTTTTTGATTTTCTGATTTGATTTTAATGTTTCACAGGTCACGGGCAGATGTGAGGTTGGTATGTGTTTTTGAGGGATTTGATCACGGGCAGATGTGCAATTGGTATGTGTTTTTTATTCTTTGATTTGGCTGAAAAACCTGGGTTCTTGGCAATTCTGAGTTCTTGGCAGTTTTGGGTTTTTTGGCAATTTCTAGTTACAAAGCTAATTTATGGGTTTTCTTTGTTGATCTCTGGCAGATGATGATTGATGATCTCTGATAGTTCTTGGTTGTTTTGATTATTGATGATTGATGGAATGTATTGGTTTATGTTTGATGGAATTTATTTGTTTTGTTGATTTTTGGTTTTGTGTAACCTAGCTCTGATACCATAATGGAATTTTGTATTTCATCTTATCTTGCAAATTACAAGATATTGGTTTACAATCTGCTTGCCTTCTCTTAGGCTGTTACAAGCTTTTTATATTGAATACATTGGATTTCTAATAGGTTTCTGTTAAAATATAGTTGTGAATAACAACTATGAATTCGGCTGGTGCAGCTATGAATTCATAGCTGTTATTCAATTCACAATTCAGTGCAGTTTGTTGACTTCTTTGGTGTTTTTTCTTGTATAAATTCTCCTCTGTAAACCCAATACAATAAAATGAAAATATAATTCGAAATTTTTACAGTTTCTAATTGCCTGAGGAATAGGAGGTATAGGAGACAATAGGAGACTTTCCTATTGTATACTTTAATATTTTGCTATGTAAATAAAATATCTGTGTATATCTAGGTAGCTCATTGCCCATGACTAGAATTTCTTATGCATCTCAACCTAAACACTCCCACATGTACACTTAAGTAGGAATAGATAGTTCTAATACTTGAATCTTGTAGAGCTTCCACATATAGGTAAGACTAGAAAGTTATGACATCATCTTTGGGTTTTTCTATTAAGTTTTATCCCCATTTTGTTTGTTTGTTTCACAACCTTTTTTATTAATTTTTATTTTATTTTATCTTTTTAAATTAAATTGATTGAGAATTATATTTCTTGATTAAATCTAGTCAAAGATTTCAAGACATGTAACTTTCAGATATTAGACCAAGTTTAAGACGTTTGTTGGATTTGCCTCTCTCTCTCTCTCTCTCTTTTTTCTTTCTAAATTGATGATTTTTTATTTTTTATTTTATGTTTTTTTATTGTTTTTTGGTTTTATTCTATTGGGTTAACCTTTAACAATTTTGTTATATTTCACTCCCTATAATTTATTTTATGTGTAAATAAGTTACCATGTTAGACCAAGTTATATTTCACTTCACTCCCCGCTATTACTTTTAAAATAATTATTAACATAACTTTTATGTAATATGAGAGTAAAAGATAAGGGGTAAATCAAATTAAACATTCAATAATAAGGTTTTGTTTTTATTTAAGCAACTCACAAGTTAATGTAACTTGTTTTCATTTGAGTTATTCTTAAGTTATTAAAATAAAAAAACTATGTACATGTGCTAGGCAAATGCAACATACATCACAAAAGGTAAAATGTATAAGAGTATTGAGGAAGCTTGGACAATAAGCAAAATTAACTTAGCCTATCAAAGAAGTCTTACATGTTTAACATGATATGTTATTAAAAAAATCTTATCAATAAATGTCTTTCTTTTCGATGTCACCATCGGTTTATGTTCTATCATTGCCTTCCTATTCACGTGTTGATAAATATATAAAAAAAACTTATGAATTTGATCCATGTTATGGTTTTTGTTGTCACTACCTTGCCATATTTTTAAACCATTTGAAATGTGTATAAAAATCCCAATTTTTGCTCTCTCCTATACATGACATGGACAAAACAAGGGTAGGAAATAGGAAAGAGAATATGGAATAAAAAACCAAAACATGGAAGATTTAAAAATGGATAGAAAAGATTAAACCTAAATTACAATAAGGGAAACTTGATCAAAGACATAACTAGCTAGCCTTTGTTATGTAAATAAAATATTTGTATATATCTAGGTAGCTCATTGCCCATGACTAAAATTTCTTATGCATCTCAACTTACACACTCCCACATGTACACTTAAGTAGCTAGGAATAGATAGTTTTAATACTTGAATCTTGTAGAGCTTCCACATATAGGTAATACTATAAAGTTATGACATCAAGACTTGAAACTTTAAGTCAACAATTTACTATTTCTCATTATAAATACATTACAAACATTTATGATTAATGGGAAATGTTCAAATTAAATTTCACAAGAAATAAAAACAAAAAGGATCAATTAAAATAACAATAATAAATGACCATATTCAAATAAAAAAATAAACCTTTTTTTATAGCTAAAAGGCTTACACAAAATTCACTAGTTATTTGCTCGAGTGAGCGAGGAGATAAAGATGAGTTGTTTTGAAGAGAGAGAGAGCATCGTGCAAGAGAATATAGATCTCTCTCTCTCTCTCGTGTTTGATATATAAAAAGAGGAAATGGGTGTCTTTTAGAGAGAAGGGGGGAGATGAGAGGCAAGTGAGTTGTGATTTTTTAGGGATTTCGATGAATATAAAAAAAAAAAGATTTCTTTTTTATATATCATGTAGGCTATCTTGTGAGCAATTATGCTTAAATTAGGTTAAACTTACTTCCAAATATTCCTGTTAAATTGCAGCGAAACTTCTAGGAAGCATGTTGTGACAAACAAAATATGGAATAAGAAGTTAATCCATTATATATTAAAAAATAGGGTTCTAGTTGTAGCCCATGTGAAATAATAGAAACTTCATAATTGTGTTCCATTATCAGTGATGAATGATCGGTCAAGAAATCATCATCATCATCATATATATATATATATATATATATATATTATGCATCCATGATCCATCCCAGTTTTGTTTTATACAATAATTAAGATTCACTTCGTTTCTCATATGCATCAATCATAACCTCAAGGACCTTGTGAAGCAGCGCTGATTATATTTTTGCAACAGCTCATTTTCAGAATCACTGTCGCTAGCTGCAATCCACCAGAGTTTCTTTCCTTTTCTCTTGCTGATGAGAATCTACCACTGGACACTCATCACTTTCACTCGCCCTCTTTTTTTCCCTTCTTTTAATATATAGCCACTCAAAAAAGTTGACTCCTTCAGGATGCTGTCCCCGAAAGTGATCAGGGCCGGGGCCGGCCGGCCGGGTGGTCACCGCAAAAACAGATCCTTTCCCGAGCTGCAAAGTACGTGGTGATTCAATCAATTTTTACTGTTTTCATGGCGGCCTGCAGGGGCGTCGCCATGCATTTCTGCGATGAGCTCCCGGCCGGGGGTGGGTGGGCGCGGGGGGGACTGGCCTTCCATTAAAGCTAGAGATGCTGTGGCCAAAAGACAAAAAAAAATAAAGGCTTTAGTGGGCGCTCTTTAACCCATCAACTTTTGTTTTCCCCGGTGTAAATTAATCTCACTTTGAAAGCTTTTGGTGCTTTTCTAAGGTTTGAAGAAAACGTTGAAAAATAAATGCCATGAACAGCTGAATATCATTGCTAGAAAGCTAATCTAGGAGAAAAGGAAAGGCTTTATTAGAGGTTAATCATGCACTCAAGCTGAAACCTCACGTGATGTGTCGGTGCTCGCTAGAATTATGCTCTCTTTCTTCTCTCTCCCCTCGTTGTAAATCGAAGCTTTTCCTTTCCTGCATGCCCATCTCCATGCATTGGATACTCATTTTTCTACCACTAAAATTTCAAGGATAATGATATATATATATAGACCGTGGTGATAAAAGACTTTGTATAAAAGACATGAGATATGCTTAAATATCTGGAGTTTGAACTTGATAGGTTAACTTTGTAAAAATCTAGAATAATCAGAATTTTATTTGTTTAAATTGATAAATCAAAATATAACAAAAAAAATAAGATTTGGAATTTGAGCAGTATCTATCTTAAATTTTTGATCCACCTTACAAATAATAATAATAATAATAATAATAATAATAATAATAAAAAACCAAGAAGTTGCCAAAAACAGGGATATAAGCTATTGCCAAGTAATACTATCACTTTCGTCATGAAAAAGAAAAACTAGAGTGTCTATTGCCGTTTGGAAATATTCAAGAAGAGCTTTAAGCCAGAGAAAAATCGTAAGAAAGGGAAGACAGCTTTCATAGCATATCCGTATTTTGCCCCCACCCCCACAAAAAAAAAAAATACTTTTAGAAAAATTCATTTATAATTTTTATTTTATTGTTTTTAGATTATTTTTATATAATAATATCAAAATTAATTAAAAAACATTATTTTAATATATTTCTAAACAATTGTTTTCTTCAAAAACAACCTATATCTAATTAAAATCATATACAATCTCATGTATAATTATTACATAATCATATCTGTCTTACATAATAATATAGAATATTCTTAGATTTGTATCCTGTATAATTATTACATAATCATTTCTCTTACATAATAATATAGAATATTATAGATTTCTTAAATTTGAAAGTTGCAGCGTCTGTAAATGTAATTATTAGAAGTTGCTATTATTAAATGTTTTAAAATAGATTTTTGACATTATCATATAAAAATAAATTAAAAATATAAAAATATTTAATTTAAAGTAAAAAATATAAATAAAAAAATTCAATTTTTGATTATTATTATTATTATTATAAAAAAATAGATTTTTACATTATCACATGAAAACTATAAATTATTTTTTTATATAACATGTAAAAACAAAAAAAAAGTAATTTTAAAAAAAGCTTGAAAACAGCACAGAAATTATAAAATGAAAAAAAAAAGTATTTTTTTAAAACACCTATAAAATAATAATAAAAAAAGCTGGCTTTTTTCAACGACCGGCAAGCTGTCGGTGCTCCATAGTCATTGCAAATATGACAAGGAAGTAGTTGGATACATTACACACTACTACTATATTTTATTTATTTATTATTGTTATTATTATTTTTGGGGGAGGGGCGTTGATATTCGACCCATTGAAAAGGTGATTTATTATACCTTCCAAACAATATATTTGTACCAAACATATTTAAAAAAAAAGTCCCAGCCACGCAAAGGCATTTATATTATTTTTAATTAGAAATATAGTCTATGATTAGATACTCAATCTTTTTATTCCACGTAATAAATATCCTAAGCATGCTAATGTGCTACGAACATTGACATGTGAAATGAGATCACGACCAAGAAAATAAAAATAAAAATTCAATTCCACATCTTACTGTCTACATTTTATTATATATTATAATAAATATCATATAACTATCGTGTTTGACACTGTATTTTAAAAATATTTTTGAAAAAATAAAAATTTTCAGTATTTTTTAGACCATTTTACTGTGTTAATATCAAAAATTATTTTTAAAAAATAAAAAAAATATCATTTTAATACATTTCTGAATGAAAATCACTTTCAAAACAATATCAACCACACTCCTAAACATGCACATTTTAGTTATGAAATTCAAACCCTGTTATTCTAAGAAAGTTATAAGAGGATTACAATCCTTTTATATTGCATTAAAACTATTTTTTAAATAATTTTGCAATAGAGAAGTTTAAGATGAAATATATATTTGAGAGTATGGTTGATGTTATTTTTGAAATAATTTTTTATTCAAAAATTCATTAAAATAATATATATATTTTTTTAAAAAATCATTTTTGGCATCACCATATCAAAATCAAAATAATTTAAAAACAAGAAAATTTGTATTTTTTTTTCAAAATACTCTTAAAATGCATTACCAAACAAGGTAGAAGACCTATTGAAGAAGAAAAATACTAAATACTATATTATACTCTTCAACGCATCGCTAGTCCATTAATAAACATTCTTAAATTTACAAAGAATATACAACCTAGGTGAAACTCGAAACTTGCGGAACATAAATATATATATATATATATATATTTAAAATAATAGGTTTTTCAAGGTGGTGTGTGTGTATATATATATAAATAATAGGTTTTTCAAGGTGGTTAGCATAGCTACAGCCTACACTCCAGTGGAAGGTGGGTCAATAATTCGTTATGAAAAATATTTTATGTTTTTTTTTCTTTGGCTAGTTTTGAATTTTGATGGCCGTTTTTCTTGACCTCAAGTTATGGGCGTAATTGTCGGTAAACGAAACAGGAGGAGGTCCAATGTGGACATATAATTTCACATCATGCATCGCCATCTCTGATCATGATTTTTCTTTACGGTTGTGATGTGATTGGAATTCGATTGCTTTTCAATATCCACATAATCATTATCAACTCGCTGATACTCCTCTGGATTTAATTATTGAATACCTAATTATTATTATTAATTTAAACTTGTCTTGTATGTATAAGGTCGGGACTCGGGACCCTCCCTCAACCATCAATCAAGGGTTGGATTCCAATTTCAAACTCCAATAAATTAAAATATATATTTTTATATAAAATATATTTAAAAATAATAATATTAGATATTATTAACATGTTTGTATTTTTAATTCTATATGATAGTTTTATTTTAACGGTTGTGATTTAAGAAATATATATGTTTCTAGTTAAAATTGGAAGGTTGTATTTATTTATATGCATATAATAAATATTTAGCAATGCTGTCAAACTCTAATGATTTTATATTTAGTATAAATATAATAAATATTTATCATTGTCGTCAAACTCTAATGATTTTATATTTAAAGGGTTTCTTTGAGTTAATGATTAAAGTTTTTTTTCAGTGTTTTATTGTTTATAAATATATTTTTTTATTCTTAAAATTATCACGTCAAATAATCTATCAAATATTAATAAATTAATTAAAAATAAAATAAAATCTTAATTTTTTCAAAACTATTTTTAAAAGACAATGCAAAACAATCATCACTTACTATAGTATTCTCAATATATATATATAAGTGCATTATATAATAATAATAAAATAAATGATGAGGGTAAATAATTGCATGAGAAGGAAACTAAGGTGTTGACATTGTGTTTTAATTTATTTATTTTAAATTAAATATTTTTATATCATTTTCACATGTAAAATAATTGGTAAGAAAATAAAAAAATATTATTTAAATATATATATATATATATATATAAAGATAATCTTCAAATTAAATCAAATCACGTTACCAAACAGTCAGCCAGCAATAGAGTAGAGTCTGCTTACGTACATAAAGCACGCGGTAGTATTACATAAAAGAAGACCAAAAGAAAAGAAAAAGGCCAACTTTTTCTTGAATTATTTGAAGCTCATCGTCAAGTAGTCAAAGACTCAAGTCTTCTTTTCCACTTCACTAATAGCACTAGCAAATACCAGACAAACTCACCAGCAGAATCTTAGCTGGATGCACCACCACCACCTCCTCCTCCTCCTCCTCCTCCTCTCTCATGACTCAACCTCTCCCATTCTCCTCTCTCTCTGCAAAGCAAACAGTCCCCACAGATCACACCCACAACACATTTCTCTCCTCCTCCTCCGCCTTGCTCTTGAAACATAGAGCTGAGACACCACAAAATGCCCACATCTTTCCTCGCTTCCACCTTCGTCAGTGTATCATTCCTCCTCTTGTCCTACGCACCCCTCCACTTATCCTCCTCCACCACTGCTAACCGTCGGATTCTTCATGAACCATTCTTACCACAGGACTCCATACCTCCCACTGAACCTCCATCTCCTTCCCCACCTTCCCCGCCATCGCCATCGCCACCATCCCCAATCCCTTTTCCCACTCCCACTCCTAACCAATCTCCCTTTTTCCCTTCCTACCCTTCCCCTCCACCCCCTCCTTCCCCTACCGCATTCGCATCTTTCCCAGCCAACATCTCCTCTCTCATCCTCCCTCAGTCTACTAAACCCAAACCCAACTCCCGAAAACTCCTCGTCGTCGCCATCTTGGCTGTAATCTCCGCTCTCATTGTCTTGGGCATCATCGCCTTTTATTACGCTCGCCATCGGAGAAACCACGCTAACTTCTCCGACAACAAGACTTACGGTGGATCCAGTTACAGTAGCAGACAGTACCAAGTAACTGCAAATACTAGAGCAAGTAGCAACAGCCATAAACTAAGAACCTCTTCAACTAGTTCCGAGTTTCTTTACTTGGGAACTTTAGCAAATTCAAGGAGGTTAGATGAAGGCTCCAATGACAACACTATTGATAGGTCTGATCATATGAAACTGGAGTCCCCGGAGCTCCGGCCGCTTCCACCACTCCACAGGGATAATTCTAGGCAGAATTATGGAAGTGACAATTTTGCAAGGGATGGGAATGAAGAGGAGGAGGAAGAGGAGTTTTACTCACCGCGTGGATCTTCAGGAGGTAGAGAAAGCTCCAGCGGGTCTGGAAGAGTTTTTTCTGCTGCTGCTGCAGGTTTTGATGCAAAAAGTATTGGTTCTTCGAGTTCGCCTTCGTCTCCAACTTCTCCTTCACGGTCTCATTCTCTCAGTATTTCCCCGCCAGTAAGTTTGAGTCCCAGACCAAAATCGCCGGAATCTGGTTCTGTACTTGCTACGCAATCGTTGCCACCACCATCGCTATCAATAATGGATGCTCATAATGAGAGGGAATCTTCTTCATCATCTTGTGCTTCATCTCCATATGCTTCTCCTAAAATCACACTAAATTTGGAAAGAAATGTACTGTCTTCGGCTTCTACTTCTCCTAGAGTATTGAATGATTTGGGTCGAAACAATGTGATCATGCGGTCTCCATCTTTATCCCCAGCTAGAATATTGAATAACAATGTGGCCCAAAATAGACCCTCTAGCTCACCTTCTTCTGTTTCAACTTCACCTGATAGAGTACTGAACGATTTGGCTCGATTCAATGTGGATTCTCCGTCGTTGTCCTCTGTTTCTTCATCACCTGATAGAGTTATGGAAAAGACCCCATCACCTAAAATATCAATTGATTTGGATCGAACTGTGCAGTCTCCATCACTGTCCGTTGCTTCTTCTTCACCAGAAAGAGATTTCGAGAGGAGCCTACCTACATCTCCAATAGTTTCAAATGTTTTGGATCGAATTGAGATGTCTCCTTCATTGTCTGTAGCTAAGAGCTCATTTTCATCTCCCAGAATTTCGAATGTTTCGGATCATACTAAGATGTCTCCTACATTAATGTCTTCACCTTCTTCTTCGCCGGATAGAAAGAGCCCAGATGTATCACCAACAATGACTTTTAGTGTTTTGGGTCTAAATGCAAGAATTAGTAATGTTTTGGAGCAGCCTATGTCAGTCCCTCCTCCCCCGCCTCCTCCGCCTCCGCCAATCCTGCTACCGCGAAGACAATGGGTATCTCCCAGTGTTAATGCATTGTCAACACCAACAGACCAGCCAATTTCAAAGCCTCCAGCGCTCATACCACCCTCAAGGCCTTTTGTATTACAAAGCACAACCAATGTATCGCCAATTGAGTTGCCACCTAGTTCTAAAGCAGTGGAGGATGCCGAGGAAACTCCTAAACCAAAGTTGAAGCCCTTGCATTGGGATAAGGTTAGAGCAAGCTCTGATCGTGAAATGGTGTGGGATCATCTGAGATCCAGCTCTTTTAAGTAAGACACTGAAACCTCTATTACCTGTTTGCATGTAATCGTCGTTCTCTTGCTCTGTTTTTTATATATAGTAAAATTGGTCTAAATTTCTAGCTGGAACATGGATTATATTCTCTTCTCTCCTGAGTAATTGGTTGATCTGGATATTCCGCAGATTGAACGAGGAAATGATTGAGACATTGTTTGTCGTCAATACGCCGAAACCAAAGCCAGCAACTCCTCATTCAGTTAGCCTAACACCCCACCAAGAAAATAGGGTACTTGATCCCAAAAAGGCGCAGAACATTGCAATTTTGCTCAGGGCACTCAATGTGACAATTGAGGAAGTTTGTGAAGGCCTTTTAGAAGGTATATCTCCATTGATATAGTAGACTTGGTCCTAGTGTCTGCATGCTGTTGCGCTGCTTCTATGTTTTCTTTCATGTCTTTGGGTTCTGTCCGGGGGATGAATTCTTTGCCTATTTCTTTGCTGCTTGAATATAACCTTTCTAGGTTTTTTTCCTTTTCCTTCTCTTAAACATATTTGATCCACAGATGAACCACTATTTTATTGTCGAGTCTTTTCTGCATTGCTTAACTTTACTGAAAGATCTTTGGTTGCTTCTGGCCTTTGGACATGAACACAATGCATTTAATTTTTACAAGCCAGCCTATGTTCGATTACATTTGACATCTGCTAACTTGTGGAGGACTCCTAATTCACTAAATGCCTCATCTTGTGTTGGATATGTTACTTCCATCATCCACTGCTGCTTCTGTCGGGCCTTTTTAATTTTCAATTTGTATGATGAGCGTGCAGTGACATGCCCAATTATTTATTACTGATCCTGCAACTAAAGTAAGTCCCACTTGTAATGCAGGAAATGTTGATACTCTAGGATCTGAACTTCTAGAAAGTTTATTGAAGATGGCTCCTACCAAAGAAGAGGAGCGTAAATTGAAAGAATACAAAGACGATTCTCCAACCAAGCTTGGTCATGCTGAGAAATTCCTGAAGGCAGTGCTTGATGTACCTTATGCATTCAAACGAGTGGATGCAATGCTTTACGTAGCCAATTTTGAGTCCGAGATTGAGTACCTCAAAAGGTCCTTTGAAACTCTGGAGGTAAATGGAGTCTTCGAATCCTTTTCCTTTGATTCTTTGTTGCTTCCTTTTGCTTGTGGTATAATTGTGGTCATCAGGCCTACAATTATGTACTTGCACATTCCTCAACATCAAAAAACATTTAGCAGCCATTTGGCTCTAGATAGCTGCTTAAACTTATAATGGATGGTTGTTGAATGACCCAAAGTTGCTCTCCCTTCTGAGCTATTATCCAATAGAAAATTCTGTGCCCTTGGCAACCACCAGTCCATGTGCTTATTCTTTCCTCTAAATAAATCCATGTGATTTCATGTCATTCTTGTTTGGTGTTGGTGGATCTGAGATGTCACTGCCCAAGTCTCATTGTTTTTTCCTTTTACAGGCAGCCTGTGAAGAACTGAGAAACAGCAGGATGTTTTTGAAACTTTTGGAAGCTGTGCTCAAGACAGGAAACCGCATGAATGTTGGCACTAACCGTGGTGATGCCCATGCCTTCAAGCTTGACACCCTCCTTAAGCTTGCTGATGTCAAGGGTGCAGATGGAAAGACCACGCTCTTGCATTTTGTTGTACAGGAAATTATAAGAACGGAAGGTGCTCGTCTCTCTGGGAGCAGCCAAACTCCGAACTCTGCTTCCAGTGAAGATGCGAAGTGTAGGAAGCTCGGCCTGCAAGTTGTTTCCGGGCTGAGTTCAGAGCTCACTGATGTGAAGAAAGCAGCTGCTATGGATTCTGATGTACTTAGCAGTGATGTCTCCAAGCTTTCTAGAGGCATTGAGAACATCAACGAGGTGGTGCGATTAAATGAAACATTGGGAATGATGGAAAGCTGTCAGAAATTTTCAGAGTCAATGATGAGGTTCATGAAAATGGCTGAGGGAGAGATCATAAGGATTCAAGCTCAAGAAAGTGTAGCTTTGTCACTAGTAAAGGAGATCACGGAATACTTCCATGGTAATTCAGCCAAGGAAGAGCCTCACCCCTTCAGAATTTTCATGGTGGTTAGAGACTTTCTTAGCGTTCTTGATCGCGTGTGCAAGGAAGTTGGTATGATAAATGAGCGAACGATTGTTAGTTCTGCCCATAAATTTCCAGTTCCAGTAAATCCATTGCTTCCAGTTCCAGTAAATCCAACGCTGCCACAGGTTTTTTCTGGATCCAATGCAAGGAAGCAATGTGATTCCTCTGATGATGAGAGTGCATCTCCTTAACACCTGTGGATCTTGCTCATATCAGGGTAAACTGGCCGTTGCCCCTCGCCGGAAAATGCCGAAGGTGGGGGTGAATTGGGCAGGATGGGGTTCTCAAGGGCTGGCAGCTGGCTTGCCAGATCTCTGTAATTTATTCTTCTTTAATATCTGTATAAATCCATGACAAAGATTTTGTAATTTGGTTTTGTCATATAGATAGTATATATACGACGATGTTATCTTTGGGTGAAGTAGGGCAATATTCTGGCTTGACTCGCAGTCGACAATGGCGATGTCGTCACGTAGCTGTCGAAACTTCAATTACAGGGAAGCCAAGCTATTCAGCTATGCAAGTCATGAGCATAGGATATATTCCTGCTGTATACATTGCAACAATCTGTATTGTACCTAATTAGTAACTGTTGTCTTTTTAGTAATTTTAAATTTTTAATCTCATCATATGTTTATATTTAAATTAAAATCTCATACACAATTAACAATCAAGAACTTGTTTGATGGTGGATCTTTTCTAATGAATTAAAGTAATATCTTTTGTTTTATTTTTTAAAAAATGTTATTAACATGAACATATTAAAGCAACTATATATGTATATATATATATATATATCAGAAAAATAGCTGATCTTATTTGTACTGCAATATTAAATAAGGGTTAACAGCTTGACCTTCAATGGAGCTTCAGTGGTTCGATTATTAAAATATATATATATATATATATATATATATATATAATATTTTTTAAAACTTGATTTATTTATGAAAGAATCAATTCATGTAGTTTTGTAAATATTTTATAGACTAATGAATTTATAATAATTAATTATTTCAACAGCATTCGCTTCCTCCCTCTCATCAACTCAACGTCGGTTTTCAATGCTGCTGCGGGCGCCACGGCAACCACCACCACCGTATGATTAGTATCTTCATCATCACCCCAACAACCACAACTATCTCATCATCACAATAAATCAGCATCAATTTACTGCTACCACCGTAATTTTCATATCATTGCTAGCAGTAGTAATTGCCGCCCCCCCACATGAAATTCTGTTTTCAGTTCAAAGAAGAAACAGAGCTACAATATTTTAAAGCGAGAACCATGTTTCCATGCAATAACTAAGGCATTTTCATCCAAACAATAGAGGACTACTTGTATTTCAAGATATATAAAAATAGAGGTGACTAAATTTCACACCAGGAATTCGTATCCTTGTGATAAGGAATCAATATTTGTTAGGAATTCTTTCACCATGGTAATGCTTCTGAATTCATGGATGAGTGGACTCACCGAGCTTGACTTTACATCAAGTGAGATCGATGATCCCTCCAATGCATGGACGACACCAGTTGAGTGGAAATAGAGCTATGCCAAATATCTTCGCTTCTTGCCTTTGCTATCTGCATCCATGCGCTCTAAAATACTGCGCGCTTCTTCTTCTGTTGCAGGAACCACTTTCCGGATCTTAAATCCATTATTTTTGGCTTTTGCCTCTGGACGTACAGTGAAAGTGAAGTGAAATGTATTCGATACCTGTTTCAAATATGGAAAAGGCAAATAAAACCATACAATTAAAAAGATAGGAAATATGTGAGGGAAGTTTCATGTTAATTTAAGCTTCAAATCAAACTGTAAAAGTTCTAGACAGTGACCATTTCGAGGACTGGCAATTACTCTGAAAGCATTTTCTGTTGTCTGGAAGAAAGGAAAATGGGGCACTTACCTCACTGGACCTTAACTCGGGCCTGGTAACATGAGCTACAACTTCAATGTTGATCAGAGGCTTTTCTGAGATTTCATGTTCCGTGTAAAGAACACAAGATTTGATGCGCAGGAAGTCTCCGACATCAACCTGTAAACCAAACGAATTTTCTTGAGGTAAACTATGACTCAAAATTGATTGCATGGACCATGGAGACTGAAGCTGCAACTTCTGTAGTTGATATACTATGAATTCTCTCTCTCAGAGGTATCACACACAGACACACACACACTCTCTTAATCACAACCTCTGCAAAGAAATCACCATCTGCATTTTAAATTTCAAATACAATGTTGTAGTTGAATTGGATGGTTGAATTTCCAGACATTTATATGAGCAAATCATGTCTCAGCATCGCACAAAAATTTACAGTCAGTCAGAGATGTATGGTACTTGGGGGAGGTTTAGAGCAGTTTGCTTATATTTCGTTTTGAGACATAATCAGAATGAAGTAAAAGCTGATAACTGGTGAAAGAAAAGATGCTGGTACTCACAGGTCTTAAGAAATCCACATGATCAACTTCAAGAAAGTAAGGAACCAATCCAGCAAAGGCATAAGCAGTTGAGAAAGCTAACTCGAAAGCCCGATGCATCAAAAACCCTCCGAAGATTCGACCATGTACGTTCCTTTGCTGTGGCTGGCAAATTAAAGAGTTTTCAAGGCATGTATCCCTTAGAAGAATGCTGTTTCTGTCCGCTAAGGCTGGCATGTCACAGAAGATTCGTCCCTCAGCCAGCAATGCTTCAAGTCTATTTACCTCCCCATTCTGAATTTCCTTCTTTTCTTCTACATTCTTCCTCTTTCTCAGCTTGCTCCTTGCTTCAGCTTCTTCAAAAAGTAACTTTTCCGTTTCTGTTTCAGGCGACAGCCTATTCACTGGAGCAGCTTTCCCAGTCTTAGAATCACGGGCCACAAATATGAAGTTGGCTGTCAAAGCTACGGAGTCTGAAGTGTCAGAGCCCTCTGCATAACAAATTTATGTACAGTGATTAAGAAATACAAAGACAACGCAAAAAAGAGCCATGTTTTTGGATTTTCAACAATATATTGTCAAGAAACCATCTTAGTGAAACCCTAGAATATGATCTATATTATTCTCTAACACACACCCTCAAGTAAAAGCTATTTGACCTTGAAACTTGCATCCGCGCTACCTTGTGCTTGATTTTTATCAGATAAAATGGGGATGGTGAGATTTGAACTCGTGACCGCTGATTCAACAAGGCTCTAATATTATGTTGAGGAACCATCTCACTTAAAAGCTTAATCTTTCAAGTGAGACATTAGAATATGATTTATAAAAATTCTCTAACATATATTTGGTGAGCCAGATATTAAAACTTCCATGTAGTTTGAGAATAATCATCATCCTGCTTACATTTCTTCATTCACTTCTTCAAAATGCATGTTAAAGTATTCAGTTTGGATGAATCACACATCACATCGTACAGCAACACTAAGATTCTTTCTCATAGAATAACTAAAGGGCTCAACATTCAAATCCACTTGAGAACACTCCATCAGGATCAATTCTGTATTGCCCGTTTCATTTCCACTCTCTTAAAGTCCACTCTCACTATATTTTAAAGCTAGAGTTGGTACCAGAATATAGTACCTTTTGTGGACTGAATGACCTCCAGTTGAACTTCAATCGATGACCGACCAACCCAGATAGCAGAACCAACTATTTTTAGATCCACGTTAACACTAATTGGCTTCTTCAGGACAATCTTATCCACCGAAGCAGTCACCAGCAGTGGTAGCCTTGTTGTGCTATCATCGTCGGAACAGTGCTAATACACATTCAATCACAAATAGAAAGGAAGATGCGTGTGAATTATATAAAAATTCCATCCAAATTACAAGAACTAGGATTACACTCGGCTACCAGACGTAATCATCCAAAAATATATGTAGCTGGGTATTCCACATCAAATTTTATTACGCGTAAAAAAAAGTCATACAGAAGATTGAAAAAAAAGAAGAGGCAACTAGCCAAGCGTTTGATTCAGTCCATTATCCATTCCCCATGTCATAGTATTAAAGAAAAAAAAAAGCAATTTAACCACAACATTGCTAATTTTAATTTATTATTATTTATTGAACGGCAAGAGGTGCTTTCATTACAACCTTGTCCACCTGTTATTCCAGAACAATTCAAAAAACTAACTTTGAATCACTACAGATAAGTTTATGTAAAAGAAGAAGAAGAAAGAAAGGTAGTACCTTGACAGAGATGGTGCCGGCCAAAGCATCAAGGTCCTCAAGCAATTTACCAATCCTAACTTCATTCCAAGGATCCCTATACTGCTCTCTTAAAATATAATCAGTAGAAAAACCATACAAGATGCTAGTACGGCTCTGTCTTGGAGTTCTAGTCAGCAATTCACCCTGTGGAGTTGCATCTTTAGGTGGGTCAAGAAGTCTTTCAAAGGTCTTGGGCCTTGTTTCCCACAGAGCATTGGTTACTGGTGAGTGGTACATTCCTGGCCAGAAAGCTATGGGCTTTCGTGCCTGGCCATTGACGCAAGCAAGGGAGTTGTTGTCAAAGGGGTTGGTCAACGTGGAGACTACAGGGATGGTTCCTGGAGAGGAGGAATTGAATTCCATTTCCACTTTCAAGTTTTGGGAATTGGACGAGAAGCAGAAAGGAAGGTTTGCTTTGGAATTGGGCGTTGATGTGGTAAAATACTGCAATTTGTGGGGCCCGTCAGTTCCATAAATGTGGGGATTGCATTTCAATAAGTATACTTTTATTACAGTTAACGTGTCCGAATGAGCACACTCTGTTGCTGTCAAGGAGGTTAATCTGATTAAGGTAATTTAAAAGGATTGAGTGGCTTGAGTTTGATCTTGTACCCCCAAAAGATCATGTATTGGTTTGGTCACACCTTCTGAGAAGACTGGTGTGTGATAATGAAACTCTTGAATAAAAGTTTGAAAAAAGGAAAAATTGATTTTTCGAACCTCTATAAATCTTGTCAAATTTATTTATTTATTTATCAAATTTATATAATTTATTGCTTTTATATCTTTTCAAGTGTTTAGAATTTCATGTTATAGGTAAGAAAAATTAATTTATACTTTTACCTTGCAAACCTAATTCACTCCCCTTTCAAGTGTTTATGTTGCCTTAATCTTATAATAATAGATGTCTTTAGCACTCTAGTTACATAGGACATAAGGATTGTTAATGATCAATAAATAAAATAATTCACAACTTAAATATCTTCCAATACTAAACATATTAGTTAACCACCCTCGAGCTTTATCCATTGTCATTGTAAATTCACAATTCCGTCTTTTGCATGTATTGGGATCCACCTTTCCACTCCAAGATTTGTAAAGAAAGTTTTTGTAACGTCCCCTTCTTTGAAGATCAAACAAGTAATCTTATTAATACACATTCGTTAAGAAATTTTTTTTTCTTTTTCTTTACACACATATATACATAAGGTTTATCAAAATTTCAGCAGAACCACCCCTGTATTGGCAGATTCTAAGTTTTTGACATATAACATAAGCTTTAATTCAATCTTGACTCATTCATCCTGGGTCTACAAAACCATAAATATCATCCTCATCACAACCACAATTAATAAACCATACATTTAACAATAATCAACAATTTACACTAAAGTTAATATAAATCCAATCACATTTAATAAAATATTACAAAATGAGTTAATTTTCTTACATTCCAATTTTTTTCCAAAAATAGTGATCATACATTTCAGTTTACCAACATTTAATTTATACAAAATACTACTGGATACAAAAAAAAACTAAGAAATAACAATTTTATTCTTGACATAAAGATGACGAACCTGAAAAAGAAATACAAAATAATTTCATAAAAAATTTTAAAAAATAATAATATTAAAATTATTAAACCCACAATATGCAACCATACATAATTAAAATAATCAACATAGCTATTTGAACACAAACTAACTTCCCAACTTATGTATTATTGATACTAAGTATATTGTCGATACCCTTATCACCCTAACGACATTAGAAATCATAGAAGATCCCTTCTCGGATCCGTAACATATCTCTTATATTTCTTTTTTCAAATTTTAACATACATGAATGTGTATTTAAACATTGCACCACGATCCCTTTATCCAGAATTCTAACATACACTCGATGTATATTAGCTCGTGCATAGTGATCTCCATCCACAGGATCCTGACATACATTGAATGTATGATAGCTATTTTTGGTGATCCTTTTATCCAATATCCTAGCATAAACTAAATGTATGCTACTAACCCCCATGTTTTGTTCATGATATTTTCAAACTTCCCTGACGCACATGCCTTAAGTATTCTCACTGATAAATCATATTTTCTTAAACTTCCACCAAAGCTTTAAGCATAATTCACACATTTTCACCATGAAAATTAAATCACAAACATAGACATGAATCATCTACCTACTGTGGATGCTCTGCTCGTGAATCTTTTTTGTTGTTGTTGCACCACACTTATGGTCCCTCCTGCAATTATATAAAATTCTCATAAATTATTTTCAATCACCAATACTCTTCTTAATAATCATATTGAAATAATCCACTTTGCCTTTAAATTTATTATTCTTTCATTTTTATTTTTTTATAACTTTTGTCAATCAAAATATCATTATAAGCACCCATTTTCAAACGTAATTTGTTTCTTTTCCTTTAATGAATCTAACTTTATCATTTTTGCAACCTCCCATTTTTTCTTCTTTTTTCTTCTTAAAGCTGCTAATAGAGGTTAGATTTCGACCTCTGCCCATATTTTTCACTATAATGGGAGTTATAGAACTCCGTTTTGTACATATTTAATCTCATTGGAAAGCTAACATTTAGGGTTGTAATTCTTATGAAGGGAGAAAAACCCAATTCTGCCCTCAAAATTCATGAAATGCATCACAAATGACAGACCTGCTGTTCTGCAGAGTTTGCCTTGCATAGTCATGTTCGGTGGCCCATAACTAGAGTTATAAAATTCCAAATTAAATGAAACAAGCTTCCTTGGATAGTACAAATCTAGAACTGCTACTCCTATGAAAGAAACCGATCCTAATTCCCTTGTTTTCTCACTCAAATTCTCTCTGAAAGTCAAGAGATGAATTTATCAAGTTGTTAACTTCTGCATCATATACATTTGGTCGAAACTTGGCCTTGGAAAAACAAGACTTCCCTCGTTCTTTTCATCCTTAATCATTCATTACACAAACATTCACATTCAACACAACATACACAATAATTATTTTGCAAAACATATAATCTTACCCTCCTAATTAGCGTCCTCAATGACCAATCATGACCTTTCCTAGGGGCTCACCATTTTCTTTCCATTTGTCTTGCCAATTAACTCTCATTTTATCTCAATTCATGCAACATTCATCAATTACACACAAATTCCACATCTCCCTCAATTATTTTTCCAAGAAACCTAACCCAAATCTTATAAAGAAAAATCATGGAATTTAACCATAAAATCAAGAATCTTTTATATGTACATAAGAAATACCATACTAAGGAAGATTTAAGATTCTAATAGCTTGTGAAATCACAATCTCCTCCTCCCCTCTTTTTCTTCCTGCTGCTGCCAACCCAATACTCCTTCTTTTCCTCTAATTTCTTCTTCCAATAATACTCCAAATCCTTGTGTTTTTTATGTTTGAATTTTTTGGTAATCTTTAATCCCACTTTCACTTTGAAATTCTTCTTCATTTGGATAACAAAAATATTAAAATCTCCCTCTCTTTCTTCTCCTCATTCGGCTGGACATAAGAGAAAAGAGAGGGGTATTTATACCCCTCAATTTTTCTTATTGCATTTAGGCCCGCATTTCCTTTAAATATTTTCTTTTACCCCACATCTTCTCTTCTTATAATTTAAATCATAATCTTTATATTTATTTCAATTCCACCCCCTCAACCTATTTTATTTCTCTTTTAATTCATTCCTTTAATTTAAAACTAACCCCAATTACTTCCGAGTTGAAATCGCGATATCTCAATATTTTGTCTGGATGTTATATCCAAAATTTCAGAATTCTTATTTTATTTAAATTTGTTCGAGAATTCTTTCCTTTTTATTTATTTATTTTTGTTTATTTAGTTTATAATTTACACTTACATTTATTTCCCGAGATTTATAATTTTAGATACTACTATTTATGTCGAGGCTAGTTGTACCTTTAATAGATGGATAATCTTTTTCGTCTTTGATAAGTTTCCTAGACTCATTGGACTCGAGCCTATAGTTAATATATATATATATATATATATATATACACACTTAGGACTTCTGACCAGCAATGACATGTATTGGTTTTTTTTGTCTTTGCCAATAGAATTACGAGAGTCATGAAGGAACCCTGCTAGGAGAAAAAAAAAGAAAGAAAGATGGAGGTAGCTGAAAATAGGGTATGATGGGTTAGTCAGGTTGTTCTTACTATCGAAGGGTAAGACCTCATCTGAGTGTGGATAAAGAGAAAACATTTTCTATATTAGAATTGACCTTAATTGACAACTAATAATAACACATCTTATTTGTATCCGCCTCTTGTTTTTTGTAATTTTATTTATATATTGTCATTCATGATTTATTAATTAATTAATTTAAATACATGAATATGTAAATCTTTTAATTTTCCATAAATACAATACACGTAAGAAACAAATCTATATACACATAATATTTTTGTTGAGAAAATATATATAACCCGCGAGTAAGCGAGGCTCACACTATCGAGTGAGGGCACACATGGTAGTGCAAATAGCAAAAAAGGAGTGGACAAGAAAAAGCAAAAGGAAAGAAGGCTGCTGCGACATCGCATTCCCTTCATTTGTCTTCCTTCTCTCTGACTTTCCCCTCTTTCCTCCTCCTAGGGATTGAAGGTTGAGCACCCACCCACCCACCCACACCCCCACACACAGTGCACTCTAATCCGACATGGATCGATCGTTAAGCTGCTCAATTCTCACTTAGGCAGGTCGCTCTTTCTTGTAATCTGGTATCCTTTGTAGATCGCCTTTCTTTGTTTGCTTCAGAAATCAGCTCCATTTAGCTACAGTTTCGGCCTTGATGCGCTTATTGGCTAGTAATACTTGGGAAACGAAAAGACAAAACTGTTACTCGATCACGGATTTATTGAATTGTAGATTTGCAGTTTTCGTTTGTTTTCTGTTATTTTTCGCGGTTTCTGATGGTTAGGCTTTGTTTCTCCAGGGTTCCAGTCATTTGGTTTGTCTATTTTTGCGCGATCTCTTACTTGTCTGTTGGTTTAAACTCACTTTCTGCTCGTTGAGGAATCAATGGTAAGTTATTTTTCGTGTTAATTAAATTTCTACCTCGTCAACCGCTCTTCTGAGATGATGTTTCAGAATTTTTAGTGTTTGAGCTGCTGTTTGATCTGACTTGTTGCTAATTAAATGGGTTTCGAGTTTTAAAGCATTTTGGAGGTTTAGTTATCCATGCTGTTTGGGGTTTTGAGATACCCGGTGTGTGTTTATTTGACTACCAAGGTTAGGTGATAAACTCGCATTGCAGATTTGTATCACATTAAGCTCATAAAAAAACTGGCAAATATATTCTTGCTTCAATTTGATTTAGGTGGTTTGATAATATTAAGACCTTTACGATTGTGCTTGACCATTAGAAGTTACTGGATCCTTATTTGCACTGTCAATTTTGGTTACGAAGAGAAGCGTCTTAGAGATTGAGATTTTATTTTTAATTTCCTGTGTTGTCATTTTAGGTTACATCAATTATTTGCTGCTCCTTGCTGAACCTGGATTGGCCAGTAATATTTTACATACTGTGTTAAAAAATAAAATAAAAATCTAGGCAGTGTATTCTGGTCTTTTCTAAAGAAGCTTTTTGAGGTGGTTGTTGGTTTGTCGTCACTTGGATCTGTAGTCTCCAACAAAATTGACACATAGTTAGCATGGTTGTTACCTTGATGGAATTTGGGTTTATCTTATTCAATAAATTGACAAATAGTTAGCATTTACTATCTTGGTGCTTTAATGATCATAAATTTTTAGTTTGAAAGGAGTTCAAAGTACTTTTGGAAAGCTTTCAGTTTTAGTTTATAGGCCTGTTCCTGCACAATTCCCCCAACATCAAAGTCAAATTAGCATCTGTTAAGTTCTTTGATAGAGTTTCTTCGCCCTGTTGGATTTTTATCTGGGCTAGGCTCCAGGTGGATAAAGATTGTCTATTTCCATTCTCTACCACATGCCATCTGATGATTTTCATGCTGCTGTACTTTTGTTCTTGGGACAGTTAAGATGTTATAAACAAAAAAGATAATAGAAGAAAAAACACCTTTGACAACAACTATATGTTCCACTTGAGTCTAGTTCCTCTTTGGTGCATCAGAAGCCTTGGTTGGAATGCTGTATATTTCCTTATTCTCCTCTATTAGTTCCTCAGATTGTTTGGGTTCTGTAAGGGAGACCTACATGTTATGACGATGCATATATGAACTGACATGATACGTGTTATAGCAACCTGCAAGCCAATCTGTTGGATTGATCGTGTATGGAGGATAGTTATGTAGCCAATGTCCACTTTATAGCAATTCATGATTTTGGCCATAGCATTTGCTGTCCATGTTGTTTGTTTCACATGACCGAGAACGTGTATTACACCCTGGAGTAGAACTTATTCTCCAAAACTTGAAGAATTCTGACATCAGTTTTCATACTTGGGTCTTCAAAGATGTTAGAAAGAATTGTTGTTACTGTTTTGTTATGACTGATGAGCAACTGTATTCAAGTACCTGACCTGTCATTGTGTAACCATGATATGTAAACATGTTTTTTCTTTTTATTGTTTCCATGAACTTTGATTGGTTATTTCATCGGGCATCACATTGATCTGTTCTGTGTACCAGAAATCCACCTGCATCTCTAGCGTATGATAGTTGTCAATATATGTACCTTTTTTCTGTAATTTATTTTTTATCATACAGTCTTCCTTTTGTTTTGTAATATCATTTATCTCATTTTCCTCAGCTTTCTGCTATGGAAGATACTGAATCAGTTTCAACCCTTATGGACTCAACAACATCTAAGATACAGCAACTTCAGAAAGCATTTGCTGAACTTGAAAGTCACCGGGCTGTAACACTCAACCTGAAATGGAAAGAACTTGAGGAACATTTCCATGGGCTTGAAAGATCTTTGAAGAGGCGGTTTCATGAGCTGGAAGATCAAGAAAAGCAGTACGATACCAAAACAAGGAGAGCCAGGGAAATATTAGAGAAACAAGAAGCTGCTGTTGTGGCCAAAGAACAAGCTTCATTGGAGAAGCTCCAAGAAAAACGAGATGCTGCTGTCTTTTCCATTTCGAATGCCTTGCAGAAGCACAGGAAGGTGTCTTCTGTGGAACCTGCTGTTGTGCCCTATGATGGCCAGTTTGGATCACCAGCTATTGATGACCAACCACCTGATGCCATGACCTCTGAAAGTAACTTAGGAGAAATAATAGATCCTTCTGAAAATGGAAATTTGGAGTATCCTCAGTTAGTTGAACTATGTGAACAGATGGACTCAGAAGGACTGCACAAATTTATTTCTGACAATCGTAAGAACCTTGCAGTCCTAAAAGAGGAAATTCCACTTGCTTTAAAGGCTGCAGCAAACCCAGCTCAATTTGTTTTGAACTCTCTGGAAGATTTCTACCCTAAGGAAGTGTCAAATGTTGATGGAAAGATAGACTCAACCTTGTTGGGTGTTCGCCGAACCTGTATCATGATAATGGAATGCCTTGGCATTTTGTTAATGTCTACAGATCTACTTTCTGTATCTGATGTAATTTCAAAAGATGTTAAAGATCAGGCAAAGGCTATTGCTGAAGAGTGGAAGCCAAAATTGGATTCTTTAGATGTGGATGCTAACAATGGGAACTCCTTGGAAGCACATGCCTTCTTGCAACTTCTGGCCACCTTTGGGATTGCTTCTGATTTTGATGAGGAAGAGTTATCCAGGCTAATCCCAATGGTTTCTCGTCGTCGCCAAGCAGCTGAACTATGTCGCTTTCTTGGGCTGTCAGAGAAAATGCCAGGTTTGTTGAAATCTTGTTGCACTTAAATCATCATAGCAGGAAGCATATCATCTCTTAAGTTAAAAAATGTAGGCAATAACACAGTTTATGCGGCACATAGTGCTAAAAACCTTATTGCTGAAGAGTATATGAAATCTTCCCTAAGAAAGAAAATATGAAACTTTCATGTTAGTTTAGAATCATGATGATTCAATATCTTGTTTTGGTGTTTATTGAACAATGCATGTAAATTTTCCTTTTTAAAACAACATTGCATAAATCTTGTTGGTTATGGCTTTTGCTCAATTGGTAAGCTCATACCTTGGGCAAATGAATTTGGTACAAACTGCAAAGAGCATAGAAGCTATTTGTTTCCCTGATTTTGTCATTCTTGCTACTCTTTATTTTCCATTGTTTTTCCTTTTCATTTTTCCTTTTCTACACGTGTATTCTTCAGGTGTAATTGAAGTATTGGTAAATAGTGGAAGGCAAATTGATGCAGTTAACTTGGCCTTTGCATTTGACTTAACGGAACAGTTCTCACCAGTTCCCTTACTGAAATCATACTTGAAGGAGGCAAGAAAAGTTTCTTCATCAGTCAAGACTGGAAATGCATCTCCCACCACTGGGCAGGTGCGTGTCCTGTCTCTGCTGGATTAATTAATTGTCCTTTCCTTTCTACCATTATCTCTTGACATTTTGATATTGGGCTGTTGTGTATTCTGAAGTAAATTGTCGTTTGATAATTTCAACTTGTATCTATGATTGGTTTGGATTGTTGCTAATTCTAAGACTCCCACCTAAATGAAATGTGGCAGGTGTTTACTATACATAAAAGTGGGCTTTCTAGTTGGACGCCAAGAAAGGATAGATAGATGATATTGTATTGAATATATTTTCAAGAACAATTTCCATTGAAATCTTAGCTTAGCTTTTGAACCACATTCAGGCTACTACGTCCCTTCTGAACATTCTTGAGGACCTTTTAAGAATTTTTCTGTTGTTTCAGAATGAGGTCAATGAACGAGAGCTGGCTGCCCTTAAGGCTGTGATCAAGTGCATCGAAGAGCATAAACTGGAGGGGCAGTATCCTGGGGATTCGCTCCAGAAACGCCTTCTTCAGCTAGAGAAGGCCAAGGCAGAAAAGAAAAGGGCAACCGAAGCTGCCAAGCCTCAACCCAAGAGACCACGTGCCAGTGGTGTCGGATGCGGGGGGCGTGTGACTAATGGTGCTCCTGAGAAGACTTTCTATCCCAGAGTACCTGATAGGTACCCACAGTACGTGTACGACAGACAATACATTTACCCTGGACATGCTGACAACCATGTTCAGCCGCTCATGAGCGCGGCTACATACAACTTCGCACCCAGTCACGGCAACTACTTTGGAAATGGCTACCAGTACCAGACCGCGTATCATCACTAGTTAGCAAAGACAGCAAAAAGGTGACCTTGATCCTCATTTTAACTGCTAGCCTTAACCTGTCAGTTCGATGATGCTGTATGAATGAATTTAGTATCTAAAAAAAAAAGAAAAAAAAACTGTTATGTTAATTTTTAATCTGCTGTACAAGAGATGATTTGATCCTCTAATATATGCACTCTGTTTTCTGTATATTTTTGTTTTGTTCTGTCCTGGACCCCCCCAGCTCTCTTTTGTTTATGGAAAATTCTTTCAGACTAAGTGCAGCAATCAGGGAGGGATATAAGTCTCTCAATCTGTAACTATGTGTGAAAATACATGATCATGCCGTT
This sequence comes from Salix exigua, assembly GCA_032356905.1. Taxonomy (NCBI): domain Eukaryota; kingdom Viridiplantae; phylum Streptophyta; class Magnoliopsida; order Malpighiales; family Salicaceae; genus Salix; species Salix exigua. The sequence goes on from CM063601.1 coordinate 11,600,410, forward strand.
TTACATTCCTCAGGAGTTTGTCACACTTTGATTTTCTTAATTAAAATAACACTTGTGTTGATATTAAAAAATAAAAAATAATTATTTTAATATATCTTCGAATAAAAAATATTATTTAGCACAATCCAAAATTACTCTAATCGGGTAAATGTAACATTCCAATTAATTTGAGAAAATGAATATGGATTTTCGAGGAATCCAAAATCTCCAATGAATTTTATTGATAATTCTTCAGTACCTTTCTTCCTGAATTCAAATTTATTATAGCAAGAAAAATAAACTAATTACCAGGTTCCAAGGACCCTAGTAGACACGACTTCAATTGAGCTTATCACCAGCTAACTAACCTTAATGGACTAATTCAAATAAATAATACGAAACCCAATTAACTAACTCGCCCAACCGGACCGGTTGACTGACCCATAATGAACCGACTACTCAACAATTTATTCAGACTACTCTTGACTCTTTTATTCAACTAATTCCCTTATAATCCAACTAATTCCCTTACAACCCAATTGACTCCTCAGACTGACTTGACATTTGTCCCTTCCAAGCGGTTGACGTGACCACCAGCTGCTGGATGTCGTCCACCTGTCGTCCATCGCTCCTGCCTTATCTGCCTCTTCACCATTTCCCACGCTAGACCATCTGCCTACACCTGTCCATCTGACGCCATCTTTCTACACCTGTCACGTACATGCCAGCACGTGACATTGTCCCCCTCTTTTAGAAGACCTTGTCCACAAGGTCGGGAAACCTTTTGCTCAATTCTTCTTTTTCCTCCCAAGACGCCTCCTCCTTAAACAACCCTCTACACTTTACCAAAAGCTCCGTGACTGCCCTTCCTCTCACCTTCTTCAACCTCCTCTCTAAAATTTCTTCTGGCTCAGGACGTACCACCCCTTCGCTGTCAGTGGGAGGTAACGTCACTACGAGTTGGTGACGACGATCCAGTTTGGGTTTCATACAAGAGACTTGAAAAACATTATGGATCTTTGACTCCACCAGCAAATTAAGCCGATATGCCATCGGAACAACCTTTTCGACCACCTAAAATGGGCCATAATGTCTGATGGATGGACTGATAGGAAAAGACGCTCTATTTGTAACTTTCTGGTTAATAGTCCTAGAGGAACTTTTTTTTTATCATCTGTAGACACATCTCATATATCCAAAACATCTTATAAAGTATTTGAGATGTTAGATGCTATTGTTGAAAGGATTGGAGAGGAAAATGTGGTGCAGGTCATTACTGATAATGCTGCAAACTATAAGGCAGCTGGGCATTTGTTGATGGAAAAAAGAAAAAACTTGTATTGGACACCATGCGCTGCTCATTGTATTGATTTGATTTTGGAAGATTTTGAGAAGAAACTAGAGGTGCATGCTGTAACCATTGGTAAGGGGAGGAGAATCACCACTTATATATATATTCAAGATCTCTCTTTATTTCCATGCCGAGAAAGTTCACAAAAGGACAAGATTTGATCAAGTCTGCTGCCACTCGATTTGCCACTGCATACTTGACTCTTGGATGTTTGAACGATTGTAAGATTACACTAATGGCAATGTTCACTTCTGTCCAATGGAGGTCAAGTCGGTATTCAAAAAGTGAAGAAGGGCGACAAATTCAAAATTGTGTTTTGGACAACAAGTTTTGGCATGATGTCTCTGAATGCATCAAGGCAACATTTCCTCTTATAAAAGTTCTTCGATTGGTTGATTCAGATGAGATACCGGCCATGGATTTTATATATAAAGCCATGATGGAAGCGAAAGAGAAGATAAAAGTGAATTTTGGAAATGTGCAAAAAAGGTGCAAATTATCTATTATGCCAATTGTTTATTTAATATAACTATTGTTTTATCTTATGTTATTTAATGTTGATGTTAATATCCTAATTTTTATTTTCTTTTGTAAATATATACTTGTATGGGATATTATTGATGCAAGATGAGAGCTTCAATTTCACAAACCTTTGCATGCATTTGCTTATTGGTTGAATCCTCATTATCATTATATTACTGATTATAGACAAGACATTAATATTAAATATGGAATGTATGACTGCTTGGATCGGATGGTGCCTAATGAAGTAGAGAGGGGTAAAGTTGATTTACAACTTAATATATTCTCGGAAGCAAAGGGGTTATTTGGCATTGAGGCTGCCAAAAAAGCAAGGGATAAAAAGACTCCAGCTAGATGGTGGGATTCTTATGGAGATGAATGTCCAGAGCTACAAAATCTTGCAATTCGAATTCTAAGCTTGACTTGCAGTTCATCTCGATGTGAGCATAACTGGAGTGCGTTTGAGATGGTAAGTTTTTTTTTTAAAAAACAAATATTGTTTTCATTTCTTATAAGAATCTTATATTTTATCAATTGTGAATTTTTTTTATAGGTTCATACTAAACGAAGAAATCGTCTACAACAGAAAAAAAATGAATGACTTGGTTTTTGTGATGTGTAATTTGAAAATGAATGATAAGGACAAAAAGCAAGTCATTGATTTTGATGACGTTGTAGATGATCTTCCATCTGATGATGAATGGGTGATTGAAAGAGAAGGACACGGTGGTTCATCGAACATTAATTTACTTCAAACTATTGATAGTGCAACACGAAGACAAAATGGAACAGAAGACGATAGTGATGAAGATAATTTTAATGGTGTTGAGATGAGTACTGAAGCCACTGAAGATTATTTTGAAACTTTACATTCAAGGAGTTTAGAGTTCAATAATGTTGGAGCTCAATCTCGTACTAGCAATATCGCTGTTAGCACCGGTAGTACTAGTAATCTTTTTCATTGTGATGCTATTGATGCAATTCCTGGACATAGTGAGGGGGGTGAAACTGAAGCTGGTTTTAGTTTACATTGTACGCCAGCTGAAGATTTGTTTTAAATTTGTTAGTTTTTAACTTGTGAACTTTTAGGGACATAATTATTTTGTAATGTGTTTTGAAGTTATTTTACATCATGTATGAACCTAAAATAATTAAGTTTTATGTCCATAATTATGCTATTTTGTATTCAGAAATATTTTACATACAATTTTACAATTTTTGTACGGACAAATTCGGGTATGATCTTACGATCTTACGATCCGATTTTTCAGAGCCCTTTCCGATTCGTGTCAAAATCTCGATTTTGACTACCTTGGCTGCAATCTCAGGTAAACCCAGTCTCCCTTCTCAAATTGTCTCTCAGTTCTCTTTAAATCAGCGAATCTCTTCATTCTCTCCTGTGCTTGTTGCAGATTGGCCTTCAAGATAGCCAAGATTTCTCTCGGGATTTTAAGGTACTGTCTACCTCCTGCACCCTTGTAGTTCCCTCTGTGTATGGTAGTAACTTAGGTGGAAAATACCCATAAACTGCTTCAAATGGACTTAATTTTGTGGATTCATGAACTGCTGTATTATACCACCATTCTGCTAGAGGAATGAACCGAGACTAAGCCTTAGGTTTATCCCCCGAAAACACCTCAAGTATTGTTCAACCAAATTGTTCACAATTTCTGTTTGACCATCGGTCTGAGGATGATAAGCACTAGTAAACTTCAATTTGGTCCCCTGTAACTTAAAGAACTCCTTCCAAAAATTGCTAGTAAAAGTAGGGTCTCGATCTGTAACAATCGAGGATGGCATTCCATGTAACCTAAAAATGTTGTGTAAAAACACTTGTGCAATTTTGGAAGCTGTGTATGGGTGTGAAATAGGAATAAAATGAGCATACTTCGACAGCCTATCCACCACCACCATAATCACAGTAAACCCATCTGACCGAGGTAATCCCTCAATAAAATCCATAGTGATGTCAGTCCAAATCCTCATAGGAACTGGTAAAGGTTGTAATAATCCTGGGGAATGGATGTTCTCAGCCTTGTTTTGCTGGCATACATCACATTCCCTTATAAATCTCCTTATATCACCCTTCATCCCAATCAAATAGAATTCAGCTCTTGCCCTGTGTAGAGATTTGTGGAACCCTGAGTGGCCCCCTTGTGGGCTACTGTGGACTAGGTTTAAAATCTTGTTTCTCAGCTCCTGAGAAGAAGGAATAACTAGCCTCATTTTGTAAAACAGTAGTCCATTTCTCTCTGTGTAATGTCTATTTTATTCTGCCCCTTGTTGCACTTCTTTGAGCCTTTTCTGCACATTATCATCGGTAGCATAGTTTACTTTTAATTGCTCTAGCCAGTCAGTAATTGGAACTATTATTGCTGCAATTGTGTGTTCCTGTTCTTCCATTTTCCTTGATAAAGCATCTGTAACTTCATTTTCCTTGCCTTGCTTGTATTCAACTGTGAACTCATAACCCAAAAGTTTGGTAATCCACTTCTGTTGTAATGGAGTGCCAACCTTTTGTTCCAATAAATACTTGAGACTTTGATGGTCTGTTTGTATTTTAAAATGGTGACCGAGTAAATATGGTCTCTATTTTTTAATTGCTAGAACCAATGTCATCAACTCCTTCTCATAGGTTGATAATTGTATTGTCTTTCCCTTCAAGGCCTGGCTCATGTAAGCTACTGGCCGATCCTGTTGCATCAAAACAGCACCCACACCACTACCCGAAGCATCACATTGAATAACAAATGGAATAGAAAAATTAGGTAAGGCTAAAACTTGAGGGTTAGTTACAACATGCTTAAGATTTTGAACTGCCCACCTTGCCAAGTCATTCCATTGAAATGATTTTTTTTTAATAGAGTTGTGAGTGGGGCTGCTATTAGACCATAGCCTTTGATAAATTTCCTATAGTATCCAGTCAACCCTAAGAACCCTATAAGAGATTTTAGGTTTTTTGGTAATGGCCAATCTAGCATAGCTTCTATTTTGCTAGGGTTAGCCCGAACCCCCTCCTTAGAAATTAAATGCCCCAAATATTCAATTTTCTCACAACCAAAACAACATTTAGATTCCTTTGCTTATAACTGGTGTATCCTCAAAATCCTCAAGACCTCCTTTAAATGCTTAAGGTGGTCTGCCATACATTTACTATAAACCAGAATATCATCAAAAAATACTAAAATGAACTTCCTTAAGTATGACTTAAAAATTTCATTCATAAGGCATTGAAAAGTTGTCGGGGCATTAGTGAGCCCAAATGGCATAACCAAGAATTCATAATGACCTTCATATGTCCTAAAAGCTGTTTTAAGTATATCTTCAGGATGAACTCTAATTAGATGATAACCTGATCTTAAATCTAGTTTACTGAAAATTGTTGCCCCCTGTAATTCATCTAGAAGTTCATCCACAATAGATATAGGGAACTTTACCTTCACAGTCTCCTTATTTAGAGCCCTATAATCTACACATAATCTCCAACTCCCATCCTGTTTTCTAACTAGCAGCACTGGGGATGAAAAAGGGCTATGGCTGGGTTTGACAATACCGAACTGTAGCATTTCCTGTATTATCTTTTCAATTTCTGTTTTTTGAAAGTAAGGGTATTGGTAGGGACCAACACAGACTGGTTTTGAATCTGAATGTAGAACTATATGATGATCATGGTCTCGGATAGGGGGTAATTCTTTTAATAGCTCAAAGGTAAGTTCCATAATGGTACAATTCGTAGGATATAGCTCAAACAACTTCTCGAGGAAGAAGAATGGAAGTTGATTTTCTAGCAAGCACATATCGAACACTACGCCATCAAACTTCCATGGACGAAAGAAAATCTGGTCACCACGTAGACTTTCATTAGACTCTGCCACGTAATTGAACTTTAGTAAGACCATGATAACGAAGACAGCATCCAGCAAGATCATTGTTGCAAAGTCTTTCCTGCTAAGATCAATGGTTTCTGCATAACAATCACGTAATTCTGTTTCATTATCCCTGACAATGTTAATTAAGTCCTCCACACTAACCTTGCTCCGTTCAAGAAATTGCTGCAGGTACATTATTTTGTGGTCTTCCATTGCTTTTAGATTTTCCTTGCCATGGTGAATAGGGCCTATTGAGACCACGCTAGGTGTATATGCCTCCTCATTTAACCTCCGCAATCGAGCGGGGACTCTATAGATGCAGCATGCCTGGGAGAAAGCCTTGTTGATCTTCAAATGATCCCTCAAAGAAGTGGCTATCTCAATGATATCAAGTGAGACTTCATGGCTCTGATCCATTATCTGCTGATCAGTACTTGATGGTCAACCAATTTTCAAACTGGAATAATATTAGTCATCAAAAACATAAACTGGAATGCCAAATTAATCAAGAGAAGATACCAAACTATCACAAATTCATTAGCCTCGTATAATAATATTTGCAGGAAAACAAATTTAAACTATATTCACTTAAACCTAATCTGCCCACATGTTCACACAGACAGCACTGTGATGCCGACATGTTCACACAGACATCACTGTAATGGCTAAACACAGATATTTTTCATGGCCTTTTAAGCTCGTTTGATTTACATTGGCTTCAAAAAGTTCCTTCTCATTTACAAGCCCACAAAAATGAAATAGATTAAAAAAGAAACTATTTTACTCTTTCGCAGCTATTGAATAATTTATTTTACTTTTGTTTGCGATAAACAATCAATTTTTTACCATTATTGATTTTCCTATATAGTTTGTCGCCTCTGGGGTCGAAATTAATCACAAATAAATAATAGAAAACTTCTCACTCATGAAAAAGTACCCTCACAAAAATGGTTTTCTGATCATGTAAATGATCAACATATTTTTTCTTCTTCTATTTGAGAAGTATACTCATATCAGTTTCCACGTTAACTAAGACTGAGTTTTATCTCTATATTACCGTGAAATAACTAAGAAAAAAACTTTAAAATATTTTGTAACCAGCTACATTAACACTATTTAGTATCTTTTTATTTGACCCGTGTTGTTTAATGTCGGTGTGTAGAGATGTTACCCAATTTAAGATTCGGAGGGGAAAAGAAGAAGACAGCCTCCTCCATAATAAACCACCCTAAAAAAGAATTTAGTGTCACTGATAAATTGTGAAATATAGCTTTTAAGAAAAATCATGAATTAATCGAAAACCTTGTCAATGCATGTGGGATTACACAAAATAATTAAAAATGTCAGTAGTTGAGCCTTAAAGAATTTACCAAGAATCCAATTGTTTTAGAGTGACGAAGTGAGATGATTCAGCTTACTTTAGTTTCCAAGAGCATGAATGGTCTGATCCACCTTCGATGAAGGTGGTAATCTGATCAGCCACCAACAAAAGGAAGCAAAACAACGCTCAAAAAACGGTTGCTTCCGTGGACTGCGCTACTGTTGTTCTACGCTGTTTGGGATTTTGGTGGTGGTGGTGGTGGTTGGAGGGTTTTGGGTGGAATTGGATGGTGGTTGGAGGGTTTCGGGTGGAGGAATCCAGTGGTTTGTTTGTGGGTGTTTTCAGGAATATGGCCAGTGGCTTGTGGCGCTATTGTGTACAGGTGATTTGTAAGGAGGTTTGGTAGAGTGATGGAGGTTTAATGGAATGGAAGATTTTTGTTGGAGACTTTACCCATGGGAGATGGTGAGTTGATGGAGGAAAATTCTTCGCCAACCTTCTCTGTCTCCCTCTTCGGGGACGTGTCTCTGTAATACGATTAGAAAATATTTTAGAAAAAATTTAAAATATATATTTTTTTATTTTTTATTTTAAATTTAAAAAATTAATTTTAATATATTAATATCAAAAATATATTTTTATAAAAAAATATTTAAATGAAAAACATTTTTAATTAAGTATAAAAAAATATCAGAGTTATTTTAGTTGGTGGAATTATCTTTTTGGCCCCCCGAGACGAAATGAAAATCTTCGTTTCCATGCAGTTGATAATGACAGATTGTAAATATAGTCTTAATTAATAATAAATTTATATCAATTGAGGATATTTAAAACAATAAATTCTTTAGAAGAACTTACAATTGTTTGATCTTCTTAATTTAATTAGTTAGAGGAAGAATAAAATAAATGGATTGATGAGTCATAATTAATAACATAACAGCTATAATTAATATCATGTCGACTGTCTCCAACAAAAATAAAATAAATGGATTGATGAGTCACAAGAATGATCATTTTATTACCTCAAGAGCTAAAACAGCTCGGTTTTCTACTGTAGCCCGTGACTCATAGTCACTATTCATTGGCAATCTACTCCGGTGCATCGCGGTGCACGTCTACATTTCTTTTTCTTTTTCAATAGTGTATTAACGAAAACACCCCCGGAAAATGACAAAAATTGTCGCTGGTTTCAGGGGCTCCGCGATAATTGACCATTTCCGACCCGGTCCGGTCCGGTTTGTTCGACCAGGTTTTTTATTTTTTAATATTTTATTGAACAGTGGATTAACGATTTTGTCATTCAAAAAGGACAAAAAATACGCCTGCGGGGGACGGGCTTCACGGTAATTAGCCAATATTTTATTATTTATTTCGTCGGATTACTGTTGGCGCGTCGCTGGACGCGTCGTCCGTTACTTCACTCATGTGTTTTTAGGGAGGCGCGTGCGGCTTCATACGACATCCAAAAATGACCAACCGGCGTCTAGAATGATTTTTCAGGTTTGTTCTCTTCCACCCGGTGTGGTGCGTGTATCCCTAAGGTGTCCAGAGACGTGTCAATGGTCGTTTGAACCCTCCCCCCGCGCAGTTTCTCTCTCCTACTTGCGCCAGATGACGTCAGCTAAGTTGTTTTTCATCAAAGTTCATTTCGGTCTCTGAACGTTGTAATTTGGTTTTCTTGCCCTTAATGCTATTATATAGGTTTAGATTTGATTCAATTTCGTCCTTCAATTGAAATTGATTATATATTGGACTTTCAATTCAGTCCCCGTGCTTTTAATTTCTCGGATTGGGCTGGAATTCTAAATATTTTTGGTATCAAAGTTTTGATTTAGTTCAATTACATCCTTCCATGCAAATTTATTATAAATCCTTAATATTTTCGGTACCAAAGTTTGATTTCTTTCAATTTTATCCTTTTATGCAAGTTAATTATGGATTTTAGTTTCATTTCGGTCTCATTTCTTTTAATTTCAGGTTTTGTTTTCAATTATTTAATTTGAATGTTTGGATTTGCTTCAATTTTGTCCTTAAAATTACATGTATTATTTAAAGTATGTCAAATTGATTATATATTTGTATATTTATGTCAAATTAAAGTATGTTAAACTAATTATATGTTTTAATATTTATTGGATATTATCGCCTAAGAATGTATATAGACTGAAAAATATTATCTAGGATTTTTTAAGAAAAAAATTTAATATCAGTATTCTTAAATATATTTAATATAATAATACAAGGAATAAATCTTATAACAAATAAAATAAAAATTGTCTTCGAATTTTAATTTTGTGCTCTATTTTTTAAAGTTTATTTCTTAAAAAATATTTATAATATTTAGGTTTTTAATATTTCATATCTAATATTACCGGGCAAAAAATACAACTAAAAAAATGATAAATTTACCTAGATTATCTACAATTAAAAAATATTCGAGTCACTTCCAGTTTTGATTACACTATTTTTTTAGACGGTAGATAAGTAATTATAGCACGCAAAAAATTTAGGTTTATTTCTAAAAACAAATTACAATATTTTTATTTATAATCTGTAAGATCTAATATTACAAGAGGAAAAAGGCAACTCATAATTTGTTTTGACCCACTTCCTATTTCGATTATACTATAAAGTATGTGAGGCTAATTATATATCTTAATATTTATTGAATATTATCCCCTAAAAATATATATATAGAGAGAGAAAATGACCTATAATTTCTTGCAAAAAAAAATTAATATTGGTATTCTTGAATACATTTAATATAATAATATGATTAATAAATCTTATAAATATAACTTTGGCTTTGAATTTAAATTTTTATTTTATACTATTTTTTTTGTTCTTTTAATAAACGGTAACTTTTTTTTCACATTTTTTATATTTTTTAAAAATTATCGTGTTCAAGACTTTTTTTTAAACGGGTTTGTTTTTTTGTGTTTTTTTTAACCAGAGTATCTGTGACAACAAGTTTCTAACAAATCATTTCACCTTCTCAGCAAATTTTCTAACAATTTTTATCAAAAGTTTTTTTAGCAATAGCAATATTCAATCACTTTTTTGGTTGAAAAAAAACCATTTTTAACAAATTTTATCAATTACAATTTTACCAATTAAATATTAAAATAACAAAATATAATGTTTATAAAATCAATCAATTTTCTACATAGATAAAAAAGCCCAGATGAGCGGGCAAATTCACTCCTACACACACACACAGAGAATGCCCCCGCGCGATGACATCAGATATTTTTAATATAAAAAATATGAAGTGTGAGATTTTTTAATTATAATATAAATTTAGACAAAATAATAAATTTGTGCAGAATTCCTGTGAAGTTCAAGTTTTCTATATAATATATGAATTTTAAATCAATATAAATTTGTTTGTTTAATAGGTTTCAACGAAATAACTAGCATAAAATTATCATTATTATTAAAAAAGTAAGTAAATTCAAATATCTAAATTATTGAATTCATTGTATTAAAATTTGTTCATTTTATAATTCAATTTAAATTAAACATAAAAACAAAATATAAATTGCAAAAACACTTTTAATAACCAAATAATAAAATAAATAAATAAATTTCTATCTACAAAAAGAAGAAAATTTTTATTGAAAATTCATCCCTATGATACCGTTATTATCATTACTATAACAGTTAAAATTATTATCAACATTACTGCCTAACTAATTAAAATCATTAAATTGCACCGAAAAATAAATAAAATAGCAAAATATTTTTACAAAAAACAAGAATGACTAAAATTATCATTATTATTGCACAAACAATAATATCATAAAATCATGTGATCCGAAGAACAAATAAAAATCATAAATAAACACAAAAAAGGAAAAAAAGAGTAATATTAATTTTAAAATGATCAATAGTATAAATTAAAATTTTAGGATAGAACCAAATAAAAATAAAACTCTAATAAAAAAATAAAACGACAAAAAATAAAAATAAAAACTAAAAGGATAGATGCATAAATACGGAAAAAAATAACCATTATCCAAGAACGATAAAAAACCAAAGAAATTAATATCAAATAAAAATTTAAAAAGAATAAGGACCAAAATGAAAAATAAAATATATAATTAATTTCAATCAAAGGGCAAAATTGAAACAAATAAAAACCTTGAAATCGAAACAAATGAAGGTATTTTTTTTTAAAAAAATAAAAAAATAAGGATCAAAATGATAAGTAACATGTATGATGAATTTTAATTGGAGTACACAGTTAAAAAAATTAAAATAAAATACATAATTAATTCTAATCGAAGGAAAAAATTGAAACAAATAAAGGTATTGAAAAAAATGAAGTGTAATGTTATTAAAAAATTAAAAGAATATGGATCGAAATGAAAAGTAGCATATATGACCAATTTCAATTGGAGGACACAATTAAAACAAAAAATATATAATTAATACCAATTGAGGATAAAATTGAAACAAATAATGAGATTTTTAAAGGTAATTGCAAAGTAATTTTGTTAAGGAATAAGGATAAGGTTTGAACTAAAAAGTAGCATAAGACCAATTTCACGTGGAGGACTAAATTAAAACAAATTAAAACTTGCTTAATTTTTTTTCCAAAGAAATCAAAAACAAATAAAAAAATTTAAAGAATAAGGATTGAAATGAAAACAAACATATAAAATCAATTTCATATGAAGAGCACAATTGAAAACAATCAAAAATTTTATTGAAGTCATCCGGAATAAAAACCAAACCAAAAATTTCAGGACTAAAATAAACCTATTACAAACTTGAAGGACTAAGTTGTAATTTCCTTCGGTAGGAGAGAAAGAAGGGAGAAAAAATAAAAAAATTGTTCACCGGCGATGCTCTAAACTCCTTCCATCGACACGTGCCACACTGGAAGGCAAAAGACATGGTAGCACACCAGGTGAAATGACCTTCGAGGCAGTTTCAACTGTCGTACAGGCGAGCCACCTGTGTTTCTGAAAAAGAAATAATAAAAAAATAGTACATTACCTATACATCTATGGACCCAACGATAACTACGAAAAAACCTATGAGTAAAGTACCACAATACCTCCTGCTACATTGTTCTATTTTTTTCTTTTTATGGGATTAATTTAGTTGTTTTAGTGTGCACATGAAGAACCGAAAACACCCCCACTATTCCTCGTGCTCTTGTCTGTACCCAGAGATAAAATAATAGTTTTACTGTATAAAGAAATTAAAAATACCTTCCATATCTCGTAAGAATATCGAAAATAACCCCCGATTCTGAGGGTTATTTTCTTAGTTCTAGAAATAAAATAATAATCTTAATAGTAATCTTACAGCAATCCACATTCTATACGTAAACATTAGAATTTGCTACGGTAAAACACCCCCGACAATTATATATTACTAGCTACTTACCCGCGCCTCGTCGCGGCCGAAACTATATATTTGTCAAGGTAAAAAAATATTAATTATGTAAAAAATTTTATATTATAATATAAATTTGATCAAAATAATAAATCCGTATAAATTCTTGTGGAGTGCAAATTTTTTATAAAATATATGAATTTTAAATAGATATTAATTTATCTGTTTGGTAGATTTCAACAAAATCATCAAATAAAATTATCAGCGTCATTAGAAAAACAGAAAAATTCAGATACCTGAATTATCGAATTCATTGTATTAGGAATAGTTCATTTTATAATTCAATTTAAATTAAATACAACAAACAAAATACAAATTGTGAAAATATCTATAATAACCAAATAATAAAAATTATTTCATTTTCTATCTACGAAAAGAAGAAAATGTCATCAAAAATTCATCTTCGCGTTACCATCATTATCATGATTATAACAATTAAAATTATTATCAAAATTATTGTCCAAACAATCATTAAATTTCCCTGAAGAAAAAAAAGCAAAATATTTTTACAAAAAAATAAAAAATAATCAATAAAATTATCATTATTATTGCACAAATGATGAAACCATAAAATCATATAATCTGAAAAACAGATAAAAATAACAAAAATACCAAAAACAATAAAAGGAAAAATAGATAAATATTAATTTTAAAATAATCACCAAAATATATTAAAATTTTAGGACTAAACTGAATAAAAAACTCAAAAAAATAAAACAATAGAAAATAAAAATAAAAACTATAAATATAAATATAAATATATAAATATAAATAAAAAATAAATATTATCTAACAATAACAGAAAAAACAAAATAATTTTTATCTGTGTGGATCAGGGTTATAAATCCCGTTCCGATTCGCTGAAGCAGCTACTGAAGCAGTGAATGGCCCGTTCCAGAAATCGACAAACGACGACGTTGGTCCGATAAAATCGGCCGATCGAATTCCGAATGCCTGCAACACATCCGTCGGATCACAAAACGACGGCGTTTGATCCAGATTTTTATTTTAAACCAAATTTGCACGATTACGAATCACTCTATATTTATACACAGAATAATTCACCTTCTATGTCTCATCCGTGGGATAATTAAAGAAGAAACCATTTAACTCATGCTCACTGAGAGTGAAGAATATACATGTATTTATAGTGAACTCTAAAGAAAGGAGAAGATGTTTGGCCGATGTGGGTAACGAAACACTTCATTTATATCTTATAGTGAACTCTAAAGAGAAGAGTTTGATGTGGACAACTCATTGTCCATCGGACAAAGCTCTGTTCATTACTGACAGATATATATATATATATATATATATATATATATTAAAAATAATTATAAAAAATATATATTATAAGAAAATAAAATCATTGTGTTGTAATTTATATAGCACATCAACAAAATATTTATTTTAAATTTGTAATAATAATAATTAGCATAAAAAATAGTTAGCATAAAAAATAATTTTTAAAAATTATACTTGTTAAATTAATATTTTATTTTTTTCATATATATAATTAAATAAATATGAACAGTACAAAACCGGAACGGAACGCCGAAATGCACCGAAACCGGAACGTTCCGTTCCAAACAAAAAACCGGAACGGTACCCGGAACGGATTTTACAACCCTGGTGTGGGTGTTTTAAATGTTAAGGGTATAAATTGTGTGGGTGTATTAAGAAAAGAATAAAAGAAAAGATAGATAAATAAAAAATTTAAAAATTATTCACCACCAAGATGAGTATGACTTGGCATTCAGAGTTTCAACTTGGCAACCTCTACTCTGTCTCTCTCCTCCCTTGGATTTACAGCTCCAGTAGAGTCAAAAGCAAACGACACACATGCTTAAGATTTTGCCTGGAAGTTGTTCGTCAACACAGCGATGGTAGACGTTTTCAACCAGCGCGGTCAAGACAAACAAAGAATGCTCTCAGTAGGTGTCACAAATGGACGAAGAGCTCAATCGTTAACAATCTCTCAACTTCGTCCATCAATGACCTCATCTCCATTTCTTAAACTTCGTGACACTACTCGGCGCCATTAAGTTTTCATGAAACCCCGTCATCTCTATCTCCCTCTCTTCATCCATTTATACATCTGAAGCCTGGCTTCTGTTCTTAGGAACTTCTGCAAAATACAAAACACGGAAAAAAAAGCTGGGTCAAAATAAGAAAAATTGTGAAAAGTCAAGCAAAAATTCTCTCTTCTTTCTTTCCTAGAAAGTTAGTTTCCTTAGTCTTTTTGTTGTTTCATTTGTTAGATGCAGATCTGTTTTCGAGACTGGAAGGTTTCTGGGTTTTGACCACCTTAAATCAAGATTAAACTTAAAAGAGATTTATCTGTTTTTTTATATACACAAAATAAAAGATAATGAAAAATAAAAAACAACATAAAGGCTAAAAGCATCTGTGCACTATTTAAATCCACAGTAGATCACCTCACATGCTACAACAGTGCATGCTACACAGTAAAACACCCACACCATTTATATTTTAGTTAATAACGTTTTCGCTCCAAATATAGATAGGCGTTATTTGCAAGCACGCCTGTCTCTCTTCCCTCCAAAAAAACGTTTTTGCTCCATCAAATTCAAAATTAATCTCAGATTATATCCCTCCCTCTCTTTCTCAAAATGAAAATCACCGAGATGTTCTCGCCGGATCTCGGGAAACCAAGCCACGAAAACCAATTTATTCAGCCCGACCACCTCCACCAAGATCTCCTCTCTCAGATCGAGTCCCTGATCATACAAACCGAAAACCTCTCCCCTAACTACAATTCCTTACCGGAAACTATCTCCTCAGATCTCCGCCAAACCCTAACTCACCTCACTCAACTCCTTCCATTTCCTAACTCACTCAAGCTCCATATCTGGAAGCTCGCCTACCGCCTCTGGAATGCCTGCATCGACATCTCCAACGCCGCCTCCATCCTCCCTCCCTCCTCCTGCTCCTCCTCCTCCGTTGTCCAAAATCACGCCAAGCTCCGTCACATTGCCGCAGATATGCTCTCCCTTGCCGGAGAAGCCACCGGCGTTCCCTCTCCTGCTGTCAAATCTGCCTCTTTCTACCTCAAGACCGGCCTCATTTGGCACGATCTCAGAAAATTTGATCTCGCGTCGTCCTGCTTTGAGAGAGCTACTGATATCGTTTCAAAGCTTGACATAGCCGCAATATCGGACTCCGGAGATAGAAAATTGCTGCTAGATTTAAATCTCGCGAGATCTCGAACTGCCTGGGAGTTATCGGACCGAAATCTCGCGATAACACTGTTAACTCGGGCGAAAACTCTCCTCTTTGGTTCATCAGATCACTACAAACAACTAGCCAATCAGTACTTGATATTTGGAAAGAGCGTGTTATCAAGAAACAACGATACCGATAACAGTTTAAAAGAAGCTTTGAAGCTAATGAGCGAAGCTCTGGATTTAAGTGAGAAAGGCTCCAGTGCAGCGAGAACAAGAGAGCAAATCATGGAACTCAATGAGTTAAGATCAAAATCACTCCGATTCATCTCCGCTGTTCATTTACAAAAAGGAGAGTACGAGAGTGTGATTAAATGCGTTAAGGTATTGAGGGAGGGAAATGACGAGGACCACCATGCTAGCCTCCCTGTTCTGGCAATGAAGGCGTGGTTGGGTTTGGGGAGGTATGGAGAGGCAGAGAAGGAACTGAGGGACATGGTTGTCAATAAGGGAATTCCTGAGAGCGTTTGGGTATCTGCAGTAGAGGCGTACTTTGAGGCTGCGGGAACTGCAGGGGCGGAGACAGTGAAGGGAGTGTTTTTGGGGCTTTTAGGAAGGTGCCAGGTGAGTGCCAGAGCTGCTTTCAGGGTGGCGAATAGAGTGCTTGGGTGTGGTGGAGAAGGTTCGAGAGTAAGGACTAAAGTGGTGGCAGATTTGGTATCTGATGAGAGAGTGGTGACTCTTTTTGCTAGCGAGGCTACTGTTAAGGAAAGGGCGGCAATGCATGCTGTTCTTTGGAACTGGTGAGTTTCAAAAGAATTTCCCGCCAAACTTGTGTCTGCTTTGAACGAAGAGTTGTTTGTGTTCTTTATTTATTTATTTTTCTTTGTATTGCATTTTATGAACTATAAAATTTTGGTTTCTTTATCTGATTTTGTGATTTCTACGAAACATAAAAATGATGGCTTGCATTCGTTGTTTTGACATTTTATTGATCAAGGCCTGTGTTGCTTAGGCTTGTTGATACTGGCTAGGATTATCAATTCTTTTAACGGGAATTGGGATTCCCATGGCATGCGCTTGGCTAATGTTTATTTGAAACTTTGACTTCTAATTCCTTTTATCCTGGGATTGCTTACTAGAAGGAAAAGAAAATAAAAAGAAAACCTGAATCCCTTGAATTTCTTCTTATTATTCCGAAAAAGCTGTTTGAATTGCTTACAAAGAAAATGTGGTTTCCTGGAGTAAAATACGTTGCTTACCAAGTATGGAAGCAATGCGATGGTATGTAGGATTGTTCAAATTTGTTAAACCCATGTTAACACATTCGATGGAGTAAAACAGAACTCTATATATGGATACATCTGAGATACTGGGATATGATATGATCCCTGGTGCTGTGACCTCAGATGCTAGGCAGCTGAATGGATCATTATTCTTTAACCTTCACAATCTTTTGTTTTAAGTGGTCCTATTCATATCGTTTCTGAAGCAAAACCCTGCCCCGTCCACTTCTTTTCACTGATTCAATATTTTGTCTCACACCTTTGCTGAGCAAGTCATGTGTGGACCTTCATTGACCTTGTCTTCCCAAACTTGATTCATCACATTGGATTTGTTCCATTAAGATTTCTCCTTGCTGCTGGAATTTTAACAGGCAAGTCAAAGGAAAGGAAATGATTTCTGTCCAAAATCCTTAAAAATGGAGAGTTTCATTAGACATGGAGACAAGCCCAGAATTTTAGAAACTGGTATTCATTGGAAACATTCCTTGGAAAATCTGATCTTTTAACCACTCCTCTTTGTTTTTGCAGTGCTTCTGAACATTTTAGATCAAAAGATTATGAGACAAGTGCAATGATGTTTGAGAAATCACTGCTGTATATATCACATGACATCGAGAACAGAATTCTCCGTGCAAAGGGCTTCAGAGTTTTGTGTCTATGCTATCTTGGCCTCTCTGAGCTTGATAGAGCTCAGGAATACATTAACGAAGCTGAAAAGGTATCTTAATCAACTAGCTGGTGTTTCGGTGCTGATCTTATTACCTTTGGAAAAGCTAGGCTGGGTAGTAATTCCATGCTTTCCATTTGTGCAGCTCGAGCCCAACATCGCGTGTGCTTTTCTTAAGGTACTCTCTCTCTCTCTCTCTCACACACACACACACAAAAACACAAATACACACAGTATTTAACATATTGATCGCTGAAATTTGCTCCTGTTGAATCAGCACAAACCTTTATTTCATCTGCGAAATACCCGGCCATCCTAAGATTATTTTATTGATGGTTACCACATCTTGATATTTCTTCGTGCTCGCGCAGTTCAAAATCTATCTGCAAAACAACGACCATAATGGTGCTATCAATCAGGTCCAGGCAATGAAAACTTGCTATGATTTCACCCCAGACTTTCTCTCCCTGTCAGCTCATGAAGCTGTTGCTTGCCATGCTCTTCCTGTTGCTGTTTCCTCTCTATCCAATCTCCTGAGCTTCTACACCTTGGGAAGCCCCATGCCAACAGCTGAAGTTGTAGTGCTACGAACATTGATCACGATCCTCATTCAAGACCCTGGAAACGAGGTGGAAGTCCTCAAATTCATGAAAAGGGTTCATGACCGGGCATCTGAGCTTGGGACAGAGTGCTTTTTTGGAAAAGAGGAGACTGGCAGACGAGAAAAAAATTGGTTTGCTGTGACTTCATGGAACATTGGGACTCAATGTGGAAAGGAGAAGAAATATGAATTATGTGCAGAATTTCTTAGACTGTTATCAGGATTTTATGGTCTGGTTGATTGTCAAGAGGAAGAAAACAATATTATGGTCTGCAAGTCATTGATATTGTCTGTCTCAGCCATGGTGGCTCTAGAGAATCAAAAGAAGACTGCATTGACGGACTCTGAAGTGAAACAAGCTGTTGAACTGCTAGATAGAGCAGGGAAGGTAACCCCCCCGCTATTAGTTGTTTTCTCGATTATAATGTTATAATGCAATGAGTTGAAATAACAGAGTAGGTTGTTTGTTGGGAATTCTCTGTTTGCTGATATTCTTCACCCTCATTTATTAACATTTTGGTGCTTGGATCCAGATCCTAACTTCAATCTCAGCAGGAAACAAACTCGGTGGTGACAAAATCACCACAGTCGAGCCAGACCTCTACTTCATGCACACCTTCAATGCATATGACATACACGGTAGACTTGATAAATTTGGGCCCCAGCAACAGCTCCACTTCGTAAAGAGTTTTGCCAGCTCGAAGGCTTGCGATCCCAAGCACCTTCTACAAATCGGTATCGGCGCCTCACAGGGTCCGCGGTCTAACCCTGAAGTAGCCACCTTTGCTCTCAACGAGTGCCTTTCAGCTCTCCTTTCTTCCCCCTCACCGGACTACCCCGACGTTGCTCTTATAATTCGGAGACTGATTGCATTAGCAAGCATTCACAAAGGTGACTCAGGTGATAATGCTGTGCATAGTCTGTACAAGCAAGCACATGGGATAATGGTCGGGTTAAAAGACGGCGAGTATCCCGCCGAGGAAGGCAAATGGCTTGCAATGACGGCGTGGAACCGGGCAGCAGTCCCAGTGAGGCTAGGGCAGGTCGATGCGGCACAGAAGTGGATGGATGCTGGGTTGGAGCTTGCAAGGAAGGTTTCAGGGATGGAGACTTACAGGGCATGCATGGAGGATTTTGCAATTGCTTTTAATAAGAAATTTCAATTGCACAATAATTGTTAAAACCACTCTCATCTAAGAGTGTGTGATATACACGCATCTTGTACATTATACTATATACTAAAAGATATCAAACATTATACTATATACAGCAGTTTCTGCCGAAGATGCCATGGTAATTTTACATTTCTATTGAACAGTAAAATAATCTTTTTATCCTCAAATAAAAAAAAAATAAAGGTTTGCCTATAGGAGTGTTTTAGACTTTTCACATTTCTTGAAAATGTACAAATATGGATGTCCATTTTTTTTTTTTATTATTATTATTATTATTTTCTTGTGGACATTGTAGGCGTGTTTGACACACGCGCCAACGGTTTTCTTCGTGATGCTCTATTCGGGCGGCACGTGCGGTGTTTTTGGTGGTGGAAATGTTCATCCGACATTTCAGTTGATGCATCGTCATGTCCTCTTCCTCATGGTGTGGTGTGAGTCTGCATACGGTGACCGTAGACGTCAAGATGGTTGGTTGAACCCCCCCTCTATTCTCTATTCTCTATTCTCTCTCTTGCATGCTAAATTACACGACAGACTCCTCTTCTTATGGTTGTTTCATTTTGGTCCCTGCTATTTTAATTGTATCAAATTATTTTTTAAAAGCTAATATTATTTATTGTTATTGTCTTTTTTTTTGTATTTCTCTTTTGTCACAATTTTTAGGTGTTTTTTTTTTAATTCTTTGAGGTAATTTTGATTTTTCAATTATTTATGAAATAATAATAATAATTTTAGTAGAATCATGACAAGTTGTCAAATGATGCACCTAATTTTTAAATATAAATCAATCAATTGTTTAGTTGATAATATAAAGAATATTAATATTGAAAAAAAACAATTATAATAATGATAGTGACAACGATAATATTTTCAGTAATAATTAGGATATTCATTATTTACAATAATACTTATAATGATAGCTATAATATTTGCGATAATTTAACAATCATGATAATAACGATGATTATAATAATTATAATAATTCATCAATCAATATTTTTTTTGTTAATAATTGACTTTTACGACTTTTTTATGTATGATATTTCATATCTAATATGACGTAAACAAAAAAATATACGAAACTACACATAGACAAAACATGTCAAAAAATTAGACCAAATTATCTACAGTGAAAAAATGTACAAGCCACTTGCCCTGCACTTCGCTACAACTAGAACCAAATTTTCAACATGTAAATAAATATTAATGGTCTTCTTTTTATATTAAACCAACATGTAGACTGATGACAACATAAAGGTTGATGCAGTTGTTGGGGAAAAACTATGTTTTCCCACACATTTGAGTTAAAAATATTTTGAAGCAATTATCCATTTTCATATCTTTGCTAATAAGGTTTTATGATAGTGTTGTTTTACTTGGTTGTGTTGATGTATTTTATTATATCAAATCTTGCATGTGTAACTATTATATTTTATTTTAATTGCTTCAATCTAACCAGTTATAAAAATTATTTGCTAAGCCCACAACGTAATGCAAGCAATCTAACTAGTAATAGACTATACATGATACAAATTGTTGGCGCAATATTTTCTTGTGTCAATGCGATAGTTTAATTCTACAATGTAAAATAATTTTCTTGGAGGTAAAATAATTTTTAATTTTTTCCTTAAGAAAATATCAAAGAGTATTGATAGTTTTTTCTTTGCTTATCATCAAACCTCATTGATTTAATTTTTTTTAAAAAATTCTAATTTTGTGCTAACTCGAGCTTTCAATTAAATAGTTTGAAAGCTAACACAACTTAAATCTATTAATTTTATAGATTTAAAAATATTTTAAATAACAAGTAAAAACATGATTTATTTAAAAAAAATTATAATTATATTTTTTTTGAAAAAATATTAAGACAATGAAAAATTGGATTAACTTTTTTTAATTACTTTTTATTCAATTATATAATAAAAATAGATGCTAGAAAAATTAAATAACAAGGTTAAAATAGATATTTATTTAAAATTATGCTATTCGTATAAAAAAAAAAATTAAGCGTGATGAAACCTAACCTATGGGATAAATCTTGAAAACTTGGGAGATCGATCGAGACAAAAGTTTTTGGGTGCGTGGACCTAGTAAAGCTTTTCGTATAGTTTGAGGGTTAATTTGGAGTTTGTAAAAAGAAAAGAAAAATCAGTTATTATGGTTGGAAGTCATTAATTTTATTAAATATTATTATTATTATTATTATTATTATTATTATTATTATTACTATTAGTTGTTAATAAAAAAAAGCTCGAAGAAATAAATAAATTAAAAAAAAATCAAGTCCTTGATTGATTGTCGGCTTCCGATCAGAGCCAACGGGCGTTTGTTTATATCTTGCAGTGGCTTGCAACAACATCTTCCCAAGTGGGCAAAACCATGGGTTGTTTTTCTCCATCTTGGGATGGAACCCTCTCGCCGAAAGATTTCTCTGTAGCTGCTCACGTTTTTGCCGAGAGATGGGAGAGGAATAAGTCTGCTTCCCCTTCATGGTTCTGGGTTAATTCTCCAAAAGGACCTCCGTTGCCTGCTTCTCAACATGTTGCTACTTTCCTTCCTTCTTTCTAATCAATTTCTTTTTAACCTTCAATTCTTCGTTTGATTTTCTTAATTCCTGTTTGTTTTTCTTAATTCTTGTTTGTTTTATCTTCCCTTTCTTTTCCCAGGTGGAGGGATACTTGTTTTTGGAGAGCATGTGTGTTCTTGTCTCAGCTGAGGTCTGCTCTGATCTGATCTTCATCTTATGGTTAAACCCCATAAATTGTTATTGATTTTTTTTGCCCACAGGATAGTAATGAAGAAGAAAGCTGCGCTGTGGAAGAGGAGGCTGGTTTCTGTGAGATAGATGGGGCAGCTGATAATGCCACACTTGTATTTCCTTCCTCCTTCCTCAGATAGCCATTGTTTTATGTTACTCTTTCTTCATACAGACTTAAGCTTGTGCGACTAGAAAATTGCTCTTGTGGGAGTTACGCGTTTCAATTATCATTTTTTCAATCTCTTCTTCTTGCTATTACCGATGTTGTTCCTGTCCTTTGCTGCCAGGTTCAAAGCAAACATCATGAAGCGCATTACTATGATTTTCATATTGTCTATAGCTCTTCATTCAGGGTTCCTGTGCTATATTTCCGTGCATACTGCAGTGGTAAGTGCTTCTCTCTTTCTATACGTGCCTGTATATGCACGCACACTTCTTAAATTTTGTGAACATCCTGGTTTCTGGGAGTTATGTCTTCCATCTGACTTTTACCAGACTATTTTTACAGTCACTTATCTTGAATGATCCAACATAATGTAGCTACAAATAATTCAAACACTTCTTAAATTTTGTGAACATCCTGGTTTCTGGGAGTTATGTCTTCCATCTGACTTTTACCAGACTATTTTTACAGTCACTTATCTTGAATGATCCAACATAATGTAGCTACAAATAATTCAACGAATTGATCAAGTTCAAATGTTGGGCTGATATTATTCTAGGCTACTAGTTGTAAACAACAGATGAATTGTTTTCACAGTGATGTGAATGAGTCGCTTGAACATACTGGTTTTTGTTGTGTATAGATGGAAGGCCGCTGCTGTTGAATGACATTGAGAAGGACCTTCCAGCTTGCTCCTCGAAGGTGTTGCTGGAAACAAAGTGGAGTTTCATAACTCTGGAGGTGCATTTTTCTTTTTTCTTCTCAGTTATCTGCATTTGTTTTCTGATTAGCTCTATTTTTGCTTGTTTCTTAAACTGCAACAAAACCATTAGACAGATATGATCCTTGTTTTTGGTAGGATGAGCAGGGAAACCGTTTTCTAAGAGGGAGTCCATGTTTGCACGGGCTGGGAAAGAAATTTTGGAATTTCTTGAGCACTTGCAACATTTTTTATGTCATGAATATAACTCAAGTGTTTATGTGATGAAATCCACACTTGTCTGGTGTTGGTGTCTGGGAATGCAAACCTTGAACAAATAATACACGTGGATTTGACGACTCTGCGCTCTGACTGCATGCAGTTACCCTTTCCAGATAATGAGATTTAACATACTAATTATATTCAGTAACTGCTTTTGTATGTATTTTGGATATTGATCGAGTATTACTTGTCGATTTTTTTTGAGAAAGACTTGTGTTTTGGTAATTGTTGAGTTCATGCACGGAACATGGAAATGGTAACTGGTTGAATGTTACTACTTCAGGAGCATCCATTCTTGAACAGGCCATGGTACAAATTACATCCATGTGGGACCAGTGAATGGATGAAGTTGCTTTGCCTTGGCGATGAGGTTGTAGCTAAGAATGGACTGGCCATTGAGCTATATCTGGTGTCATGGTTCTCAGTCGTTGGGCAGGTGGTCGGTCTCAAGACCCCCCTAGAAATGGTGAAAAGTCAGTGTAATTGATTGCAATGCTTTGAACAGAAAATGAACTCATCAATATAGGGCTTAAAGAATTGGATTACTACTTTTGCAATGAGCTTTGATGCGTGCGTATTGATTTGTGTTACTCTCTGATGTAAGAAGATTAAGGGACTGGATGAATAATCAGCAGGGAAGCATCCTGGATCCATTTTTGACGATTCCGATGTCCTGTGTCAGGCTGTTTTTCTAGTTGTGTTCCATATTTTAAATTCTTCATCAATGATGTATAAATCCTTTCTTATTGCAGAAGCGTTTTATACCCTTTTGATTGCCATAAATTTTGAATCAATAATCCACACCTGGCTTGTCTATCTTCATGACCACTATGGATGATTGAAAGATGGCAGACCTGAAAACCTCAATTCATAAACAGAATATTTCTGTAAAAGGTTTATTCAAGATTTGTCCTTTACAATTGTAAGGCTGTGGTTTTTCTACAGGAGATCACATTGAGAAGTTATTTGAACACAGGGCCAGTTGTTTCCAAAGCAGGAGAAAGAGATTTACATCAGAAAGGTGGGGAATGCATTGAGCTTTACAAACTGGACTCCTCACCAGCGAAATGCAAAAAACAAATCAACTGTACCATGTGCAAAAAAATCACATAATTAAGGTCATAGGAGACGGGAGTAATAGTATCACGCTTGCATTTTTTGTGCTTTCAATTCTACCACAAAATAAAGAGTTGGATGTAATTTACATACATTAGAAGCCATGGATTCTTGTTTCTGTAAGGTGCGTGTGAATTTCATATGGAAAATAATTCATCCATGGGATCCTGGCATGATGGGAAGTCTTTCTTTTCATGCTAGTGGCCATCATTCTGCACTATTTCATGTATTCGACTGAAGCGCACAAGAAATTCTATGTTACCCTCAGCACCCTTTAGAGGAGACTCAATCCAACCATTGCTGCGGAATCCAAAGCCCTCCACGCCTTTTGTTATCTTCTCAAGAACCTACACATTAGAAGCAAATTCATTCCGTATTTTCGCTTAGCACTATCAAGTAGCTTCTACTCCTGTTTATTTTGTGAATTATCTCAATTGTTCAGTGAGTCTAGAAGCAAATTTATTGCATTTTTGGCCTTATTTATCATAAATAATATCATATAAGATGTTACTCCAATTAATACATTCTGCAAAGTGCAGACCAACTTTTGCCAAATATATATTGTGAATTGAAAATCTTGAGAATCATGTTGTTGAAACCCGAGATAATAAAACATTCAGAGATGTCTGGAGGATGCATACCTCTTGGTGGACTTGGGAATCTCTTACTATCCCGCCACTTCCTACCTGAGAAGGGACTATGAATTATTTATTCTGATGATGATAATTAAACTGTGTTCCCCCAAGAAAGAACGAAGGCTGACTTGCAAAATACAATATAAAGACCATTTGTATCAACTCAAGCCTAAGAAAAAGACATTATGAGTCCACATATAGCCATTCGTAGAAGAAACTAAAGTTATTGGAAAGTGTTTTTCAAACACAAAATGGCCAGCTCATTGTATATCATCATGTCCACTACTGGTACTTGTAGCCGATGCATACCAATGGTCATGACATACAAAAAAACTGTCAGAAAATTTTAGGATAGACAACCTACTCCACCACCGAGGCATGTTTAACACTTTCTTCCACTCAAGTCTGCTGTAATGTTTATTACATGATGTGGCAAATTCTAGTAAAAGAAAAAGAAAAAGAAAAAGAAGTGCATGAATTGGGCTATGCAAAAGGCTGCTACGCTAATGCTCTTGCTTGACTGAAATCTGAAATCTTAAGCCAAAGCCTAAACTTTTCACTTTTTTGTAAGTGGTTCTGCATGAAAAAATAATCAGATTTCACTAGTTTGAAGCATCTTTCTTTAGACATAATAGAATGGTGAAGACAATCATAAGCAAATGTAAAACTAACGAAGTCTACAAAAGCATTTTTAGAGAAAAAAGGTAAACCTGAAGTATTTTACCAAAAAATAGAAGTTTTGTCATAGACACTTCATAGATTCAATTTTCAACAATAATCTGGATTACATTTGGATAGCAGTTAAAATTTTAAAGACTGGAATATTAAAATTCTACTTTCTTACTTGAGATCTTCGAGCTTCAAACTGAGGTTTCACCAGGGTAACTAACGTTGCCTCTTCCTTCATAACATTGACTACAGCAGGCATGACCTGCCAAAATAACTTAAGTCTTTGAAACAACACAAAAGGTATAACACAACCTTGGACTAAAGAGGCCTCTCCCATGAAAGGAGTGGCTGAATAAAACCAGTCAAAAATCTGTAAATATAGCAAGAAAAGATTTTACCAGTGTTTGAAGGCTTACCAGGAGAATAGAGATGAATGAGAGGTCCAGAGTCACCAAATCAACTTTTTGGGGGAGTTCAGAGAGGTATCTTAAGTTTGTTCTTTCTATCACACAAACACGTTCATCTCGACGTATCTTGTCTGCCACCTAATGAGAATTCACTTTAAATATTTTTATCAAGAGCCACTAAGAAACCAATACCAAGACTTTGATGTCTACAGGTTGCATATGTCACGGGAATTAATAATGTACTAATTAGAAAACTAATTATAAGTTATAGATAGTAGTGTTTTAGTAGAACACTTATACTTTCATACTTAGCCCTAATTTGTAGCTAGGTTTATTGTCTATTTAATAGACAGGAAACTCAAGAAGAAGGGCATTCAGTTACTATTCAATACAATTTTGACAGCATACACCATCATTTATAGAGCAGCAAAATTCATGTTCCCACCAGTAAGAGTTTCCTGTTTATAGGTTGGATACGCCACATTTCTAGAGCAAATGTCCACATAAGTTTGCTATAACTAAAAATAAAGATTTCCATACCTGTCCATAACCTACATCAACTCCATACACAAATGATGCACCATTCTGAAGCAAGCAATCAGTAAATCCTCCAGTAGACAATCCTGAATCCAGAGCTACTTTGCCAGCTACATCAACATCCAGTTGTTCAATGGCAGCTTCTAGTTTATATCCTGCCCTGGATTAGCAAACACAAAAGTACATTTCAACACTTCAAGCATCACAACCCTGATAAAATTTACTGCAGGCTGGAATTTCATGTATTCAAATTGCATTACAAGTTGTTTCAGGGGGGGCAATCACCTACATACATATTTTGGAACTTCAGCAATTATCTCAACAACAGATTTCTCAGACACAGGTGTGCCAGCTTTGTTCACCACCTTTCCATCCACAAATACTTTACCTACACCAAAATATATCAAACTATTAAACTCAAACTCCCAACATCAACTATGCTTAATATTATGACGATGAATGAAAATTGAGAGTTTACAAAGCATGCTGTCTCTCAGACCTGATACTGTTACATAGTAGTAGTTTATGAGCAAACTAAGCTATTAAGCAACACAAATGTCCATGCTCATACAGAGGAAACTAGTATTGTGCAACAATAACAACACTTTGCTGCAGACTTACATTAGCTAAAATCCATACCAGTTATTTGTTTCCCATAATGTTCATGGGAGAGAAACTGGATTTATAAACTCTTCCTTGTCAAAGTAACTAGTTGATCATACAATCAAGTTCTTTCACCAGTTATTGGAAAAGGTTATTCGATTTCTTAGCTTGCAGCGGACTAAAAAATAGAGGTGATCACCGATTCAAGAATTATTCTAACCTTGTAAAATCCATGATTGTATAAATGTTCGACTGTATTGCTGGAACCTTTCAAGACATATTTCATCCAGCCTCCGTTTCCTGAAATTATCAATAGTAAAAAAGTGAAACAATGAAAAGAACATATAAAAAGAAGATCAAAGATCTTTCGAGACAAGTTCCGACACTAATTGCACAACTTAGCCTTCTTTCTTGATTCCTAAATACATGGCGTTTAGATTAGAAAAAAAATCCTAGTTAATGCCATTTCCTGTTTCTTATAAGCACTTAGTATGGTAAATAATTGCATGAATAAAATTAACAAACTGAGCAAGCGAAAGCAATGGGAAGTAAGCAAGGAAATATATGTATGGTGTAACAAGGGAAACACACTGAGAAGAGGAAGAATAGCTTGGCTTACTTTTTAGGTAGTTGAAACTTTCCTGCCTTAGCAGAAGCAGCAGCAAAGCTTCTAACTGGACCACATTGCATTTCTGATTTGAACCTTCTAACTGAAAGTTCAAGGAAGTAAATAACAACAACAATAATGATAATGCATGTTAAGAAGTTGCAGCCAAGAAATTAACAAGTCTGCTATTTTTGTTTTCTTTTCGTCAATTGGCATAAGCAATTTGAAGATAATCAAACACCCACCCACCCCATAAATAATAATAATAATAATCAACAGAAGCAACATTATGGAAAAGAAATCCCTTAAAGACTAATGGTTCATCATGATAAAAGAAAAACTCCCTGTCTTACGAGGTTAATTCATGAAGCCTCCATGTGTTTGTGAAAATTACTGAGCGAAAGAAAAGTTGCTAATGAGTAATGCATTGGGAAAAAGAAGAGCACCTGGAGGAAGATTAGAAGTGTAGTAGTGGTGACAGTGGTAGGATCTGGATAAGAAAAGCAAGCTTGAATTTTTAGTACTGAAGGCGGAGCGTGAGAAAATAATGGGAAGCTTGAGATACTGCGCCATTTTTTGCCTTTGCTGATCCTGTCCAGCTCCAGCCACCCTCCAATATCTGCGTCCTATTTTACAGTCAGAGATGACATGTCGTAAATATTTATAAACGACGTGTAGTCTTGTAGGTTGTTTTCAAAAACCCAATAGTCCCAAATCCAACCTCCAAATCTACAGGGATTCATCCGCTTAAAATATCTCAAGCAAAGCCCCAAAAATTTTATTTTTTATTTGGAAACAAACGCCACAAGGACAAAAGGTTACCGCTAAAATTCTTTTTTTTTGTTATTTAATTCCATGGAGCATATCCTTGTATTTTGTAACATTAAAACATTTATATATCTTAATTTGTATAGTTAATGTTTAAACTTGAATAGTTGAACTTAGCTCTGAAATTCATATAATCATGTTCCAATGTATATATGTTTATCTCATTTATTCTTTTATGAAAAGAATCGGTGTTCAATGTATGCTATAAAGATTGTTGTTGTGACGATGATGATGTTTGTGAGAATGAGATCCAGGATGATTGGGTCGTGAATGAATTATGAGATGTTGAATATTAAAAGTGTAAACAAGTTATGTGTTTACAAGTTGGGACCTCGGGAGATTACAAAAATTTTGGTAGGAATTTTGATAGACTTCAATATGCAAACTATATATATATAATTTCTAAAAAAATTTGTAACTTGATAAGGAATATTAAATGTATTAGATGAAATTTTAGGGATGTTAAAACTCTCATCTTTAACAAGAATTAAAATTTAATAAAAAGTTTGATCAAACTGAAATCCTTCTCTGACAATTTTTTTTAACAAGAACCAAAATAGTTTTGATCAACCTGAGATCCCATCTATCAATCCTTTTTAACCATAACTAAAATGCGCTTTTGGTTGGGTTAACTTGATTTCTTAGTGTAGAGATTCTCTTTAACCACAACCCTGGTCTTTGTCTTTAGCCCGATTAACCTAATATCCCACTTGGAAATCCTTTTTATGTTTGCCTTTGATTGAGTTGACATTAAATCTCAATTTGGAGACCCCTTTTAACCAAAATCTTGATCTTTATTTTTTGTTGGGCTAACCCGAGATTTCATCTGACTATCTCTTTTAACTAAAACCTTAATATTACCCTGATAACCTGAAATCTCAATCTAGAGACCTCCTTTAACTAGAACCTTAATGTTGTTTTCTTTTATTTTGATCGAATCCAAAACAATTTAATTGTAGAATTAAAAATTGAGATTCTAATGGTGAAGATCCCAAATTTCAAATCTTGATGGTAAACATTTTTTTTTCTACCTAATGAAAAGGTTTGATTTTTTTTTTTCATTTCTTGAGAATTTCCTAACAGTATGATTCTTTTTTATTGCTTTTATTTTATTTATTATTTTTCACATGGTTGAAAACTAGGATTTTTAATGAAAAAAGATTTTTTTTTTCTTTCTTGATGATAATGTTTGATCAAGTTTTTTTTTTAATGAATTTTCATAGTTTTTGCAGGGATGATATCTATCCTTTTTAATGACTAGAATGAACTGGGTTTAATGATGATAGGGTTGAAAACTTAATGCTTCTTGATAGAAAAATTGACCAAAAAATTCCCAATTGCAGGATTTGAATTGATGTTTCCTATCACATGATTTGAAAACTCATATACCTTTCTATCATAGATTAATGATTATTTCTTTGTCAACTCTAATTCATCAAGATCTTGTTGGAAAATTCAAAAACATATAAGCACTACTTTGGGGTTAGATCACATGCATGCATCCTTAATTTGTTTGAAATATAGATCTCTCTATTTCTTTGATTCTCTAACATCATAAAATGCATTTACTCACTCTCTACTGCTTTGTTAGTTCTTTGATTCTTTGAAGTTTATCATATGTCAATCATCCATTCAAATGTAAATATAATATCCATCATGACCTGCCTGTGACGATCATGACTCTCATAGTTTATCAAGCCTGACCATTCCCTAAGTGTGATGTTTTTTGATCAATCATGAAGAAGTTTAAGGATTCTTTAGAGTTGTTCTTTGATTAGTTGTGTACATGCTGCAAAAAAATGCTAAAAGATTTTATAGTATCCATGTCATCCTAGAATGTCAATCACCCACGAAGTGATCTTCTATTGGAACATAACTCTTTAAATATATGTTGTCATCAACCTAATTTATCAAAACATGTATCCCATAGCTGTGATTGTATATATTAAAAATAAAAAAATATTATTTAAATAAAAAAGTTTTCTAAATTATCATCAATTAAAAATAAAAAATATTATTTAAATATATTTTAAATAAAAAATTCTCTAAATATCATCAATTAAAAATAAAAAAAATATATTTTAATATATATATTTTTAAAAATACTCTAAATGTCTGTTTGGCCAAGCGGTTGAAACTCCGTTTGGCCAAATTTTGAATTTTTTTCATTTTAAATGAAATTATTTTAGTATTTTTAAATTATTTTGATGTGCTGATATCAAAAATGATTTTTAATAAATAAATAAATATCATTTTAATATATTTCTAAATAAAAATCACTTCTATAAACAACAACAACTGCCCTCCTAATAATAACTAGGTAGGATGGCGGGACTACTTCGTGGAGCCGTTTCACGGAATCGAGAGCTCCAATTAGGCCATTTTTGGTAAGCAGAATTGGCGATGCGGGATGAACCGGAAGCCGGGTTACGGTGCCCAACTGCACGCTAACCTAGAACCCACAAAGGATGTTGGTCGATTAAGACAGCAGGACGGTGGTCATGGAAGTCGAAATCTACTAAGGAGTGTGTAACAACTCACCTGCCGAATCAACAGGCTCTTAGGGTCTTTTTTGGAGAGCTGTTGTGGTAGCTTTTTAAAGTGCCTTTTGTGCCGAAATACATCCAAATGATTTTTTTTTAAAATTATTTTTGACATCAGCACATTAAAATGATTTAAAAACAACAAAACATATTCATTTAAAATAAATAATAAAAAAATAAAAAAAGCAAAAACTGCATAAAGCCGTGCCAAATAGCCTCTTAATATCATCAACCACCGCGCTAAAAAAACACCAGCCTTACGTTTTCCAATTGTAGATAGGGCTATGGATAAGGTTACGAATGAATCCCTCCAATGGAAATTAAACAAGTGTGACACCTCATTAGTATCAGCCACTAGTTTGTAAGTAATAGATGCTGTTTTAGCTGGGGTCAGAAAATCAGAGACCTTCCTTCCTCGTGTTGCATACATCCTCGGACACTCTATGCTATAGTATACTTCAAGCTGATTTAGCAAAAGAAGAAAAAAGGCAATCGCATGGCTACTACTGCTTCTCCAATGGCTAGCCAGCTCAAAAGCAGCCTTGCCTCGTCTCTAGCAAGGAGGCTTGTTATTCCCAGAGGCATTTCTGGAGCTCCATTTAGAGTTTCACCCAACAAGAGAAGCTTCACTGTCAAAGCCGTTCAAGCAAACAAGGTAAGAGATTCTTTTTCCCTGCCCATGTCGAGCCATTACTGTTCTTGTTTAGATTCATCCAAGCACAATCAATTAGGTACTGACCATTTACTTCTGTTGTGTCAAATGTTATAGGTTGTAGTAGAAAATTGAATTGGATGAAAAGGGTTCATATGAAATCATAATAAGGACACCCTTAATTTGTTCAAATCTTGCAGCCAACTTACCAAGTGATTCAACCAATCAATGGCGATCCCTTCATTGGAAGTCTTGAGACTCCCGTTACATCAAGCCCACTGATTGCATGGTACCTGTCCAACCTGCCCGCCTACAGGACAGCAGTGAGTCCACTTCTCCGCGGAATCGAGGTCGGACTGGCTCATGGCTTCCTCCTCGTTGGTCCATTTGTCAAGGCTGGTCCACTGAGGAACACAGAGTATGCAGGTGCTGCTGGATCTTTGGCCGCAGGTGGTCTGGTTGTAATCCTGAGCATTTGCTTGACCATGTATGGAGCTGCATCCTTCGCTGAAGGAGAGCCATCTATTGCCCCGAGTCTAACCTTGACTGGAAGGAAGAAGAAGCCTGACCAGCTGCAAACTTCAGATGGCTGGGCCAAGTTCACCGGAGGATTCTTCTTTGGTGGGATTTCTGGTGTCGTCTGGGCATATTTCCTTCTCTATGTCATTAACCTTCCTTACTATGTCAAGTAGAGAAAATCAATTAATCTTAATTTGTTTGTTGCAACTCTCTCCTGTCAATGTATATTTACGTGTTTGGGATTGTCATTTGCAAATGGAAACTGCATGTTTGTCTCGATCGGTGAACGTCATGTATGAAGAAATTGGAATTGTTTGCTTGTTGCAGGTGTTTAACTGATCAATGAACTCTACTGCCACTCATGCACGCCCCAAGCGACACCAGTTTGAACCCCAACCCCAAGATCTCAATAGCTACAAGCTAGCTCACAAGCAAGAGCCTAATTAAGTGAAGTAAATAAAAAAAAAACCCAACAAAGTGTTCGGCATCGGCATGCCCATTAGTTTCTCGTAAAATAAAATACTCTGTTTATAACACTAAAATTCTAATTGTTTCATGGTTTTGTAAGAACCGCATTTTCTAACTCGAATTTGAAATTTATATATCCATTTGTATACAAATGCCGTCCTCTGTGATCTTCACGGTAGAGGGTCGTTTTCCTTTCACAAATTTTCTACTTTTTTTGGATCTTGTTTGTCGTCATAAATATGTGAGATTGAGGTCATGAAATTAATGGGAATTTGCATTAACATGAGGTGGAGAAAATGGAGTATGTAGAATGCCAAAAGCAAGGACAGTGATAAATATTAATAACTCGAGCATTAATAGCAAACAGGAACTCTAAACAAACCCAGGAAAAAAAGAAGAGCAAACATTTACTATAACTTAAGTTGTTAAAACCTTGCATATGAAGGGGTGTATGGAATGAAAATATTTTTGAAAAAAATTGATTTTTTTTAAAATTTTTATATTATATTTTAGATTAAGATTTTTTGGTGTTTTTAGATACAAACAATTATTAAAAAATAAAAAAATATTAATAAAAAACATTATTTTAATGAATTTATGAGTGAAAACACTTTAAAAATCAATTTAAGTGTTCACCTACTCTCGAAACAGTAACTTAGTGCAGAAACACTGAAAAATCACAACTACTTAAGCAGTAAAAGTAACTAATTATAACAACACATGCATACTGGTTGATGATTAGAATTGAGTTTGAAGAGTGATCATGACTCCCTTTTTTTAGAATTTTAGTATCGTGCATGTGATGTGATTGTTTCAACCAAAAACAAATATGAGAGCCAGAGAATACCTATCCTCTCACTGAAACTTTATATTTTCTTTTTGGAAAAAAAAGTCCAGCTAATCCCACTTACGTGCCATTAAAGGTTCTCTTTTCTTCTGCTCGCACTTGCATAAGCGTAACTCACTCAACAATGGCGATTTTTCAACCAAAAATCCCCCTGTCTCTTCACTCCCATCATTTCCATTTCCCTCTTCACTCTCCTACTGCGGCACCTTTTCTTTGCACACCCTTCAAAACACCAAGAAAACCACTCAGTCTCACCTGCTCGTCCAATGGCCAAGATGTACGCTTCTTTTTACCTTTTCTTTTCTTTTGAATAATTTGGGTGTCATATACAGGTAATTCTTTTCTTTTATTTTCTCCCTTGAATTGAAAGCAGGATTATCTGATAGATGCTCCTGTTTCTGCTGGAGATGGGTTTTCTTTCTCTGGAGGTGCCCTCCGATTCTTTGCTTTTTTCCTTGTAAACATAATGAACTTGATAAGACATTGATAAGTCGTGTGTTTTTGTAACAGGGAAATATTCAGACGGGCCTAGCCCGTCCGATGAATGGTTTAAGAAAGGAAAGATTGTATGTTTTGGAGTCCTAATTTTAATATTTTTTTATTCTGCAGTGTTTTTTATATTCACCATGTCTACTGCCTGGCATGGAAAAAGGGAATAGTTGTTTGATCGTAGAGAGCTCTCTTTTGCAGGTGAAAGCTCATCCTGTTTCTGGCTCTGGAGATAAGGCGAAAGATCCTATATTTGGACTTAAAATGGGTGCTGCTTCTCAGGCCTCAAATGATCTTTTCAGGTGTTAAGAATCTCGAACTACGATCGTAAAAGTTATACCCAGTTTGTTTTTATAGGTTTTTTTGTCATAGGTTGAGCTATATAAAATCAAGAAATTGAGATTGGATTATTTGCAGGGCTTACCGATTGAAACATGCTCTCTCTCTATATGATTTTGTGCAATAGATGGTTTTGCGTGGAAAGCGGAAATGCTGACAATCCTACTGTTATATTAATTCATGGTTTCCCTTCACAGGCGAGTTCTTTCTTCAACGAGTGTGGGGGAAATTCAGCCATATCTTGATGTTTTGGATTGTTATAATTATCATTCCATAGCCTATGCCATGTAATTTTCAATGTGTATTTTCTTGACTTTCGTTTTTCTTTTCACTTATCTATTTGTTTATCGAAAAACAGACATCAAACCATCAAGAGGGATCTCATAGCCATGCTCAAATTTGATATAGAATAGTTCAGTTAATGGTGTTTGATGTCGGTTAAATATCTTCATTTGTTCATAGTCTTATCTGCATTTGCTCTTTTCATCTGATTTCAAACCCCATTCATTGGCATATTGTCCCTGATATGCATGTCTGTCATTGTCAGTTTTTTGACTTGTACGAGAGTTTGATTCATAGTCTTAACGTATAAGAATCAGTCTTTATTCTGTCACAGGCATATTCATACCGCAAAGTTCTTCCCACTCTGTCCAAAAACTATCATGCTATTGCTTTTGATTGGTTAGGTAAGATCGTAATTCTTGTACTGTGAATTGATTGTTTTCAGATTATTGTGTTGATTTTACGACAAAGTATGGAAGTTTGAATCAAAACGAGCTGAATTATCGGAAATTAAATGCATGAGTGTGTGTGGCAATGAAGCTTGAAATAGCTTAATAGACAATACAAAGAGCTTTCTCAATTTCTTAACCACTTGCATCACAGTTACAATATAGTGGTTAGAAGAG
Source organism: Salix exigua (assembly GCA_032356905.1). Taxonomy (NCBI): domain Eukaryota; kingdom Viridiplantae; phylum Streptophyta; class Magnoliopsida; order Malpighiales; family Salicaceae; genus Salix; species Salix exigua. Next base: position 11,635,845 of record CM063601.1, read on the forward strand.
TATTCTTCAACTTCAACGGTAAATCATTTTAATTACATGTTAATTTGCCTGAAGTTACCTACTTTTTTTGAATTTACTCTGTAGTTTGCTTTAGGCTAGAATTGCTCGTGACATCTGTTTTCTCCATCTTCACTTAACTAGTCACTACTAGCTAGAACTTCTGTTTTTGGCTTGAAAAGGAGTATCAGTTTTGCTTCAGAAGCAGTGGCTAAAATAGAAATTCTAAAAACTTTTCTCTGAATTTTTCAACTGGGCATAGGGTGATTGTGTACAGGAGGTTTGAGCATCTAACTTCTAATAGGAAATGGAGTAGAAATTCCAATGATAAAAGTATGTAGTGAAATGCCACGTTTTGGTTTTATTGTGAATCCACTGTAATAGAACAGTAACTTCATCCCTAGGTGAAGTACAGAATCAGAATTAATGGAACATGAACAGCAAACTCTCTTTGCTTCTCTTCTCTTATTTAGTTTTCTCGCAGTCTCTTCGGAGCATCTCAGTTTGGCTTTCTATATATGCATATCCATTCACAATGCAATTAGCCTATCTATTTCTAAGGAAGATTGTGTTTGAATCTTTCTTAGATGATGTTTCTTGCATTCTCGAGTAATACATGCATTTCTTACTTGTCACAACGCATCTTCATTACAAGCTAATAAAGAGAGTTTTCTGAGTCTTTTCACTTCTTTTACAGGATTTGGATTTTCCGATAAGCCTCAACCCAGATATGGATTTGACTACACTATGCATGGTATTTAGTTGCATGTGCTTTATCAGCCATAAGAGTGGCAGGGGGGAGGGTCAAAGATCAGTCTTCTGCCATTTTTTCATTCTCCAATGGGGAAAGAAACGAGTTTGTATAGTAATTTTATTTTATTGTTATGACTTTGCAGAATTTGTAGCATCCTTGGAATCCTTAATCAATGAAATTGCCACTGAGAAGGTATCAGTTGTTGTGCAGGTATGTTCTCCGAACTTTCCATCCAAAACCATTGATGCACAGGTTAAATCTATTTTATCATGTAATATGCAACTCAAGAACTTCTAACTTTTGATGAACCTCTCAGGGATACTTTTCACCAATTGCTGTCAAATATGCTAGCAATCTTCAGGGAAAGCTTAATGATCTAATACTCCTCAGTCCCCCAGTACGTGCTTCTTAAACCTCACCATTTAGTTCTCGCTTTCTTTTCATCACTTTAAGCATCATTTTCTTCATCCTAAAACTTTTAAGATCGACCAAGTCTGTAACTAAAAGCTCCGCCATATGGAACACGTGCTCTTCTCCTTTCCCAGATACTAACCACATTTTCCACGTTCTGTTTCCATCCACAGCTAACTTCATAGTGACACATTTTTGTTTTCTTCACTTGAAAACGGAGAGTATGTAAGGCTCGGTGTCTTCCAGTGTATATCTATCATTAGAATCATGAGAAAGATTATATTGTTTTCTTGAATCTTTATTTGAGGATAATTACTGACAGGTGCTGTTTTTCTTGGTTTATCAGCTAACTGCCACACATGCCAATCTTCCATCAGCCTTGTCCATTTTCAGCAACTTCTTACTGGGTGAAATCTTTTGCCAGGTAAAAAACTTCATTTTGTGTTCCTGAGGCTCGTGCTTCTATTTCTATCTTTGTGAGCCTATGCAATCTATTCACCAGCTTTTCCCATCTATTGGTCCACAACTAATGACTTCACACCCATGCCGAAACAGGATCCTTTAAGGGCCAGTGACAAAACCTTGAGCAGCTCTGGACCCTATAAAATGAAAGAAGATGATGCAATGGTATATAGAAGACCTTATCTCACATCTGGGTCTGCAGGGTTTGCATTGAACGTGATTAGTAAGACCATGAAGAAGGATCTAAAGGTAAACTCAATATACATATAAGATTTTCATTTCCCTCATCATCCAAGAGCTTGTTACAACTTGACCCTTTCCTTTTTGAGTCTCAAGGCCCATTTCAATCGAGTCAGCACTTTACCATTACCTCTGGCGTCTATCTATGCATCTGTTGCCTCCTTGAACAGTCAATCTCATCAGTGTTCTTTCTTCTACTATTCTATCTACCTGTGGTTTTCTGAGTTTCTTTAGTTTTTTCGAGAAAAAGAAAGAGAACATAATAGAATTTGCAGTGTCAGTATCATCTCAACCAAGAAAGTGGCTTGAATTAATGACTTTTTCTGTCTGAATTTCTGTAGTTTAGGTTACACGACATGATCTGGTCTGTAACCTAACTTGATTTATTCCACATGACAGTCCATGCATGATTTCCGGGCTAAAAAAGCACTGCATGCTCACTTGTTATCATCTTCACGAAGAGTCAACGGTATTGATATCAGTGTTAAAATGCGCACCTTCTTAAGATAACATATACACCATTCACTTGATGGTCTAAGAAGAAAAGAAAAGATTACCTTGTCAAAAAAACTCCATCTGTTCACCATGCAAGATTTTAGCCTAGGGAATTTCTTTTCCAGGAAACAGAGTTTGAGGTCACAACCGGCCTCTGCTGATTTTTTTAGCTGTAGATTTGAGACAAGTTGATTCTATTACATTTTGTTCCATCAACGTTTTATCTTGCTAAAGAGCCCCTCCTGGGGTTTGTGTAAACCTGAAAGCAAACTAACTTACAGATTGTTGCTGTGAAATAAGTTTATCACATTTTAATGCTTTTCCTATTCATCCTAGTATTCTTCTTTCTTCACCTCATAGGCCTATGTGGAAGAAACAAGGAAAACACTCTTGGATGAAAATTGGAAAGTCAAAACCACAGTGTGTTGGGGCCGGAGAGATCGTTGGTTGAGCTATGATGGAGTTGAGGATTTCTTGAACAATTCCAAACATAAACTAATCGAGCTTCCAATGGTAGAAACTCTTCTCTTCTCTGGAAAATCTCAAAATTCATTTCTCTTACGAGAGGAAGCAGCAGCAGCATGTTTTTTACCGTTTACTTCAGCACCCACAATTTTGATTTACAATGCGTGCTCGTCAATCATGGTTTATAATGTGCCCTGACAAGGCACTAAAATTATGCTTCTGCCACTAACTTTTCTTGCATTTTGAAGGCTGGTCATCATGTACAGGAGGATTGTGGTGAAGAACTTGGAGAAATCATTTCTGGAATTCTAGGCAGAAGGAGTAGAATTTGATTCTACAATCATCTGTGGTACTGGTAGCTAAATGTTCAAAGAGATTATGCAATTTCAGCTAAGATTCAGGATAGAGACACGCAGGCGGAGCATCACACGATCAGAGTCTGGATATGCTGCTATCTTTTCAGAGCTAAACGCTCCTATTTGTAGCAAGTATCAAATATTTATCAAAACATTTCTTTTTCCGTAGCACTCTCAAATCAGTGTGTATCAAAGTAAACACATCTTATTGTCTGCAGAAAAATTTAATGATAATACCTTTTAATCTTGTTCAAGAATAAATATTTTTCTTCAATCGCGATCCATTTCTAAAAGAATTGTTGCTTTTATCATTTAAAAGAATCGACAGAATAGACTATGATCTAAAGATTTAGTAAAATGGAGACAATACAATTCAAGCTTTAATCACAGCATCCACACATTGATAAGATCTGGTAGGTGTTGTATATTATATTGAAGAACACAGTTTTGCTCTCCTCCCTCACTTGAACGAGTTCAGTATCAAAGAATAATTCGCTGGTATATCATCGGCACCAGTTATTATTGAAACGTATCAGTCCAACATTCATCATCCTTGACAGCCTTCTTCCATCTATTTTTGAACCTCTCTAGCTCAACAAATGACCATTTTTTTACCTGCAAAAGACAGTTTGTGGGGTGATGAACAGGACCATGTAAAACAAATCCTATAAAGGGCATCTTTCTGCTTTTGGTGATTATATTGACACAGTTTTGGCTTCTAACCGCGCCAATTACCAGCGGGAAACTGACATGGAAAAGTTTCTACGCTTCAGGAACCGGAGCTTACCGAAAGTCTGACAGCAGATTGATTGGACGATGATTGTGCCTGCAAAATCAATCATCATTAATTATAACACTGGATTTATAAGGAAAATTCAAAATATTGATGATGGATGGAATGCCAAGTGCTTTGCTGAGTGAACTAATTGCAGTACAAATTAAATATGTCTAACCTTTTCTGATGCAGAGCCTCCGAGTGTAGGAAGACCATAATGAACTATGTACTCGGAGTCAACAATCCCAACGTTTTTGGTTCGATCACCCTGATATGAGATGGGAATACTTTTTATAAGAAAAGTAGATATATTTTTCTTCTCTTCCAAATAAAGAAATGTAATTTTAGAATAGGTTAGTTGCCTGTGCACAGTAACCGAGCTGAAAATCTAAGCCCCACCCATGAACCAAGTCATTCTGACAAAAATAAGAGAGAAAAGCAGTTAGGACACAGTTGCTAGATCAATGCAAGAAATTCTATGAAGAATTACAGCCATAGGAGACGATATTTGAATTTCTTCTGTACTAAGTTTTATGAAGATGCCAGACCTGAATCATATGCCATGTGCAGCGCCAGGAAGCTTTTGAGAAAACCGGAGCCATCATTTCTACAAATCTGCACACAAAATTCTTATTTCTTTTCACAACCCATGAGAACTTCAACCTGTGTCTACCGAAACCAGAAACTACCAAATTAGGAAGCAATGAATGCAAAATTTCTACCCGGTGCATGGAGGGCCTTTGCTGTTTTCATCACACCTTGTCTGGCCGATTTTCCTCACCACCTTCCTGTTAACACAGTATTTGTCCTAAAATTAAAAATTATTAACGATAAAGAACATCACTCCCTTCAAAATCTAGCTATCATCGACAGCAAGTCTGACAAGGAAGACACGAACTTGATGTCAAAAGAAGAACAATAATGAAGCCTCCAAAAGGAAGTTTTTAAAGAAGAAAAGGAATAAACTGGAGAATTTTGAATAAATTGCTGAGAAGACTTCTCTTGTATTGTATTTCTTAACGTGAGAAGAGAGAATGAGATTACAGGTATTTATATACTTTTTACAACATAAGAAAGATATACAATTGGAAAGGGCTCTGGTCAAGGCAACATATTTGCCACTGTCTTGTTACCGTTGCACTGCTAGTTTATAGGAGAGGATCACTGGATTTGTTTCCTTTTGAGTTTTGACAGAATTTCTGAATTCCTCTTCATGATTCTTCTATTTCAGGAATGTCAACCATATCTTCATCTTCCTTATTTCTCCATATTGCAGACTCAGTAGGATGATCTTTGTGGTTGCTATATTTAATATCCTCCCTCAAACTATGCCGAGGTTGAAGGCAGAGTTTGGCACGAAAGTGGTGCAAGGCAGCCTTACATAACGGTTTAGTGAAGAGATCCGCAATCTGAAGTGTAGAGGAGACATGTCTAGTAATAAGTAATCCCTTGGAGACCCGTTCACGAACAAAGTGATAGTCCAATTCAATGTGCTTACTACGAGCATGGAAAACAGGGTTGATTGTCATATGCAAGGCACTTAAGTTGTCACAGAATAATACTGGTGGTTGTGTTTGAGCAACATGAAGGTCACGCAGTAGAAAGGTGAGCCAAGTTAATTCTGCAGCAGTGTTGGCCATGGCACGATACTCAGCCTCAGTACTTGATCGAGAGATGGTTGGTTGTTTCTTAGCACACCATGAGATGATATTCCATCCTAAGAAGGTGCAGAAACCAGTGGTGGATCGACGAGTAGTCGGACAACCTGCCCAATCTGCATCAGAGAACCCACAAAGATCAAGTGTAGAATCACCAGTTAAATGTAAACCAAAGTGAATTGATCCTTTGACATAACGTAAAATACGTTGAACCATTTTCATGCTTCCAAGAGATGGAGAATGTAAGAATTGAGACACATAATTAACACAAAATGAAAGATCAGGTCTCGTAAGAGTAAAGTATTGTAAGGCACCAACAATGCTACGATAAAAGGAAGGATCTGGATAAGGTGCATTATCATGAAGTCCTTTGGTTTTAGATTCCATTGGAGTGTTCATGGGCTTGCAATCAATCATTTGTGCTTTGTCTAATATAGAGTAAGCATAATGAGCTTGAGACATATGTAAGGAATTATTATAACGCTTAATTTCGATTCCTAGAAAATGATGTATAGGACCAAGGTCTTGCATTGCAAATTCGAGTGTAACAAATGAACAAATTCATTAAGTAGTCTGTAAATTTGAACTCGTCAAAAGCATGTCGTCAACATAGAGTAAGAGAATTAGTGTACCAAGTGATGAGTGCAAGATGAATAATGAGGGATCAGCCAAACTACAGGAGAAACCATGTGTAAGCAAAATGTGTCGAAACGATCAAACCATGCCCGTGGTGCTTGTTTAAGCCCATACAAGGCTTTTTAAGTTTGCAAACATGTGAGGGAAGGATTTTATCGTGCATACCAGGGGTTGTTCCATAAAAATATCTTCACTTATGAAACCATGAAGAAATGCATTTTTGACATCGAGTTGTCGTATTTCCCATTTGCGAACAAGGGCCAGACTAAGCACTAAACGAATGGTACCTGGTTTGATAACTGGAGAAAAAGTTTCTGTGTAGTCGATTCCATCAACTTGGTGATAACCTTTTGCGACTAACCTGGCTTTTAGTCTGTCAAGGGTTCCATTGGCATTTAATTTAGCTTTAAACACCCACTTAGATCCCACTATATTCATAGATGGTTCTCTAGGTACCAAGACCCATGTTTCATTTTTTTGCAATGCCTCGAGTTCCTCAAGCATGGCCTGTTTCCAGCCATCATGTTGCAGAGCCATTCTAACATTTCGTGGCTCATCAGGAATATTTCTACGTTCTAGATTTAATGCATACCGTGGATTAGGTTTGTGTATGCCATGTTGAGCTCTAGTGATCATAGGATGTCTTGTTGGCTGTACCTGGTCAGAATGTAAAGAAGAGTTAGATTGTAGAATTGAAAGTTGCGAAGAACTGACTGTATCATGTATACTGTCATCTTCTTGAGATGAATGTGATTCATGTGTGGTGATATCTGTGGGTGATGAATGTGAAGGTGCAGAGGAGGGATCATGTGGGGCAGAGACATCTACGGGAATTAATGAATTTAATTGTTCCATTGTATGTGGAGTGTTCTCGGTGGATGAGAAATGTTGGAAATCAGGAAAGTGATCATGACCCGAGACGGGATTGTTTGGAACAGGGGCATCTACAGGAATAGGTGGGTCTAAGTGGTCCATTGTCGGGTGGTTAGGACCAGTAGTGAAGGTGTGTGAGTCAGTGATGACTACTGGAATATCTGGTACTGCACTGTCATGTAAGGGAGTACATGACAATGACTGTAATGGAAAAATACTGAGAGTTGTAGAGGGACTGGTGGAAGAGGGAGATGAATGCTCCATCTTTTTACAAGGCAGGTGGTGCTCATCAAAGACCACATGTCGCGATAGAAACATCTTGTTTGTTTTTAGATCAAAACGGTGATAGCCTTTGTGTTGATTACTGTAACCTACAAAAACACAAGGAACAGTTTTGGCATCAAATTTATTTTTCTTTGTATGCCAGGTATATGGATAGCAACGAGAGCCAAACACACGTAAAAATGAGTAATTTGGGTGAGTGCCATAAAAATGATAGTAAGGAGTATCAAATGTAAGTGAAGATGAGGGCAATCGGTTTATGAGAAAAGTTGCTGTAGTAAAAGCTTCAACCCATAAAAACTTAGGTATTCCACTATGAAAGATCATAGTCATCCCAAGTTCTCTATTAGTGCGATGACGTCGTTCAACTATTCCTGTCTGTTCAGGAGTATACGGACATGAGAGCTGATGAATGATTCCTTGTTGCTGTAAATGGGATTGAAGTCTTTTATTTACAAACTCTCCCCCGCCATCAGTATGGAAGATTTTTATTTTTCTGTTAAACTGTCGCTGCACATATTGTTCAAACGCCAAGTAAACATCAAATAATTCAGATTTAGCACGCAAAGGGATTAGCCACATATAATGAGAATAATCATCAACAAAGCATGCATAAAACCGAAACTTTCCAAGAGATAAAACAGGGCTGGTCCCCAAATATCACAATGAATCTTTTCAATAATATCGATGCTAATGATTGAGATGATTTAAATGGAGAATTTTGAATAAATTGCTTGAGAAGACTTCTCTTGTATTGTATTTCTTAACGTGAGTAGAGAGAATGAGATTACAGGTATTTATATACTTTTTACAACATACGAAAGATATACAATTGGACAGGGCTCTGGTCAAGGCAACATATTTGCCACTGTCTTGTTACCGTTGCACTGCTAGTTTATAGGAGAGGATCACTGGATTTGTTTCCTTTTGAGTTTTGACAGAATTTCTGAATTCCTCTTCATGATTCTTCTATTTCAGGAATGTCAACCATATCTTCATCTTCCTTATTTCTCCATATTGCAGACTTAGTAGGATGATCTTTGTGGTTGCTATATTTAATAGTTTTTCTTTCCTTGCTGTCGTTGTTTGAACAAATCCAAAAGCAAAATTTCTTGCAGAAAAATTTAAGACCTGTGTATTCTTGATCCATGTTTTCTCGTCGTAAGATGATGGTGCACCTCTGAACTTTCTGGATCAAGTGCTGGCTGTGATATGTCAAGCCCTTCTTCTTTAATGATTGAAAGATATCTGTATTTCAGTTATTGAAGGACGGATTAATTTGGCAACTACAGGGAGTAATTACCTAGGGGGCAGCTAAAAAAAAAGGTGTGTAATACACATGTCAGTACCTTCCAGCATGAAAATCGTCAACTCCAAGGTCTTCATCCCACAGGAAGATGTAGTCATACTCCGAAACAATATCCGGGTGTAAGAATCGCTTTGCAAACCACCTAACTCATGTAAAAAAGTGGCAAAATTTGTACCATCATCTAGAATTGAACGAGCATATATAAAGCCAGGTATAGAATGAAGCTTAATTCTTAAAGGGATACAGCTTGCTACCACTTCGTTTGATTCATGGCAGATATATGTATAGCACGATGATGCCATTCCATATCTCTCCATTCATCTATGATGCCATCATAATGGAAAAGAATCAGAACAAAATCAGTTGATGGAAACTGTAACAGATCAACAGAGAGGCAGATCAGCACTTGTAGAGACGAAAGAGGCAATGACAAAGATGCAATTAAGCAGGGTGTAAAAGTAAACCTTCTGGACAATTTTCTTGACGCTCAGTTTTTGCTTTATTCCGACTGCCATGGCCAGCACATGTTTTGGTTTCTCTGTTTTCTGCGCCGAAAATCGCAAATGATGATATACCATGTCAGATTATCTATTTTTATCCACATCAAAACAGACTACGCATAGGATGTCTCATAAACAAGTCTGGTTTACTTAAACTATTAAATCAGAGTCTACATTATAATTTATATTATTTTTTAACAAGTTCTCGAGAGCACCAAGTAGTCATTTTTCTGGTGCAGGACAAAATCCTATCTATACAGAAGAAATTCAAACTCTGAAATGTAACTGGTGATATGAGATCATGCACCTTTTTGTCGTCGCCCCATAACGATCGCATTTCCATGTCGGACAATGAAGACACGATGCCTTTAGGTAGTGTCTCCGTTCCTTGAGGTCTCTTTTCAGTCTAATAAATGTAACACGAAGGAGATTAATTGAGCACTTAGAGTTAATCATTACATAGAGGAGAAGGGACCAGAGTCTGGATCGACAAACCTCGCAAGTTTCAGGTCTTGTGTCCCTTACAACAACTTTCACTGATGTCCATCCTGAAATCATCTGTCCACAAAAGGAAAAGTAGAAACTCTCAGTGTTTTAAATTTACAGGATTTTAATGGCACCAATACATGTATCAATCAAATGTTAGTGACTGAAGTGAATATGCAGGTACCTGCTTATAATCTGCGAACAAAAGCACACTCCCAGTGAAAAAGCTTGCTGAAAGTAGGAACAATACAGGGAGAACTCGGCGAAGACATGATTTATGGTTTCTAGACTCGATCATCGAAGATTTCTGAGAGCAAAGAAGCAAGAAACTCAAATTCAGCCGAGCCTTGTATCTTTGGCAGTGTCGTTGATAAAACTACAAAGAAAAACTCAAAAAGACTACAAAAAGAAACCCAATATAGAAATCCAACTCTTTTTCAACATTACTAATCCACATCGCCTTATACAGAAATAAAGCTCATTCACACCACCCTCATTATTACTCTGGTGAAAACTGAAAACAACATATTAGAGCTACAAGAGAGGTGGGAGGCTTACGGAAGTTGACATCTTCATCTTCATGCAATGAGCTTGTGAAAAAGTACAAGGGTCTAGTACTGTTTTACATGACAATAAATGAAAGCAGAAAAAAAAAAGTAGACAGAAGAGTGCAGATGCAGTTAGAAAAAGACTCTTTTTTCTTTCTTTCTTTTATATATATATATAGTTACTTGGGTCTGCAGCAGTTCTATTAGAAAAGGGAACACAGAAATGGATTTTTAGCTTTAAAATAGTATAGTTTATCTTTTAAAATATGTTCATCCACCATGCTTTGCTAGATAGTGTTTGACTAAATCACGTGGGAAGACCCAAATTATTACAGAAATTAAGAAAAGGGGGTCAAAGTCCCCTGATTTAGAAGCAACAATCACGTGGGAAATTTTGACGTGCTTGGTTGAAAAAATCAGTTTTTTATTTTTTTTTAAATTATTCCGATGTCTTTCAAAGAAAAAAACACTACCATAACGAGAATAAGCCTACGTGTTAGAGCCCTAGGAGCGAAGGATGTGCCACCGAATGCACACGGTGTAGAATTCGGCAGCTATGGCCATTCATAACCTTGCATAGGCAACGATGAGTTTAGGCGGCAGCGTGCAATGGTTTGTTTATGTGAGTTAGTGGGTTCATGACGTGGCATGGATATGGGTTGGGAGGTTCTGGTTATGGCAGATGCAAAACCACTAATAAACCACAGGGAGATGGAAGAGGAGTCGCTCCAGAGAGACGTGTGGAAGATTAGCCATCAAGCCGTCGATCTTGACCACTGTGGTGGCTTTTTTTTTTTTTTATAAGAAGACCATTTCATGATGGAGCTGTAACTGAATTGAAAATGATTTTTTTTTTGGATGCGAGCAATCAGAGATTGTATTTTATAGATTTAGATGAAACAATAAAATTTCAGTTGCTCTGAATTTTTATAAGAAATGTATATCCTGATTCAAATATTAAATCTGTTGTACAAATCACAAGTTTTTTTTTTTCATTACATCATGGATTTTGAGACATTTTTAAAGAGAAAAATGATTTGTGTTGTTTGTGGGATTTTATTATTATTATTATTTCATTTAAAAAGGAAATTAGGACTACCAACCTAAGCCAATATATATCACCACAAGGCCTTACATTCCTTTTATTTAACATCAAGTTATATGCAAAAAAAAAAATGTCAAAAAGGCTATTATACACATATATTTTCTTTAAAAAATTGAAATTCAAAATAGAAAAATTCGTTGACAAGTCTTCATGTCATCCATCCATCCATCATTTTGAAAGCTGCAGCTATCTCTGGTTGGCAAATTAGGAGAAAATAAATGAGTTTGGAAACTTACTACTCAATTCAGACTTATATTCTTATTGTATGAACACACAAGATTCATTATTATTATTATTATTATTATTATTATTATTATTATTATTATTATTATTATTATCGATTTTATTCATAGATTTTAATTTTTTTTTACCAAGGACTTTCATCTATTATAAAACTTGGCATTTAAATGGCACATTATATCATATGAAATGCCTTTTTTTTTCTTAGAGGACTTATCCCCTTTTTTGTTATTTGATTCTAGCAAAAAAATAATTAAAAAATCAAAATATTTTAAAGGTAAAATGAAAATATAGAAAAGTTTGAGTATAAAATTAATATTACTCTAAAAGATAAAATATATAGAAAATCCAAATAGACATAAATTGCCAAGAAGCTTTGAAGTCCCTACAATTAAGCCAAGTCAACTTACTTTAAAATAGAAAAACTCCTTATGCATGAACAAATTTAGGATCAAGAATTTTTCTAGGAAATATTTTCGCCGATTCAGCTTCAAATATATTTTATAATATTTTTTGTTTTTAAAAATATATTTTTAATAATAAAAAATCAAAATAATATAAAAAAATCAATAATATTTTTAAAATGTAAGTAATCGAGTAATTCACCATCAATACATGAGATAAATCAATTGCACAATTCTGAACATTTTTTTTACTTATTTTTTTTAATATTTATAATTATTCTTTCTGAAAACCCTCTTATGATTCTTAACAAACATGAGCAAAAAGGGAAGAGAAAAAAAAATAAAAAAAGGCAACGTTTCCGTTATAGGCAAGAAGAACAAAAGAGCTGTCTGCACGACCTCAGCTATTGCATCTCAATGATCGAGTAGTTCAGAAAGTGAAAAAAGAAACTTAGCAACAAAGCTTCAGGTCCTCTCTCTTCATTATTCCTTTCCACATTTCACATTCTTTCTATTAATTTACCACACTCAAAACCAAGATCCAAACGCTCTCCGTTTTTACGGGAATGTAAATAAATACAATGTGATCATGGGCTGAACCGAGGAATCTCGAAAGCATTGACAAATGTTAAAATTAGTTCTTGTTTTTTCTTATCTCGTTTTAGTCTTAACGAAATCTACATTACTTTAAGACCATTTCTTGTTTCTCGCAGTGACATATATATGGAGTAGATTTTTAGGGTGGAGGTGAAAATGAATCCCAAATCCAATCCATTTTCTTCAGCTGGTTCAGGGCTCATCAGAGGGGGATTGAGTGCTTATGGTGAGAAAATCTTTGGGTCAGGCTCGGAGTACGTACAAAGCAACGTGAGTGATTTTATCCTTTTGATAAATTGCTAGCTAGATAAGTTGGCATATCAAACAAAGAATTGCAGAGCTCAATAGTTCTGATGACTTTTTCATGTGATGACCCGAGTATTCTTGTTTCTTATCAGCTTGAACTACAGTTCATTAGACATATTAGACATCTATAATCAATTACCTTCTGTATGAAAATGTATTTTCGTAAGGTTAATGGACGCACTTGGTAAGAAAACATTGCTGGGCATCAACAATTGAATGTGTTTCTTATGATTTTATTGTCGATGAGCAGATAAGCAAGTGTTTCTCTGACCCTCAATATTACTTCCAAGTGAATGACCATTATGTCAGGAACAAATTGAAGATTGTTCTTCTTCCTTTTCTAAACAGGGTAAGTGAAATATTTCTAGTTGGCATAAGAAAACGTGTCAAGGTTTTTTAAAAAACAAAAATGTAAGTAGTAGGTTAACTTAAAGAAACTGTAATGCAATTCTCTCTATCTTCTGTCCAGGGCCACTGGACAAGAATAACTGAGCCAGTTGGAGGCAGGCTTTCCTATGAACCTCCAATTAATGACATAAATGCTCCAGATTTATACATTCCATGCATGGCATTTGCTACCTACCTAGTTCTTGCTGGCATCTCATTGGGCCTTTCTGGGAAGTAAGTGTAGGAGCTTTTGTGTAACCAGGCTTCCTCAATAGCTATCCAACAACAATATATTCCTGTCTAAGTATGATCATATTTGCAACTCTAATTTCATGCCAGGTTTACACCAGAGGCCTTAAACTGGAAATTTGTGACAGGAATGATGGGCTGGTTTTCCGAAGTGATGCTGCTAAAAGTTTCAATTCTTTCACTGGGAGGAGGGGAGGCGCCTCTGCTGGACATGGTAGCATATGCTGGGTATACATTCACAGGGATGTGTGTTGCTGTACTGGGGAAGATCACTTTGGGCTACACTTACTATTTGATAATTTTGTGGACATGTCTATGCATGGGCATCTTTTTTATCAAGACTATGAAGCGAACTCTATTGTCTGAGGTCAGGAGTTATGACTCAAGCAAGCACCACTATCTCTTGCTCTGCACTGCTTTGACCCAGTTCCCCCTGATGTTTTGCCTCAACAACACTTCAGGAACTTAGCCTTCCTCTATTTTCTCCCTTGCATCAAATTTTCTGTTGGCTTGCTGTTTCAGAAAAGTGCGTGAGTTGCCAATCTTTTTTTGGTGAACCCGATCAAAATCATATTCTTTGACATCTGGTTTCAGGAATAAGGGCACTTTCTTCTGTTTATTCTTCATTGTTTTTCTTGTCTCTTGTAATATTTGCAGACTTGAACGGTGAGTAAATAATTCACTTGCTAGTCTCTGAATCAGTTTAGATCATCCATACACACTGACTGCTTGTGATAATAGCACAATCTCTCAATTGGCATGCCAAGATGGTAGGTGGTGACAGTGACATACAACCCTCAGAATGAAGTGAGGGTAGGATTGATAAAATGGGTGGGATTGAGTATATTTTTTAATTTGACAAAAAAAAAGAAAAACAATCCGAACCAAGTATTGAAAAAACTCGATTACCTATGATAATCAAGTATTATTTGATAAAAAAATAATCAAATAATTGACCCAAATAATCCGAAGAAACATTGTTGGATTATATTATTTGATAAAAAAAACATATGGTTAATCAACTCAATGGAAGTTATTACGTTTTCGGAATGAGGAAGGCTTGGATTTCACATACATTTTGAACACTGGGAGAGGGAGGCAAAAATAGCCAGGCTCCAGCTTCTGGTTACTGTGCAACAAGAACAGGCACACTTCACTAGAGGGAGAAGCGATCAAATTTTTGGGACCAAATTTGTTGAATCAATCAAAAATTCTGATTTGACCAAACAATACATTCTCAATTAAATAAAATTAGAATCTGTTAATTTTTGTGCTTTAATAGTATTTTTAAAGAAAAATATATATATTTTTTTAACTCAAATAATTTTTTATATATTTTTAAATTATTTTAATGTGTTGAAATTAAAAATAAATTTTAAAAATAATAGAATATATTTTAGATTTTTTTTATCAACTCAAACCATCTTTGAAAACTTTGAGAATAAGAAAAGAAAATATACAGCAGGCCAGCACCAAAAAGAGCATTGCTTTATAAGAGTATTGTAAATAATAATAATAATAATAATAATAATAATAAATGTTGAGGAAAATCTTTATAATTTGACTTCATTTCAACCATTTTCTAAAAAAAGAATGAACAATTCTTTATTTATATTTATATTTATATTATATACATCACAACTTAAATATAACTTGCCTGTCCAAAGAGATATAACCCAAAAGCTAGAAGAGAAGAGTTTTCCCGCCCTGGAGACGAGGATTCGAGATAGAGAAAACGGTAAAATGGAGAGAGTGCCGTTGGCACTTGACGAATCAGTTAAATAGAGCAGAGATTAGTATTCTTGTTCTTGTTCTTCTAAAGCTAATGAAAACAACAAGCAGTTCTAATGTTATGTTCAAGATCAAGATCTCCAATCCTCCTCTTCTCAATCTGTCTTTTCGTTTTTCTCTTCTTTCTTTTCTTGCTCTTCTCTCTCAAGCACTTCGTCCATCACAATACCCGAGATCCTCTTCCTCCTCTCCGTTTCCTACACCTAGCGAAGAGGATGTGTTAAAGATTCGACGAGCAATTGTTTTCCAAAGAGCGCAATGGATTTTACAGAGAACCATACTACTCATGCCTTCAACACCCAGGCATTTTTGAAGAAACGCTCTAGGTTAACCAACCAAGCACCGGATCCCATGGTGAAGTTGTATTCCATGATCCTTTACAATCTTGATATTTTTGGAATTGAAATCCATTTTTGATTTTTGTAGCCATTTTTCTGGTGTTTGATTCAGTTCTCCTTGTACTATTTAGTTTGTTGTTGTTTGCAGATAACACCCGTTCTTAGAGTCCCATGGTTTCTTGGATTATCTGGAGATAGGTATTGATTCTGATGGATAAATAATAATCTTCTTGACAAGTTACAAGACACAATTGGAAGGGGTCAGAATCCTATTTCAACTGCTTCCCACTGCGGTGGCAGAGACTGATATTACAACCATATCAGATCCTGATGTTGGAATATTGGGTAAATTTGAGGTCTCAGTTTTGCTGATTATGAATATTAATCTTTGAAACTGATACAAACATTTCTCCAAATGATTTTCTAATGTTATAAACACCAACGTCCTTTTTATGATAGGTTTCCTCAAACATCAGGTCAGAAGAACAAGAAGAGAAGAGGAAACAAATTCTTGCAGCAGCAAGAGGAGCTTTTGGATACATTAAGCATGCGCCTAGGTATCTGTGTGTTTGCCAAGTCCATGGGTTTTCTACGTCACTTTATTCTAATTTTCATTGTGTTAGCTTGATTCCTAATTGCACAATTCCTAATCTCTCTCATATCCTCACCAGTTCACCTTCTGTGCAAGTGGGCAAGGACCATCTTAGTCCGATGGAAAGGGCTGTAAGTTCTTTATTACATGATTGGTGCACCAGTAATGCTGTCTTAGAAATTCAAAACTATCTGAATGATGAACATATATGTTTTGCAGGCAGAAAGGGAGCGCATGGTTTTGGACATTAAAGGTAAGCAGTAGGTAAAACTTCATTTCCTTTTAGAATACTAATGAGTTATCTGGGTAT
The DNA here is from genome assembly GCA_032356905.1 of Salix exigua. Classification (NCBI taxonomy): domain Eukaryota; kingdom Viridiplantae; phylum Streptophyta; class Magnoliopsida; order Malpighiales; family Salicaceae; genus Salix; species Salix exigua. Next base: position 11,652,411 of record CM063601.1, read on the forward strand.
TTCTAGAATTTTACACATGTAGTGGTGCCTGTTATTACGTTACGGAATATCTTAAGAGACTTGTTCATTCTTGGAGATTCTTATATTTCAAACCATATATCACACTATAATATTCAACCATAATAACCTTTATGAAATAGCCTTAACCTTTAAGCATTCCATTCTTAGATTCACCGAGAAGGTTTTGTTCCTAACTAGAGTTTCCCTTCTCATTCTTGGTTTGACAGATATAATCAAACAGAATATCAAGCATAGCTCTAGGCGCGCCAGTCTATCATCTCAGCCTCTTGAATGCTTATTTATAATGGGAAAGAACTTCACCTGCAAAGATTTCTTTTTCATGGTCTTTTTTTTGCTCCTGTATTCATGGGTTAGTGATGGGTATTGTTGCTGCTGTATTTTCTGGTTGGAAGACAAAGGTCCTTACATGTAATTCAACTTGTTATGCAACTGATTAAGTTCATAGAGGCTTGGAAGTATTATTATTACCTTCAGAATATAAAACAACAGGTAATATTTAGGTGTGAATCTTATTTCTTTTTCTGTGATTCTTTGATGTGGGAAACCAAATGTAATTTTTTTTTGTGTGTAAATTTCAAGTTGATTAAAATTGCTCAAATTGCTACTTTCCATAATGACATTGTTTGAAGTATTATTTTTACTTCTATGCAGGGATTGTGGCTTCGTTTTCATAAATTGGGAGCTACTGCCGATCCACTTTCATCATTTGAATATGGCACTATCCTTGTTATCCTTCTACAAGGAGATAAACCTCTCACTGACTCTTTTAGTCGGCTATTTTATGCCTTTCAATTCTCAATTTCATTTGCTTTATTGTTTTGATGAGTAGTGGTAACTGATAGGCATTTTGTTTACTGTCTTTGCAGCACTGATTGAGTGTGCCGCGGAGGGGATTGGTGGTAATGGATTTGTTGAATGTATAAGGGAGCATATACACTCAGTATGCTGGAGGGCATAAACTAATTGAATGTTTTCTGTGTTCATGATTAAGCTGACATTTGGCTGCATGCATTGTTGCAGGGATGGCATTCTCATTTGATCGATGAACAGTTTATTCTTGCTTAATTCTTGTGTATGTCCCCAATGTGA